>OZ025261.1:213593-813593 GCA_964019135.1 Arenicola marina
GGCCTGAGTGTTGATGCCGATCTGGGCGAAGCCTGCTTCATACTGGTCCGTGCAGTACTGCAGACTGACCTTGGTGGCGTCAGCGGTCACACAACCCACGTGCTCTACGTACCCTGCCGGCCGTAGTGACGAGAACATAAGAGACAATAAATGTGTATAGGCCTATATATATAAGAAATAAACAAGATCTAAAACAAATTGTATTAATATTATATAGTAAAAATGTATTGAGATGGTATAGTAAAAGTGTATTGAGATGGTATAGTAAACATGTATTGAGATGGTATAGTAAACATGTATTGAGATTGTATAGTAAACATGTCTTGAGATTGCATAGTAAAAGTGTATTGAGATGGTATAGTAAAAATGCATTGAGATTGTATAGTAAACATGTATTGGGATTGTATAGTAAACATGCACATATATTGATATTGTGTAACGCCCCACTCCACCACCCCCCCCCCCCTCCCCACCCCCATCTACAGCCCTTACCTGACTTCCCGGCAGGCGAGCAGATGAAGGACGCGGCGTCCCCCACCACCTCCTACCCCCAACCCTCCGCCACCCCCCACCACCCCCCCCCCCCCCGACCCCCACCCCCACCCCTCCGCCACCACCCCCCACCCCCCACCCACAGCCCTTACCTGACTTCCCGGCAGGCGAGCAGATGAAGGACGCGGCGTCCCCCACCACCTCCTACCCCCAACCCTCCGCCACCACCCACCACCCCCCCCCCGACCCCCACCCCCACCCCTCCGCCACCACCCCCCACCCCCCACCCCCCACCCCCACCCACAGCCCTTACCTGACTTCCCGGCAGGCGAGCAGATGAAGGACGCGGCGTCCTCCACCACCTCCCACCCCAGCAGTTCGGGTAGCGACCCGCAGGTCGACGTGGCCCGGGTCACACAGTCGTTGGTCACATCCAGGTCACTGAGGCGTGACACCCGCCGCGTCCAAACAAACAGAGTTCTCAGTGACGTACATTTCACGACACGATATATACACCCCTCAAAAAAGAAAACCAACCTGCACTATCAGGGCATTAAATTGTCAGTGTTCTTTCTCCGAGTAACGTATATATATATATCATGTGTTTGGATATAAAGATTATATTTTTCTTAATAACAAGGTTTATCGGCAACCATACTTCTCTGCCTTGGTCTGGTCAACATTGAATGTTGGTATAACACCCCCCCCCCCCCCTAGTTACCCACAGCTTTCCCTGTATCTTTCGCCCCCCCCCATACACACCTCAGGACACTCGCAGAATGTCACTCCCCCCCCCCATACAGGATCTCGACCCCTCACTCACTCGCAGAATGCTGTCAGCTCCGCCTCAGTCACTCCCGCCCCCCCCCCCATACAGGATCCCGACCCCTCACTCACTCGCAGAATGCTGTCAGCTCCGCCTCAGTCACTCCCGCCCCCCCCCACATACAGGATCCCGACCCCTCACTCACTCGCAGAATGCTGTCAGCTCCGCCTCAGTCACTCCCGCCCCCCCCCATACAGGATCTCGACCCCTCACTCACTCGCAGAATGCTGTCAGCTCCGCCTCAGTCGCTCCCGCCCCCCCCCCCCCACCCCCCCCCATCGAGGATCCCGACCCCTGACTCACTCGCAGAAGGCTGTCAGCTCCGCCTCAGTCACTCCCGCCCCCCCGCCCCCCATACAGGATCCCGACCCGTCACTCACTCGCAGAATGCTGTCAGCTCCGCCTCAGTCACACCCAGGATTCCTTCGTTGTCGATTGTGGCCTCGAAATTTGAGATACATAGGTTGAAGGCGTCAAAGTCACACGTACCGGCAGCGTGACCTTGAAAAAAAAGTCACATCATGTTAGTGAACAAATCAGGAGGACAATGTAAAGCAAAAAATGATTAGGGATTAAAGCTATTTTTAATATATCTCATATTGCGTGATGCTGAATTACAACCCTAGTATCTACACTAGGATCACTCTGGTCTGTCTTGCTTCCTCACACGACATGATTAGGATAATATGTTCTAATAATCTGGATGACTGATACGTACGGTGCCCGGCTTAGGACATCATGATGAAGGCAAAGAACTCTTAGGCTGAAGAATGACGAACAAAAATAATTCGTGCTCCAACCGAATTTGACAGAACCACTTGTTTCGTTTTGAAAAATATAAATATTGCGATGTCCTAAAGTGGGCACCATAAATATGCCCTCCATTATATCGCTTAAATTCTGTGACACTTCCCCCACCTAGTTCAGACGTCATAGGAAGTAAATGTGGGTAGTGGGGTTGTGGGGGTGGTGGGGGGCCAGCAGGAGTAGCGGGGAGCCTAACAATGTGTGGGGAGGTACAATGGGTACCGAAATTCTTTTTAAGTGCGGTATGTGACAAAGGCGCACTGTAGACAGAATCGGATATTGATTATTTACTTACTATAGCAAAAATAATCGTGACCGGGTAAGGCATACCTACCTATCAGGCCTACCAAGCAGTAAGCCAATAACCACTGAAATTGAGTCATTGTGGCCACTTTGCTTTTTTCCAGTCACCGATTGTGTGCTGAATGGAAGCCAATGCTTATCTTCCGTGATGTACTGAAGTCACCGCTTATCTCCTGTGATGTACTGAAGTCACCGCTTATCTCCTATGGTGTATTGAAGTCACCGCTTATCTTCCGTGATGTACTGAAGTCACCGCTTATCTCCTGTGGTGTATTGAAGTCACCGCTTATCTTCCGTGATGTACTGAAGTCACCGCTTATCTCCTATGGTGTATTGAAGTCACCGCTTATCTTCCGTGATGTACTGAAGTCACCGCTTATCTCCTGTGGTGTATTGAAGTCACCGCTTATCTCCTGTGGTGTATTGAAGTCACCGCTTATCTCCTGTGGTGTATTGAAGTCACCGCTTATCTCCTGTGGTGTATTGAAGTCACCGCTTATCTCCTGTGGTGTACTGAAGTCACCGCTTATCTCCTGTGGTGTATTGAAGTCACCGCTTATCTCCTGATGTGTATTGAAGTCACCGCTTATCTCCTGATGTGTATTGAAGTCACCGCTTATCTCCTGATGTGTATTGAAGTCACCGCTTATCTTCTGATGTGTATTGAAGTCACCGCTTATCTCCTGTGGTGTATTGAAGTCACCGCTTATCTCCTGTGGTGTATTGAAGTCACCGCTTATCTCCTGTGGTATATTGAAGTCACCGCTTATCTCCTGATGTGTATTGAAGTCACCGCTTATCTCCTGTGGTGTATTGAATTCACCGCTTATCTCCTGTGGTGTCTTGCAGTCACCGCTTATCTCCTGTGGTGTATTGAAGTTCCAGGTTATCTCTTGTGGTATATGAAGGTTACAGCTGAGCTACTGTGATAAATACTTCCAAGCTCGAATTTGGGGCGCTTTGAGGGCACCGTTGAACAGTAACAGGAAGTATTTACACTAAAATAATGAACAGAATAATATACACGTGTACTTTCCAAAAATATCGTAATATATTTAGAGAGCAATCTTACATATTTCTTTGCGCAATTGGTTGTATCATCAATCATTTATTTCATTCCTTTGTGTTCATAAGGGCTGAAAATGATGACATAGTTATTGATAAACGTACGCGAACACTCTTTTACGATAAAACGCTTCAGCAATTGTGTAAGAATATCCACAACTTAAACATTGCAATCTGGTTTTTACTAGTACCAAGATCAGTACTTGTCACAATTCATGAAGTTCTCACTTACCAGTAATTATATATAAATCAATCCAGAGAGAGCATTGCGCATTGTGATGTCGCTGGTGTGTGCATCACTCAGACGGACAGTTTTCGTTCCGTTGACTGAGGGAATCCTTCTGTTGACACAAGAGGAGGTTACCTGCAGGCTTCGACGTGTCAGTCAGTCACTGCCGAGAAGATGTCCACCTATCCATGTAAAAGATTCTTCACCTGAGACGATCGGTGGAACAGTTTCTACCAATATTTACTCACGACTTGGACGATGGAGTTGGGAGGAGGGTTGGGGGGGGGGGGTGAGGGGGGCGAATCTCGTCTCACTCTGGTAAAGATATAATGTCATATGACGACGAGGGGGACCACATCTGTAACAGTTTACTTAGTTACAGGCCAATACTTGGCCCTCCTGTGTCTGTAATAGGTCAAAGAGTGTCATGCGAAAATTACTATTCTCCTCTGCACAACATCTAAGTATACACTATCATTGGAAATATTTCCTTTTGTCGTTTTTATTAATCCCGAATGCAGCCATGGCACAACTTATAAGTGTTGTGGTAACAGATGTGGGCGTAAAACAACCTGTTATCTTGTGCTATGTATGTTATATTGTTGCATATATCTTAAGCATGGATGCGTGTGCCTTAACGTGGCAAGGTATCTTTGTTAATGCATTTTACGGTCGTTGTTTTATGTGACAGCGAACAACGTATTCAATATAGCTCACATATGACGCATTCTGCCAGTTACTATAATAATAGATTTAGTGGGTTCTAACATGGCAGGTGGACCTGTTTTAAATAAAAGTTCTCGTGGTGCCAAATCGCTGTTGTATGGTCATATTAGTAAATTTGGCAGATCGGTATTTTCATTCCCATATAGATAAAAACATGGTATTTGAACAGTTTTAAAGTGCCGGTGATGTTCCGCCTCGTTTTGAAACAGTTTTGATTGAAACAGACTGCGGAAGTTACCTTGCAGCGTCGTACGTACGTTACATTATGACCACCTAGCACCTAACATATAATGTCGTCATATGACTATAATTAAAAATATCTTCACTAGAGGCATTAACATAGTATTATGTACTGTTTGCCAATAGTCAATAAATATTGTTTATAAAACATATTGAGATTAATATGACAAGGCTGTTTCGTACCCTACGCTTGCGCCGATGGGTACGAAGAGACAATTGACCCGTCTTGACTGCTAGATGTCCTGCTCTGGAGTCCCGTCTCGCGGTGTCCAGAGGCTGGCGGTCACAGTGTGAGGCTACAGCTATAGCTTTAACTGCGCACTTGGACGCTGCACGTGGTCCGCTCAGTGTTGCTCTCTTCCGATTGGACGCTGTGGCATCACGTGTCGTGGCAGCGTCTAGGTCAAGTTCCTTGACCTTGGCCATGTGTTCACGGTTGTGACCTAAAACGCCAAATCCCCCCCTTAATCTGGCGTAATGTGGAACTGTGTACGACCCTGGGTACTGGGTACTGGGTACTGGGTACTGGGTACTGGGTACTGGGTACTGGGTAATCATATGCCAAAGTGATGTATTTCATGTCTTGCGCGTTTACCGCTCCTGGGTGAGGAGGGGGGCATTACCTTACTGTGGTGGTGGGGGTGTGCCCTCCACGCCATACAGGCCACATCGATAGGAACAGGAAAGTACGACATTACCTTACTGTGGTGGTGGGGGTGTGCCCTCCATGCCATACAGGCCACATCGATAGGAACAGGAAAGTACGACACTACCTTACTGTGGTGGTGGGGGTGTGCCCTCCATGCCATACAGGCCACATCGATAGGAACAGGAAAGTACGACATTACCTTACTGTGGTGGTGGGGGTGTGCCCTCCATGCCATACAGGCCACATCGATAGGAACAGGAAAGTACGACACTACCTTACTGTGGTGGTGGGGGTGTGCCCTCCATGCCATACAGGCCACATCGATAGGAACAGGAAAGTACGACATTACCTTACTGTGGTGGTGGGGGTGTGCCCTCCATGCCATACAGGCCACATCGATAGGAACAGGAAAGTACGACACTACCTTACTGTGGTGGTGGGGGTGTGCCCTCCACGCCATACAGGCCACATCGATAGGAACAGGAAAGTACGACATTACCTTACTGTGGTGGTGGGGGTGTGCCCTCCACGCCATACAGGCCACATCGATAGGAACAGGAAAGTACGACACTACCTTACTGTGGTGGTGGGGGTGTGCCCTCCATGCCATACAGGCCACATCGATAGGAACAGGAAAGTACGACATTACCTTACTGTGGTGGTGGGGGTGTGCCCTCCATGCCATACAGGCCACATCGATAGGAACAGGAAAGTACGACATTACCTTACTGTGGTGGTGGGGGTGTGCCCTCCACGCCATACAGGCCACATCGATAGGAACAGGAAAGTACGACATTACCTTACTGTGGTGGTGGGGGTGTGCCCTCCACGCCATACAGGCCACATCGATAGGAACAGGAAAGTACGACATTACCTTACTGTGGTGGTGGGGGTGTGCCCTCCACGCCATACAGGCCACATCGATAGGAACAGGAAAGTACGACACTACCTTACTGTGGTGGTGGGGGTGTGCCCTCCATGCCATACAGGCCACATCGATAGGAACAGGAAAGTACGACATTACCTTACTGTGGTGGTGGGGGTGTGCCCTCCATGCCATACAGGCCACATCGATAGGAACAGGAAAGTACGACATTACCTTACTGTGGTGGTGGGGGTGTGCCCTCCACGCCATACAGGCCACATCGATAGGAACAGGAAAGTACGACATTACCTTACTGTGGTGGTGAGGGTGTGCCCTCCATGCCATACAGGCCACATCGATAGGAACAGGAAAGTACGACATTACCTTACTGTGGTGGTGGGGGTGTGCCCTCCATGCCATACAGGCCACATCGATAGGAACAGGAAAGTACGACACTACCTTACTGTGGTGGTGGGGGTGTGCCCTCCACGCCATACAGGCCACATCGATAGGAACAGGAAAGTACGACATTACCTTACTGTGGTGGTGGGGGTGTGCCCTCCACGCCATACAGGCCACATCGATAGGAACAGGAAAGTACGACATTACCTTACTGTGGTGGTGGGGGTGTGCCCTCCATGCCATACAGGCCACATCGATAGGAACAGGAAAGTACGACATTACCTTACTGTGGTGGTGGGGGTGTGCCCTCCATGCCACACAGGCCACATCGATAGGAACAGGAAAGTACGACATTACCTTACTGTGGTGGTGGGGGTGTGCCCTCCACGCCATACAGGCCGCATCGATAGGAACAGGAAAGTACGACATTACCTTACTGTGGTGGTGGGGGTGTGCCCTCCATGCCATACAGGCCACATCGATAGGAACAGGAAAGTACGACATTACCTTACTGTGGTGGTGGGGGTGTGCCCTCCATGCCATACAGGCCACATCGATAGGTACAGGAAAGTACGACACTACCTTACTGTGGTGGTGGGGGTGTGCCCTCCATGCCATACAGGCCACATCGATAGGAACAGGAAAGTACGACATTACCTTACTGTGGTGGTGGGGGTGTGCCCTCCACGCCATACAGGCCACATCGATAGGAACAGGAAAGTACGACATTACCTTGCTGTGGTGGTGGGGGTGTGCCCTCCACGCCATACAGGCCACATCGATAGGAACAGGAAAGTACGACACTACCTTACTGTGGTGGTGGGGGTGTGCCCTCCACGCCATACAGGCCACATCGATAGGAACAGGAAAGTACGACATTACCTTACTGTGGTGGTGGGGGTGTGCCCTCCACGCCATACAGGCCACATCGATAGGAACAGGAAAGTACGACACTACCTTACTGTGGTGGTGGGGGTGTGCCCTCCACGCCATACAGGCCACATCGATAGGAACAGGAAAGTACGACACTACCTTACTGTGGTGGTGGGGGTGTGCCCTCCATGCCATACAGGCCACATCGATAGGAACAGGAAAGTACGACATTACCTTACTGTGGTGGTGGGGGTGTGCCCTCCATGCCATACAGGCCACATCGATAGGAACAGGAAAGTACGACACTACCTTACTGTGGTGGTGGGGGTGTGCCCTCCACGCCATACAGGCCACATCGATAGGAACAGGAAAGTACGACATTACCTTACTGTGGTGGTGGGGGTGTGCCCTCCACGCCATACAGGCCACATCGATAGGAACAGGAAAGTACGACATTACCTTACTGTGGTGGTGGGGGTGTGCCCTCCATGCCATACAGGCCACATCGATAGGAACAGGAAAGTACGACATTACCTTACTGTGGTGGTGGGGGTGTGCCCTCCACGCCATACAGGCCACATCGATAGGAACAGGAAAGTACGACACTACCTTACTGTGGTGGTGGGGGTGTGCCCTCCATGCCATACAGGCCACATCGATAGGAACAGGAAAGTACGACACTACCTTACTGTGGTGGTGGGGGTGTGCCCTCCATGCCATACAGGCCACATCGATAGGAACAGGAAAGTACGACATTACCTTACTGTGGTGGTGGGGGTGTGCCCTCCATGCCATACAGGCCACATCGATAGGAACAGGAAAGTACGACATTACCTTACTGTGGTGGTGGGGGTGTGCCCTCCATGCCATACAGGCCACATCGATAGGAACAGGAAAGTACGACATTACCTTACTGTGGTGGTGGGGGTGTGCCCTCCATGCCATACAGGCCACATCGATAGGAACAGGAAAGTACGACACTACCTTACTGTGGTGGTGGGGGTGTGCCCTCCATGCCATACAGGCCACATCGATAGGAACAGGAAAGTACGACACTACCTTACTGTGGTGGTGGGGGTGTGCCCTCCATGCCATACAGGCCACATCGATAGGAACAGGAAAGTACGACACTACCTTACTGTGGTGGTGGGGGTGTGCCCTCCACGCCATACAGGCCATATCGATAGGAACAGGAAAGTACGACATTACCTTACTGTGGTGGTGGGGGTGTGCCCTCCATGCCATACAGGCCACATCGATAGGAACAGGAAAGTACGACACTACCTTACTGTGGTGGTGGGGGTGTGCCCTCCATGCCATACAGGCCACATCGATAGGAACAGGAAAGTACGACATTACCTTACTGTGGTGGTGGGGGTGTGCCCTCCACGCCATACAGGCCACATCGATAGGAACAGGAAAGTACGACATTACCTTACTGTGGTGGTGGGGGTGTGCCCTCCATGCCATACAGGCCACATCGATAGGAACAGGAAAGTACGACATTACCTTACTGTGGTGGTGGGGGTGTGCCCTCCATGCCATACAGGCCACATCGATAGGAACAGGAAAGTACGACATTACCTTACTGTGGTGGTGGGGGTGTGCCCTCCATGCCATACAGGCCACATCGATAGGAACAGGAAAGTACGACACTACCTTACTGTGGTGGTGGGGGTGTGCCCTCCATGCCATACAGGCCACATCGATAGGAACAGGAAAGTACGACACTACCTTACTGTGGTGGTGGGGGTGCGCCCTCCATGCCATACAGGCCACATCGATAGGAACAGGAAAGTACGACATTACCTTACTGTGGTGGTGGGGGTGTGCCCTCCATGCCATACAGGCCACATCGATAGGAACAGGAAAGTACGACATTACCTTACTGTGGTGGTGGGGGTGTGCCCTCCATGCCATACAGGCCACATCGATAGGAACAGGAAAGTACGACATTACCTTACTGTGGTGGTGGGGGTGTGCCCTCCATGCCATACAGGCCACATCAATAGGAACAGGAAAGTACGACACTACCTTACTGTGGTGGTGGGGGTGTGCCCTCCACGCCATACAGGCCACATCGATAGGAACAGGAAAGTACGACACTACCTTACTGTGGTGGTGGGGGTGTGCCCTCCACGCCATACAGGCCACATCGATAGGAACAGGAAAGTACGACACTACCTTACTGTGGTGGTGGGGGTGTGCCCTCCACGCCATACAGGCCACATCGATAGGAACAGGAAAGTACGACATTACCTTACTGTGGTGGTGGGGGTGTGCCCTCCACGCCATACAGGCCACATCGATAGGAACAGGAAAGTACGACATTACCTTACTGTGGTGGTGGGGGTGTGCCCTCCATGCCATACAGGCCACATCGATAGGAACAGGAAAGTACGACATTACCTTACTGTGGGGGTGGGGGTGTGCCCTCCATGCCATACAGGCCACATCGGTAGGAACAGGAAAGTACGACATTACCTTACTGTGGTGGTGGGGGTGTGCCCTCCATGCCATACAGGCCACATCGATAGGAACAGGAAAGTACGACACTACCTTACTGTGGTGGTGGGGGTGTGCCCTCCATGCCATACAGGCCACATCGATAGGAACAGGAAAGTACGACATTACCTTACTGTGGTGGTGGGGGTGTGCCCTCCATGCCATACAGGCCACATCGATAGGAACAGGAAAGTACGACATTACCTTACTGTGGTGGTGGGGGTGTGCCCTCCATGCCATACAGGCCACATCGATAGGAACAGGAAAGTACGACATTACCTTACTGTGGTGGTGGGGGTGTGCCCTCCATGCCATACAGGCCACATCGATAGGAACAGGAAAGTACGACATTACCTTACTGTGGTGGTGGGGGTGTGCCCTCCACGCCATACAGGCCACATCGATAGGAACAGGAAAGTACGACACTACCTTACTGTGGTGGTGGGGGTGTGCCCTCCATGCCATACAGGCCACATCGATAGGAACAGGAAAGTACGACATTACCTTACTGTGGTGGTGGGGGTGTGCCCTCCATGCCATACAGGCCACATCGATAGGAACAGGAAAGTACGACATTACCTTACTGTGGTGGTGGGGGTGTGCCCTCCATGCCATACAGGCCACATCGATAGGAACAGGAAAGTACGACATTACCTTACTGTGGTGGTGGGGGTGTGCCCTCCATGCCATACAGGCCACATCGATAGGAACAGGAAAGTACGACATTACCTTACTGTGGTGGTGGGGGTGTGCCCTCCATGCCATACAGGCCACATCGATAGGAACAGGAAAGTACGACACTACCTTACTGTGGTGGTGGGGGTGTGCCCTCCATGCCATACAGGCCACATCGATAGGAACAGGAAAGTACGACATTATGTGGTCATCGAGGGAGAATGTTTCGGCGAAGAAATGGAATCAAAATTAAACACTGACATTTACGCCACGTATATAAGGAAAGGGGCCAGCTGATTGAGATCTGCGGGCGCTGGAAGCACGGGAATATGCGATAGAAATATGTAGCATTTTCTTTTCTAGAGGATAGAGAGAATCTTCAGTCTCAGATGGGCAATTTGGAAGAGCAGGTATGCTTCCGCTCGCAAAAAGAGAGAAAACAGGCGAAACAAGGGGTCATTTGGGCGGCACATATATGTTTACGTATGTGGGGGCCTAATGGGTCTGGGGGTCCCTCATCGTATGTGGGGGCCTAATGGGTCTGGGGGTCCCTCATCGTATGTGGGGGCCTAATGGGTCTGGGGGTCCCTTATCGTATGTGGGGGCCTAATGGGTCTGGGGGTCCCTCATCGTATGTGGGGGCCTAATGGGTCTGGGGATCCCTCATCGCCGATTCACTCTCAACATTTTTGTTAGGCTCCGGGATTAAGGGTTAGGGCTCAGGGATTGGGCATTATGGGTCATCAGTTAGGGCCTAGGGGTCGGGGATTGGGGATTAGAGGTCATCGGTTAGGGCCTAGGGGTCGGGATTGGAGATTAGAGGTCATCGGTTAGGGCCTAGTGGTCGGGATTGGGGATTAGAGGTCAGGGATTGGGGATTATGGGTCAGATATTAGGGATTAGGGCTCAGGGATTAGGGGTCAGGGATTAGAATCTGAATCAACATCGTTTTGTTTTGGTCAAGCATACACAACAAAACAAACAGAAAAAAAAGAAGAAAAACAGAGACACACTGTTGTAACGCATAAACACACAAAAAGGTAGACAAAATTGCTTGACCGAGGAGACTCACATTAAGACTGGTGGGCAGTCGCAAGCATGTGAGCCACCCCAAAAAAAATGTATGTAGTCCCTTCCCCGGGCTTTACCCACGAACCACCCGCAACGTCAGGTCAATAGCTGACATGCGAGCAGATCAATTCCTGGTGTAGGAGTTAGCGCACTATCCCGCAGATCAATAGGTCCTGGGGGCCTCCCTGGTGTAGTGGTTAGCGCACGAGCCCGCAGATCAATAGGTCCTGGGGGCCTCCCTTGTCCGGTGGTGAGCGCACTAAACCGCAGATCAACTGGGTTAGAATCCGGGCCTGTTCGCCTGATCTGGGGCATGTCCCATCTATTTAATCCTTCATCGTCCCGGGAGGTTTCTTACCGCAGTTTAAAGCACAGCGCTCTAAAACACAATTTTCTTTCCTTTCTGTAACGTGTGAGGTAGAGGGAGCCAATCCATCAGCCCTGGGCTAAAGCTTGGCTCTGACATATGTAATAAGCCATATGTCACATTGTGTTTACGCTTGGGGTATCGACGGATAATGGAACAGTGCGAGCCACCTGTGGCTGGCTCCCTAACTCGCTGTGACTGGCTCCCTGACTCCCTGTGGCTGGCTCCCTGACTCGTTGTGACTGGCTCCCTGACTCCATGTGACTGGCTCCCTGACTCCCCGTGGCTGGCTCTCTGACTCCATGTGACTGGCTCCCTGACTCCCTGTGGGTGGCTCCCTCACTCCATGTGGCTGGCTCCCTGACTCCCTGTGGGTGGCTCCCTCACTCCCTGTGGCTGGCTCCCTGACTCCCTGTGGCTGGCTTCCTGACTCCATGTGACTGGCTCCCTGACTCCCTGTGGCTGGCTCCTTGACTCCCTGTGACTGATTCCCTGACTCCATGTGGCTGGCTCCCTGACTCCCTGTGGCTGGCTTCCTGACTCTATGTGACTGGCTCCCTGACTCCCTGTGGCTGGCTTCCTGACTCCATGTGACTGGCTCCCTGACTCCCTGTGGCTGGCTCCTTGACTCCCTGCGACTGGTTCCCTGACTCTATGTGGCTGGCTCCCTGACTCCCTGTGGCTGGCTTCCTGACTCTATGTGACTGGCTCCTTGACTCCCTGTGGCTGGCTCTCTGACTCCCTGTGGCTGGCTCCCTGACACCCTGTGACTGGCCCCGTGATTCCCTGTGGCTGGCTCCCTGACCCCCTGTGACTGGCTCCATATGGCTGGCTCCATATGGCTGGCTCCATATGGCTGGCTCCCTGACTCCCTGTGACTGGCCCCGTGACTCCCCGTGGCTGGCTCCCTGACTCCCTGTGGCTGGCTCCCTGACTCCCTGTGGCTGGCTCCCTGACTCCCTGTGACTGGCCCCGTGACTCCCTGTGGCTGGCTCCCTGACTCCCTGTGACTGGCTCCATATGGCTGGCTCCATATGGCTGGCTCCATATGGCTGGCTCCCAGACTCCCTGTGACTGGCTCCCTGACTGTTAGTTGCTGGCTCGGGAGCCCGCGCTGGCCATAGCCCCACTCTCGCAACGTGGAGTGAGTGTAACCGTCTTAGATCATGCCTCGTCAAAAAAAAGATTGATACCCGTTAAGCATCAAGGCTTAAGGCCCATTGATTGCTACCCCCACAGTTTTAATTATTAAATTCAAAATGTAATTACAACGAGTGCAGGTGGAGCATTATATCTTTTTTTTTCCCAATCAGCGGACATGGGCGATTTGGGCGCATTATGACAGCCTATATTGATCATGAAGTAACCGTGCCGGTGTGAACATATAACCCGGCTTAAAGCAATGTATTACTAACCTCTCCCCCATATCAAATAAGTATATTCTGTCTTGAATTTAAATCCTGAATGTCTGTGGGCTATCCGGAGAAAAGCAATTTGGTCACCGGAGCAAAAGTTGGTGGCCGGCTTTATATCCCTAGGGCCCCAGAGGGGCTTTTTCGACACGGCGACACGGCGATTTTTAAAATCGACAACGCGACATTGGGGTTGTCTTAGAATCGACATGCGACATAAGACTTAGCGACACGCGACATGGAACTTTTCTTAAAATCGACACGCGACATGGACCTTCTCTTAAAATCGACACGCGACATGGCTAACCCCGCTCAGGGGCCCTATCCCTGCCCGCCTGTTCGCTGTTCGGTATTTTGTGTGTGATGTCGACAGCGGCTCGCTATCACGTCCGCGCGCGATATAAATAAACCGCACAGTTTTATGTTGAAATTGTTGTTTTACAGACTCTCAGAGGTATAAAATATATATGCATCATAATTTTTAGATACATATACTCTTGATTCTAAAATGTAAAAAGTCTAAGATGGCGCATGTAAGTATATTGCTTTAATATGTGTGCCGCACGGGTTCCACTTGTCACCCTGGCTGCCATGGCACTTGGCGCAAGCATATACATCCATAAAGACTTAAGTGTAGGTCGTCATCTCCCTTGCACAGTTCTAGTTTAACAGATAATCTATATGTACAGTGAACCTCACATCATAGAGACAGGAAACTGTGAGAAATACGTTTGCTAATCAAATATAACTATTTTTTGTTAACCCGGCCACAAGGAAGAATGATAATTATTCAATCTCATGGGAGTCTGGCTTGATTGGCGTTGAACGCAAATATCCGCCATCTTGGAAAACTACGACTGAGGAACTAAATTGGTGTTATCTTAAATACACAAATGTAAACCAAATATATGCACATTATGCGTCGGTTTACTTGCCGACACTTCTTTCGCCCGGCGAATTCGGAAGATTTTTTTTTTTTTTTTTTTGGATAATGATATTATTCACCAAAACATATAAAATCAGTTGACAGAGGTTCGAATTAAAACATGATCGTGCTTATAAAACGAAGAATACTTCCAACATCGGTCCAATTTAACAAAATATACACATTTGCTTTTGTCATTAATTCACGCTTGAGAAATGCCTTTGACTTAGTACTCTCCCGGCTAGCACCGTCTTTAGTGTAGAGAAGCCAGTCTTTGTATATAGAAATGATAGCACCGATATTACAAAGTTGATCGATTTATTCTGAACGCCGAGAATAATTTCCTTTCAACTAATTTTAACGCTCAGCAGCTCTGATGTCAGTTTCCAAATTTCTTGCGAGAAATAACAATCATGTAACAAATGCATAGTATTTTCTGGGAGACCACATCGGTCACACAAGTCAGATTCAATTTTTCCCCATTTCACAAGGTTTCTTTTGCAGGGTAAGATTTGATTAATTACTTTAAAGTTAAAGGCAGCTATTTTTCTGTCTGGAATATCCTTAATTTTCCTCTTATATACATCAGCAAAATTAATATCGAGGCGGTTGAAAAGATTTTATAATTTTACTTCTGTGTTCGGTACTTTACTTTTCTGCGCAATAAATATTTCATAATATGCGCGAGTCGAGACGTCGGCGATCGGGGCGGCTAGAGGGGTAGTTGCATATGGACATGAGGCGTATAACGTCTCCGAGTTTATAACGTCTTTATATGGTTTAAGAGCCTGCCGTAGAAGAGATATCTCAGCAAAAATATTCCTCTTGTCTTTCACTCTTTCGTGTATTGAGAGCTCACATAGTTTCCCCATTGAGAAATCCAAATCTCTTATACGTATGATCCCTACTTCTATGAAGGACTTGAAAAGCAGGCAACAGTTTTTCCTGCATATTTTCTTGTACGAAATAAAATAATTTCCCCAGAGTATTTCGTCACGCAGGTTTTCATATACAATAGGTCGCGTTTCTTCTTTGCTTTGGCTATAGGATTCGCATACTTCTTGGTAGAATTTAGGCAGAAGTTTAATTTGTGGTAGGTTTTGCTTATTGATATTTTTAAATTTCAGAAAAAGGAAGTCGTCTCCAAGACTATTTAAGTGCGATCGGGCTAGAAAGTTCCAATTTTCGTCAACGTTGACGATCCTTTTAACCCATGATGTTTTTATGGCTTGAAAGTGGGATCTTATGTCAATCATTGCTATGCCGCCTTGTTCTATTTTACGTATTAATTGCTTTCGTTTCAGTCTATCGCTTTTTCCCCAAATGAAATTATATAGGATTTTGTCGATCTGCGAGATCGTTTGGTCGTTTGGTATAGCTGTATGTGTCGCTACGAATGTTACTTTAGGAACAAGAAGTGTTTTGACAATGGTTACCTTTCCAAATATGGTAAGTTCTCGAGTTTGCCAGTTTTCAATCTCATCTTCTATTTGTTTTATCTTTTTTTCCCAGTTTAGTTCATTGCATTTGGCTAGATTTTGTCCAATGTATATTCCAAGGTATCTTATGGGAGTGCTTACAACTTTTATATCATTAATAGTAATATCTTTGTGCTTGCCTTTGCCTAAGTACATTCCAATTGTTTTGCTTTTGTTTAACAGAGGTCCAGCCCTATTTGAGAAAGCGAATTCGGAAGATGCTGATTTATTTTACACTAAGTGACTAGGCTGGTTCCATTGTCCCTGAATATATCGGTGATGACCGGTGTGAACATGTGTATTGGTATACGGCCTAGCCCTATCGGTACGCCCGGAAGGGCATAGTCACACGTTGGGTATTCCGGACGGAAAACCCTTCCTCGCCGAAAGAAATGAATCTGATATTTTCAGGATAGTAGCATAGAATGTATAACATTAATGAACTTGTCTAAATTCCAATGTGTTTCCTTTAGGTAGTGGCAGTATCGGATGTTTAATTGTCTACAAGATACGCTGTCACCCGATGACGCCATCTTGATAGTTCGCAAAGACCAAATTGGAGGCTTCCGTAGTTAAATATTTTTGTTGACGATGTTATTACAGCGCAATATCAACATGCGAACCCGCGGGCCGCATAAACTGATCTTCTGATTGGTTGTCTAGTTAGGATCGAGCCCCCCGTGGGCAGAACAACATTGTGCAGAGAAAAGAGTTGCTAGAACAAAGGGAAGCGATGAAAACCATGGCTGAGTTACATTGTATTTATTCGCATTTTATGCATAGATTATTCCATTCACTCATGGAAGGCAATGATGACGTCACAGTCACTCATTAAAGGCAATGATGACGTCACAGTGACTCATGGAAGGCAACGATGACGTCACGTTCACTCATGGAAGGCAATGACGACGTCACAGGCACTTATAGAAGACAATGATGACGTCACAGTCACTCATGGAAGGCAATGATTAGTATAAAAGAAGTATAATTAGCCTTTGGCACAACTCCTTGCGTCTATTGACAGATATGGCCACCTTGTACCCATTTTTTTTCTCCCTCTATCAATGTCACAATATTCGGTTACGCTTACTTTCTTCATTCCGTTATTCTGTTTACTTTCTCTCACCCTTTCATATCTTTATTAGTCTGTTCTTTTATTTCTATGTTATATTGTGGGTCAGCACTTTAAATTGAATTAGTTGCACACTTATTTGGTCAGAGATACACAGACCACGTGACAAGCAGACAGGCCACGTGACAGGTAGACACAGACCACGTGACAGGTAGACACAGACCATGTGACAGGTAGACACAGACCACGTGACAGGGAGACACATACCACGTGACACGCCCAGACAAAGTGACAGATATTATCGCAAACACGCCACATGATTTAACCTGGCTTTGTTTTAAATTATTACTATTTACATTTATAATACAGCAAGAGAAAAGGGGTCATGTCCCGTCAAGCATTGTGAGTACTGCGGGCAGAGCAAGTAGACACCACCAGAGCGCAGGTCCTGAAAGCACAAGAAAGGGAACATTAGATTTGTTGGTGTTTCAAACCACATTAGATACTAGATACACAAGTATTAGGAAAGGGGGGGGGGGGTGCTCACGGCAGGCGAGGTGGGGACTGGGGGAGGGGGTATGGAATTAATTGTGGCATTCCTTCAGCCTTTTCCGCCTTTTCGGTGGGATGAGGGGGGTGTAGGGTGGGGAGTAAGGTACTTTCGCTACTCCTACCCGGTTTAGCGTGGTGTAAGGATGGAGGTGGGGGTGATTACTGGCTTTCTCTCTGATATGTGATGCAGTAAACTTGACATCATCTTTGGGTGTCATTTTTCGATAAGATCTCGCAACTTTTGCTCGTAAAATGAAAACATTTATAGTGCCGGCCCGAAGAAAAATGAGAAATGTTTAATATATGAAAATTAGCGGAAATTTCGGCATCGTTTATGCTTACCACTAAAAAATACCATATATTGAGAACGATCGGAATTTTCATATCGGCGCCGAATGCCGTAGAATGGAACAGTTGTGCCATCTGGCGAAGAAATCCCACATGTGCACCAAGTAGGCCGACAGACGGCCGCATTGGACGCGTGTGCGACTCTCTAATGGAATCACTCGGCCGGTAGAGGGCCGCATTGGACGCGTGGGTGACTCTTTAATGGAATCACTCGGCCGGTAGAGGGCCGCATTGGACGCGTGGGTGACTCTTTAATGGAATCACTCGGCCGGTAGAGGGCCGCATTGGACGCATGGGTGACTCTTTAATTGAATCACTCGACTGGTAGAGGGCCGCATTGGACGCGTGGGTGACTCTTTAATGGAATCACTCGACCGGTAGAGGGCAGCATTGTACCAGGCAGTACGGAACTCGGCTACGAAATGTAATGCCGCGAACGTTGCCGTCGAGCGTTTTAAAGGCGCCTGGGGGTGTATGAGCGGTTACACCAGGGGCAGAAGCTGGCGGTGTCTATCACCAGTCGCCATTGACATACCTGTGGGGACGGCCGCTGACACATCAGGATCCTGGGGGTCCGGGATTTGTGGGCCAGTTCCTTCGGGATTCAGGTTCGGGTCTGGGTCTGGGGCAGAGAGCGAGACGGCAACCAATCAAATCGGTGTCAATTAAGGCATCGCACAGTAAGGAAAGAACATAACAAATGCATTGAAATAATACAACCGCTATTAATTATAAATTATTCTGAATTAGTATTATAATTACATTGTATTCTGCATTAGTATTATTATAATAAGTTGTAAATGATTATTATTATAATCATTTACAACTAATTATTATACTCATTTACAACTACTTATTATAATCAGTTGTAACTTATTATTATAATCATTTGCAACTAATTATTATAATCATTTACAACTACTTATTATAATCAGTTGTAACTTATTATTATAATAAGTTGTAAATCATTATTAGAATCATTTGCAAATAATTATTATAATCAGTTGTAACTTATTATCTGTAAATTATCTGTAAGTTATTTTTATAATTATTTGTAAATTATTATCTGTAAATTATTATCTGTAAATTATTATCTGTAAATTATTATCTGTAAATTATTTGTAAATTATTATCTGTAAATTATTTGTAAATTATTATCTGTAAATTATTATCTGTAAATTATTATCTGCAAAATTATTTGTAAATTATTACCTGTAAATTATTCGTAAGTTATTATTATAATTATTTGTTGATTATGCAGCAATGTGCATATACACAGCGATAGACACCGGCGATTTGTTGTGTGTCGTTTTGAGGAGAAGCGTGGGATCAAAGGGAGTACCGGGGTGGCGGAGAAATAGGGGGATAGACACTGCATAGAGACCATGGTGAACGCACCTGGTGTAGGAGTCCGGGTAGTGCTGGTTGGGGCGTCGGAGGTTATTTCCGGGAGTGTGGTCGCGGGGGCGTCGGAGGGGTAGATGTAGACCTCGTCTGGGTCGACCCGCGTGGCCCCGCACTGCGGGAAGGGGCCGGTGATGTCATAGCAGAAGAAGAGCTGCCAGACATTGTACAGCGTGTGGCCGATATACTTGTAGAAAAAAGCCGTGGCACTCTGTCCACAATCGGCCTCCGTACGGGTGCAGGTGCAGCTCAGAAACAGGTTCACCACGCTACAAATAAATAACAATTTGGGATAATAAATATCACAATGAAATTTAAAGCTGCTCATGCAGCAATTATTTCGCTTTGTCTTTTGGTTCGCTTAGAACCTTATTCAATAAATACAACTATGTGGCGTGTAATAAACGAATAACGTGTTTGAAAATATACTTGTTGTGCCACACTGGTGGAAGTAAGTATCGCTTTCTTGTGTACACCGTCATCAAAATTTCATATATAGCTGACGTTGTTATTTCCCTTTAAGATGAAGCTGGATATAATAGCACACCTATGTCTTAAAGAGGTAATATTATAACATAGGATCACCCCTGTCCAGTTATTTGCAAAACAAAATAGTATATATTTGCAGGAAATTACCCAGTTGTACGAGCAGCTTCAATGAAACTGAATACAAACATAGTAAAGCGAAAGTCACAATACTGGTCAGTTGAAATGACAACTAAAGTAGCTGAACATTTCAACTGATGAATCGTTCATGCTTGCATAGAGAGGCGTTTCTTATCCAAACCGTGCTGCCATAATCAGAAATGAAACTCGACAATGGAATATTGTTGTTTTAGACCACTCTTGTGTCCACACTGGGGCCAGATACACCCAGGTTTGCACTGGACTTGCACCAAGGCAACATGTTGATACATACGTGGTGAGTCCACGGTGTAGTACTTACTCGCAAGAATCTTGGTATATTTCGTCGGCATGAGTGTATCCACCCCCATACGTCTTCACTTTGATATCTTCAAAGCCTCGTTCATACTGTGACTCGCAGAAGTAAGTGTCGTTCCTGCCCTCGTGGCCGTAGATACAACGAGAATGTGCCAGATACCCTGCAACATCGTGGAGAATAGTTTACTTGTTATATGAATGCAAAATGTATTTGCATTTTAAATTGAACGTATTAAATCTGCTTCTATTTAGGCCCTTCTGTTCTTGTCTGGTGATTTTACTCTTGACTAATTTGCAAATATTTACCATTTATTTAAACCAAGTGTACAAAAATGAGAGCCTGTATACATCAGTATAAAGTATCAGTATAAAGTACACACTTGGTTTGAGAGACTGGCGTTGGAGCCACCGACATACTTAATAGAAGAACATATCTGTGCGGCATATTAAAGTTGAAATAGTAATCCACCGGTCAACCACCACAACAATGATGTGCGGTTAAAAACCTATGCAGGAGGGCTACAAAATATATGATTGAGCAATAATGTCATAGTAATTAATGTACAAGCCATGCATTTTTTTTCAACTCATGTGTCATCTGCGTGCCTGCTCAGCAACATTATACACTTACTACGTTATTACGAACAGTTGAATATTTATATATTGTGTGCCACCCTGTAATCGTGACGCTCTTACCTTGTCGCCCTCCGACGGAGCACAGATAGTTTGTACCACCCTGTATCGGTAGCCATGCCAGCAGCAGTTCGTGTTCATCTGGACACGTGGAGGTGGCGTTCAGCATACAGTTATCTGCGTCCCTGTAGTCCCTGTATTCAAAACAACGGTAGGACAGATGTGACAGGACTCTAGCATACGTCTCTAAACCTAGCAACGGTAGGACAGATGTGACAGGATCCTAGCATACCTCTCTAGACATAACAACGGTAGGACAGATGTGACAGGACCCTAGCATACGTCTCTAGACATAACAACGGTAGGAGAGATGTGACAGGACCCTAGCATACGTCTCTAGACATAACAACGGTAGGACAGATGTGACAGGACCCTAGCATACGTCTCTAGACATAACAACGGTATGACAGATGTGACAGGACCCTAGCATACGTCTCTAGACATAGCAACGGTAGGACAGATGTGACAGGACCCTAGCATACGTCTCTAGACATAACAACGGTAGGACAGATGTGACAGGACCCTAGTATACGTCTCTAGACATAACAACGGTAGGACAGATGTGACAGGACCCTAGCATACGTCTCTAGACATAACAACGGTAGGACAGATGTGACAGGACCCTAGCATACGTCTCTAGACATAGCAACGGTAGGACAGATGTGACAGGACCCTAGCATACGTCTCTAGACATAACAACGGTAGGACAGATGTGACAGGACCCTAGTATACGTCTCTAGACATAACAACGGTAGGACAGATGTGACAGGACCCTAGCATACGTCTCTAGACATAGCAACGGTAGGGCAGATGTGACAGGACCCTAGCATACGTCTCTAGACATAGCAACGGTAGGACAGATGTGACAGGACCCTAGTATACGTCTCTAGACATAACAACGGTAGGACAGATGTGACAGGACCCTAGCATACGTCTCTAGACATAGCAACGGTAGGACAGATGTGACAGGACCCTAGCATACGTCTCTAGACATAACAACGGTAGGACAGATGTGACAGGACCCTAGCATACGTCTCTAGACATAACAACGGTGGGACAGATGTGACAGGACCCTAGCATACGTCTCTAGACATAACAACGGTAGGACAGATGTAACAGGACCCTAGCATACGTCTCTAGATGGCATGTATCTCATACTACTGCGGCTTAAGGAGGTTCCCGGCATCACTGTGGCGCCATCTGGTGGACTATGCCGCTGCGATCTGGCGATAAGCTGGTACCGCCGCTCATACTCATACTTGTAAGTGAGCGAGCGAGCGAAGTTGGGCCGGGGAACCAGGCTAATATGGCCAATGCTCTATTGTCTGCAGCGTGTCATCGTTTATTTCTTGTTTACATAACAAAGTCGCGAAACTGATGCGCTGTAAAAGGAAATTGATAGGCAAACGCAAGTCCAAGCAAACTAAAGAACTTATTAGGATGTATAAATATATCTTTGAACGCACTGGCAATAGAAACAAGCCGGCATACATAGCGTTGACCACACAGGCACAGTAAATCAGTAGGGGAGGATCAGTGGGGGAGGCGGGTGGGGGGGGGGGGGAGGGGTGTTGGAATCCCCCACATCATCGTAGGCCTATATGCTTACACGTTTGGTTGCTTAAACGATATTCATGTAAATTTGATAACACCAAGTATCTTCTTCAATCTTGTGAGTACTTGTATCTCTAGTTCAGCATGTTTCCCATTCCGACCCTCAGAATTACCGGCACAATTTCCATGTTCAGAGTCATTTTACGAAAAAACGAGGTAGAAGACCCAAATATTTTTTTCTCTTATTTGAACAAACAAGGAGCAAGCTTGTTACAGACAAATTTGTATTAACTTTGTCTGAGCCGTTTTTTTTCTGTTGAATATTTCGTGTCGAAATTCCAAAATTCTCCATTGACGCCCATTATAAAATTAGATGTGACCCCCTACCTATTCAACGTCATTTTGACAGAAAAGTAGGTGGAAGACATATCTTTTTTATGTTATTTTATCGTCTTGGATACACATTACTATACGTTGAAAAAATGTCAAGAAGTTTGTCTGAACAAAATGTAATCTATGCATCTACCTTATGTTCTCCTACCGCCTGGTCAAGCCGCAGACCCGCCCCCCCCCACCCCCACACATGTATCACATCTAAACACATGTATCACATCTAAACTCATGTATCACATCTAAACACATGTATCACATCTAAACACATGTATCACATCTAAACACATGTATCACATCTAAACACGCATCACATCTAAACACATGTATCACATCTAAACACGCATCACATCTAAACACATGTATCACATCTAAACACGCATCACATCTAAACACATGTATCACATCTAAACACGCATCACATCTAAACACATGTATCACATCTAAACACATATATTTTTTCCTCACGTGTGTGCGCTCCAGGTTTGATGTAATGCCAGATCTGGCGTAGTAAGCTGATTTTGGTGTCTAAAGCAAAATGAACAGTTTGGTTCCAGCATGGGATCACCTTATCTTTATCACCTCATCTTGCTTCCCTGCTATTCCGTACCACGCTAAGTCGCTTTACGTGCCCTATTGTATCTCAAAAAGACGAATGGCTTGCGAAGTGGCATGAACCATGGGCTGCTAGGAGCAATTTGATAATTATCACTTACTTGTTAACACCTTACATTGGAGTTTTCTGTCAGATCGATGCCAATTATAAACTATTACCTCTATTAACTCTCTGGGAATTAATTTTCTACTAAAGTTGCGTCACGTGACTGACTCAGTTCATGTGAACTGCGAGTTTTGTTCTTATTCATTACGACAGATCTGGCATTACGCCAAACCTGGAGCCCACGCCTGTATGATGCAGATCTGCTTCACTCACCGACAGAAGGCAGCCAGCGAACCGGCCGACAAGCCGTCCTTCACTCGGTCTATGGCGGAGAAAGCCGTGAAGCACTCCTGAAAGAGGTCATAGTCACAGTTTCCGTCGATGCAAACTGAAAAAACGATGACACAACCATTGGTTAAAGTAGCCTAGTTATATGCACCAGCTTCGACTTTTTTACATTTTACAATCAATACTAAACGTATTTCAGAATCATGATGCATATGTTTTATATCTCGTTGAATCTGTAAAACACCAATTTGAACATAAAACTGCGCGGACTAGTTTATCGCGCGCGGACGTCCTAGCGAGTCGCGGTCGACATCACACAGAATACCGAACAGCGAACAGGCGCGCAGGAATATAAATCAGGTTCCACAAATAGCAAAGGTCTCCTTCATGTTAGGTAGCAATGTGGCACGGTTAAGCTGGTCTATTCGTGGGTAACAGAAGACTATTGATCAGTAGGTTGCTTCTCGTGGCTGATATCCGGCAATACCATATGGCTCGCACTAGGAGACTTTTGCATATCTATGGCACTTCGAGTGTTGGCGTCAGGCCATCATTTCCAATGATACAACAGGGGATCTAGGTATTGAAAGAGGGGGGTGCGACGGAGGGGGGGGGGGTTACTGCACTCTCAAATCTTGCGACCGAGAAGTGGGGGGGGGACCAGTGGATGTCCACCAATGTCTTTACAAGGGGGGGGGGGGAGGCTTAGATCCGCCACTGGGCTGCATCTATAATATGTTTTGCGTTATATTTCGTCAGAAAGCCAAACCCAACCCCCCTAGATGTGCCTAAAAGTTACTGTTAAGTTATTTAGGATAACGTTTTTTGCTAATACGTCGGCGTGTATATTTTTGTTTAGTCTGGTAAACGCTGCAAAAAGGTCCATAAGAACGGGAACGTTATTGCCGTAGCCTTAATGTTGCATATCACATAAATAATATATGCAATAGTACATGATATATAATTGTACACTTATATAAATAAAATATCTGCTGTTAATCGAAGGACCCCTGAGTGTTGTAGGTGGGCAGGATGTCTAGAGGGGTCGATGGTTTTTCACCGCTAAGAAGACCACCAGGAGCGCGGCGAGCACAGAGAAGCCACTTTGATTGCCCCAACGACCTCCACAGAGAACAAAGGCCGCTTGGAGCCGGGTCTGGCTGGCCATACATCACGCATCCACATAGACCATCCACACTACAGGCTGTCGACACTTTGGCAACACCTCCAGGAAGCTGGCCTCTGACCTCGGGATATCTCCTGACACAATGACACAGTCTCTGGGTGCTGACTGATGGGCAGGCTGCCAGCGCAGACCTCCATCAAACCAGCGGAACCCTCGGGCCAGTACGCGACCGGCTTACATTAGGGTGTATACGGTAACGCTGTTAAAGTGTCGCTCGATCTATTCGGTGTGTAGCGAGCAGACGCCGGACACTTTAACGACAGGTTTCTACACAGGGGTCTGTGTTTTTAAATGGTTATAGGTCAACCACCGATGTAACGTTGATTGTTACACCGCTGAACTCAATCAAAGGATACTGGATAGAGAAAGAGAGATTGGTGGTGGTGGTGGGGTGGGGGGGGGGCGGGGGGGGGCCCGGACAAGGGAGGGATTATTTCTCCAGGGTTGTGTTCTCATTGTAACACACAATGGAACATATATATATATATACCTTTACTGACGGCCCAGCCTTCTTTACGTACTTGTGTCTGCCTTAATAATTTTACATTGTCCTACATTAGATGTTTTGTATCTGTTATATTTATATGAGTCCGCCACGTTCACTGTGAATTATAAGATTCTAAATGAAGGCGATAGACTTGAATGGTGTTTGCCACGTTGAAGGTGTCGCTGTAACCCTCAATATGACACGGCAGGCGCGGATCCAGGAACTGTAGGCTCGACATTCTTACAACCGAAGTGGGGAGAGGGGAAATCGTACGACCGGAGGGGGGGGGGGGGCATTAGACGAAAGCAGGGGGTCCACAAAAGAATACGGGCGGTCCAATATAAAGGGGGGGGGGGGGCGCAGTCCGTCTCTTAGCGTACAGTTACCATTAAAAAGAAGCATCCTCGCTGAATTATTTTATACGCGAGCTTGTGTTACGACAACATCCTCTGTAGAGTTCCACTCTGCCGGCAGAGCGAGCCCGTTCCTCCCCTCACCTCTGCCCTACGTAACCACCAACATCACGGTTGACCTTAGGTGCTTGGTGACCAGTGGTTTTAGAGGGCTGTCTAGGTTTACTTTTGCATTTTTGATGCAGACTTTGAAACAGGGGGGGGGGGAGGGGGGGGGGCAAGGGGTATTTGCGTTCCTCAGGATTGGGCTTTTCATTTCACCGTAAACTGGGAATGAGGAAGATTCTTCGTGAACTGGGAATTTTAATATTAAATAACTGTGAATCGAGAAATCGACAATTTAGTATCGTGTATCCGCCCTTCCATTGCATGCGGCGAGTTCTACTTTTAATTCATAGTGACCTGGGAATAAAGAAATATATTCTTCGTGATCGGGGAATAAGACCCCCCCCCCCCACATATATATATCTTAATTCTTTTGGATTTAATTTACTATTTATAAATGGACGCCCAGCAATGCCTCATGAAAAAGATACCCCTTCAGAACTATAATATTCGAAAAAGTTATCCCGCATAACTTATAATTCGCATGTAAACCAAGGCTAAATGTGTTATGGGGGATGGGGGGTGGGGGGGATCACACACCAGTGTCCGTAGAGCGGACCTGCATGGCAATGCGACGTAGAGCAGGTCAATGGCACAAAAGATATCACCTCAGAACGGATTTTGTGGGTGAAAAAGGTGGGCGTTTCCGCAGAAGCCTCCCAAACCCAGCATTGTATGAAGTAGCCCCCCCCCCCAACCCCCCTCCGCGCCCCTCCGCAATTGGTCCTTTCCATCCGTAGATCCAGATTCAGGTGACAATCCAGATGTTGTGGTGTGAGTGTGTGAAGTGGTGGGGGGTAGTGGCGGAAGGGAGTGAGGGAGAGAGGAGGAGGGGGGGGGGGGTGTAGTCCGCAGGCCTGCTCCCGCCGTCACATTGACGTGTGGGCAGGTACTGGGCTAACGTTCACCCACACAACTAAATGGCGTATGAATACATGAGGGAGTTGCTTACCGGTGACACATCGCACGACTCACGGTAGTAGCGAGGGGCGCACAGCGGCATGGCGAGTTGGGGTATATAGTGGATGCCCGGGGTGGGTGGGCCTCGTAGTGGTGACAGTGGTATGTGCATACATTAAGGATTGAAGGTCGTATTACTGACTCACGCACGAACAGTGCCTTTAAGTCATAGCTTCGCTAACTCCCCTTCGTTAGGTGGAGCTTCGTTCCCCAGCTCAGAATCTTGAACAACCGTCAAATCAATCTATTTCTTCCACCATAATCACTATCAAGAATAACTAAAAAATAGTTACAAAATACCAAAATATCGCGAACTGAATGGAAGGCCGAGAATGCGCACGAAGATGTTTGGGCCATATTCCGATTTCTTAAGATGCATTTGATGATATTTTTATGCCACTTTCTTCTTTTTTACTTAGGGTTAACAAGTTTCTCGCGGCGGTAAACACAGATTATGCACACGGCCCCTGTATGTTCACTGGCTGCGCAACTCGCGTGTAAGTCTGGGTGGACCCCGCGGTCTGAACCTCCCAGGTGCAGACATCTCCGCCCTGGGGCTCCAGGCCACCTAAATACCTTCCTATGTTCCTATGTTCTTCAGTTTGTGGAAGTTTTTTAAGGCGTTTTGTAGCGACGCGACACGAATTGCGTACATATTGACAGCGCTCTAGACAAACAGGTTGAGGTGAGAGTTGTCTGGCATTTGCGTTCCTTTTCTCCCCGTAGCTCCCCCTGGCGAAGGCCGTCACGGAAGCAAGTCATGCTGGTAACACGACGTACAACATGGATCTGTAGGTCATACTGCGATAATGGCATGGGTCTAGGTAGAGATGAGCCATGTCTTCGGGAGAATCCGCTATTTGCGACACTTTGCGAAGAAATACATAGGATCGTTATCCTGCACAAATATGCACAGGTATTTGCACAGGTTGGATTCGAATCCCGCACAGTCCGCGTGGGCTGACCTGGCAGGGCATACCCGCCGAACGCGCTAACTACTATGTAGGCCACGGGGTGACCCTCGCTGTGCAAAAAGATCCACAGAGCGGAGAGGGGAGGAAAGGAGTGTAGGCGAGGAGGAGGGGGGGGGGGAACAATGTGTCAATATATGGTAGCTGTGGTACCGGGCGGGTGAGGTTTGTCTGGCAGAACCTTCGGCTGATCACGATGACGGCCCACTATATGCGTTACAGTCCGCTGCGAGTCACGACTGCTAAGTTACCGTGGCAAACACAGCACCAATGCCAGAATTCCTCACCTATGGATTAGCGCCCAGCATTCGCTTCAATAAGTTATAGACGGAGATTGGTTGGCAGATGACGTAGAAGATGAGCTCAGCAAGAACAAAGGGAGCGTAACGATAATAGTGAATGGGGGGGGGGGAGGGGGGGGGAGTGGAAGGAACGGCCCTGTATTCGATCTCCAGGCAGAGGGCGTGGCGGGTGCAGGCCCGGCTATTGGCTAGGTAAAAACCGAGGTAAAAACACGGTCACCTAAGATTCGAAGCGCTTGCTAACCTTTCGACAATGTTGGTGGTATGTATTGATAAGACCTAAAATCTATGAGATACGTGGGGAGCCCCACCCCCTCCTTGGGGACCTCCCCCCCCTCCCCCCTTCCCGGGGACCACCACCCCCCTCCGCAATGTCTGGCCGCCGCTGTTGTATACTACGTGTCACTACAATACGGATTCAATACGCCACTGATATAATACGGAGTCTCAACCAGCAGAGACATTGAAACCCATAGCGGACACAATATCAACATAATTTAATGATGTAAATTAGTATAATATCGTCATCAATTCATATACTTGGGAATCGTTGGCCACCCAAAGAATGATTCGGAAGCGGCTTCATTTCTGCGACGGATCCAGGACTGACTGGGTCACACGCATATTATAAATCTATTTAAGTCAGACATTATAAGCGTAAATTAAGGTTGTATATTCGACATTCCATACTGATAATTTTTTAAAAAGCTAAAAAATAAGTAGACGTCGATGCAAACCATCTGGTGGCCTGCACTGGTGTCAGCGAGGGGCAAATTAATTCTTCTTGTCATTTTAGATGTTTCGTTGATAAATGCTCTGGCACAAGAGACTTTGCCATTTGAGCTTTGACTAGCGAATTTGAAGGTTATTTGTGTGAAAGAAGATTCAAGATGCGAAAATCATGACGTCACTACCGGGCATCGCTCCCATGACGTCACTACCGGGCATTGATCTCATGACGTCACTACCGGGCATCGATCACATGACGTCACTATCGGGCATCGATCCCATGACGTCACTACCGGGCATCGATCCCATGACGTCACTACCGGGCATCGATCCCATGACGTCACTACCGGGCATCGATCCCATGACGTCACTACCGGGCATCGATCCCATGACGTCACTACCGGGCATCGATCCCATGACGTCACTACCGGGCATCGATCCCATGACGTCACTACCGGGCATCGATCTCATGACGTCACTACCGGGCATCGATCCCATGACGTCACTACCGGGCATCGATCTCATGACGTCACTACCGGGCATCGATCCCATGACGTCACTACCGGGCATCGATCCCATGACGTCACTACCGGGCATCGATCCCATGACGTCACTACCGGGCATCGATCTCATGACGTCACTACCGGGCATCGATCTCATGACGTCACTACCGGGCATCGATCCCATGACGTCACTACCGGGCATCGATCTCATGACGTCACTACCGGGCATCGATCTCATGACGTCACGACCGGGCATCGATCCCATGACGTCACTACCGGGCATCGATCCCATGACGTCACTACCGGGCCTCGATCCCATGACGTCACTACCGGGCATCGATCCCATGACGTCACTACCGGGCATCGATCTCATGACGTCACTACCGGGCATCGATCTCATGACGTCACTACCGGGCATCGATCCCATGACGTCACTACCGGGCATCGATCTCATGACGTCACTACCGGGCATCGATCTCATGACGTCACTACCGGGCATCGATCCCATGACATCACTACCGGGCATCGATCCCATGACGTCACTACCGGGCCTCGATCCCATGACGTCACTACCGGGCATCGATCCCATGACGTCACTACCGGGCATCGATCTCATGACGTCACTACCGGGCATCGATCCCATGACGTCACTACCGGGCATCGATCTCATGACGTCACTACCGGGCATCGATCTCATGACGTCACTACCGGGCATCGATCCCATGACGTCACTACCGGGCATCGATCTCATGACGTCACTACCGGGCATCGATCTCATGACGTCACTACCGGGCATCGATCCCATGACGTCACTACCGGGCATCGATCCCATGACGTCACTACCGGGCATCGATCTCATGACGTCACTACCGGGCATCGATCTCATGACGTCACTACCGGGCATCGATCCCATGACGTCACTACCGGGCATCGATCCCATGACGTCACTACCGGGCATCGATCCCATGACGTCACTACCGGGCATCGATCCCATGACGTCACTACCGGGCATCGATCCCATGACGTCACTACCGGGCATCGATCCCATGACGTCACTACCGGGCATCGATCCCATGACGTCACTACCGGGCATCGATCCCATGACGTCACTACCGGGCATCGATCCCATGACGTCACTACCGGGCATCGATCCCATGACGTCACTACCGGGCATCGATCCCATGACGTCACTACCGGGCATCGATCCCATGACGTCACTACCGGGCATCGATCCCATGACGTCACTACCGGGCATCGATCCCATGACGTCACTACCGGGCATCGATCCCATGACGTCACTACCGGGCATCGATCCTATGACGTCACTACCGGGCCTCGATCCCAGGACGTCACTACCGGGCATCGATCCCATGACGTCACTACCGGGCATCGATCTCATGACGTCACTACCGGGCATCGATCTCATGACGTCACTACCGGGCATCGATCCCATGACGTCACTACCGGGCATCGATCGCATGACGTCACTACCGGGCATCGATCTCATGACGTCACTACCGGGCATCGATCCCATGACATCACTACCGGGCATCGATCCCATGACGTCACTACCGGGCCTCGATCCCATGACGTCACTACCGGGCATCGATCCCATGACGTCACTACCGGGCATCGATCTCATGACGTCACTACCGGGCATCGATCCCATGACGTCACTACCGGGCATCGATCTCATGACGTCACTACCGGGCATCGATCTCATGACGTCACTACCGGGCATCGATCCCATGACGTCACTACCGGGCATCGATCTCATGACGTCACTACCGGGCATCGATCTCATGACGTCACTACCGGGCATCGATCTCATGACGTCACTACCGGGCATCGATCCCATGACGTCACTACCGGGCATCGATCCCATGACGTCACTACCGGGCATCGATCTCATGACGTCACTACCGGGCATCGATCTCATGACGTCACTACCGGGCATCGATCCCATGACGTCACTACCGGGCATCGATCCCATGACGTCACTACCGGGCATCGATCCCATGACGTCACTACCGGGCATCGATCCCATGACGTCACTACCGGGCATCGATCCCATGACGTCACTACCGGGCATCGATCCCATGACGTCACTACCGGGCATCGATCCTATGACGTCACTACCGGGCATCGATCCCATGACGTCACTACCGGGCATCGATCCTATGACCACCTGCTCGGTATGTAAATTACGCCACCTGATACCTCTGCTTGAAGCTACTCACCGATAAAGTGCAGGAAAACTACAATGACGATATGCCAGTACTTCAGCTCCATCCCGGCTCTGCGTCTGTGCTGAGTCATCAAGATCAAGGACATCTGAAGGACAAAGGGCAACGAGGAATGGCAAAATAACAAAGGCAGCCGTGTTTGCGCAAAGTGTCGCAGGTTTTTTCTTAAACGGACGATGTCGCCAGACATTGTTCAATACTGTAATGAAGATTGAAGTAGGTCTCTGCACTAAACACATAAATGACTGCGCAGAAGGCATGGTACTCCCCAGGTAGCAAAGTTACGTTAAATTTTATCAAAAACACGAAGTGGTAGCCGAATGGTAAACAAGGGACCAACTATATGATGCTATGATGCTAAAGGGATCGGTTTTCTGTAGTGAACTTACTGAAACCACAAACTACCACAGAGAACGAACCACAAGAGAAACTTTAAGTTTAAGTTTGCGATGTGTCACCGGTAAGTCATGTACGTAGTGTCACGTGGTGGGTGTGTCTGATCTCAGTCAGAAGTAAATAGAAAAGGAGACCAAACACAGGATGGAAACGGCAGAGTGAGAGCGACAAAGTTTAAAATGCTTGTGTGGTGTTAAGTTCTAAAAATGCTTCTGTCCTATTGTCTGCTTATGAATATTTCCCAAAATGTCCTTTTCGGACATGGAGTCCACATGGTACGAACCCGGGAACCATGCAGCTGAGGCAACTTTCACCCAATGTCGTCTCATGTCGTCGGGAAATTCCATGACCCAGCTTAGTCGTTATGCGCACAATATTGGTATAAAACAGCAACATTTCAAAGTGATTTCGCCTGTGCATAAAATGTACAAATGAATTTGCGTTTTATTCCGCTTCGGTGCACAAAAGGGCTAAGCTGAGCCAAGTAAGCTCCAGGGACGATGATGCAATGAGATACTCCCTAGATGAGGTGCCTTGGCCTGAATCGACAGGCTGGTGCGCTAACCACTACATCAAGAGGCCCCAAACATGAAGAAACCTCCGCAATGACAAAGAAAGAGGTCACGATTCACCATGTTGTTCATGAACTCGTGTATCCCCAGAAAAAAAAGACATCCCCTCCTGACGAAAGGAAGGACTGAAATCAGACTGCAGTCTCCAATGTTCCAAGGCTGTGTCACACTGTGTTCTTTCAAATCAAGTGTTCTTCAATGTATAACCTCCATTGTAATCAACGTGCATATTCAAATCTCCCACTCTCTTTCTCCCACTCCTTCTCCCTCTATCTCTCTCCCTCTCCCCTCTATCTCTCTCCCTCTCCCTCTATCTCTCTCCCTCTCCCTCTATCTCTCTCCCTCTCCCCTCTATCTCTCTCCCTCTCCCCTCTATCTCTCTCCCTCTCCCCTCTATCTCTCTCCTTCTCCCTCTATCTCTCTCCCTCTCCCCTCTATCTCTCTCCCTCTCCCCTCTATCTCTCTCCTTCTCCCTCTATCTCTCTCCCTCTCCCCTCTACCTCTCTCCTTCTCCCTCTATCTCTCTCCCTCTCCCCTCTACCTCTCTCCTTCTCCCTCTATCTCTCTCCCTCTCCCCTCTACCTCTCTCCCTCTCCCTCTATCTCTCTCCCTCTCCCCTCTATCTCTCTCCCTCTCCCCTCTATCTCTCTCCTTCTCCCTCTATCTCTCTCCCTCTCCCCTCTATCTCCCACTCCTTCTCCCTCTATCTCTCTCCCTCTCCCCTCTATCTCTCTCCCTCTCCCCTCTATCTCTCTCCCTCTCCCCTCTACCTCTCTCCCTCTCCCTCTATCTCCCACTCCTTCTCCCTCTATCTCTCTCCCTCTCCCCTCTATCTCTCTCCCTCTCCCCTCTATCTCTCTCCCTCTCCCTCTATCTCTCTCCCTCTCCCCTCTATCTCTCTCCCTCTCCCTCTATCTCTCTCCCTCTCCCTCTATCTCTCTCCCTCTCCCCTCTATCTCTCTCCCTCTCCCCTCTACCTCTCTCCCTCTCCCTCTATCTCTCTCCCTCTCCCCTCTATCTCTCTCCCTCTCCCCTCTATCTCTCTCCCTCTCCCTCTATCTCTCTCCCTCTCCCTCTATCTCTCTCCCTCTCCCCTCTATCTCTCTCCCTCTCCCCTCTATCTCTCTCCCTCTCCCTCTATCTCTCTCCCTCTCCCCTCTATCTCTCTCCCTCTCCCTCTATTTCTCTCCCTCTCCCTCTATCTCTCTCCCTCTCCCCTCTATCTCTCTCCCTCTCCCCTCTATCTCTCTCCCTCTCCCCTCTATCTCTCTCCCTCTCCCCTCTATCTCTCTCCCTCTCCCTCTATCTCTCTCCCTCTCCCCTCTATCTCTCTCCCTCTCCCTCTATCTCTCTCCCTCTCCCTCTATCTCTCTCCCTCTCCCCTCTATCTCTCTCCCTCTCCCCTCTACCTCTCCCTCTATCTCTCTCCCTCTCCCCTCTATCTCTCTCCCTCTCCCCTCTATCTCTCTCCCTCTCCCCTCTATCTCTCTCCCTCTCCCTCTATCTCTCTCCCTCTCCCCTCTATCTCTCTCCCTCTCCCCTCTATCTCTCTCCCTCTCCCTCTATCTCTCTCCCTCTCCCTCTATCTCTCTCCCTCTCCCTCTATCTCTCTCCCTCTCCCCTCTATCTCTCTCCCTCTCCCTCTATCTCTCTCCCTCTCCCTCTATCTCTCTCCCTCTCCCCTCTATCTCTCTCCCTCTCCCCTCTACCTCTCTCCCTCTCCCTCTATCTCTCTCCCTCTCCCCTCTATCTCTCTCCCTCTCCCCTCTATCTCTCTCCCTCTCCCTCTATCTCTCTCCCTCTCCCTCTATCTCTCTCCCTCTCCCCTCTATCTCTCTCCCTCTCCCCTCTATCTCTCTCCCTCTCCCTCTATCTCTCTCCCTCTCCTCTCTATCTCTCTCCCTCTCCCCTCTATCTCTCTCCCTCTCCCCTCTATCTCTCTCCCTCTCCCTCTATCTCTCTCCCTCTCCCCTCTATCTCTCTCCCTCTCCCTCTATCTCTCTCCCTCTCCCTCTATCTCTCTCCCTCTCCCCTCTATCTCTCTCCCTCTCCCCTCTATCTCTCTCCCTCTCCCCTCTATCTCTCTCCCTCTCCCTCTATCTCTCTCCCTCTCCCCTCTATCTCTCTCCCTCTCCCTCTATCTCTCTCCCTCTCCCTCTATCTCTCTCCCTCTCCCCTCTATCTCTCTCCCTCTCCCCTCTACCTCTCTCCCTCTCCCTCTATCTCTCTCCCTCTCCCCTCTATCTCTCTCCCTCTCCCCTCTATCTCTCTCCCTCTCCCTCTATCTCTCTCCCTCTCCCATCTATCTCTCTCCCTCTCCCCTCTATCTCTCTCCCTCTCCCCTCTATCTCTCTCCCTCTATCTCTCTCTCTCCCTCTCCCTCTATCTCTCTCCCTCTCCCTCTATCTCTCTCCCTCTCCCTCTATCTCTCTCCCTCTCCCCTCTATCTCTCTCCCTCTCCCCTCTATCTCTCTTTCATCTGAGACTACAGCAATATGGAAATATAGTTGTTTTTATGACACTTGTTTTCGAGACGCTGCGTTCCTTTATGATATCTGTATCTACCAGTCTTCTTGGTCGTGGTGGAACAAGAGCCTCTCTCATACATAATAAAATGATAATGACCAGACCTTGTTGGAGACTGGGGTGTGTGGTTGTGGGGGGGGGGGGGGGGGGCCTGTAGAGCGAACCACAGAATTGGTCCGCCTGATGCAAGACATGGTTCAGTAGTTATCATGGTAACCCCTTGACCTGTTTCCACACCATAGCCACACCCGATATGTGAGCACTGATTTTCATAACGTACAAATACCTTTGGGAAATTATAACATTTTCGGTTTAAATTGTTGTTGGAGACTGTTAGAGGGGAGGGGAAGGGTCAGGTACACGGACTTCCACATGAAAAAAAAATAGCCTCGCCATCTGTGTCCCCACCCCCTCAATGAGAACTTCCCCAGTGCACGGCCAACATTCCATGCCAGGTTCTCGTGCCTGACATCATTAATGGCTGTTATTTCTCCGTCTGTCTGTACCACTTCACCACTGACGGTGTGACCATGACCATACACAGTGTACACATCAGCGCGTATTCTCGGCATATACACTACGCAATTGCTGATGCGATTTCAGGCGCCCCCACCACCAGTGCCTCCCTCTTACTGGAACTATGACAAAGACAGAAGTGTGGACTCTCTAAATCCAAAGGTAGTGAAAATAGTCCTGTGACTCTGTGACAAAGTGTGGACTCTTCATAAGTATTGAAAATAAAGTCTTGTGACCCTGTTCGATAGAATTGTTTTTTAGGTACATGACAACAACGCTGCGCTACGGAACTGCTCTACGTCACTGCGCTACGTCACTGCGCTACGTCAATACGCTACGCCACTGCGCTACGTCACTGCGCTACGCCACTGCGCTAGGTAACTGCGCTACGTCGCTGCGCTACGCCACTGCGCTACGTCAATACGCTACGTTAATACGCTACGCCACTGCGCTACGCCACCGTGATGCTGTATGTAAAACGACACTCCTCACCTACTATATCTGCATCTATAATACAACCCTGATGACGCCAAGCTGACATTTCCTTATACAGTATAGATATATAATCTTCTTATCACACGTCAGTTTGACACGCCGGCTGTCATACTCGGGCAGATATCAGGGCTACAACAAGCAAGGGAATGATGGTTGTTATATCGCATGTTGCTGTGTGGAGTGGCTCATTAATGCCTAGGTTACGAGCGGTGGGTCTGGAGCGATGGGTCTGATACGGCAGAATAAATAAATATGCATAATAAAAGGTTTCTACGCCATTACCAGCGTGTGGCATACTGAGTAGGCCGTCCACGTCAATATGAAGATGTTTTTTTCGGTTGGGGGCGAGATGGGCGGGGCAAATATTGGAGAGACAAAATGAGATTCCCCTGCACCCCCCCCCCCCCTCTCCCTGGCCGCACCCGCCAGCCCACCCCAACAGCTAGAGACGCCCTGTACCTACGTCTATGTTATCACAAAGTTCGATACATACAGATCACTGGCAACTTGTCCATGGAAGATAATAGCATCAAGCATCACTGAATCCCACCCTAATCTCTATGTATATATATCAAGGGCGGATCCAGGGGGTGGGGGGTCCAAGGGGGGGGGGGAAGTCCATGGGTCTAGCCCCCGCTCTTTGAGAAAGAATGGCGTTTTTCAATGCAAAATTTAGGCCATCTGAGGCGTGACCCTATGCCCCCCTTTTTTCAGTGGACCCCCTCCCCCTCGCCGGCCATCGAAAGATTGATGGATCCCCCGGTCGCAAATTTGCCCCCCCCCCCCGGTAGCAAGTTTGGCCCCCCCCCCTCCTTTCAAATGTCTGGATCCGTCCCTATATGTCATTGTCATTGTTAGGTTAATAACCTAACTACTGTTCATGATCTAATGGATTGTCGTGTTAGGCCTGTTTTGTGACTACCAAGGCTAAATTCGGCCAAGAAACCTCCAGGAACAAAGAACGGTTTAGATGTAATAGGCCTACGGCTCAGATTAGCACTATTGAACATCTGACCACACCAAAACAAAGGTGTTCCAAATGCAAGAGCCAGGGCTGGCTATACATATATATATATAGCTGTTGTATCTCCTTGTACCTTTGCATACTCTACACGTTCATGTCACTCTAATACACAACTTCATTAATTCATAGTACTTTTACCTGTCACGCGCATTAATTAGGAATAGCGTGACTGAAAATCGTGAAATACGTGACCAACAAATATCACACATCTGGGGTACGGATGTACGTGTGTGAGTCACTACATGTGCAGCTTGTTTCAAACGGTTTCAAACTTCGCCCAGTTGCGTGAACCTACCTTATAAGGTGTCGTGGAATATATCCTTCCAAGCGCTCTCCTTTTGAACAGGTATCCACGCCACTACCGTGGCTTGTAACGACGATGTGACGTAAATAAAGCCACAGTTTAAAGCGACACTTAATTAACGTTGGCTGATGTCATCAGTCTTAACTTGAGACGGAACCTGTCGACCGGATCGCTTAACAGTGCCTAGCCCGGGTCTCCACCCGATGATGTCACTAGGAAAACAGTCGAACTGTCCGTAGGCGCTCGATCGCAGTGGGCTTGCCTGGCCGTCCGCCTGTGTGTCTCGCCCCAGTTTGTGTTCAGGTCTACCTGTGCCGTGTACCTGTATACCCGAGGCCTGTCTCCGGGCAAGAGTTTAGGTAGTCCCCGATCGTGCTACCGCGGCACTGGTGTGACGAGGTCACTGGGGAAGGCCCACACAGCCTACGCCGTATGATAATGATCAAGGAGGTTAGTCAGGGAATAAATGACTAACGGTTAGCGTCTGCCCTGTCGCAGTGTGACCTAGGGGGGTGGGGGTCTAGCCAGGCCGCATATAACCCTGTACGCGCGCGCCGTGTCGGTGGCCGGCGGAGGGGAGGGGGGTGAGGGAGGGGGAGGGGGTACAGGGGGCTCAGGGGGAGGGAGGGTATGAATAGAGCTTTGTCGCCATGACCCCGCATTCTCCAACACCCCCGCCCTTGTCTTACCGCACCCCCACCCCCTCCATCGATTTCGACGGGGCCCCTCCCATCCCCTTCCTCCTCCCCCTCCCCCACTCCATCGTCCTCTGTTGCCTGGCAATCGTGGGCTTGTCTCATCTCGTTTGAATAGGGCCAGCCACCTGTTTAACTCTTAACATCCCCGTCACCTTGTGCATGGGGTTGGCGCAAACGGATAAGTCTATAATAATAACTGTTACCTGATTAAAATAGTGTTAATCCGCTGTGAACAATCTATAACCTTGTTGGCCGGAGTGTGAAACGTAAGGGCGTGTCCAGGCTTTGTCGCTTATACAGTCGTTGTTATTATCACCCTATCGTTAATTATCGGAGAGGACTGCTAAAAATGTACTAAAATCATTATTTGGTTATTTATTTCCATAATAATGTTACAGTACACGGTACATAAAAAGGCAAGATTTCAGACTGTTGACAGCATAGCGTCTAACAGAAGCCACAGTGACATATCTACTATCGTTGTCAATATTCTGGCGTGGAGGCGCGATACAGTGGCTACAATATAGTGATTAGCTAATTTTAGCTGATGTTTATTCGTTGGATTTTATTTAGTGTTAAAGCCTGTGTTATTCTACACTTGAATTTTTGTCACGTGGAGTGTATCGACAGACAAAAGCAAGACAAAAGGGTTTGGCAGGCACTACCTTACTACAGTGGTCGGGGGGGGGGGGGGGAGGGCATGCCATACAGGAATCACGCAGGACATATGGCGAATCAGAGGATAGTACGCGAGTCACTTTTGTGTGTGTGTTATACAGGTTGAAATGTGTCCCTCTATGCAAATGCAAATGGAATTTAATACCGAAAGAATGTTTCTGTGTTTATCGGGAGAAAATGCCGGTTTCCGCTCCCCGGAAACGATCAAAAAGGCTCAAAAGGGCTCAGTTGGGCGCAAATATGTTTATACCTAATTATATTTAGTTTGGAAATCCCACATACAGCGCCTAGTCTCTTGGCGTTATAATATTATAGAGGTGTCACTTGAGACTCCGTATTGCAGTGTTATCATGAATCCGGATTGTTGCGATATCACGAATCCGTATTGTAGTGATATCATGAATCCGTACTGTAGTGATTTCATGACAGTGTAGAAGAGTATCTGTGAATACGTTTCCCGCACATTTTAAAAAGGAAGTAGATTACAGAATCCGGCTATATCATGGTAAGAATTAAAGAGTCAAAATATTGTTGATTTAAGCACTTTGACTAGTACCTTACCAATTTTTTGGGGTATAAAAATCTGAAATATTGGTACGCGCCTAAACTTCTTGGTAAAAACAGACACAGTAAATCAGCGGTGGGAGGGGGTGGGGGGGGGAGGGATTGCTCTACCTCTTGCAACAATGGCGGTGTTAAAAGGGGTGGAGTATGTCCCCACTCCCCTCTTCACTGTGACTGTGACGCGACTGTATTACTTCGCGGGCAGGAACATAATTGTCGTAATATAATGGGTGGACGACATGATATTTGACTTTCTGCTTCATAAATTAACGAACAAAGTGAGATTTATTGCCCAATATCTACATTCTAATACGTTCCTACAAGTTGAAAAAAGAAAAGAAAATATTTTTCGTTTAACGATCTATACTATGGAAAACCCAGAGGGGGTAGGGGACACTATGATACAAATCTGATGTCTGGCGAGGGGGCATGTGTGTGTGTGTGTGGGGGGGGGGGGGGGGGGTTCGGAGGATCGCCATTGAAGCCTTAGAGAGCTGGCATGTTGTATGAAAAAGATAACCCTATATATTTAGCTATTTGTGTAAAGTTATGCCACAGAATAGATATTTCACATGTTGTAAATCAACACAGCACACAATTTGTAGAGATGGACTGAAATATCTGGTGTCATTCTGGTGTCCTCCAACAGTATCGGCCTGCATGGAAATGCGACCTAGAGCAGATTTTGGATTAATTTTTTCGTGGCATTTATGGTATTCAGTCACTAAATGCCTCCCTCATAGCTTACGTGGGTAACTATAACTTATAAAGCAATAAAGCCTTCTAGATGATTAGAAGAAGAAAAGTGTAGCTCCTACCATTTTTATACTTGCTGTATGACACATTGTATTGTGAAACTATTTTGTCATTCATTGTCCAATTGAGTCGTACGTGTAATTCTACTGGGAGGAAACTTTTATTTCAACATAAGTTCACTTATTACTGACAGAAGTCTAAAGACTTCTGTCAGCATCCTACTCAGTTCGGTTTGTAAATTTGTATGTTTGTCAGCTAGCTTTGCTTGTCACATCGATACAGGTCGCAATTCGACAGCTACGGTCATCGGTCTTTACCAAAAGGTAGATTGGTGGAATGGCTCGGTCAAGTTCGTTAATGGCATATGTAGGTCAAAGGTCAAGGTCACAGCGAGTTTTTTATAAAAAAAGGTAACAACGCATATATCTCCGTTAATATTAGAGATAGAGATCTCGCGTAAGTTTCAGAATGTGCTGCCCATCAAGAGGCATCTTTCGTATATTGTTCACTTTTTGACGCGTCATACTCATTTTCGAGCAAAATGAGATAATAGGTTTTTCGGAAAAACACACTAAATCACCTCTGTCAGTTGTGTGGCTTTTAGACACATTTAAAACCAAGTTATCGCTATAAGGTTCTGACATGTCATAGAAATATGAATAAGATTAACCTCTATAGAATCTTAGGTCTCTCCAGTGCGTCACGTGACGCCACGATGACGTCACTTTCGGTACATTAAAAAAATTGTCAAAAATCGAAAAAAAAGGCAAAAAATGCTAGACCAGCGTCATATTGTGGGGAAAGTGATCTCCTGTAGAGCTGGATAGTAAAAACAATACGTTCCAATCTTACTTTCGGTTCCAGAGCGGGGGGAAGTTGTCTATGGGACTTCCCATGTTAAAGCCCTCCAACTCTCAAGCTGGGAAAAAATGTTTTGTCGCATATTTCACAAGTGCCTTCGTCAAACACTACCAGGATTTTTTCTTTGATTCAATATGCTACCTAGTAGAAACAATGGATACCATATGGTATTTGAATAAGAAATGACGTCAGAGGAATTTTTTGAACTTTGGCCAATGGTAAAAGATGGGGATTTTTAGCGCTGGCAAGGGCTCCCACGGGCGACTTATGCCAGTTATCGTTCAATGCTTGCAGTTGTGGATGGACCGGACTGAGATGAGCCACCAACGGTGAACATGGTGACATAACGTACTAACTTTTCGGTATATAGTCGAAAACATTTAACATGGAACCCTATGGGGAAAATATAGTTTCATTCAATTTGACATACTTTCCTTAGAGCGATCTCATTTTGCTTTACCACGGTGCGAGATATGGACGAGTGCAAGAGGTCTACGGTATACCCACGGCGAACGCGCGTCTCAGTTTCGTTTCCATGGCAACCGAAGATTTGCCCAATGATAAAGTATACAAATTGGGTCTAACTTAAAAAAATCGTCAAAAATCGGAAAAACTAACTAGACCTTTGATCGTTGCGTATAATGGTAGGGAAGATATGTCTCCAGATTTCTATTGGAAGTAAAGCATTATTATCCTTTACATCTTAGCTGCAGAGTCCTTTCTTCGTCTGCTCGTTTTTCATTTATCCGCAATGGTGAAGAATAGCAAGTTTCGGTAATTAGGTGAAGCTATATCTGAAGGACTAACAGTCCTACCGCCGTTCTAATCAACGTTTGGGATTGAGGGCACACATGTTTGTGTCTAGATGTTTGGACGTTGCCGTGCGTCATGCCATGACGTCACCATGACGTGATGACGTCATAATTGTATAACCTCTATTACTCGACTATTATACCTCGTAGCGACTACCGGTTGATTTGACGCTGTACCTTATATCAAGGGACAACTGCTGCGATGCGTAACTTTTTTTGCGGTACCGGAAACGTGTGCGTCAAAAATGACGTCATAGCTAACGTGCTCCTAAGAAATGTTGGGTTTGCTTTATTTTCAGCCACTTTGGCAATAGCTGTCATAACCCGAGTTGATAAGTAGGTATATTAAAGACACAGAAGCCATCTTGAGCATTTTTGCGAACGTCAAATGACGTCATGTCTCGTTACGATGACGTATTATTAGATAAAAATAACATTCGTAGCGCCATTAATAATGAGGCGAGCAATCGCTCTTGAGAACAAAAGTTCATGTTCACTTAAACTCTAATATGGCATTAAATTGGCGGCCGGAAGATGCGTCACATGACGTGATCGTCACGTCACAGGCACAATCGACGGTTTTCCCTGTAATTCCGTTAATATCTGTTAATTGCGCATTGCATATTGCTCAAAATAGAGCCTGCGGTGCGCACGTTGTCGGATGAATGCGCCATTTGGCTCAAATGTCCCGCTATACGCTCTGTTTAGCCCGAATTATCCCCCGTATAGGCGCTGTTTATCCAAAATTGCCCCCTATATGCGTTGTTCAGCTCAAATGGCCGGGTATATTCGCTATTTAGCCCAAATTGCCCGTTATACGCGCTTTATAACTGACAATTACCGCTACATGCGCCATTGAGCCCAAATTGCCCGTTATACGCGCTGTTTAACCCAAATTGCCCCTTAGATGCCCAGTGTACCTCAAATTTCCTGTTATACTTGCTATTTAGCCCAAATTGCCAGTTATATGTGCGATATTTAGCTCAAATTGCCAGCCGAAAGCTCTATTTTGCGAACAAAAGCTCCATTTTGCCAACAGAAAGCTCTCTTTTGTCAACAGAAAGCTCTATTGGGCATAAGTTGTTCTCCCAAGCCGCCAGCTATGCTGAATTGCCCTCTGAAGGCTATATTTGGCCCGCAGAAAGCTCTATTTACCTCAAATTATGCCTTAAAAGCTCTATTTGGGCCAAATTGTATGTGTAATGGCCTACTTAGCCAAATTTACTCACTAAAACTCTATTTTGCCCGCTGAAACCTCTATTTGACCCAAATTGTCAACTGAAGGCACTAATTGACCCCCGATACCCCAATTTGACCCCTCAGATCCAGATTTGACCTCTGAGATCCAGATTTGACCCCTCAAATCCAGATTTGTTCTTTGAGATCCACTAGTGTCCATACGGTGAGGCGGCTACAATATCCATCAAATGCTTACCATGTGCATGAAAGCAACGAGGGATACAATGTTACATATTTATTATCATAAACAAATATTATACATACATACATAACATACATAAGGCCTACGACGACATTTCTCTATGGGACTTCCCATGTTAAAGCCGTTCATCGTGCTCGCTCTTATGCTGGGACAAATATGTTGTCGCGTACTTCACATGACTGTCCCTTCGTCAAATAGTACCAGGATCTGTTCTTTGGTTAAAGATGGTAACCTGTAGCCACAGTGCTTAACAAAATGACGCCCTGGAGCCGAATCATTGTTTTGATTTAAATTTTAATCAGAAAAACGAAAAAAAAAATAAAAAATGGCATGCACCAAGTCGGGATCGAACGCGCGACCTTTGGAGCCGAAGTCCAACGCTATACCCACTGAGCCAGCCAGACAGCGTTAACGTTGGACCGTCGCATGTGATTCATGTCCAAAGGCCGGGTCGCGCAGTTTCGGGCGTTGACAATATTCGTAAAAGTATAGCTTTCAAAATGTAGTTTTCCCCACAATATCCTGATATCGGCCTTCCATAAGATCTACCGCATCACCCCACGCTTCCGCTTCAATCTTTATATCGACTCAAACCCCAACGAAACATGTTCACGACGATACTTCGACGTGTGGTGGCAAGTGTTAATGCTTCAAACCCAGCTCTAAACGAACCCGTCATTAGGTAATTAGGCAATGAAAACGGAACTATCTGAGGCTATATAGCATTACTACGCGGTAATTAGGCACTATGGAAATCCATATGCACCATTGCATAACAAAAATTCAAAATCACCAGCCTGTCACTTTTAGTACTTACCAAAAATCGTCAAATCACTTCGCTTTACCACGGTGCGAGATGTCGACGAGTGCAAGAGGTCTACGGTATACCCACGGCGAACGCGCGTCTCAGTTTCGTTTCCATGGCAACCGAAGATTCGCCCAATGATAAAGTATACAAATTGGGTCTAATTAAAAAAATCGTCAAAAATCGGAAAAACAAGCTAGAGCTTAGATCTTTGCGGATGATGGTAGGGAACATACGTCTCCAGATCACTATTGGCAGCTAATCATTATTATTCTTTCTATCCTGGCTGCAGTCCTTTTTTCGTCTGTCTTTTTTTCATTTATCCGTAATGATGAATAATAGCAATTTTCCGTAATTAGGTCAAGCCATATCAGAAGAGCTGACAGTCCTACAGCCGTTCTAGTCAACGTTTTGGATTGAAGGTGCAAAGTTTTGTGTTTTGGTATTTTGTACGTTGTCGTGCGTCATGCAATGACGTCAGCATGATGTGATGACGTCATAATTTGGTAAATGTCATTACTCGCCTATTATACGTCATAGCGACTTCCGGCTTTTTTGTGGTTAAACCTTATACCAAGGGACAACTGGTGGTATGCGTAACTTTTTGACGGTTCTGAAGCATGTGCGTCAGAAATGACATCCAAGTTTACATTACTCGACTTAATCGCGAGATCGTCGAAGTTTCAACTACTTATGCACAAGCTAAAATCACTAGAGGTACATAAGCAGGTAAAGTGAAAACATTGAAGCTAAATTGTTCATTTTTGTAAGCGTCAGTGACGTCATGTGACGTCACGTTGACGTTTCCATGGCAACTAAGCCCAAAGGTAAAGTATAGAGAGTCTGGCAAAACTGGAAAATTCAACAAAAATCAGGTGAAGAGAGAGAGAGAGGAGCTGTACAAAGTGGGTGCAAGTTACTTCTGTCAGTCCCATTCAGCCTACGGCTGATTATGGTCTTGTTTTTAAGTTAAGTTAATTTCAGAAAACTCTTTTAACATAAAGAACACGGTAACAACACAAAAGCGTCTTCTATTGGCGAGTTCCATGTTACAGGCAAGGCACGGTACATGGACATAGTGAAGCTGCATACAAGGAAAAAAACACAAAGAAACAAAGCGAGATCAAGAAACCAACCAAACGCTGTATCCTAATTTAGTAACCATAATACTAATCAATAATATGCAAATCGATTGTAATTTGTCTATGATGGGATTATACTTATCTGTAAAACATTGTTTGGATCCATATTTCAATTAAATGCCCGTTGCATGACTAGATCCAAACGATCCCACAACTTGTTCACAATTTGTACGATGGCCTGTTGCCTGAAGTTATAGACGTTTAGTATTGTTATTAACCTGCACATAGTTAGCCATATCGATCAAAACCTCATTCCCGTCCACGACCCACACAACCGTCCATGGCCCACACACCCGTTCATGATCCACAGCCGTCCATGACCCACACACCCGTCCATGACCCACACAGCCGTCCATGACCCATACACCCATCAATGACCCACACACCCGTCCATGACCCGCACACCCTTCCATGACCCACACGCCCGTCCATGATCCACACATCCGTCCATGACCCACCCATCCATGACAAACCCGTCCATGCCCCACACGCCCGTCCATGACCTACACACCTGTCTATGACCCACACACCCGTCCATGACCCACACACCCGTCCATGACCTGCACACGCGTCCATGACCCACACACCCGTCCATGACCCACACACCTGTCCATGACCCACACACCCGTCCATGACCCACCCGTCCATGATCCACACAGCCGTCCATGACCCACACACCCGTCCATGACCCACCCACCCGTCCATGACCCATACACCCATCCATGACCCACCTGTCGATGACCCACACACCCGTCCATGACCCGCACACGCGTCCATTACCCACACACCCGTCCATGACCCACACACCTGTCCATGACCCACACATCCGTCCATGACCCACACACCCGTCCATGACTCACACACCCGCCCATGACCCACCCATCCATGACCCACACACCTGTCCGTGACCCACACCCCGTCCATGACCCACACTCCCGTCCATGACCCACACACCCGTCCATGACCCACACACCTGTCCATGACCCACACACCCGTCCATGACCCACCCGTCCATGACCCACACACTCGTCCATGACCAACCCGTCCATGACCCACACACCCGTCCATGATCCACACAGCCGTCCATGACCCACACACCCGTCCATGACCCACCCACCCGTCCATGACCCATAAACCCATCCATGACCCACCTGTCGATGACCCACACACCCGTCCATGACCCGCACACGCGTCCATTACCCACACACCCGTCCATGACCCACACACCTGTCCATGACCCACACATCCGTCTATGACCCACACACCCGTCCATGACTCACACACCCGCCCATGACCCACCCATCCATGACCCACACACCTGTCCATGACCCACACCCCGTCCATGACCCACACCCCCGTCCATGACCCACACCCCCGTCCATGACCCACACACCCGTCCATGACCTACACACCCGTCTTTGACCCACATGCCCGTCCATGACCCACCCGTCCATGACCCACCCGTCCATGACCCCCACACCCGTCCATGACCCACACCCCCGTCCATGACCCACACACCTGTCCATGACCCACACACCCGTCCATGACCCACCCGTCCATGACCCACACACCCGTCCATGACCAACCCGTCCATGACCCACACACCCGTCCATGATCCACACAGCCGTCCATGACCCACACACCCGTCCATGACCCACCCACCCGTCCATGACCCATACACCCATCCATAGGCCCCTCTCAAAAATTATGCATGCAGAGCGAAAACGAGGCGAGCCGGGTAAACGTAGTAAACAAACCCACGTGCGCTATAGTTATGGCGGCTGCGGACGAGTGTGTTCTTTCCTGTGCTTAGTAAGGGCACAAGTCACGCGTTTTGTTCGGTGCCAGGCTGTTCATCCGATGCCAGAAAAGACACGGGAATCACTTTCCATGATTTTCCCAGTGATAAGTTGATCCAGAAGCCTGAGATTTTTTGCTTAAAAATCTTTCTACGAAGGAAAATAAAATTTTGGAAACCACTGTGAGATCCCGCTTGCCGCAAGATGTGGCCATCGCGCGATACAGAACGGTATATGATTCTGCAAGTACTGGTATTAAGAGCTTTACAGTACAGTAAAAAATGCGGTAGGTCCATAGCAAAAGCTACTATAACCTTTGACCGATCTGTCCGGCTTTATATCGTAATTGATGATTTTTCCGTCTATCTGCGTGCCACCGCGGTGCCTGCTTGCGTGGTACGTTGGCCTTGAAAGTTGCTTTCTAGCGAGAGCGTACGCGCTCTGCGACCTAGTCTCACAGCGGGGATAACAGCAGTGTGGTCTATATACCCACCCCAGCCGTGTGATTTGTGTGAGGCCTGTTAACACGGCGAGCGTCAAACGTCCCACCAGAGGGAATTCCTAATCCCCTGGGGCGGCACTACCTATAGTTAGGTACAGACATATGTGCCGCCCAAATGATTGTATTCTCTCTATCCCGGTGCAGAAATCTATAATTTCTCTCGATGTGCCCATCTGAGACGTTTTTATTTTTTCAAAATTGCAGTTCTTGACCATATATATTTCAGCTGAGATCGAAACCGTTCTTCATAAAATTACGGGTCTTGACTATATATTATATTCGATATCGAATTTGTTCAAATAATTACCTCTATATACTTGATTGCCATGACTGTCACTCAATGACAGAAAAAATCTTGCATTTTCTCTCGTTCTCCACATGCCCCCACCCCCACCACTGTAGTAATGTAGTGCCCCCCCCCCTCCAGTGCGTCTGCAGTGCCTGTTACATAAAGCAGGGACCGATATCAAATTTAGCGCCAAGAACTTGTCGAGTCGGTGCTCATAATTCAGCATGACGGATTTAATGCTGAATGATATCAAATAAAAAATTACAATCTCATCTAGTCTAGAGGGGCGAGCGGTTGCTAAAGTATCGAGGTTTTCTCGGCATTCAAAAAGTTCAATACATCCATGACAACAGGTGCCAAGTCTCGAACGCTATTTTACTTTATATAACTGTACCAAAGAACTTGCATTGTATTGTTCTGTTATTTGTGCAGTCATCTTGATCTAGGCTACGCCTACGGTGATCAGCTGAGACCGACAACTTGTTTAGTCAGCTCAGCTATATTCAAGACCCTTGTTTGCAAATGTAGACCTTAATCTTTCTAAAATGTTTAACAATTGGATAGATAAATCTTGCTGGATGCTTTACAGTTCCCTTCCAAACGATTTCCTGCGAGCTAAGTGACAATTTTGGCACTTGTGTACGGATAGATCGCGATCGAAGCGCAGGTTAAACGCCATGATATAGGCCCGCGCTGCCACTGCGTGCGGGCGCCACTTGGAGGTTTCCCCTGCAAGCCTCGCTTTGGCGCAGAAATTAATTATTCATGAGGAATATTAAGAGGGGTCTATGACCCACCGCTGTCGATGACCCACACACCCGTCCATGACCCGCACACGCGTCCATTACCCACACACCCGTCCATGACCCACACACCTGTCCATGACCCACACATCCGTCTATGACCCACACACCCGTCCATGACTCACACACCCGCCCATGACCCACCCATCCATGACCCACACACCTGTCCGTGACCCACACCCCGTCCATGACCCACACCCCCGTCCATGACCCACACACCTGTCCATGACCCACACACCCGTCCATGACCCACACATTCGTCCATGACCCACATGCCCGTCCATGACCCACCCGTCCATGACCCCCACACCCGTCCATGACCCACACCCCCGTCCATGACCCACACACCCGTCCATGACCTACACACCCGTCCATGACCCACCCGTCCATGATCCACACAGCCGTCCATGACCCACACACCCGTCCATGACCCACCCACCCGTCCATGACCCATACACCCATCCATGACCCACCTGTCGATGACCCACACACCCGTCCATGACCCGCACACGCGTCCATTACCCACACACCCGTCCATGACCCACACACCTGTCCATGACCCACACATCCGTCCATGACCCACACACCCGTCCATGACTCACACACCCGCCCATGACCCACCCATCCATGACCCACACACCTGTCCGTGACCCACACCCCGTCCATGACCCACACTCCCGTCCATGACCCACACACCCGTCCATGACCCACACACCTGTCCATGACCCACACACCCGTCCATGACCCACCCGTCCATGACCCACACACTCGTCCATGACCAACCCGTCCATGACCCACACACCCGTCCATGATCCACACAGCCGTCCATGACCCACACACCCGTCCATGACCCACCCACCCGTCCATGACCCATACACCCATCCATGACCCACCTGTCGATGACCCACACACCCGTCCATGACCCGCACACGCGTCCATTACCCACACACCCGTCCATGACCCACACACCTGTCCATGACCCGCACATCCGTCTATGACCCACACACCCGTCCATGACTCACACACCCGCCCATGACCCACCCATCCATGACCCACACACCTGTCCATGACCCACACCCCGTCCATGACCCACACCCCCGTCCATGACCCACACCCCCGTCCATGACCCACACACCCGTCCATGACCTACACACCCGTCTTTGACCCACATGCCCGTCCATGACCCACCCGTCCATGACCCACCCGTCCATGACCCCCACACCCGTCCATGACCCACACCCCCGTCCATGACCCACACACCTGTCCATGACCCACACACCCGTCCATGACCCACCCGTCTATGACCCACACACCCGTCCATGACCAACCCGTCCATGACCCACACACCCGTCCATGATCCACACAGCCGTCCATGACCCACACACCCGTCCATGACCCACCCACCCGTCCATGACCCATACACCCATCCATAGGCCCCTCTCAAAAATTATGCATGCAGAGCGAAAACGAGGCGAGCCGGGTAAACGTAGTAAACAAACCCACGTGCGCTATAGTTATGGCGGCTGCGGACGAGTGTGTTCTTTCCTGTGCTTAGTAAGGGCACAAGTCACGCGTTTTGTTCGGTGCCAGGCTGTTCATCCGATGCCAGAAAAGACACGGGAATCACTTTCCATGATTTTCCCAGTGATAAGTTGATCCAGAAGCCTGAGATTTTTTGCTTAAAAATCTTTCTACGAAGGAAAATAAAATTTTGGAAACCACTGTGAGCCCGCTTGCCGCAAGATGTGGCCATCGCGCGATACAGAACGGTATATGATTCTGCAAGTACTGGTATTAAGAGCTTTACAGTACAGTAAAAAATGCGGTAGGTCCATAGCAAAAGCTACTATAACCTTTGACCGATCTGTCCGGCTTTATATCGTAATTGATGATTTTTCCGTCTATCTGCGTGCCACCGCGGTGCCTGCTTGCGTGGTACGTTGGCCTTGAAAGTTGCTTTCTAGCGAGAGCGTACGCGCTCTGCGACCTAGTCTCACAGCGGGGATAACAGCAGTGTGGTCTATATACCCACCCCAGCCGTGTGATTTGTGTGAGGCCTGTTAACACGGCGAGCGTCAAACGTCCCACCAGAGGGAATTCCTAATCCCCTGGGGCGGCACTACCTATAGTTAGGTACAGACATATGTGCCGCCCAAATGATTGTATTCTCTCTATCCCGGTGCAGAAATCTATAATTTCTCTCGATGTGCCCATCTGAGACGTTTTTATTTTTTCAAAATTGCAGTTCTTGACCATATATATTTCAGCTGAGATCGAAACCGTTCTTCATAAAATTACGGGTCTTGACTATATATTATATTCGATATCGAATTTGTTCAAATAATTACCTCTATATACTTGATTGCCATGACTGTCACTCAATGACAGAAAAAATCTTGCATTTTCTCTCGTTCTCCACATGCCCCCACCCCCACCACTGTAGTAATGTAGTGCCCCCCCCCCCCCTCCAGTGCGTCTGCAGTGCCTGTTACATAAAGCAGGGACCGATATCAAATTTAGCGCCAAGAACTTGTCGAGTCGGTGCTCATAATTCAGCATGACGGATTTAATGCTGAATGATATCAAATAAAAAATTACAATCTCATCTAGTCTAGAGGGGCGAGCGGTTGCTAAAGTATCGAGGTTTTCTCGGCATTCAAAAAGTTCAATACATCCATGACAACAGGTGCCAAGTCTCGAACGCTATTTTACTTTATATAACTGTACCAAAGAACTTGCATTGTATTGTTCTGTTATTTGTGCAGTCATCTTGATCTGGGCTACGCCTACGGTGATCAGCTGAGACCGACAACTTGTTTAGTCAGCTCAGCTATATTCAAGACCCTTGTTTGCAAATGTAGACCTTAATCTTTCTAAAATGTTTAACAATTGGATAGATAAATCTTGCTGGATGCTTTACAGTTCCCTTCCAAACGATTTCCTGCGAGCTAAGTGACAATTTTGGCACTTGTGTACGGATAGATCGCGATCGAAGCGCAGGTTAAACGCCATGATATAGGCCCGCGCTGCCACTGCGTGCGGGCGCCACTTGGAGGTTTCCCCTGCAAGCCTCGCTTTGGCGCAGAAATTAATTATTCATGAGGAATATTAAGAGGGGTCTATGACCCACCGCTGTCGATGACCCACACACCCGTCCATGACCCGCACACGCGTCCATTACCCACACACCCGTCCATGACCCACACACCTGTCAATGACCCACACATCCGTCTATGACCCACACACCCGTCCATGACTCACACACCCGCCCATGACCCACCCATCCATGACCCACACACCTGTCCGTGACCCACACCCCGTCCATGACCCACACCCCCGTCCATGACCCACACACCTGTCCATGACCCACACACCCGTCCATGACCCACACATTCGTCCATGACCCACATGCCCGTCCATGACCCACCCGTCCATGACCCCCACACCCGTCCATGACCCACACCCCCGTCCATGACCCACACACCCGTCCATGACCTACACACCCGTCTTTGACCCACACACCCGTCCATGACCCACACACCCGTCTATGACCCACCCGACCATGAAAGAAACTCGACAACCGCAGTAACGTTATCATAACGTCTTCTTGCACAACACAGTACGTGATTTGATGGGCGTATGAAGTGGTGCTAAGTGTTATTGCTCGGGTATATTGGGCAAGCATTTCTCCCAATGGATGAGCCGCCTGGACGGTTAAGTAGCGGTTTGACTCCTACATGCATTTTCGACGCACAAAACATAAGAAGACATTATTGGAGAGAGGGAGGGGAGCAGGAGGGGGGGGGGGTGGCAAAATGAATCTACTTGCTCAAATTGAGGTGGGGGCGGGGGCGGGAGAAAAGGGCGCAAAAGCTACTTTCGTGAAGCTTTGCCCCCGCTCCGAAAAAAAACCCAGAAAGCGAAAAGTAACCTTATCATGGTTTATTACTCCATTATTTATTATTTATTACTCTTTAAGCTTGAAAATTCTTGCCTATTCAACACAATATCGAAAATACCAAGAGATAATTGCAATAATTTGTAGATATTTCTAATACCATTGCAGATATGCCAGATCTGACAGGAACGACCAAAGGAACCACATCAATATTGATGCAACTTTTGTCGAATTGGATGGTACAAAAGCATTTTGACTGCTAAACTATCATGAAGGTCATTGTATCTTCTATTCAATGGCAGATATCTGCAGTTGTTGTTATTAATTGATGTTGTCTCCAATTCATTTGCAGATAAGCTTATATCTAATTCAATTGTATCTGGGGAGAACGTGCATAACGCCCCCCCCCCCCCCCCCCCCCGCCCCCTCCAATACGCCCACACCCACGCCGCTGGTCTCCGGATCGGTGTTAATTTGGCACAAGAACGTCAACGATTGCCAACATATGACATCAAGGGACCATTCCCCAAGCCCCCCCCCACCCCTCCCTCCCTCCCCTATATCAAGGAATCCTCCCCCGGCCCCCCTCCACCCCCCCACCCCCCGAAATTTATATACAGCAGCAATAATATATATGCCTAGGCCCTACATAGAATTAGAAGAGGATCCTATTAAGACATTGCGATAACAGGAAAGCTTGTGGGAGCTTTGGGAGCTTTTTTGGGTGGGGGGTTCCACGAACGAAGTGCGCATTAGGGGTGCGGGGTGGGGGCTTGATCAGACGGTGGGGAGGATCGAGGTGAGGAGGTGGGGGATTTTGGTAGAGATGGCTTGACCCGGATCCGCTTTTGAGTCCGCGATCCGCCACTGCTCCCACTCCACACCCTGTGCCTGAGGCTTTCAGCAACGGGTTTGTAAACAGAAAGAGTGCCAGAGACCAAGTGACGTCACATTAACCTAGATCGAGGACAGCCAACAGTGTGTACCCAGTGCAGGGGCCCGAGCCAAGCCTGGCCCCAGCACTCGCTTCACCACGTGTTGTAGCTATCGGTCAGACCACAGAGGCACGGAGATAGCTCAGTTCATGCGGGCTGAGTGCTGGTGACCCCAGGAGCCGCGTTCTCCTTATCAAATGATGAAATGTAGAGCACTTTTGTCGATCAACCGGGTACAGGGTTATGGAACAGTCCACTTTCACACGGCGACCATTTCCTGTTAAACAAAAAAGGCTCGAAACTCGTATCCTTGCTAGCGCATCACAATACATTATATTTGAATGTAGCTTTAACGTATTTATAGCGAAAGACGTTTGTAGGGCTAAATGCACACATCGGCACCCTTGGATAGTTAGAAAAGCTCGCGCAGTGACAACCTGCGACCCCTCCTGTTTCCCGCCGATGCACTTGGCCTCACCCGTGTTGAGCCGAGGGATGTGGTCTTGCCACGCTGCTCTGAAAGGGAACGAGCCGGTGTCTTTGTATGACACTGTGAGGCGGGATAGGACTTCAAAATGATCTCAGCACTGTCTGTAAAGCTAAGGAGTGCCCTAGCCACGGCACCCACGGTAAGAATTCGATATTGAACGGGCATTTCGGTGTGTGGGAGCTATTGAAATTCTGGTTGTCTGCAGATTCCAGTCTTCCCTTCTGGCTCTCCCGGTCGGTGATGGAGTGACGTCATCAACTGTGTACATGATCAGGCCATCAGCTGTTACTCTAAAATAATAATGATAATATGATGTGACAAGGCGCACAGTACTGGCTACCAGCGATTTTTAAAATATATGATCTGCATATATTAGCAAGTGTTCAATAACTGTTACCTGCTATACTTGCATAGTGATATCCCTATAAGGCAAAGTGGGCTAATCTCGATCCTTGGCTTGGGTAACCTCGACCCCCATGTGCTATTTTTATTGATGATGTCACCGATCCATATTTTTTCTCCGATTTGATTTTTCGATAACAATCTTAGAGATGCCCCTGGTAACTAGACACAGAGAAGCTGAATTATAGATATGTAATTTTTTATCCAATTTGAATTAAATAAGTCATGCCACCCTACATTAACACGTGCTTTTGCAGCTTATCTCAAACGTTAAGATACATGAGTTTCAAAAGCAAGCAGTATGCCTGATTAACACTGAGGATGATAATTTATTTTTAAAAAAGGGTGACAGCAGACGATGTTTACAACATGTGTGACATCATGACAGGTCTTCCCCAGATCGACCTTGACCTTGTGAGAGATCGAGGTTACCCCACCTTTTTCACGACCGTGGTCTAATCTCGATCCCTTATTCAATTTAACATCATTTTCTAACAATATGTTATAAAAATATATCATGTTTTAGCAGTGGATGTTCACAATTACATGCAACAATAACTGTCCGGCCCTGCTTCCCCATATTCTGACGTTGACTAATATTTAAATGTATTGTAACATAAATGAGTTATTTTGGCTTCGTAAATGGCATTCCCTTGGCATGATGGCCCATGAAGTATTCTAACTTTGCGTTATGACTATCCGTGTAAAAAGACTAATAAATATTGTGTCAAGGAATTGCTTGATCTATCATTGGGCATAAGAGGCACAATTATGTGAATTAATATTGTTGCTTTCGCACACTAAGAATCACGATATGCAGATTAAATCACCCACCTATCCCAAGGGGTCGAGGTTAGACCAAGGGGGTCGAGGTTGGACCATGGCCCCCACTGCCTTTCAGGAAATGAGCACTCCCCACAATCTGCCTAGGTTTTCGTTTTTTCTATAAAATCATATTATTTGAATACCATGGTTTACTGTTTGAACAAAAAATCAGTTTATTAAAGAAAATAGACGTTTTTTTGTCTTAAGGGGTCGAGATTAGCCCACTTTGCCTTAGACTCTAATTGGTTAAATTTACAATTTACTCAAAAATCTACATAAATTTACTCTTTTAGCTTTAAGTTTAAATGTCATTATTAAGCTTAGATCCATTCTTGTAGTCCTGCAATAATGAAGTGGATTAAAACTTAGTTAAAGAAAATAGGTCATATAATTACAACCTTTAAATTTAGCTGCCTTACTTTTATATGCTGTACTATTCATAGCAAAATGTAAATACCAGCAAACCGGCAGGGCTGTCTGAACTGTTTACACCTAATTTGGCCACTGGCCAATTTGACCGCCATTTGGGGTTGGGGAGTGAAATTTGGGTCGCATATTGTGTGAGGGGTTTGGTGGTCAATGTTTTAAGGGGTAGAGGCATGAGCAGGCCGGTGAAGAGGGATTGAGATACCTGGTTGTTTTCATTAATCAGCTGAAACATAGCGGCTGGGGTGAGCAATGGGAGCGGGGCATCCCGGGGCGGCAGGAAGTCAGGGTTGGGCATCTCAGGGTCCGATGAGCTGACTGCCTGCCTGGAGTAGCGAGACAGGTTCCCATTTCCCAGCCACATATGAGGCTTATACCCCCTTCCCCTATACATTTCCACAGTCAAATTGTCCAGCAGTCAAAATGGACCACACTCAAAGTAGGCCTACACCATCTGAACTAGGTAATCAGTCTTAGGTAAAATCACTGATTATATTCAAGGATTTACTGCTATCAGTAAATGCTGATTATTGCTGAGTCTGCTCTGCTCAAGGCCAGCTCAAATGGCTGGTAAATGGTTTGAATCCCACCAGTGCAACTGTCTATACTTGTAGGAACAGCTAGCATCTTTCCTTCATAATTACTGGCAATGATAGCATCCACTCTACCCTTGATCCTCACCACTTCATGTCATATGATAGAGGCAGACAATCATGTGGGGGTCACAAGCCAGCCAAGGATCCAAGAATATGAAAAGGGAGGGCATCAACTTTCAGTGCTGTGACTGGCCACCTGAGAGCCTAACTGCATGTGTGACAGTGGTTTGTGCCCCACTGTGGTCATGTGTGCCTGGTCACAGGATAAATATCCCATGTCCTTCTTTGCAAAGGGTAGGGGGTCAGCCCTGGAAACATGGCGCCACTCTCCCTTCCTTCTGCCAATTGATGCGATATGACCAAAAGTGGTTAAAGCATCCTAAATATAAAACCAACCAACAATCTGCAGTGGATTACTGGTTACACTTACTAATATTATGTATCATGCCTGTATTATGGTCAGTGCCTTTAATATAATGCAGCAAGCGATTTCAGTCCCAAATACTGTCCCCATTATAAGGCAACACCTGTACAAAACCTGGACAGCACCTGTACAACACCTATACAACACCTGGACAGCACCTGTACAACACCTGTACAACACCTGGACAGCACCTGTACAACACCTATGCAACTCCTATACAACACCTGTACAACACCTGTACAACACCTGTACAACACCTGTACAACACCTGTACAACACCTGTACAACACCTGTACAACACCTTCTGTTTGCATGTTAGGCCATGTCAACCCACAGCAACAAGATTCAAATGTGCAATATTGTAATGCAAGGCAGCTGCTCCTGAAGATAACACCTTACATGCCTAGGCTAAAGGTTTAAACTATCCTGGGGAGAGATTGCGCATTTAGCAAAGTGGGTGGGTGTGGCTTGTGCATTAAAGCGAGATTCAGTGACATGTTGTATGTGTGTCTCAAGGGCCCACGGAACATATATAAACATTTACATTACAGGTTCTGCACTATTTATGATAAGCTATGTAACTTTGTAGTGGTGTGTGGTAGCAGAATGCACCTCGATTATTCAATAATACAGTACTCTTTGTGCATATGAGTAGAATAAATTTGTCTTTGCTCGGAAAGATGAAATTACCGGTAGGTAAATATTTCATGTGGAGTTCTTCATATAACCTACATATCATGACCAAGTGGTATTCATCTTCTAATATATTGATGCCCCTGCTTTTACAGTATAAACAAAATCTTTGGTTTCATTCTTTCTGACCCCTCTCTCTCTCGATAGCAAGGTTATGGTTACTGCAACGCAGCTTGGTAAGAGCTATCCCATGTCGCCTGTGGTGAATTACATTTAAATACATTTCTGGATCTAGTAACAGTTTAATTTCGCAATTAATATGTAACTTTATCATGTTTATGTTTATGGTGCTTACTGACAGAGTGACGTACTGTGTTGAGGCTCTTAACTCGTAGATTACATGATATGTTTCTCGTTTCACACTTGGTCCACAATTACATTCATATGCTAACAGTATAACAATTTGAGGGTATGATAGTCAGTACCAGTGGTATGTAAACAAAATGTAGGAGTTTATATATTTCAACAAATCTAAGTGTAAGCATAAGGAAATAACGCATGAACAAATCTTTATTGTTTCAATGCTAATGCATTTGTTCACAGAGAAACGCAGAATTTAAGAACTTTCACTATTATAATTATAGATTTTACCTATTATAATATGAAGTTCTTTTCTTTTAGGCTCAAGTGTTGGCTGGATTTAATGCTCAGCCTATGTCAACAGCCTCCACAGAAGCAAAACCTCAAAGGATCAGCAAGAATTTGTCATTTCGACCCGCTTACGACAGTCCCATTGCTGAGAAAGATCGTCCCTTGGTCCTAATCTACGGCTGGCTGGTCGCTAAAGCCAAGCACATCCACAAATATGGAGACTTCTACTTGAAGAAAGGTTTCGATGTCCTGCACATTAAGGTGGCCCCCACCCAGCTGATGCGACCGGTCCAGGCCCAGAAGGTCGTGGGTCAGGTCATCGACTTTACCCATGAGAACCACCGCCCCTCACAGCCAATGCTAATCCACGGCTTCTCCGTCGGGGCGTACCTCTTCGGCGAGACTCTCGTTCAGATGATGTCCAACCCGGACGCGTCGCGGGACTTCCAGCGGCGCATTCAAGGCCAAGTGTTGGACAGTCCCGTCGACGTGGAGGGGATTCCCAGAGGGGTCAGCCGGGCTGTGACCGACGTACGGGCCCTACAGCTGGCCATGCAGCGCTCCATTGAACTATACCTGAATGTGCTGAAGAACCAGACTATGAAGCATTATCGGCTGTCGTCGAACACATTCCGGGAGAATTCCTACAAAACTCCGACGCTCTTCTTGTACTCCAAGAAAGATGTCATCGGTCCCGCGGAAGCTATTGAACAGGTAAGCGCAAGTTTAGCCGTTAAAGTTTCTCACGGGCAAAATTCTGACGGGCCCTGTCAGATTTTTGCCCCTCCCACAGCCACAGAACTGCGGCTACTCAGGCAGCAAGTTTTCATCTGATACATAGTATTAATCCTTTAAATGGAAATGCTATATTTAGGTCCTTTAGTGCAGAAGTGAAATCTGTAACATGCAATAAATAAAAAAGGCATGTTGTAAGGTCTCTTTTGTTGTGGCTTTCTTGTGTACTACGTCATCAAAATTTGGGCATGGCTGTCGTATTTGGCTTGATAACGTGAAGATGATGTTGATAAATGCAAACATTGCTTTAAAAGCTGGTACTAAAACGTTCTATATATATAAACCACAACTACGATTTCAGACACTATGTTCAGTATGTTTTTAAACAAACATTTTGAACATTCGGATCAAGGTGAAAAGTTGTAAGAGCAGCTCCCACTTGTGGTACAAACATCTTGTTTGGCTCTGTTTCAATCTCTGATGTGTTCACCGATTGTGAAATCCTTGATCTATTTAGTACCAGACCCAGGATTCAGTGTCATTCACATCTTGTTATCTCTAATTACAAGACTCAATTGGTCAGTTTGTTAATATAAGGTGTTAAAATTGCCTGGCTTGAGCAGAAATTTAGCTCCCCATTCATTAATTATCTGTCATGTTAAAACAAATTGTTAGCCTAGAAAATGATAGGCGTGAGCCATGCTAAACCAATGGCTAGCTTTTAACATGGGAGAACAACCCAACCCTCCCAGCAACCTCCCCAGTGATGTCTGTCTGTGTACCCAACCCTCCCAGCAACCTCCCCAGTGATGTCTGTATGTGTACCCAACCCTCCCAGCAACCTCCCCAGTAATGTCTGTATGTGTACCCAACCCTCCCAGCAACCTCCCCAGTAATGTCTGTATGTGTACCCAACCCTCCCAGCAACCTCCCCAGTGATGTCTGTCTGTGTACCCAACCCTCCCAGCAACCTCCCCAGTGATGTCTGTATGTGTACCCAACCCTACCAGCAACCTCCCCAGTAATGTCTGTATGTGTACCCAACCCTCCCAGCAACCTCCCCAGTAATGTCTGTATGTGTACCCAACCCTACCAGCAACCTCCCCAGTAATGTCTGTATGTGTACCCAACCCTCCCAGCAACCTCCCCAGTGATGTCTGTATGTGTACCCAACCCTACCAGCAACCTCCCCAGTAATGTCTGTATGTGTACCCAACCCTCCCAGCAACCTCCCCAGTGATGTCTGTATGTGTACCCAACCCTCCCAGCAACCTCCCCAGTAATGTCTGTATGTGTACCCAACCCTACCAGCAACCTCCCCAGTAATGTCTGTATGTGTACCCAACCCTGCCAGCAACCTCCCCAGTAATGTCTGTATGTGTACCCAACCCTCCCAGCAACCTCCCCAGTGATGTCTGCATGTGTACCCAACCCTACCAGCAACCTCCCCAGTGATGTCTGTATGTGTACCCAACCCTCCCAGCAACCTCCCCAGTGATGTCTGTATGTGTACCCAACCCTACCAGCAACCTCCCCAGTAATGTCTGTCTGTGTACCCAACCCTGCCAGCAACCTCCCCAGTAATGTCAGTATGTGTACCCAACCCTACCAGCAACCTCCCCAGTAATGTCTGTCTGTGTACCCAACCCTCCCAGCAACCTCCCCAGTAATGTCTGTCTGTGTACCCAACCCTGCCAGCAACCTCCCCAGTAATGTCTGTATGTGTACCCAACCCTCCCAGCAACCTCCCCAGTGATGTCTGTATGTGTACCCAACCCTCCCAGCAACCTCCCCAGTAATGTCTGTATGTGTACCCAACCCTCCCAGCAACCTCCCCAGTGATGTCTGTATGTGTACCCAACCCTACCAGCAACCTCCCCAGTAATGTCTGTCTGTGTACCCAACCCTGCCAGCAACCTCCCCAGTAATGTCTGTATGTGTACCCAACCCTACCAGCAACCTCCCCAGTAATGTCTGTATGTGTACCCAACCCTCCCAGCAACCTCCCCAGTGATGTCTGTATGTGTACCCAACCCTACCAGCAACCTCCCCAGTAATGTCTGTATGTGTACCCAACCCTCCCAGCAACCTCCCTAGTGATGTCTGTATGTGTACCCAACCCTCCCAGCAACCTCCCCAGTGATGTCTGTATGTGTACCCAACCCTCCCAGCAACCTCCCCAGTAATGTCTGTATGTGTACCCAACCCTCCCAACAACCTCCCCAGTGATGTCTGTATGTGTACCCAACCCTACCAGCAACCTCCCCAGTGATGTCTGTATGTGTACCCAACCCTCCCAGCAACCTCCCCAGTGATGTCTGTATGTGTACCCAACCCTACCAGCAACCTCCCCAGTGATGTCTGTATGTGTACCCAACCCTCCCAGCAACCTCCCCAGTAATGTCTGTATGTGTACCCAACCCTCCCAGCAACCTCCCCAGTGATGTCTGTATGTGTACCCAACCCTCCCAGCAACCTCCCCAGTGATGTCTGTATGTGTACCCAACCCTCCCAGCAACCTCCCCAGTGATGTCTGTATGTGTACCCAACCCTCCCAGCAACCTCCCCAGTAATGTCTGTATGTGTACCCAACCCTACCAGCAACCTCCCCAGTGATGTCTGTATGTGTACCCAACCCTCCCAGCAACCTCCCCAGTGATGTCTGTATGTGTACCCAACCCTCCCAGCAACCTCCCCAGTAATGTCTGTATGTGTACCCAACCCTACCAGCAACCTCCCCAGTGATGTCTGTATGTGTACCCAACCCTCCCAACAACCTCCCCAGTGATGTCTGTATGTGTACCCAACCCTACCAGCAACCTCCCCAGTGATGTCTGTATGTGTACCCAACCCTCCCAGCAACCTCCCCAGTGATGTCTGTATGTGTACCCAACCCTACCAGCAACCTCCCCAGTGATGTCTGTATGTGTACCCAACCCTCCCAGCAACCTCCCCAGTAATGTCTGTATGTGTACCCAACCCTCCCAGCAACCTCCCCAGTGATGTCTGTATGTGTACCCAACCCTCCCAGCAACCTCCCCAGTAATGTCTGTATGTGTACCCAACCCTCCCAGCAACCTCCCCAGTGATGTCTGTATGTGTACCCAACCCTACCAGCAACCTCCCCAGTGATGTCTGTATGTGTACCCAACCCTACCAGCAACCTCCCCAGTAATGTCTGTATGTGTACCCAACCCTCCCAGCAACCTCCCCAGTAATGTCTGTATGTGTACCCAACCCTCCCAGCAACCTCCCCAGTGATGTCTGTCTGTGTACCCAACCCTCCCAGCAACCTCCCCAGTGATGTCTGTATGTGTACCCAACCCTACCAGCAACCTCCCCAGTGATGTCTGTATGTGTACCCAACCCTACCAGCAACCTCCCCAGTGATGTCTGTATGTGTACCCAACCCTACCAGCAACCTCCCCAGTGATGTCTGTATGTGTACCCAACCCTACCAGCAACCTCCCCAGTGATGTCTGTATGTGTACCCAACCCTACCAGCAACCTCCCCAGTGATGTCTGTATGTGTACCCAACCCTACCAGCAACCTCCCCAGTGATGTCTGTATGTGTACCCAACCCTACCAGCAACCTCCCCAGTGATGTCTGTATGTGTACCCAACCCTCCCAACAACCTCCCCAGTGATGTCTGTATGTGTACCCAACCCTCCCAGCAACCTCCCCAGTGATGTCTGTATGTGTACCCAACCCTACCAGCAACCTCCCCAGTGATGTCTGTATGTGTACCCAACCCTCCCAGCAACCTCCCCAGTGATGTCTGTATGTGTACCCAACCCTCCCAGCAACCTCCCCAGTAATGTCTGTATGTGTACCCAACCCTCCCAGCAACCTCCCCAGTGATGTCTGTATGTGTACCCAACCCTACCAGCAACCTCTCCAGTGATGTCTGTATGTGTACCCAACCCTACCAGCAACCTCCCCAGTAATGTCTGTATGTGTACCCAACCCTACCAGCAACCTCCCCAGTGATGTCTGTCTGTGTACCCAACCCTCCCAGCAACCTCCCCAGTGATGTCTGTATGTGTACCCAACTCTCCCAGCAACCTCCCCAGTAATGTCTGTATGTGTACCCAACCCTCCCAGCAACCTCCCCAGTAATGTCTGTATGTGTACCCAACCCTCCCAGCAACCTCCCCAGTAATGTTTGTATGTGTACCCAACCCTCCCAGCAACCTCCCCAGTAATGTCTGTATGTGTACCCAACCCTACCAGCAACCTCCCCAGTAATGTCTGTCTGTGTACCCAACCCTCCCAGCAACCTCCCCAGTGATGTCTGTATGTGTACCCAACCCTCCCAGCAACCTCCCCAGTAATGTCTGTATGTGTACCCAACCTTCCCAGCAACCTCCCCAGTGATGTCTGTATGTGTACCCAACCCTCCCAGCAACCTCCCCAGTAATGTTTGTATGTGTACCCAACCCTCCCAGCAACCTCCCCAGTGATGTCTGTATGTGTACCCAACCCTACCAGCAACCTCCCCAGTAATGTCTGTATGTGTACCCAACCCTCCCAGCAACCTCCCCAGTGATGTCTGTATGTGTACCCAACCCTACCAGCAACCTCCCCAGTAATGTCTGTATGTGTACCCAACCCTACCAGCAACCTCCCCAGTGATGTCTGTATGTGTACCCAACCCTCCCAGCAACCTCCCCAGTGATGTCTGTATGTGTACCCAACCCTCCCAGCAACCTCCCCAGTGATGTCTGTATGTGTACCCAACCCTCCCAGCAACCTCCCCAGTAATGTCTGTATGTGTACCCAACCCTACCAGCAACCTCCCCAGTGATGTCTGTATGTGTACCCAACCCTCCCAGCAACCTCCCCAGTAATGTCTGTATGTGTACCCAACCCTCCCAGCAACCTCCCCAGTGATGTCTGTATGTGTACCCAACCCTACCAGCAACCTCCCCAGTAATGTCTGTATGTGTACCCAACCCTCCCAGCAACCTCCCCAGTGATGTCTGTATGTGTACCCAACCCTCCCAGCAACCTCCCCAGTGATGTCTGTATGTGTACCCAACCCTCCCAGCAACCTCCCCAGTAATGTCTGTATGTGTACCCAACCCTCCCAGCAACCTCCCCAGTGATGTCTCTATGTGTACCCAACCCTACCAGCAACCTCCCCAGTAATGTCTGTATGTGTTCAGCATTGCCACATATATATACTACACCAATTTGATTTGCATGCGTCTTGCTGATTTTAGTTTACCATGAGCTGATAATGCTTAATAAATAGAATCCATTATTGTCCTCGCTAACTTTAGTAATAAACTGATGCTTTAACCACGTTTGGTCATATCGCGTCAATCGCGTCAATGGGAGAAGGAAGGAAGAGTGGAGCCATGTCCCCGGGGGTAACCCCCCTACTCTTTGCGAATAAGGTCATAGGATCTTTATCCTGCGACCATACAGATATGGCCACAGCGGGGCTCCAACCATCAATCCATGTGCCGTATGTCTCTCAGGTGGCCAGAGCGCTGAATGCCAGCGCTCTGACCCACTGAGCTATCGAGGCAACCCCACATGTAATCTAGAACTCCTGTAATGCGGCTTGGACAAATCAATTTAGACAATTTAAAATTGGACAAAGGAAAATATTTGGTGTTTTAGGTCGCTTTGGTGGACACCCAGTCTAAAATTGGTCCCGCTTCTTGTTGTGTTTCAGATAATTCAAAACTGGCAGGCAAGGGACATCCCGGCGTTTGGCACGCGCTTCGAGGACTCTGCCCACGTGAGTCACTTTCAGCAGTACCCAGTGGAGTACATCACCGCGCTGACCTACTTCCTCCAGCGGATTGGTCTCCTCACGGACGAGGCTCTCAAGGAGCAGATCACCGTGGGGTCGTAAATCTGTCGAGAGGGTTGCTACAGTTACCGCTACACGGTGGACGTGTACACCCGATTACAATCCGATGATGGGATGTGATCTTCCCACGAGTGACTGCCCCTAGTTTTGCAAAATTCACCGATGTGGAATTGAGATACTGAAATGTGTGGATATCTACGTGTCCAGTGTTTTTGATTACCGATTTAAATTTGATAATGTAAGGTAACTGACAATTGCTGCAGTTACTTTAAGGCTATGGGAGAATAGCTTGTTTTCATCTCGCATAATTGCACAGAATTATTTTATATATTAAGAGTGTCTGTTTGAAAGGCGAGAAGGCTATTAGTCTACATAGTATGGTGTATAATGAGCCCTTTGGTTGTTATGTTTGGCATTGTTATCTGATAATACAATTACTATTGTACTCTTAAATATATCAATAATCCCGGCATTATGAAGCGCATCTCAATGTAACTACATATGAGATGTAGGCATCTCGATCTTTTAGAAATTTGAAAACTTATATCTATGGTATCAAAGGAAGGCATTATATTGTGAGATGTGTTAAGTGTTTTTAAAAAAAAATCGTTATGACAATTTTACCCATGTAAACAGCCTAAAGCTTCCAGTTAGCCTTGGTGTTCGCTTTTGTCATCACCAGTTTTTACTTTAGAACTGCTACCGTGTACGTGTAACTGGTTTCAGCGGTTGACGACTGTATGACGTAGTTTTCGACATTTGTCGTATCGCAGTATTACGTGCACCTCCACGAACTGAATTACTGTAGTAAACAGTGGGTGTGAGTAATACGTGAGCTATACTGAAACAATGGTTCGCCCTAACATGGAAGAAAGATCTACTAGCGCTGAAACATAAGCTGAGTATTTTAGCAATTTTTCGAGTTATCATCGCGGGAAAAAAGGGACGAATTGTTCAGTGGTAAATACGGTACTTTAGGCCCATTGTATCGTTTAGCTGTATGATGGATAACCTGCCGTTAAACTCTAAACAAAATCAAATTTCTGTGATGGAAGTGGGTGTCACTGCTTGGTTTGCCATGTTTCAGGGGCAGATTATCATTGACGCTCTGAAGAATAGGGTTTGTCGATATTGGGTTGCTTACTGACGGAATCGGTCTGGGTGCATCTTGGAGAGAAAGTTTGACTACAACATATTGGCTGCGAAAACAAAAATACATTTGAAGCTGATCCAGCAGCTTAGCGTCCTGTTTAAGTTGTTCAGTGTTTAGTGATCCTTAAGAAGTTTTAGTTTGAAAATGTCGATTTATCTTGTTTGGTTAACATGATTCAAAGTGTATGTCGAAGCATGGCTGTATCTCATTGACAAAAACAGGACAGAAGTATCCGTGTTTTGATGACACCCCATTGCACTTTACATCTTATTGTTGGTATAATTTAGATACCGTTTCCCTTAACATATGTTAAGACAATATTGTGATATATCTGAAATCTGTACGAATAGTTTGTTCAGCTCTATCTCCAAGGGAGTGCGATGATTAGTGCGGTAGTCCATGTTCCCGTGTTGTCGATGTTCCTACTAACGCACCGTGTGTAGCCAGGTATGGCAATCACCGGAGCCTCGTCATAGATCGCCGTGGAAGTGGCGTGAGGTCTCCATGTAGAATAGTCTCACAACGTCCCCGTTTGGTGGGCCATTTTTCTCCAGATAAGGATTTGGCAATTGAACCCTCACCCTCTCGGCGCGGTCTCCACTGAGCGATAATAGGGGGCGTAGTTGTGGTTTTATATAGATAGAACGTTTTAGTTCTACACACTATGGCGTGATCCCTCCGAGATGACGTGACCTCCCGGGGAGTAGGGTGGTAGGAGTCCTCTAATTGGATGGGCGGTGTCGTGGGAGGGGGGGGGGGGGAGGGCGGTACACCGGTGATTGTGTTAAGTGTACCGCCCTCCTGGCTATATAGGTTTCGATTGTCTCCATTAATCTGGCAGATAAATAGATTTGATTAGCATTTGCCTCCGTATCGATCTAGCCACAGTTGGAAGTTTCTTTTTTCCCCCGTAAAGTAGATTTAATCGAGGATGTATCTTATGCTCGGAGTTATAACGATTCTCTTGATTTCGCGGCACAGGCGGTGTTCCACCGAAGTTGTATATATATGAGTTCTATTTTATTTTGATAACCTAAGTGTACCGAAGGTATACGGGAGCCACTGTTTGCATGTACATGTTATTTTAAGTGATCTTTTATATGCAAGGCGACCTTTGTACGACTTGTGTTGGCTCAAGCAATTTTTGATCGAATTCTCTAGTCTGGATATGAACAAACAATGCATTTTAGCGAGAGTGCCAATTGCACAGTATTTAAACTGAAATATACTGTGTCCACTTGCGATGAGCATGATTCAAAACGTTTAAATGTCTTTAACAAGCGGGATTCGGTGGCATTTTGTATTATAGAACCTACGTCTGTTCATACTAAATTATTTATCGCTGTATCTGTTAATGGAACCTCTAGCTGGCCAATGACTGTATATCTATCTAACATACCCAGTTAGTTAGTTATTAAGTTACGTCGCAAGGGGACAAATTTACGTAAAATGTACAAGGGACTATTTAGCCAAACGGTATTTTCTTTTTCATAAGCTGTGTCACTGAAGACTTTATCCACACGAAATGTCAAAGGAAGGTTCCCATAACTTCTCTCGCGAATTCCACAGATATCAAGCAATTTGTAAAGCGGATCCTAGAGATGGAAATACACAATTACAGAAATACATTGTACGGTGACATACCCATGTGTTTTGCTCGTTGGTATGGTACGCCGTTTATGAATAATGTCGTTAAAAAATGGCCTGTTACATATTCTTGTGCCTATAATGTTAGAACGCGCGGTGACTACAGTGAATTTATAAATGGTTTATAATTTATAATTGGTTGGAAGATATTAAGACAGCTTGTCCTAATAGAATATTTATAATTGGTTGTCAGATATTAAGACAGCTCGTTACAATAAAAAGTTTATAATTGGTTGTAAGACATTAAGACAGCTTGCCCTAATAGCAAATTTATAATTGGTTGGAAGATATTAAGACAGCTTGTCACAATAGAAATTTATAATTGGTTGTCAGATATTAAGACAGCTTGTCCTAATAGCAAATGTATAATTGGTTGGCAGATATTAAGACAGCTTGTCACAGTAGACAGTTTATAACTGGTTGTCAGATATTGAGACAGCTTGTCATAATAGAAGGTGAATCACTGCATGGTCACTTCAACTGACCGTGGATGAGTGGTGATCACGTGCTGACTGGTAGATGTGGATTTTAATCTCACGCTTGGTGGCGCTGCAGGAGCAATAAGGCTGTGGTCGCGTATTGCTTATCTGCGGTGTGTATGGCGTGTGGGGGTAAACAACTCTGATACCGGGCGTAATTAGCTATACGTAATAATGATACGAGCTAAATTTTACACATGTCGTCTTTCTTCCACCGGATCATGGAACTGTAACCGTATTAATTCAATATAACTAAATCAGGATTTATTTCAGGGTACTTGCACTAGAAAGCCAGGGACGTCAATTCTACAATCGGATCATAAACGCTGATCACGAAACTGCGTTTTGTCAAAGTCATAACGCGCCCATACCCCACTCTGCCATCTACTCACTCAGCGGGGAGCTTGGCCCATAACCGTGCGTCTGGTTAAGTTCTCACGCGCCAGAGGGCGACAGTATGTGGTCACGTGTCAACACTTGATGACATACTGGTCTTGGGTCACAGTGATGCTAAATTGCGCAGAACTAATGGTTAATATCGAGTGTCTGGCGCTGAAAATGGTATCTAAAAGTTGTATGACGCGGGAAGTGGTTCATATAGTATTTTGCAAGAAAAGGCGTTGTCCCTTACAATGGGGAATATGATGGTTTATGCTGAAAGAGCTCTTGTAGTGCACAGGCTTAACATGTAAAGAAAGATGTAATTTGTGCGCTTGTTTAACTTCTACGTTGTGCATTTTAGGAGCTGAATAAAAATGAATTGGAGAAAGTTTCTGTGTATTTCGTCTCACTCCAATGCGAAATGTTGACACATTTCACGGAAATCGAGAATCACAGGAGGTTTGTTGACTGACTTCGACCTTCATTTGCACATAATAGACCGATAACACCAACATTTCGCTTCTGTCGCCTCGTATATTCCCCGCTGGTCGCCTATTATTACGAGTTGATGGTCGTGTTAACTAGTACAATAACATTAAATCGTGAAGCTTGATGTCTGGCCAATACAATTGCCTAACGCCCCGCTAGCTCGCGCTATTGTTATATTATAGCGGACACCACGCGAGCGGATTGTTTGATCCGGATAACTTATGTGCCTTCCGGATTCACCCTTTGAACTCCATTATAATCCGTCGTGTTTATTGGATATTGGCTCTGGTTATTATTGTTTTCTCGCACTCCCTTCAGGCTGCGGCACAAATCTCCTGTCTTATCATCGCCTGCAGGCTTCGAACAGGATAGGGGAGACCTGCTGACATAAACCTTCGAACAGGATAGGGGAGACGTGCTGACATAAACCTTCGAACAGGATGGGGGAGACCTGCTGACATAAACCTTCGAACAGGATAGGGGAGACGTGCTGACATAAACCTTTGAACAGGATAGGGGAGACGTGCTGACATAAACCTTCGAACAGGATAGGGGAGACGTGCTGACATAAACCTTTGAACAGGATAGGGGAGACGTGCTGACATAAACCTTCGAACAGGATAGGGGAGACGTGCTGACATAAACCTTCGAACAGGATAGGGGAGACGTGCTGACATAAACTTTGAACAGGATAGGGGAGACGTGCTGACATAAACCTTCGAACAGGATAGGGGAGACGTGCTGACATAAACCGATCGCGCACTCAAACCAATGCCATATGCATTTCTTTCTTTTTTGCATTAATTGCCTGACCAGGTATTTTTCGCGGCGAAATACGAACAGGAATATTTCAATATTAAAGTCACTCTAACATAGATTAAAAATATGTTTTTATTAGAAAAATGTGTTGCGTTTAATGACTGGGAATGGGGCAACAACTGTGGCGGAATAATTTACGACCGATTTGTGAAATCAACATTGGCGCCGAAACGTAAACTATAAAATGTTCTATTTGGCGTGACCACCCACGCTAGCGTACTGGTAACGGGCTATTGGTGACTTCGGTCACACAACACGTTGACACGCCCAGCGTAAAAAAACACACACAACGGGTGCGTTATGACTTGATTTTTTGTCGTTAACCTCATTGCGGTTCTTGTACAAGGCCAAAAAAACACAGCAGATTAATTGTCTATCAGAGAAAATTTGTGACATTATGTTTGAACTTGGATCATATGCATCTATGGATTATATAAAATATAATTTCGTTCTCTAGTTATCACATTAATCGAGTTCTTCTCGCTAAGTTATCCTGGAGGGTAATGAAGGATGTGGTGGCGGGGGTGGGGGTGGGCTCCTCCCTGCATTCGCCAGTGGCGACGAGGGTCTGGGTGGCCGGGGGGTGGGCTCCTCCCTGCATTCGCCACTGGAGACGAGGGGGGAGGGGGTGGGGGGGGGGGCGGGGGTTCCCTCTTGGATGACACCGATACTGCTACCCGAGCAGCAGCCATCTACAAAGCAGTCATCGAGGTCGAATTAGGTAGTCCAAAATGTTCTCGCTCCCGCCCCAACGCTTGAGTCTGCTTGGCGTGTGCTGGGGTGCCGATGGCCATGGGTGACCCGGCCCCCACCCCCATCCCCACCCCCACCCCGACCCCGGCCCCCTTAATTACCCCTCACACGCCATGGGCTGTGCTTCTCCATCCTGAAGGGCTAATCAGCCCTTTTCCGTGCCTTACTTTTCTCGCCTCTCAACTTCTCAGTTTCGCTATATGTAGAGCATTTTATTTTGTTCTTAAATTTAAAGCTGTTTTTCGAGCTTTTCCCGCCAAATCCAAGCCCAGGCGACATATATATCACAAGTTGAAAAAAAAACTCGATTGTTTGATTCTATAAAATTCAGAAACCTAATAAACATCGCCGTTTCGGCTGTGATATGGCCAAAGTGTGTATCAGGGGATACCACGGAACTCTGTCGCGGCACTGCTACTTATTCCAAAGCATCATAAAGCGCCACAACTGATGACGTTTACCACTAAGATAAGGGGGGGGGGGGCATATCTAACCCTGTTTAATTGTCTCTGGAGCTATCAATGTTAACTTTGTAGCCTCCATGGGCACAATAGCTGTATAAAACACCAGCATTTTGGTCTACTTCATTTTGGCATCTCCTCCCCATTCAATTACATGCCGCAAATATGCAACGTTATGCTGTATTTCAATAATTATAACGAGATGTAAATGGAATAGCCAGGTCCACCAACCAATAATTTTTTTTGTTTTATGGTCGAATGCAAACAAAGCCAAAACGACCCTGGCTTTGCTGAAGCTGTGAAGGTTTGTTTCAGATTGTTTTGTCACGATTTAAGCCTGGTTCTTTTTGGGGTTTTACGTGCGAGACGTCACGGGTTCCATTGTTTCCCTGACGTCACGGGTTCCATTGTCTCGCTGACGTCACGGGTTCCATTGTCTCCCTGACGTCACGGGGTTCCATTGTTTCCCTGACGTCACGGGTTCCTTTGTCTACCTGACGTCACGGGTTCCATTGTTTCCCTGACGTCACGGGTTCCATTGTCTCCCTGACGTCACGGGTTCCATTGTCTCCCTGACGTCACGGGTTCCATTGTCTCCCTGACGTCACGGGTTCTATTGTCTCTCTAACATCACGAACGCAAAGTCAACTTAGATCTACAGAACAATCTATCACCTAGAAACCTACTGGGGCGGTTACCGTAAATTTCCTTTGGGCGCCCCCCCCCCCCTCCTCCCTACGCCTCCCAGCACTATCATCGCACCCCAACCCCATCGTCACCCCCACCTGCCGGCCCCCACCCCATCGCACCCCACCTCGCACACAACTGCCATCTTCACCACTTCCGTTCCGAACCCCCTCCCCCCCCCCCCCGCACCCCGACGGCCAGCGCCCCACAGCAGCATCTTAAAGGGGAGCTGAAACGCTGTGACACAGTGGGTCATAATAAATGAACATAAACTAGCAACGTCAAATCTGTTCTTAATAAAACTGCCTTCTATGCGTACTGGTCGCATGACAGAGTTTAAAATTGCCCCGCACGAGTATGGGCGCAGCCATTGGTTCTCCAGTTGTGGGTCACCCGGATGCATGACGTCACGGGAATGAGTAAAAAAATCCTGGATCATGTAAACATGGCGGAATCACGAAAAAGCCAGGCCGTCCGAAAGAAAAACTCAAACACATCGTGTACGGCATCGCATTGTATGGCACCAGGATGTACTAGTTGGTATTACAAATGTCAGTGGAAACGTTTTCACGCATTAACGACTGATCTCAAGTTCAGGAAAGAGTGGCTACAGGCCACAAACGTTGCTGATCCCCCACTTCGCTGGAGACTGTGCAGCGACCACTTTCTGGATTCTAACTTTGTAACTAAAGGCAGTTTCGGCAGTGATGGTCGGTTTGTTTTTGAGAAAACGAACAAACTAAAACCTAGCTACAGCAGGCTACAGCAGTGCTTTCAGTTTTAGACTTCTCAAGTTATCAACTGGGAGAAACGGACCCGCCAGCAACCTCTGCCAGGATTAAAAATTCCTTATGTACTTTGTAGCAAAATATTAAATTAAATGTAATTTTTCTTCAGATAATAAAATATTTAATTTAACATAAGAATGTTCCTGTCATTACAATATTACTATTATAGCCATGACATATCTTTATCTGTGAATATTTATATATTAATATGCCAATTCTGGATGGTCAATTGTATAGCTTCATACATATATAGTAGTAGTTGTATCTCATGTCATACATAATCTCATACAATATATGTAGGAGTTATAAGTTTCACACTTCAGATTTCTTTGATAATATATTACATACAATCTTAAGATACCTTTAGAGTGGATGGGTAAAGTATTAATCGAATTGATTATGGAATATATGGCATTCTGGAATATCGGTACATGCTAATGGATATGTAGTTTGTGTACCAAAATGCCTTTAGCTTCAGGCAATACAAGAATCATATTAATATATATATATATAATATATTAATTTATATCTATATATATAAATCATATTAATGTTTGGAAAATCTAATACTTCAACACTAGGCTTTATAATTAAGACATTTTTGATTCACTGTAATACATATAACTAATTGTTGAAATTTATAGAGATAGCCCTCTGCTGTTATGAAGGTTAAATGTCATTAGCATTTTGTTTAGATAGCCTAACCCATGTTGTATGATATTGCCATGTAAATGGATACACACATGTACCGGTACCTAAATTCCTGTATATACTAATTAGCCCATGGCCTAGCAGTATTAAATAAAAAGCTAATGATTGATATAACTAATTAGAAATATATATAGTTTATAAGTATAGGGCTAATGTTGGATCATAGAAATTTGTAACATTCCAGAATACATGGCATTGGCTTTACAGGTCTATGCCAGCCCTCTTTATGTCAATTTGCTAAATTACTTAGGTCATCTACTAATTTAAATATACATACTTTCAAGGTTTGTTGATGTTAAGTACTCATGTAAATTATATTCATATTTCTTTTCTCAGAATACGTTATCACTAGTTATATATTATACGTTTCGTTAACTATGTAGTTCTGCATATCCACATTTGTGTAAGCATCACATTTGTTTTGATAAATATAACTTGAATTCTAATATATGATTTGATGATCTGAGTTATAAACTACATAAATAAAAGCCCAGATATTCTATTTAATGATCTAGCAATTTATATATTTCTCAAAATGTATGTATATAAACGTGTCAATTAGGTTCAAAAGCATGAGCAGTGGGACAGCGGATTTATTCAGTGCATCTATTACTGTCAACAATATCTTCCAACGTCTATATTTCGCCCCGTGCGTGTGTGTGTAGGGGGGATGTATACTTAACACACTGCTGGGTTGGGGGGGGGGGTGTCCGCAGTACAGCCTCCCCCTTTTCACCTCCAAAACCCGTGACGTCAGTGCGCGGAGGCCTCATAACGCCCTACACACAGCAAAGAAATAGTCCCGTTTTAACAAGCGTTTTTCAAGCTATCGCTATACCTAAAAATATATAGTTTTCGCCAAAAAATAGTATTATTCATGATAAACTCTCATAGAATATTGTGTCCATCAATTCCCTTCCCCTTTAACCCTACCCGCCTTCACCAAGCAGCGACCCCACCCCACCCCACTTCTAAGACTCCCGCCCCCACTCCGCTCCAACCAGTGCCACCCATCCCACCCCCTAGACTCCCCACCCACACCCCCACTCCGCCCCAACCAGCGCCACCCACACCCCGCACCAGCCCAACGAGTGCCACCTGCCCCGAGCGCATGCCTCACTAACGAGTAAACATTTTATGCATTGACACTGTGACGAACCTTGAAGGGATGATAATGGCTGAATGGTTGTGGGCGGTCCTTTCCTCCCTGCTATGGCAACGGCTCAGGCTGCCTGAGCGACGCGGATAAGTTTCCATCCTTTGTGACGACCGTGAAGACGAAGAAACAGCCGGATGTTGGGCTGGGTATTGGGGTGAGTGGTGTGGTGGTGAGGTGTGTGTGTGTGGGGGGGGGGGGAGGCGTGGGGAGAGAGGCATAGGATGGTGGTGCGGGGCGGGGGCTGGGGGGGGGGGGGGGCGAGCGGTGCTTAGAAGGGGATGAGAGTGGATTATTTACTTTTGTCTACTGACAAAACAGTTTACGTCAAAAGGAGCGAAATATAAAGGCGTATTGGTTATCTTCCTTTCTGTCTGTACAACCTCTCAGTCTACGTCTAGTTCCATGTAGGTTTTTTGTAGGTTTCTTACTTGTAATGTATCTTCTCATTGCAGTTCTTTAAATAACATGTCCTGTTAGTTACTCCGTGGCTTCAAGTTCCCACCTGGGTTGCTTTAGCCCCGGTCCACATGACGGTCGACTTGTTTAATTAGACAGATGCGTATTGCACAAGTTATGGACATCAGGCTGGCTCTTGCATAGTCCGCAGTCCTACCAGTTGAATTATTTGGGAATTTTTAATTTGGAAGAATTCCTTCTACTTTACTTTTACTTTGCCATATACTCTCTTATGTCTCCAAATGAAATACTATTTCTGAAGAAAGAAAGCTGTATGAACTATTTTACAGGCCGAAGATAAATTCGCAGTTTGGCATCAAATACACAACTGTTTAGCATTTACTGTGCCACTGGGACCATACCTGACGAATGCATTTGAGTTTGATTATTTTGAAGCCATGTTACTTTCGAACTATATTTTCGAGTGCGGTCGAGGTCCAAGGCGTGAAGCGTTTTGAACTTTGACCAAGTGTTATTTGGAAATAATTTTTCGCTTAACTCTTCCATTGTGATCATTCGACTACGGAATGTCTATATTTTTCAAATTCTGCATCGAAAATTCAATATTTAATCTAAAAAACCCTCTAAAAGCATTTGTGACCCCAGGACCGTTGGGGTCAACCGTGAGGTGGGCGGTGACGTGGGGCAGAGGTGATGTGAGGAACGAGCGCCCTCTGCCGGCAGAGTGTGTTTCTACTTCAGTGTCTAAAGCCCGGTTCCCACAATGAAACTTTTCCACGAAACTCGAGGCAGGCGACAGGTTTTGCCGAAAATCTCGCCGTGAACGGGCGCTCAAGACACGATTTAAGATACCCCAGCTAGCATGGTATTATCGGCCCTACGTTGGCCAGCTAACCGTAGTCGTTGGTATGTGGGCGCAATGTAGCGCCAACTCTATCAGCCTTTCGATGGCCAACCGTTGGCACACGGACACAGAAGCAATATTGGCCCAACGCCTGACACCCTAGTGCACAGCGGCGTCTAGCGGCCGCTTGAAGAGTACATTCAGCGACATCTACTGGGTGTTCGTGAAACTTTGAAGTTTAGAGTTTCCGGCGGGAAAGAACACATTTTCGGCGCCCACATTTTCAACATTGGTCTGATCGGTTCATATTTGATTTCATTCTTTTCTTTACAAAATTATGATGTTATGGTTTATACACGGCATTGAGTAAGGTGTCTTAGCTGCTCATAATAGAGGCGTTAGTTTGATTAAACGTAATCAGCCAGGCTAATGTGATGTGAATGGTGTGAATCCTAGTTGATCGTCTCGTCTCACGTCTGATTTGTGTTGATTCAATGTGACAATGATTGATGTCACTTGCATGTATTGAAACAGTTTTAAAGTAAAGACGTTAGGCCTATGCTGCTGGATAGAGTCTAGAAGCTGTTTTACTTGCTACTTTTTATCAATATCTTAACAGCACACTGCACAGTGTTGCAATGTTGAATGGTCCTGGTCCTGGAGGTGAAATAATTAATTTAAGGTGTTTGTGTACTGCTCTGAATTAGCATGATTTGCCTAGGCAGTTATGTGATATCACTAGGCCCCTATTCGCTATTGTTGTTCTGACTTTAAAGTAACTTCTGCGTCTGATCACTCAGTTATTTTATGAACCCCAGCCTGAGTCGCAGGATAGATTTCACAAAGTTAAGGGCAATTTAGCTGACTACTCTGCTTAGGGAACTAAAGTTACCATATAAATAATTGGCGATTTTACCAAACTAAGTCCAGAAGCTGGTTAAATTATATATATGAATTAGGCCACAGGTTTATGTTTAATATCCGTTTCTCGAATTATTATTTTTCTAACTCAATATTAGAAATTGATTATGAGATTTATTACTAGATCTGCAAGTGATAATTTATTTTCATTTATAATTATTAGAAATCGCAAAGGAATCTAACCAGTAATAATATTTTCTATCAGCTTTTTATATGATTTCTTCATTTCTCTCTTCATAAGCTGATAACCTACGTTAAATAGTTTGCAGTTTAATTATATATTAACCTAAATATTTAACATATAAGTGAAAAAAGTCAATTTGATATAGCAAACCAAGACATTGTAATCTTTATATAAGATATATCACTTCAGATACTTTAATCATATCAGATATAGGTGGATCTGATACTAATTAGATATAAAAAAAAGTAAATATATATCACTGATTGATAACATCTTTTTTAAAATTTCATTTATTATATTTATGTATATATAGCCTAGATGCTTATATTATCTATTTACTAGTTTATTTTTATTTATACTATATGCAAAAGTGAGTGTTTCTGCTGATGTCTGATATGAAATGGTAACTTTCAATGAATAAGATGGATAATACACAGCCAATACATGGATATTCATACTGGTCTAAGCAGAGACGAGCACATGCCAACCAGGCAAGTAATATCAAATTATTCCTGAATGCAGAAGTAGAAGTACAAGAAGTCAGTGCTGACAATGATGACTGGGCAAGTAGGAATTTAGACGAAGCTCATGAGCCAGAACCTACAGAAGGTATAGATGAGCCAGAACCTACAGAAGGCACAGATGAGCTAGAACCTAGAGAAGGCATAGATGAGCCAGAAGCTGCAGAGGGTGTGGATGATTTAGCTGATATTGATAGACAAATTCCTGCATTATCCTGGGAGGACTATGTATATGAAGAAAGTGATTCTGATGCAGAACTACTTGATGATATCCAAGAACAATTGAGAGCATGGGTTACAAGATATTCAATACCATTGGTTGCTACCTCAAAGTTACTAGAGATCTTAAAGCCCCATTTCACTCATTTACCAAAAGATGCACGGACACTTCTTCGTACTGTTAAAGCATGCCATGTCAGAGAAGCAGCGGGTGGTTCATATCACCATGTTGGTATTGAAAATGCAATTATGTCACACTTGCACTCTCTAGAAGTAGTATTGACAGAGGACATCCATCAGCTTTCTTTGCAGATAAATATTGATGGTCTTCCACTTTACAAGAGTTCAAATACTCAATTTTGGCCAATACTTGGTCTTGTGGATGAGTTACCCGAAAAAGATCCTTTTCTTATTGGCATTTTCTGTGGTGAATCAAAGCCTAAATCTGTGGATGAGTTCCTGCAAGAGTTCGTGGAGGAGATGTCAGCACTGGAAGTGAATGGTCTCCTGTATAACAACAAACAATATGCAGTTGCAATCTCTGCAGTGGTCTGTGACACACCAGCACGTGCGTTTGTAAAAAAAGTTAAGGGTCATGCTGGTTACTCTGGATGTGACAAGTGTTGCCAATCAGGAGTTCATGATGGTTCCAAAATGACTTTTCCTGAAGTAGATGCACCTGTGAGAACTGATGTTCAGTTTGACGAAATGACAGATGATGAACATCACCATGGTCGATCACCGCTTACGCGGCTTTCCATTGGCATGGTTTCGCAATTTCCTCTCGATTATATGCATATGGTGTGTTTAGGAGTCACTAGAAGAATAATACTTTTGTGGATGAAAGGCTCATTGGCGTATAGGGTAGGGAATCGAGTTGTAAATCAAATAAGTGAGAAACTAATCAGCTTTGTAGGCCATGCTCCTAGAGAATTTGCAAGAAAACCAAGAGGGCTTCAGGAAATCCATAGATGGAAAGCCAGTGAGCTGAGGCAGTTCCTTCTTTATACAGGTCCTGTTGCACTTAAAGATTTATTATCAGATAAGCTGTACAACAACTACCTACTATTTATGTGTGGGATATCCTTTCTATTGAGTCCAACACTTTGTGCAAGTTACTGTGACTATGCCAATGATCTCTTGCAAGCATTTGTCACCCACTTTGCCACATTATATGGACGGGAAAATTTGGTATATAATGTTCATGCACTTGTGCACTTGGCAACTGATGCAAGAAGATATGGCTGTCTTGATAATGTCTCAAGTTTTCCATTTGAAAACTTCCTTGGCATGTTAAAGAAAACTGTTAGGAAGCCCCAGCATGCTATTCAGCAGGTTGTCAGGAGGCTGTCTGAAGGGAAAACATTTTTGGGTTCAAGGAAGCAACAGCGGCTGGGAAGAATTCATACAAGAGGTCCGTTAATGCAAGGTGTAGGTGTGTGTATTCAGTATAGATCTATGCAAATGCACAATTTCTATATCTCCACAGCAGATGGAGATAATTGTGTCTCTGTTGGACAGGACATCTTCCTTGTTAGAAACATTATTTCTGAAAATTACACATACCATATCATAGGCAACAAAGTGACCAGGAAGGAAGATTTCTTTGTGTACCCATTTCAGTCTAGTCTTTTGGGTATTTACACAATCCTGGAAATCTCTGAAGCTCTGGAGATTGTTCCTCTGGCTGACATTTGTAAAAAGTATGTGGTGCTTCCCTATAGATGTTCCCATGTTGCCATTCCCCTCCTGCACGCATAGTGAATGTGACAATGTACATGAAATGCACTGTCGATCTGTCCATTGTCAAATATCACATGTCCTGTATAGTGCTTGATGGAAACCTTAACCCTGTGCTGTAATGAACATTACAATCCAATCTTATTTTACATATGTTTTTGTAACTTGTAACCCAATCATTTGGCATGTAGGGCAAATATGTTTCTCATAGTCGAGTTCGATCAGACCAATGAAGTTGAAATTGTGCCAACCAACTGGCTGACAGACAGCAACAGTTGTTGTTGGCCCCGAGTGAGATCAACAAGCCGCATATCAAAGTTCATTCAGAACAGAGTTCCCCCTGAAGAGGATTGGAAACTGTATACAGTCCGCATTCTGCATGAGGCAGGTAATAAATAATACAGTATTTCATATACCATCGGTATAGTGTTAATAAATCTGACACATTTATGATTAGGTACTTACATGGTTTAATACATTTAAATATATCATGCAGTACGTAATTGTTCATTATAGTGTTATAGTTCTTCACTAGTTTGCAAAGAAACTTCACCTTTTACCAATAACATGATACATTAATTTGTAGATAATTATGATGTCGCAAGAAGGAAGCTTCCGCTGGCAGAAACGCAGTCTGACTTACACACTGATGTAGATGAAAAGAGGAGTAGAACTAAGTAGGTGTCAAGCTCTGTAACGCCATTCTAAAGCAACAATGAGTACAGTTAACTCAGTTTTATTCATAAGCGAGTTTGTCAGTGATATATATATATATATATATATATATATATATATATATATATATATATTATAACTATTCTGTAATTTTGCAATTCTGACCTACCGGTAATGTAAAAATATTGTTCACTACATGTTTAGTTTATGGGTAGGATTTGAGCAAAACTTGTTTCTTCTTTTCAAGACCGAAACGCCTATGTTCAGATTGGTCTGACTCGGAATCTGAACTACCTGAAAACTGCCCAAAAGTTCCATTGCCTTACGCAACGCTGTCTGCCGCAATGACCGCCCGCGGAAGCAAAGACGGAATGTCTGGAGGGATGGCAGCAACTGCCTCATCGTGCCCGTCGCGACCAAAGACAGGTATATTTATGGTCGTGGATACCGATTTCATTTTGAAAAAAAATTCTTATTTACCCTGAAGGGAATATCATCAATTTTATCGATTTCCGTGGCCACATAAGTTTTCAGGAGTAGCAGTCACGTTAATAAAGGAACATTTAGCAGCGTTCTGGTATTAACAGGCCAATGATTCAATTTTGATTGATATTTGCTTCAGCCAGCCAAGAAAGACCTACTGCACTGCCGCATGGTGCGCCAGGGATAGCTCACACGCACGTGCAAAGTACACCGCAATCCACGCCACACAGGAGTTCTTTGTTTCGCCTTCGAGCTGCAGCAGGTATTTGGCATTGTTATTCTATCTTTACCTAACGTACCGCTTCGTTGGCTATATTTGGGTTTTAAAATATTTATGATATATATGATGAAAAGGGATCGGGCCAAATTCTTTTCATAGTTTCCATAGAGTTTCCAAAGAAAGAGTATGGTACATTTACAAACCTGCAAACGTCCCGGATCATAACCGGCTACGAGAGGGAAAAGATGATCATGTCGAAATATTAAATCTCTGTGCGTTTTATAGAAACCAATCGCTCTAGAGAAGTGTTCCATATTCTATGGCTACCCAAGACAGCATCGGGGCGGCCCGACAGCTCAGTGGGCAACAGCGCTCGCATTGAGTGCTCTGGCCACCTAAGAGCCTAACGGCACGTGGGTCGGTGGTTCGAGCCCTGCTGTGGTCATGTCTATGTGATCGCAGGATAAAGATCCCATGTCCTTCTTCGCAAAGAGTAGGGGGTTACCCCGGGGACATGGCTCCACTCTCAATTCCTTCTCCCATTGACGCGATATGATCAAAAGTGGTTAAAGCGTCCTGAACCAATCAAACCAAACCCAAGACAGCATCAACTATATATATGACTGCAGTTTCTGATCCCATTCCGCCTGCATGATTATACAACCCTATATGATATCATAACATACTGGGAGCCAAGATAGTTAGGGCCGGCATCTAGTGTAAAGAGTCCGAAACTTAATATTATAGACCCGATCCCCTTCAACAATATCTTAGTCGTGGTATGATCTCCAGTTACGTATGGGATTCTAATGTTTCTATTGCCAACTATTTCAGTGACTGAATACGAGATTGCTCTGCTGCAAGTCGTAGAACGTATGCAGCAACAGAATGAACACAACGGGGCGCTCCTCGCGCATATTAGCCAGCAACTCAACTTGACCGTCGCCGCAGCACCAACCCCAGAGGGAATCACATTCCCGATCCAATCGTTGGAGGAACTTCATGCTGTTGACGGGCGTCTCGATCAAGAAGATACGTTGCGGCAAACGGTATATACGACGTTGTACATCTATGGAGTTATAATTGTTATAAAGACCTAAGTATTTTGCAGCGTGTTAAAATAAAATGTGCGAAAAAAAAGGCCTTGGCTGAACTTTTCTTGGCCAAGCTTCAGTACCTGGGTTCAAGCAAAAAGTAATTATAACACAATGATTAAGAAAGTCACGATTGTAAGTTGTGACTGCAAGACCCTATTCAAAGGTCTTTTAAACTTAAGCATGTTTTTTTTTATCTCTCTTGCACGCAGATCAGCAGCATATCTTTCATTGGTGGCCACTCAGTGGAGAAGACGGTACGTCGCCTGATGGCCCACCTATTATCTAATGAAGTGGCCAAGCAGCTGAACTGGGTGGGAAAGGGACGCAAGGAGGCATTTTCCATTCTGAATCTGCGCCATCTGGTGTATGGTAAGTATTGCATTGACGGATCCACAGGGTGGACGAGGGGGGTGGGTGGGTAGACCTGCCCCAACTTTCAAGCCCAAATTTCTCTTATTTTCTCCTAGGACAGATCACATATTTTGGTCACAGAAACACTCCCATCGCTGTTAAGAGCAAGCCTCCTTTCAGACTTACCTGCTTCTGATCATACAGTACAATTTTGTCTCCGGTAATCTTCAGTATGGTTAACCTTGTATCACCAATGTCAAGTAGTAGCGCCATTTCTTACATTGATACGGGCAGATAAATACAGAATATGGGTATCACGCGAGTAAACGAATTAAGGTGCCAATGAGAAGTATTACTATTACTTAAGTATATTCTGACGCTTTTTCAAAACAGGAGCTACAAGACGCAACCCGTCCACTGCCAATGCCAGCAATGCCGACATTGAAGATGTCATAAAAAAATGGCTGCGATTCTCGGGGGATCGGGAGGGAGGCAGGCGACAGCGAGAGGAAGCTGCAGGGCGACAGCGAGAGGACGCTGCAGGGCGACAGCGAGAGGAAGCTGCAGGGCGACAGCGAGAGGACGCTGCAGGGCGACAGCGAGAGGACGCTGCAGGGCGACAGCGAGAGGACGCTGCGAAGCGACAGCGCCGTGATTGATCAAGGAGTAGCTGAGCGGTACATGGTACACCGTTATTGTGTGTGTATGACCTCACTGCGCCGTTTATTTAGCGCGGACTATTCTGATCTTGATCGTCTGTTTACTCTTGTTTATTCATATATGCGTTATCAAGGGCTAGTTCGGCTTCCTGGCTTGAGGAAGTCATTATTGTGGTAGCCGAGTTGCACTGATTTCAGTATTGCCTCTGGGAATTACTTGCATTTAAACTGTATTGTACTTGTAATTTAGTCGAATTTTATATGTAGAGATACCAGGTGCTGAGGTCATGGCAAAATGAGCGTTTTATTGATAATGGTGCTGTTGAAGTATTCGTATCTATGCCTTGATGATGATGCTGTTAAGTCGTATTTGTGGATATGTATTACGTCACAAAATGGGACTGAAATATTCAAAGCAGGATATGTTAAATATGGTGTCCTGGATTGTGATTGTGCGTTGGACCATATTCTGCCATCTCGATAGCTGATCTTGTCAGTTGCTTTGCACTGTCGTGCATTATGATCAACTAGTTTAGCTTCCAGAAAATGGAATTATATTTTCTCGTTTGTAATATGTCCGGAACATCTAGTGTTTATGGATGGTGGCACCAACTGCTGGTGTACCTTTTCTCTGATGTTCCTTTCGTGATTTGTCCACACCAGCTTCCTAGTGGTAATTAGTGTAATTATAAAACTGAGTTAAGCAATGGCCATTATTTTGTTATCGAGCCAAATAACTATACTTATATTTTTTCATAAATTAGTGTTTGGACTACAGGGTCCTAAATATGAAAGGTAAAACTGGTAAACCTTTTAAATTTTGGTAATGTTTGCACAAAAATCAATAAAGTGAATATTGTGAAGACAAGTACCTGTGGCTATTTGATTTATCTATTTACTGCACTACGTTGCTTGCTACACGTTTTATTGAAACTACATTGAACCAACGTAGGCACAGTGTTGTAATTGTTGTAGGGCCGATGTTGGCCCATGGTTGGTGGACAGTTTGCAATTTCCGTAGGACCAACTGATCGCCAATGAGCACGGAAATGTTGGGCCATTGTTGACGTCCAATGTTGGGCCAACTTTGTTGGATATGTTGGCGGATGGTTGGCTCATAGTTACCATGCTAGCTGGGACTTTTACGACCCAGGCGACGTCTTCCAGAAATAGGACATGCTCTATATCCAGGCGACAAGATCAAAGAGCCGCAGCCGGGTCTGGTCCCGGGTCTGGTTGGTGTCAAGGGACTGCGTGATTCCCTCGCCACCAAATTGCGAATATTCCAGAAGCTTCCTTTTGGCTCTACCCTCAAGAACAGATGGCCAATTTGAAGGTCATATAAAGTCTCGTGGACAAATCTCCTCGTGTGAACGGAGAATTTTTGGCAGACACATTTTCACCAGATATCGTCCAGAAGGCGAGTGTCGTGGAAAAGTTTCATCGTGGGAACCGGGCTTAAATGGGTGTTCGTGGCAAGTAAAAGGTTGATTGATGTGTCAAACGATCGCGAGATGCTGGGAAACAGCCAATTAGACCTGATTTTGAGCACCTGCTGACTTAATTAGAGGTTCGAACATTCCATACGCAGTGTCAACGGCCGCCGGTAAGGGGAAGTGGCGCTCTGGACGCGTCTGTTGTCAGATCTAGTTTTAAGGTAGGGCGCCCCCTATCGGTGGGACTGGTAAACAACTTGGGCACACGTTTATGACGTTTCGCCAAAGGCACAAGTTTTGACTCTTGTGGAGGGAAATTTCAAGAAGTTGGATTGTTTTGGGTCATTGGCAGATAATTCAAAAACAACTCGATATATAACTTTAAAATAAAGTTTAATTATTTTATTGAAATTCGGGTTATTAAAATTAAATATCACTGTTTATTGGGGTCAACAATTTGAGACGTCAAATATTTTTACACATTTCTTGGTAAACAAGATTATCACTTCCAAGCAATCGTTGGAACTATGCGCTGGAGCCAAAAAGAAGCTACCGGCAAAGATGTTTATGGAGCCTCCCTATCATAGTATGTCGCCTGAATTTGCAAACAAAAAATACTTACTCTCAGACCAAGCCCATAACTGGCTAATTAATAGGCAATCAGTGACAAAGCGATTTGCTCGTGCGAGTTGGTCTGGGGTGGATATGGGGGAAATTGAGTGGATTGAGTATTTATCTATCATGGGGAATGGTGGGGTTGGAGGCGTGGGGGGGGGGGGGTGATTTATACGTGTGCGTCTTTACCCAATACCCTCCCCTCCTTACACACACATACACACACACACACACTCCTTCCCCAAGTGTTTCCCGCCTTAGTTTGTACCCTCTTGAATAACTTAGGGGCAAGCCGTAGAAAGTCATATGCACACTCACGTACCCCCTCGGAAGTCCCTCTCCCCCCCCCCGTATGTCCCTCTCCCCCCCCCGTATGTCCCTCTCCCCCCCCCCCGTATGTCCCTCCCCCCCCCCCCGTATGTCCCTCTCCTCCCCCCTCCGGACGTCTCTCTCCTCTCCCTCCTCTCCTCATTCCCTTCCGCCCCCCCCCCTATCTACCCCTATGTTGTCTCTGACTGTCTCGTCCTCGTGCCGTGCCCGGGGGGGCGGCCCCCGAGGCGGCCACCCCTCCGCGCTAAGTGTCATGCCGCGGTGATGGCGGATACAGGGACCGGGTAACCTGCTATATTAATCCTATCCCCAAGCCTGACACGACGCGACGCCACGGCTATCACGCCCGCCCCCTCCCACCCCCCCCCCACCTCCACCACAATGTCTGGCTGCACCCCACCTCACACCTTTCTTAAACTCACCCCCCCCCCCACGCATGCCTGCCTACACCCCGCCTCAATCCACTCCGATCCTAATCCCCCTGCCCAGCTACAACCCACCCCACCCGACTCCCACCCCACCTCATCTCGGCTACACCCCATCCCAACCTCCCCGTTTTGCCATTTTGACCGCTATATCTGCCCGTCAGATGGCGCCATTGTTTCGGCAGCTGGTCCTTTACAGTGATGGCGACGCGGTTGTTTGCCTTGTGGAGGAATCTTGCGACGGAGACCAGGCCGGTGTTTACCTGAGACAGACAGAAAACAATTATAGAGCGTGATGGAAAATGAGAGAAGGAAAGTAAGAAGGTGAGCTATATTGTATATACACAAGAAAAGTGTTGAGTGGAAGGGAATATATCACTTATGACTTATTTTGACCTTGGACTAAAGGTCTTCGAGGATTCTGATCAGTCAGCCAGCTACATGTGCCCCAGGAAGTAGCCACGGCCTGGGTGACAAATTGGTAGTATATCGCAGTCACACGCGACTAAGTAGTCGGGGCCGCGTGGGCACGGATGTTCCTCCAAGGCCAGGAGAACTGTCGTCTGCTGTCGTCGGCGTGGCGCGAAGGAACGGGTCAGTTTCCCGCCAAACGTTTCGCGTCTCTAACCGACCCACCCCCCACCCCCCGACCTTCCCCTCTCAACCCGTGTGGACGCTGGAAGCTGGTCAAGATTGGCTTTAACCGACGGAAGCCGTTGTTGTAGCAGGAACTCTTCTGCCAAGGACGCAGCGATACCCAAGGTAAGGTCGGTGTTGTCTTCAAGAATACTATAATACTAACAGGAATCTATGATACGTGTTAGCGTGTGGAGTTCCACCTTGTGAGCGATTTGGCCATATATTTCTTAAAGCTGCTCATACAGAAGGTATTCGATAGGACATTGTTCTGGGCGGTGAAATGGCTCGTACGGTACTGAATATCTGCCGAAAGTTAATAATTTAAGCCTAACGCTCCATTCAGGCTAGGTCTATTGTCCCCCCTGGGTGAATTACAAGTAAAACAGTAGAAAATGGTATTTAAAGCTATACACACAGTGGTTCCCCGGAAACTTATGTTTCTCTTACATGTTATGGCCTAATTAGTGATCAACAAATTCATTGCCTGGAAATTGCACAGCATTCCTAAAACTGTGCCGTAAAGCATATATTATCAAACTATCGACAAGCTGTCAGGCCAAATACTTATCCTGCCTTATTTATCATTCTATTTGAAGCTATAACGTTACAGTTCTGTTAAATGTGAATCGTAATCACGGACAGATCGTCCCTGTCCTCTGACCCTGTGCTCTGACCCTGACCTCTGACCCTGTCCTCTGACCCTGTCCTCTGACCCTGTCCTCTGACCTCTGACCCTGACCTCTGACCCTGTCCTCTGACCCTGTCCTCTGACCCTGTCCTGTCCTCTGACCCTGTCCTCTGACCCTGTCCGCTGACCCTGTCCTCTGACCCTGTCGTCTGACCTGTCCTCTAAACATGTCCTGACATGTTCTCTGACCATGTCCTGACGAGTCCTCTGACCATGTCCTGTGACCCTGTTCTCTGACGCTGTCCTCTGATCCTATCCTCTGACCTTGTCCTCTGACCCTGTCCTCTGACATCTCCTCTGACCCTGTCCTCTGATCTTGTCCTTGGACCCTGTCCTCTGACCAGTCCTCTGACCCTGTCCTCTGACCTTGTCCTCTGATCTTGTCCTCGGACCCTGTCCTCTGACCCTGTCCTTTGACCCTGTCCTCTGACTCTGTCCTCTGATCCTGTCCTCTGATCCTGTCCTATGATCCTGTCCTCTGATCCTGTCCTCTGACCTTGTCCTCTGACCCTATCCTCTGACTTGTCCTCTGAAACCTGTCCTCTGACCCTGTCCTCTGATCCTGTCCTCTGACCTTGTCCTCTGACCGTCCTCTGACCCTCTCCTCTGCGTGACCCTGTACTCCGACATGTCCTCTGACCCTGTTCTCTGACCCTGTCCTCTGACCTCTCCTCTGACCCTGTTCTCTGACCCTCCTCTCTCGCCCGGTCCTCTCATCGCGTCCTTGGACCATGCCCTCTGGCTCCTGTCGTTTGGCCTCTGACTTTTGACCCTATCCTCCGACCCTGACCTTTACAAAGGGCAGAGGAAGAGACATCTGCCGGAAAGACGCATCGGTCACCCCTGGCCCAATCGCTCCCCCACCGCCGGTCACGTGACTGCGAACGTGTGGTAATGTACTGCTCGATAAATAGCTTGACGTAGGTCCGTCGGCGTCGTTTCCACACTGAACATCCTCACAGCCGTCCTTACGAAGTCACGCTAGGACAGCAATGTAAAAAACCTTTCAAAGGGGGGCGGAGGTCTCGGGCAAGGGGGGGAGGGGGGGGGGTCGTGTTCCCAGATCACGATGAATTAAAAGCATAACTCTCCGCAATACAATGGAAGGGCGAATACACGATACTAAATTGACGATTTCCCGATTTACGGTTATTTAATATTTAAATTCCCAGTTCACGATTAATGAAAATCCTTGATCACGGCGGTCGGCTAATACCCCATTCCCAGTTCACGAAGAATTATTTCCCTCATTCCCAGTTCACGGTGAAATGAAAAGCCCAATCACGAGGAACGCAAATACCCCTTCCCCCCCACCCACCCATTGCAATGCACAGAGACCCCACCCAGGCGTACAGAGTGGTTAAATGGCATATTGAACAGCTATATTATTAATACTATTTTATTGATTCATTATCACACATTTTTGTAAATATATATTCAGTTAAAGCTCCTCGGTACGCAGGTAGCCTACTTTCAAAATATTAATCCCAATATATTACGCCATCAAAATGCCTGTAAAGTTTATTCGGGAGCACTATAAAAAATATTAACCATTATCTAAAATGACGTCAAATGATGTCAAAACATAAAGAAATAGTCTTCTATGGCGTTTAGTGACCGCTCCTATGTCGAAAGGGATTTTAAGAAATTCATACCAGTATCTTGCGCCATTAAAATAGAATACCGGTTAAGTTTATTCAGGAACACTATTAGAAATATTTGGCATTATCCCATATGATGCCTTATTACATTACGAAATAGTCGGAGGCGATCATTCGACGTTTCGTGACGTAAATGTAGGTTCCCCCTTTGAAGAGTTGGTGCGCGGTACGCATGAGACGGGCAGTCATACTACTTGTTTTGTTAGAAACTGCGCTACATACTACTTTTTTGTTAGAAAGTGCGCTACTTTTTCTTTGTTAGAAAGTGCGCTACATAGCATTGTATGTTCACACGCTATTCCAGACATTATGAATTCAACACATCGAACACGTACTAGTTACTACTTTTTGCCAAAATACGAATGGATCTGAATATTTACATAACCCTTCACCTGCCTATATTTAACCCGAAATCTGCATATACGACAATTGGCGCGAAAAGTACGGTTTAGATCGTTTAGAGATGCTGCCCGAGTGTGTCGTCATGAATAGATTTACGTCGACAGTCTCTACATAACATTGCGTGACAACAATCTAGTTACAAAATCTAGCACGTTACGCAGTAGAAAATTGACACCGTTTTGAGGGCATAGCCTACGCCCGAAATATAGGAGGTGGTGAGGGAAGGCGGAGGGAAATTCTTTCGCCAAAAGATCCCTCGGGGTACCGCCGTCAGAAATACTCACACAAGCCCAATAAAGACACGCTAGAAGAGGATACTAAATCCACGTAGAGAAGACGCCAAAGAGAGCGTGTCCTGCTAGGCCAGTCCTCTTCGCTAGAAAGGTCACGGCGTCCGTCGCACCTTTGGATTTTACCGCGAAAACGCACGCGGGCACGACCATGTAGAAATGACCAATGGCCAGCGGCCGGGGGAAGAGTTCGCCGATACGCGGGTCCCATAAATCCGCCTACAGCTTGTGCCGTTGGCTCGCTTATATGTATATCACATCTGCATGTGCATCTGGATGCAACCAATGCGCACACCGCATGCGACAAAAGCTGCTCAGGACAGATGACATTGCGAAGGGTATAAATACTGTGAGCCTTCTCAAGGTCGTACATGTATATTTCCTTTACATAATTGATCCTTTCGAAGAGGCGTGCGAACGACATAAACTCAAATGAAGGCCACATCGTTATATTTAATAATTAAAACCGCTCCTGTTACCTTTCTCGTCGTGTAGGCTTTGTTGGTACGTGGAGGTCTGGGGTCCATTATCACCGGTGAAACATATAACACTTAATAAGCATACATAATGTGCTAGGATTTCGCTTGAAAAGAGAAGTGCTTTCCCCGGCTATATCGTGCACCAGTCCTATTGTTTGAATGAGCGATGTCTTACGACTTATATATATATATATTGGCGTCACTTGTAATCGCTCACCTTGTCTTTGTGTGATTGAGCTTTTATGGGTTAACCTATGTTTTCAACAAAAACTTGAGTGTAGACATACAGTCCCAGAATGATGTTGGTCTGTATTTACTGGCCGATTTACATGACAACTCATATCTAGCGATTATGTTTTTTGCTCCGCAAAGCCATGTTTTTAGTCTCGTGATTAATTTAACTTACCACGAATCCAAAATGTCAGACGCAACCGGCGACCAGACCTGTCGAGAGTTGTTTCATAACGTCTATGGTGAACTCACGACGGCTTTTATTCACTTCGGCGACAGACTGGAAGCCACACATTTGGTAGATCGTTAATCGTCGGCTTAAAAACTTCCATTCCACATCGTACCACGTGGTGTCACAAGGTGTCACGTGGTGCGAGGAAGCGCCATATTGTGACATGTGGTACCACGTGATGTAAAAATATGCCACTTGGCGTGATGTGACGTCAAAAGGTGTCACGCGATGCCGGTATATGGTCACGTGGTGTAACTGAGGGGAGCTGCATCAAAAGATATTTCATTATTGGAGCTGTGCAGTTCTGTCATACCCTCGCCCCCAGTCTGTGTCAGGGGACTGAGGAGGAAGCCCTCCTTGTGCGATGAGGGTATCGAGGAGGTCAGGTACTGCTGTAATGCTATGGATTGGCCTGTCTCTCAGTTCAGTCTCAGGGTTAAGGCAGTAAAATGTCACAGATTAAGGTAAGCTACCCATAATAGCAAGCTAAAAGAACTCTGTATGTGGGATTATTTTATGAAAGTATAGCCAATTACACACCTTCTGGTGAATTTCTAGGATGCTTTACCGTCCCGTTAAAAAATATTCTCCATTTTCCAAGCATACCCACATTTCACAGAGTGACCAAAACTTGACACCTACCACGAATATGTTTTTGCTACAATTCAGCTTAATATTAAATTCTTATCTTCAGTAATAGCTCTTTGGAAAGCCTAAAACTAGTGCAATATAGGAATGATATTCAAAAATGTAAATATTAGCCACAAAAAATAACAGAATTGTAATAATAAAGGGCAATTAAGCAAAATCAGGACAGTTTCTAGGGTGTTCATGTCAGTATACTGACTATGAGCACCCCAGAACGTGAGGTTCCTTGGCACAGTTTAGCCCTTGGGTGTTCGTAAAACACCGACATTTGATTTGATATTCTTTGAATCTTTTCAGGCGACGAGAAGAGTGAAGGGCGCGGGCAGCGTTACATACAGCCAGTCGGCCTTCGGTCAAACACAGCGCCCGCCAAGATGTACGGCCTACTGCTGGAGGCGATCTATGATTATGTGCGCCACCACCACTCCGAGGAGCTCTGGGCGCAGGTCCTCACCAAGGCGGAAATGGATCACGCCAGCTTCGTCACTCACGAGATGTATCCGGAGGCGACGCTGCCCAAGGTCGCGCGTGCGTACACAGAGGTCACGGGATGTAATATGGACGCTACGATGGACAACTACGGCGTCCATTTCGTGAGTTTCGTCAGTAAATATGGCTACGATACCATCTTGCGCGTCCTGGGCCGCCACATGCGCGATTTTCTGAACGGTCTGGACAACCTGCATGAGTACCTCAGGCTGAGCTACCCGAAGATGCAGGCGCCATCTTTCTTTTGCGACAATGAAACGCCCCAAGGCCTGCTGCTGCACTACCGCAGCAAGCGGCGCGGCTACATCACCTACGTCATGGGCCAGATACGGCAAGTGGGTATTCTGTTTTACGCCACACAAGTGGAGATTGAAATACTGAAGAAGGAGGAAGTGAATAATATCGTGCACGTGGTGATGAAGCTGCACTTCGACAACAAAGGCTTCCGCCTGAGCAAGAAGCGCGTGGCGCAAGATATCCTGCAGCTGACCATCAAACCGGAAGTCTTCTTCCGGATGTTCCCGTTCCACGTGGTGTTTGGCCGCGAGATGGCGGTGCGGAGCATCGGGGCTGGACTGAAGGCCATCCTACCGCACCTCATGCGGAAGCGGATAGACCACGTGTTCACCCTCTCCAAGCCTCCCGTCGTCTTCAACTTTGAAAACGTAAGTCACAAGAGACGATCTGGGCGGTATTGATAACATCTTCGTAATTTACGCATCACGTTTCCAGCTACATTTCCCAGCTACCGACGCACTGACTGGGGTGTTGTACGTGCCATTCCAGTTAGAGATGACAGCAGCAGTAATATATACGGCAGATACAATGGTGACGAGGTCAGTCTCTGTATAGTGGGCCTGGTCACTCTCATGCGTAAGCTACGTATGGTCACGAGTCTTGTAATGAGTCTGAGTACGAGGAGCGTTAGAAGCTACGACAAAATCCTCTATCGTTGTCGAGAGCCAATGTTTAGGGACTATATCCGAGATAATAGACCAACGAATAAATGATAAAATAAGGTCAAATTTAGATGTAGTGTCAAGTCAGATTTGTCCCATGACGGCTGTGGCGGTCATTTTTTTAAATGACGGACACAGGCCAGCAACAAATCTCAATGTCTTGGAAACTAAGATTTAAAAAAACCCGTTATTTTGATGTCTGTCCATATGCTCTCTGAAGAGCAGCATTACAAAATGTCCTTGTTGATTATTTAGGAGCGACGCGTCGCGATGCCGGACCAAGACCAATGTCTGAAAAATTAACCGACCTAAAACCAATCTTTTAATGGTTATTGTTTGGTTGTGGCCGAATTTTTATCTTGATTTTTCGTAGTTTAATTTCGCTTTTTGCTGAAACATATTGTAGTCAAATTTCTGGGTCAAATACCCTTTCGAAGTGAATGGCACCAACATTACATACGCTGGGAATGACACGCCACAGGAAAATAAACACCATCACCTGTCGCCATAATTATTTTACAAAATATAGTGTTTTTATTCATCTATTTATGTTTCTTTTCTTAAAGATTCTAGCTCACAGCAACAACATTTTTGAGGTCAAGTCGGTCCAACCTGTTCCCAAAAGTCCGTCTGGTAAGAAGAACATTTCTTATTCCCACCTTGTCCTGAGTATTTAACGACAGTGTCATGTGTCTGTTGACATATTTTATAAGTGGATAGGTTCTTGACTTCGGGTGACATTTCACTTAGCGATGTTGCTACCAATAGACCGATTAAGACTATCAATCATTTATTGACGTCGCTGTTGCTTTTAGCCAATCATACGGTGAAAGAATGTCTTCCACTGCGTTAGGTTGGACAAGCAAGTCGGACAAAGCAGCATGTCACAATTGTTGTCAGTTTCAGAGATGAGTACTTCTCACTTGCACCTACCATCAGCTATGATTGTCACTTTTTTAGGACTCAAGCGTGGGCGGGGCTTAGTGTCGGAGTATTGATCGGTCTATTGTTTACTCGAGTGCAATATGAATAATGCTAATTTTTCATTATACTTTGGACCTCTTCTGCGTCACACGGTTCATAACTTTCATTTCATCGATTAAAACGGAGCTGTATTATTGGACTTCAAGACCCATAGTGCACAAAAAATGTCGACTTTAATGTCGTTATGGTAAACATCGTGTTGGAAATGTTCTTCATAAATTATCAATGATGTTTTCATTGAACATTTATGTTGCATGACATTGGATTTTCTGCTGGCAAAGAGGAGCCTCCTGGCTCAGTGGGTAAGCGAGAAGAGCCTGTCGTGGGTTCGCGCCCTGGCACCTGCATCAGAGGCAGGGCTCATGCATCCCTAATGCCATTGCCCCGGGAGGTTTCATGCAACCCTAATGCCATTGCCCGGGGAGGCTTCATGCAACCCTAATGCCATTGCCCGGGGAGGCTTCATACAACCCTAATGCCATTGCCCGGGGAGGCTTCATACAACCCTAATGCCATTGCCCGGGGAAGCTTCATGCAACCCTAATGCCATTGCCCGGGAAGGCTTCATACAACCCTAATGCCATTGCCCGGGGAGGCTTCATACAACCCTAATGCCATTGCCCGGGGAAGCTTCATGCAACCCTAATGCCATTGCCCGGGAAGGCTTCATACAACCCTAATGCCATTGCCCGGGGAAGCTTCATGCAACCCTAATGCCATTGCCCGGGGAGGCTTCATACAACCCTAATGCCATTGCCCGGGGAGGCTTCATACAACCCTAATGCCATTGCCCGGGGAGGCTTCATACAACCCTAATGCCATTGCCCGGGGAAGCTTCATGCAACCCTAATGCCATTGCCCGGGGAGGCTTCATACAACCCTAATGCCATTGCCCGGGGAGGCTTCATACAACCCTAATGCCATTGCCCGGGGAAGCTTCATGCAACCCTAATGCCATTGCCCGGGAAGGCTTCATACAACCCTAATGCCATTGCCCGGGGAAGCTTCATGCAACCCTAATGCCATTGCCCGGGGAGGCTTCATACAACCCTAATGCCATTGCCCGGGGAGGCTTCATACAACCCTAATGCCATTGCCCGGGGAGGCTTCATACAACCCTAATGCCATTGCCCGGGGAAGCTTCATGCAACCCTAATGCCATTGCCTGGGAAGGCTTCATACAACCCTAATGCCATTGCCCGGGGAAGCTTCATGCAACCCTAATGCCATTGCCCGGGGAGGCTTCATACAACCCTAATGCCATTGCCCGGGGAGGCTTCATACAACCCTAATGCCATTGCCCGGGGAAGCTTCATGCAACCCTAATGCCATTGCCCGGGGAGGCTTCATGCAACCCTAATGCCATTGCCCGGGGAGGCTTCATACAACCCTAATGCCATTGCCCGGGGAAGCTTCATGCAACCCTAATGCCATTGCCCGGGAAGGCTTCATACAACCCTAATGCCATTGCCCGGGGAAGCTTCATGCAACCCTAATGCCATTGCCCGGGGAGGCTTCATACAACCCTAATGCCATTGCCCGGGGAGGCTTCATACAACCCTAATGCCATTGCCCGGGGAGGCTTCATACAACCCTAATGCCATTGCCCGGGGAAGCTTCATGCAACCCTAATGCCATTGCCTGGGAAGGCTTCATACAACCCTAATGCCATTGCCCGGGGAGGCTTCATGCAACCCTAATGCCATTGCCCGGGTAGGCTTCATGCAACCCTAATGCCATTGCCCGGGAAGGCTTCATACAACCCTAATGCCATTGCCCGGGGAGGCTTCATGCAACTTTAATGCCATTGCCCGGGGAGGCTTCATGCAACCCTAATGCCATTGCCCGGGGAAGCTTCATGCAACCATAATGCCATTGCCCGGGGAGGCTTCATGCAACCCTAATGCCATTGCCCGGGGAAGCTTCATGCAACCATAATGCCATTGCCCGGGGAGGCTTCATGCAACCCTAATGCCATTGTCCGGGGAGGCTTCATGCAACCCTAATGCCATTGCCCGGGGAAGCTTCATGCAACCATAATGCCATTGCCCGGGGAGGCTTCATGCAACCCTAATGCCATTGCCCGGGGAAGCTTCATGCAACCATAATGCCATTGCCCGGGGAGGCTTCATGCAACCCTAATGCCATTGCCCGGGAAGGCTTCATACAACCCTAATGCCATTGCCCGGGGAGGCTTCATACAACCCTAATGCCATTGCCCGGGGAAGCTTCATGCAACCTTAATGCCATTGCCCGGGGAGGCTTCATGCAACCCTAATGCCATTGCCTGGGGAGGCTTCATGCAACCCTAGTGCCATTGCCCGGGCAGGGTTCATACAACCCTAATGCCATTGCCCGGGGAAGCTTCATGCAACCCTAATGCCATTGCCCGGGGAGGCTTCATGCAACCCTAATGCCATTGCCCGGGGAGGCTTCATGCAACCCTAATGCCATTGCCCGGGGAGGCTTCATGCAACCCTAATGCCATTGCCCGGGGAAGCTTCATGCAACCCTAATGCCATTGCCCGGGGAGGCTTCATGCAACCCTAATGCCATTGCCTGGGGAGGCTTCATGCAACCCTAATGCCATTGCCCGGGGAGGCTTCATGCAACCCTAATGCCATTGCCCGGGGAGGCTTCATGCAACCCTAATGCCATTGCCCGGGCAGGGTTCATACAACCCTAATGCCATTGCCCGGGGAAGCTTCATGCAACCTTAATGCCATTGCCCGGGGAGGCTTCATGCAACCCTAATGCCATTGCCCGGGGAGGCTTCATGCAACCCTAATGCCATTGCCCGGGGAGGCTTCATACAACCCTAATGCCATTGCCCGGGGAGGCTTCATACAACCCTAATGCCATTGCCCGGGGAGGCTTCATACAACCCTAATGCCATTGCCCGGGGAGGCTTCATGCAACCCTAATGCCATTGCCCGGGGAAGCTTCATGCAACCCTAATGCCATTGCCCGGGGAAGCTTCATACAACCCTAATGCCATTGCCCGGGGAGGCTTCATACAACCCTAATGCCATTGCCCGGGGAGGCTTCATGCAACCCTAATGCCATTGCCTGGAGAGGCTTCATGCAACCCTAATGCCATTGCCCGGGGAGGCTTCATGCAACCCTAATGCCATTGCCCGGGGATGCTTCATGCAACCCTAATGCCATTGCCCGGGGATGCTTCATGCAACCCTAATGCCATTGCCCGGGGAGGTTTCATGCAATCTTAATGCCATTGGCCGGGGATGCTTCATGCAACCCTAATGCCATTGCCCGGGGAAGCTTCATGCAACCCTAATGCCATTGCCCGGGGAGGCTTCATACAACCCTAATGCCATTGCCCGGGGAGGCTTCATGCAACCCTAATGCCATTGCCCGGGGAAGCTTCATGCAACCCTAATGCCATTGCCCGGGGAAGCTTCATACAACCCTAATGCCATTGCCCGGGGAGGCTTCATACAACCCTAATGCCATTGCCCGGGGAGGCTTCATGCAACCCTAATGCCATTGCCTGGAGAGGCTTCATGCAACCCTAATGCCATTGCCCGGGGAGGCTTCATGCAACCCTAATGCCATTGCCCGGGGATGCTTCATGCAACCCTAATGCCATTGCCCGGGGAGGCTTCATGCAACCCTAATGCCATTGCCCGGGGATGCTTCATGCAACCCTAATGCCATTGCCCGGGGAGGCTTCATGCAACCCTAATGCCATTGCCCGGGGAGGCTTCATACAACCCTAATGCCATTGCCCGGGGAGGCTTCATACAACCCTAATGCCATTGCCCGGGGAGGCTTCATGCAACCCTAATGCCATTGCCCGGGGAGGCTTCATACAACCCTAATGCCATTGCCCGGGGAGGCTTCATACAACCCTAATGCCATTGCCCGGGGAGGCTTCATGCAACCCTAATGCCATTGCCCGGGGATGCTTCATGCAACCCTAATGCCATTGCCCGGGGAGGCTTCATGCAACCCTAATGCCATTGCCTGGAGAGGCTTCATGCAACCCTAATGCCATTGCCCGGGGAGGCTTCATGCAACCCTAATGCCATTGCCCGGGGAGGCTTCATGCAACCCTAATGCCATTGCCTGGGGAGGCTTCATGCAACCCTAATGCCATCGCCCGGGGAGGCTTCATGCAACCCTAATGTCATTGCCCGGGGAGGCTTTATGCAACCCTAATGTCATTGCCCGGGGGGGCTTCATGCAACCCTAATGCCATCGCCCGGGGAGGCTTCATGCAACCCTAATGTCATTGCCCGGGGAGGCTTTATGCAACCCTAATGTCATTGCCCGGGGGGGCTTCATACAACCCTAATGCCATTGCCCGGGGAGGTTTCATGCAATCTTAATGCCATTGGCCGGGGATGCTTCATGCAACCCTAATGCCATTGCCCGGGGAAGCTTCATGCAACCCTAATGCCATTGCCCGGGGAGGCTTCATACAACCCTAATGCCATTGCCCGGGGAGGCTTCATGCAACCCTAATGCCATTGCCCGGGGAAGCTTCATGCAACCCTAATGCCATTGCCCGGGGAAGCTTCATACAACCCTAATGCCATTGCCCGGGGAGGCTTCATACAACCCTAATGCCATTGCCCGGGGAGGCTTCATGCAACCCTAATGCCATTGCCTGGAGAGGCTTCATGCAACCCTAATGCCATTGCCCGGGGAGGCTTCATGCAACCCTAATGCCATTGCCCGGGGATGCTTCATGCAACCCTAATGCCATTGCCCGGGGATGCTTCATGCAACCCTAATGCCATTGCCCGGGGAGGTTTCATGCAATCTTAATGCCATTGGCCGGGGATGCTTCATGCAACCCTAATGCCATTGCCCGGGGAAGCTTCATGCAACCCTAATGCCATTGCCCGGGGAGGCTTCATACAACCCTAATGCCATTGCCCGGGGAGGCTTCATGCAACCCTAATGCCATTGCCCGGGGAAGCTTCATGCAACCCTAATGCCATTGCCCGGGGAAGCTTCATACAACCCTAATGCCATTGCCCGGGGAGGCTTCATACAACCCTAATGCCATTGCCCGGGGAGGCTTCATGCAACCCTAATGCCATTGCCTGGAGAGGCTTCATGCAACCCTAATGCCATTGCCCGGGGAGGCTTCATGCAACCCTAATGCCATTGCCCGGGGATGCTTCATGCAACCCTAATGCCATTGCCCGGGGAGGCTTCATGCAACCCTAATGCCATTGCCCGGGGATGCTTCATGCAACCCTAATGCCATTGCCCGGGGAGGCTTCATGCAACCCTAATGCCATTGCCCGGGGAGGCTTCATACAACCCTAATGCCATTGCCCGGGGAGGCTTCATACAACCCTAATGCCATTGCCCGGGGAGGCTTCATGCAACCCTAATGCCATTGCCCGGGGAGGCTTCATACAACCCTAATGCCATTGCCCGGGGAGGCTTCATACAACCCTAATGCCATTGCCCGGGGAGGCTTCATGCAACCCTAATGCCATTGCCCGGGGATGCTTCATGCAACCCTAATGCCATTGCCCGGGGAGGCTTCATGCAACCTTAATGCCATTGCCTGGAGAGGCTTCATGCAACCCTAATGCCATTGCCCGGGGAGGCTTCATGCAACCCTAATGCCATTGCCCGGGGAGGCTTCATGCAACCCTAATGCCATTGCCTGGGGAGGCTTCATGCAACCCTAATGCCATCGCCCGGGGAGGCTTCATGCAACCCTAATGTCATTGCCCGGGGAGGCTTTATGCAACCCTAATGTCATTGCCCGGGGGGGCTTCATGCAACCCTAATGCCATTGCCTGGGGAGGCTTCATGCAACCCTAATGCCATTGCCCGGGGAGGCTTCATGCAACCCTAATGCCATCGCCCGGGGAGGCTTCATGCAACCCTAATGTCATTGCCCGGGGAGGCTTTATGCAACCCTAATGTCATTGCCCGGGGGGGCTTCATACAACCCTAATGCCATTGCCCGGGGAGGCTTCATACAACCCTAATGCCATTGCCCGGGGATGCTTCATGCAACCCTAATGCCATTGCCTGGAGAGGCTTCATACAACCCTAATGCCATTGCCCGGGGAGGCTTCATGCAACCCTAATGCCATTGCCCGGGGAGGCTTCATACAACCCTAATGCCATTGCCCGGGGATGCTTCATGCAACCCTAATGCCATTGCCTGGAGAGGCTTCATGCAACCCTAATGCCATTGCCCGGGGAGGCTTCATACAACCCTAATGCCATTGCCCGGGGAGGCTTCATGCAACCCTAATGCCATTGCCTGGAGAGGCTTCATGCAACCCTAATGCCATTGCCCGGGGAGGCTTCATGCAACCCTAATGCCATTGCCCGGGGAGGCTTCATGCAACCCTAATGCCATTGCCTGGAGAGGCTTCATGCAACCCTAATGCCATTGCCCGGGGAGGCTTCATGCAACCCTAATGCCATTGCCCGGGAAGGCTTCATGCAACCCTAATGCCATTGTCCGGGGAAGCTTCATGCAACCCTAATGCCATTGCCCGGGGAGGCTTCATACAACCCTAATGCCATTGCCCGGGGAGGCTTCATGCAACCTTAATGCCATTGCCCGGGGAGGCTTCATGCAACCCTAATGCCATTGCCCGGGGATGCTTCATGCAACCCTAATGCCATTGCCCGGGGAGGCTTCATGCAACCCTAATGCCATTGCCCGGGGAGGCTTCATACAACCCTAATGCCATTGCCCGGGGAGGCTTCCTAGCCCACTCCAGCCTTAATGTGCGCAAAATAACTTTCCATTTATAACATTTTTCGTTTTATTTTCTGCTTGCACGTTCTTTTATCTCTTCACCCAGGCTTGTCGGTGCTGAAGAACTTAGAAGGTAAGTGTGATATCTGTTCCAGTAAGATACATGCGATATATCTGCCAGGATGTAACTCGGTATTCAATAATTCTCCCCCAAGTACAGCAGTTCAGTGCTTATCTGGATGTAGATAATTGTGTGTTCGCTCACCATTTGGTAATCAACATGTCACAGGGGAATGGTCATCACATGCCTCTCTTCTTTCGGCCCTTGATTCATGTTTTAACGATGTCATCAACCTAGGCATTGCAACAAATTCATCTAAGAATGCTGTCCGCGACTGTACATCTAGTTATACCGCTGTTTACTGTGTGTCTCTGTCTTGGGTTGCAGAGGTCACCGATGAGTCTGACATGTACCTCAGCCTCAAGGGCCAGATGAGGTACATGCCGACGTGGGACGCCTTCATCTACCTGGCCACACCCATGTAAGTCTTGTCAATGCTGACTCACCCGTCAACGATACGAATGGTGTCTCCCCCTGCTGCCACCTAATACCTTAAGGGGAGTGGGGTGGGGGATACCCCTCTGAATCGTGAATCCCCAAGAATTAGGGAGAGCAATATCGAATCTCCAAGATCAGGACATTTTATAGCTGGGTGCGAAAAAAAACGCCTTAAAAGAATTCGCAGACTGCTATAACGGATCGCGGTAAATGGGTCTGTGTTGAACCAGTAATTGTACTCCACATTTCCCATACATTTCCTTCGTTCGGATAACGTTTTATGTTTGACCCCTTTAACATCCTTGCATGATTTGGAGGGTTTATACATCTATTGCAGGAAACAAATTTCCCTGAAAACAAGGGATACTTGTCACTTCATTTCCTTGAAACAAGCTCAAGAGATGGTTGAGCTACATATGTTCACAGACCAATGTTCTCCATTGCATTATGCGGTGCAATGTGGCCATTTATATAAACACTTATATAAACAGATCGCATTGTACTTCCACTGAACATAACAGCGTGGATTTTGTCTTTCATGTTTCCGTTACCTAATGGAACCAGAAACAATGAAACTTGTGCATACCATAACCAGTCCAGTCTTGTATGATTTATTTGAAGGTGTGTTGAGTGACGGCGTTAAACTTATACATATCATTCTGATGCATCTGATTCAGATGTCTAAGATAAAAACAAAACTCAAATGACTTAATTATGGACTACAACCAGAACCGTCAGAGATATATCGACGCGTTACTTTTTGTCGCAATGGTCGTCCCTGCTACAGCTAGGACCAAGCAGTCGGGTAGGTGTGTGTGTGTGTGTGTGTGGGTGGGTGTGGGTGGGTGTGTGTTGGGGATGGCATGTTGTAGGCGTGTGTGTGGGTGTGTGTGCTGCTGGGGCGGGGGGGTGGGGGGGGGGGGCGGGGGTGTAGGTTTCATGCTTTCCTCGCCTCTTAAAGAGCCTGACGTCCGTCGACGCGGGAGGTAATATGTTCTTCACATCCGATCAGTGAAGTAAAAGGAAGTGCAGCATTACTGCCTCCACCGCGGCGGGGGGGGGGGGGGTGGGAGGAGGATGGGAATGGGGGAGGTGAAGGAGTGGGGGTGGGGGGGGGGAGGGCTTCGTGTTACATACATCCTCGGCTTACCCTCTTGGGAACACACTTACCCTTTCATTGCATTCAATCTCCGGAATAAGCCGGACACGCGCATCCGATCAACGGATTTCGTCGGTAATTACTCCTTTGATGAAAAGCGCCTTTCGCCGTACGGTTGATTTCTGGGACACGTTACATTTCCGCGTGTTGGTGCCTTATCGCTGTCTGTCCGGATCTGGCTCCGTGGCGTACGGGAAGCCTGGAGCACACCAAGCGACACCTGAGTCCCCCAGTCACGGCACACGCCAAGGGCAGGCGGCACAAGTCGGCCATGGTGCCGGAAATGAAACCCGCGGTGAGTGCTAGAAGACGCCTCATTAGAGCATCTCACTGGTTAAGACGAAAATCTACGATTTTCGTCTTATGTCGGTGTGTTCGGTTTGTCTGTGTGTCTGTCTGTCTGTCTGTCGGAGCATTATCTGTCGAATGACTAAAGATATCGTTCTCTTCTTTTACCAAAACATTCCGGCAGCCAATCGACAGGTCAAGTTCGTAGATGGGCAATATAACTCAAAGGTCAACGTCACGATGACGTCATACGTCCAAAACACATTTTCCGCTCTAGCTCTCTTAATATTGCAGCTAGAGAGCCGCAATTAGTGTCAAAATACTCAGCTCCTCAAAGTCTTTCTCGTTACTGACATCAGATTTGATGTAGGATGAAAAGTTTTCGCGCCACGGGCTCTTGAAAATTGACAACTTTGGATTTTTTTTGGAGTTTGAGATATCGACTTCTCCTTCTGCATAGATAATGCCACGGCCTACCGTCAGACCAAGTTTGTAGATGGGCAATCTAGGTCAAAGGTCAAGGTCACAGGAATTTTTCACATTTCGCTTAACCATTGAAAGATAGGACCAAAAATCGGAAAAATCACTACTACTGTCTTAGTTTTCATCTAATGACGCTCACCATTATTTCTGTTATTGGGCCCATAGGTACGTTATATATCGTCTCAAAATTGTAAAAATCGCCCGAATAGTTTTCCCGCTAAAAATTCCCAAAATTTAACATGGGATCCTACGGCAGCATTTTGGCGGGAAAGTGGTCTCAATTTCTCCGTGAAGGGCACAAGTGAGACAAACGTCACCTGGCGTGATACATGACATTAGTAATTGGGCACGAATAACTATATTGGTCAAGGTCACGCTTCCAAGGTCAAGGTCGCAGCAAGGTCAAGGACACGAAACATGTGTTCCCGCGTAACTTCGTTAATATCGCGTCTAGAGATTCGTTGTTTGTTGGAGAGTATTCTGCGGAGAGAGGCGGACACGCATGACTGGCTCAAATGTTTCCGGATACTGAACGATTTTCGAGTAATCGGCCAATCTATATTCAGCGTACGTGTCAAGTGGCGTTTTAAACTTTGCAAGGCCATAACTCGGTTAATATTTGAGATAGGGAGCCCAGATTTGGCATGAATGGAGAGAGAAATGTGAGCTAGACTTATGAAAACCACCTCAGAAATGCTCTAGGACGCTTAGTTTGGCCGCTAGAGCGCTCACAAGAGGTGCACCCCCCTCCATGCCGACGCTCCCATTATGAGTCAACGGCGATATGGACCGGCACTCTTTCGGGGTTGCGATGGCCGCCGTTCGCTTAATAGCGACGCTAGAGAGTCGGGATAAGTTGCAAATGACGGGCAAACGTCGACTTGGATATTGAAACCGCCTTCACATTTTGCCTATCACGCATAGTTTTCCCGCTAAAAATTCCCAAAGTTTAACATGGGACCCTACGGGAGCATTTTGGCGGGAAAATGACCTCCCCAATTTCTCCATGAAGGGAACATCTCAGACAAACAACACCTTGCGTGAAACATGACAGTAGTATTTGGGCGGAAAGTACTATATTGATCAAGGTTACGCTTCCAAGGTCAAGGTCACGGCAAGGTCATGGTCATGAAACATGTTTTCCCGCGTAACTCAGTTAATATTGGGTCTAGAGATCCGCGGTTTGTTTCAAAGTATTCTTCAGAGACAGGCGCGAAAGTTGTGTGCCTTCGGATTTCACCTCACATTTATAGTTTTTGAGTTGGATGATCAATTGTAACCCAAGGAAAATTATACAAAATTGCGGTGACCACATGCATGCAGGTAGATTACTTACATGTGGGGGAATATGTACCAATATTACTAACATCATGTGTGCCAAATGCCATGGAAATCGAACCAGTAGTTTGAACGCAAAGAAATATTATCCCATTATAAAGACTCGATTCCGCCACTTGAAGACGGATCGAGACGTTTCGGCCTATATAACCCAATATTGTCACTAGCCCTTTGCAATTCTATGTTCAAAAACTGACGCCCGCGGGCCGAATGTTTCTTTTATATCAACCGAAATGTGTTTCCAGCATAAAAACGAAAAAATATTAATAATAGGTACCCAGTTGGGTTTGAACACCCAACCTTCATGCCCACTGTCGAAAGCCTTATCCACTACGCCAAAGTGCCGCGTTGTACGTATATGCTACTGTTTCAGAAGTCCCCAAACCCGCTCGATCAGTCATATTTCATACGAAATCCTGCCCTCGGTCTTCCATAGGCTCGACCGAAGCACAACATCCGCCCGTCTCGATCTTTATATCTCGCACCACAACGAAACAGGTCCACATTGGGTAATATTGGGTATATATCCGCGGTTTGTTTCAGAGTATTCTTTAGAGACTTTTTGGAGATTCATATATTCTCGCTATCTTCCAGCTATGTTATAAGCGGGATTATGAATGCGGCCCCTTTATCTGTGACCTTTCATAGTTATCGGCTCATGGTCAGTTGCACCTATCCCCCGATTTTCGTCTTTCCTCTCAAGCTATGCTTGACAAATTCTAGTTAGGTTTGGCGTTTTTTCACGTCACACAGTTTACACGGTATGTGGTGAGAGGTGCTGGAACGGTGGGGGGCGGGTGCGGGGGGGGAGGGGGGGGGGGGGGAGTCAGTCGGGGCTTCGTCTGAAATCCCCATCTGACGTTGGTCTGTAACATATACATCGGTAGAGGGGAACGCGTAAATGAAACGACTTAAGTCGGGAGAGACAGATAGGAAACGATGGTCATGACAGTAAGTACCAGGCTCACACTGTGTTAATGTGCTTTAATGGCGTTCCTAAATAACAAAACAAAAAGAATTGTGTATAAACTTACGAACATAATGTCTTTAAATAAACAAACCCATGTGTTTACAACTACAAACATGGGTTTGTTAACTAAACGCGCGTGGGTAAAATTACCGACTAAGAATTCGATCAAAAAATCGATCAAAGCCGCTCTCATAGCACAGACACACTGGCCGCTCTCATAGCACAGACACACTGGCCGCTCTCATAGCACACACACTGGCCGCTCTCATAGCACAGACACACTGGCCGCTCTCATAGCACAGACACACTGGCCGCTCTCATAGCACAGACACACTGGCCGCTCTCATAGCATAAACACACTGGCCGCTCTCATAGCACAGACACACTGGCCGCTCTCATAGCACAGACACACTGGCCGCTCTCATAGCACAGACACACTGGCCGCTCTCATAGCACAAACACACTGGCCGCTCTCATAGCACACACACTGGCCGCTCTCATAGCACAGACACACTGGCCGCTCTCATAGCACAGACACACTGGCCGCTCTCATAGCACACACATTGGCCGCTCTCATAGCACAGACACACTGGCCGCTCTCATAGCACATACACACTGGCCGCTCTCATAGCACACACACTGGCCGCTCTCATAGCACAGACACACTGGCCGCTCTCATAGCACAGACACACTGGCCGCTCTCATAGCACACACACTGGCCGCTCTCATAGCACAGACACACTGACCGCTCTCATAGCACAGACACACTGGCCGCTCTCATAGCACAGACACACTGGCCGCTCTCATAGCACACACACTGGCCGCTCTCATAGCACAAACACACTGGCCGCTCTCATAGCACAGACACACTGGCCGCTCTCATAGCACAGACACACTGGCCGCTCTCATAGCCCAGACACACTGGCGCTCTCATAGCACAGACACACTGGCCGCTCTCATAGCACAGACACACTAGCCGCTCTCATAGCACAGACACACTGGCCGCTCTCATAGCACACACACTGGCCGCTCTCATAGCACAGACACACTGGCCGCTCTCATAGCACAGACACACTGGCCGCTCTCATAGCACACACACTGGCCGCTCTCATAGCACAGACACACTGACCGCTCTCATAGCACACACTGGCCGCTCTCATAGCACAGACACACTGGCCGCTCTCATAGCACACACACTGGCCGCTCTCATAGCACAAACACACTGGCCGCTCTCATAGCACAGACACACTGGCCGCTCTCATAGCACAGACACACTGGCCGCTCTCATAGCACAGACACACTGGCTGCTCTCACAGCACAGACACACTGGCCGCTCTCATAGCACAGACACACTGGCCGCTCTCATAGCACACACACTGGCCGCTCTCATAGCACAGACACACTGGCCGCTCTCATAGCACAGACACACTGGCCGCTCTCATAGCACACACGCTGGCCGCTCTCATAGCACAGACACACTGACCGCTCTCATAGCACACACTGGCCGCTCTCATAGCACAGACACACTGGCCGCCCTCATAGCACAGACACACTGGCCGCCCTCATAGCACAGACACACTGGCCGCTCTCATAGCACAGACACACTGGCCGCTCTCATAGCACAGACACACTGGCCGCTCTCATAGCACAGACACACTGGTCGCTCTCATAGCACACACTGGCCGCTCTCATAGCACAGACACACTGGCCGCTCTCATAGCACACACACTGGCCGCTCTCATAGCACAGACACACTGGCTGCTCTCACAGCACAGACACACTGGGCGCTCTCATAGCACACACTGGCCGCTCTCATAGCACAGACACACTGGCCGCTCTCATAGCACAGACACACTGGCCGCTCTCATAGCACACACACTGGCCGCTCCCATAGCACAGACACACTGGCCGCTCTCAGAGCACAGACACACTGGCCGCCCTCATAGCACAGACACACTGGCCGCTCTCATAGTACAGACACACTGGCCGCTCTCATAGCACAGACACACTGGCCGCTCTCATAGCACAGACACACTGGCCGCTCTCATAGAACAGACACACTAGCCGCTCTCATAGCACAGACACACTGGCCGCTCTCATAGCACACACACTGGCCGCTCTCATAGCACAGACACACTGGCCGCTCTCATAGCACACACATTGGCCGCTCTCATAGCACAGACACACTGGCCGCTCTCATAGCACAGACACACTGGCCGCTCTCATAGCACACACACTGGCCGCTCTCATAGCACAGACACACTAGCCGCTCTCATAGCAGAGACACACTGGCCGCCCTCATAGCACAGACACACTGGCCGCTCTCATAGCACAGACACACTGGCCGCTCTCATAGCACAGACACACTGGCCGCTCTCATAGCACAGACACACTGGCCGCTCTCATAGCACAGACACACTGGCCGCTCTCATAGCACAGACACACTGGCCGCTCTCATAGCACAGACACACTGGCCGCTCTCATAACACAGACACACTGGCTGCTCTCACAGCACAGACACACTGGCCGCTCTCATAGCACACACTGGCCGCTCTCATAGCACAGACACACTGGCCGCCCTCATAGCACAGACACACTGGCCGCTCTCATAGCACACACTGGCCGCTCTCATAGCACAGACACACTGGCCGCTCTCATAGCACAGACACACTGGCCGCTCTCACAGCACAGACACACTGGCTGCTCTCACAGCAAAGACACACTGGCCGCTCTCATAGCACAGACACACTGGCCGCTCTCATAGCACAGACACACTGAACGCTCTCATAGCCCAGACACACTGGCGCTCTCATAGCACACACACACTGGCCGCTCTCATAGCGCAGACACACTGACCGCTCTCATAGCACAGACACACTGGCCGCCCTCATAGCACAGACACACTGGCGGCTCTCATAGCACAGACACACTGGCCGCTCTCATAGCACAGACACACTGGCCGCTCTCATAGCACAGACACACTGGCCGCCCTCATAGCACAGACACACTGGCCGCTCTCATAGCACAGACACACTGGCTGCTCTCACAGCACAGACACACTGGCCGCTCTCATAGCACACACTGGCCGCTCTCATAGCACAGACACACTGGCCGCCCTCATAGCACAGACACACTGGCCGCTCTCATAGCACACACTGGCCGCTCTCATAGCACAGACACACTGGCCGCTCTCATAGCACAGACACACTGGCCGCTCTCACAGCACAGACACACTGGCTGCACTCACAGCAAAGACACACTGGCCGCTCTCATAGCACAGACACACTGGCCGCTCTCATAGCACAGACACACTGGCCGCTCTCATAGCACAGACACACTGGCCGCTCTCATAGCACAGACACACTGGCCGCTCTCATAGCGCAGACACACTGACCGCTCTCATAGCCCAGACACACTGGCCGCTCTCATAGCACAGACACACTGGCTGCTCTCACAGCACAGACACACTGGCCGCTCTCATAGCACACACAGACACACTGGCCGCTCTCATAGCACAGACACACTGGCCGCTCTCACAGCACAGACACACTGGCTGCACTCACAGCAAAGACACACTGGCCGCTCTCATAGCACAGACACACTGGCCGCTCTCATAGCACAGACACACTGAACGCTCTCATAGCCCAGACACACTGGCGCTCTCATAGCACACACACACTGGCCGCTCTCATAGCGCAGACACACTGACCGCTCTCATAGCCCAGACACACTGGCGCTCTCATAGCACAGACACACTGGCCGCTCTCATAGCACAGACACACTGGCCGCTCTCATAGCACAGACACACTGGCCGCTCTCATAGCACAGACACACTGGCCGCTCTCATAGCACAGACACACTGGCCGCTCTCATAGCACAGACACACTGGCCGCTCTCATAGCACAGACACACTGGCCGCTCTCATAGCACAGACACACTGGCCGCTCTCATAGCACAGACACACTGGCTGCGCTCACAGCACAGACACACTGGCCGCTCTCATAGCACACACTGGCCGCTCTCATAGCACAGACACACTGGCCGCCCTCATAGCACAGACACACTGGCCGCTCTCATAGCACACACTGGCCGCTCTCATAGCACAGACACACTGGCCGCTCTCATAGCACAGACACACTGGCCGCTCTCACAGCACAGACACACTGGCTGCTCTCACAGCAAAGACACACTGGCCGCTCTCATAGCACAGACACACTGGCCGCTCTCATAGCACAGACACACTAAACGCTCTCATAGCCCAGACACACTGGCGCTCTCATAGCACACACACACTGGCCGCTCTCATAGCGCAGACACACTGACCGCTCTCATAGCCCAGACACACTGGCGCTCTCATAGCACAAACACACTGGCCGCTCTCATAGCACAGACACACTGGCCGCTCTCATAGCACAGACACACTGGTCGCTCTCATAGCACAGACACACTGGCCGCTCTCATAGCACAGACACACTGGCCGCTCTCATAGCACAGACACACTGGCTGCTCTCACAGCACAGACACACTGGCCGCTCTCATAGCACACACTGGCCGCTCTCATAGCACAGACACACTGGCCGCCCTCATAGCACAGACACACTGGCCGCTCTCATAGCACACACTGGCCGCTCTCATAGCACAGACACACTGGCCGCTCTCATAGCACAGACACACTGGCCGCTCTCACAGCACAGACACACTGGCTGCTCTCACAGCAAAGACACACTGGCCGCTCTCATAGCACAGACACACTGGCCGCCCTCATAGCACAGACACACTGAACGCTCTCATAGCCCAGACACACTGGCGCTCTCATAGCACACACACACTGGCCGCTCTCATAGCGCAGACACACTGACCGCTCTCATAGCCCAGACACACTGGCGCTCTCATAGCACAAACACACTGGCCGCTCTCATAGCACAGACACACTGGCCGCTCTCATAGCACAGACACACTGGCCGCTCTCATAGCACAGACACACTGAACGCACTCATAGCCCAGACACACTGGCGCTCTCATAGCACACACACACTGGCCGCTCTCATAGCGCAGACACACTGACCGCTCTCATAGCCCAGACACACTGGCGCTCTCATAGCACAAACACACTGGCCGCTCTCATAGCACAGACACACTGGCGCTCTCATAGCACAGACACACTGGCGCTCTCATAGCACAAACACACAAAGGAGTCCCCACATAACACACACATATATATACATTTACATGTGTTCCATGCACGCCCTTAATGAGATAGCCCTTCACCATGTCCACCGCTCTCCGCTTCACCCAAGTTGAGCCACACTGTACCGGGCTGTTCTTACCAGCTTACGAGCAACTTGGCCATCACAAGGACAGGTTTTGTTTTCTCTCCTTTATCGTAGGTCGGCACAAGTTATTATTCCACAACGTGATGTTATCCAATCCCTCCATCGACCCCGAGGGTACGGATGGAAGGGGGGGGGGGGAGGGGGAAGGGGGGGGGGACAGGGATCGTACAGCCTGGGTGTAATCCTCCCATCAGCTAATTGACTAGATGGTTGTATGTTCAGGACGCATTAAGGTAAGCTACTTATAATAGCAAGGTAAAAGAACTCTGTATTTGTGATTATTTTATGAAAGTATACCCAATTACACACCTTCTGGTGAATTTTTAACATACTTTACCTTCCCGTTAAAAAAATATTCTCCATTTTCCAAGTATACCATAATTTCACAAAATAACCAAAACTTGACACCGTTCTGGTAATAAAAATAAAGCAAAATATAGGTAGCCGTGCAAATTTCCCGAGAAACACGTCCTGAAGCTTGAAAATGTTATTTCACAAATATTTTTTGGCGCAGCTTATGTCACACCAATTACCAGTAATTTACGCCTTGTGTTTACATTTTAATATATCTGGTTATATATAATGGTCTCCGATATAATTATAATCTACACGAATATTTTCCGACCTATTTACACGTTTTTTCGATGCCTTTTTCTTGAATTTTCCGAATTTATCACGAAGAGCCATTCTTGGGGAAATACCCTGTGAAAGACGTCACAAATTGGGGATTCCCCTGTGAATGACGTAACGAGTTAGTGATTCTCCTTTCACTGACACCCGCCGATGTTTGTCGATGTTTACCGAGGTCTTCTCTAAATCGCCGAAGCTTATTATACGATGCTCTATTTATTTTACCTATGTCACCACTTCTTTTGCTGTGTTTTATTCGGGCTTTGTTTCATTAAGACTGCGTAAAATCTCAGGGGTATAGCCCGCCGATGTTTGCCGATGTTTACCGAGGTCTGCTCAAAATCGCCGCGGCTCATTACGGGTTGCTTACCTTAACCACTTTTGGTCATATCGCGTCAATGGGAGAGGGAAGGGAGAGTGGAGCCATGTCCCCGGGGGTAACCCCCTATTCTTTGCCAAGAAGGACATGGGATCTTTATCCTGCGACCACGCAGACATGGCCACAGCAGGGCGCGAACCATCGATCCACGCGCCGTTAGGCTCTCAGGTGAACAGAGCACTCAGGGCTCTAGCACAGCTAATTGGTTAGAAGTACCCGGTTTATTAACGAAGGGACCGGCGGCGCTTTCTCTTACCAATCGATTAAACTGTTACGATGCACATCTGAAAAAGGCTCCGACCAGTGGACTGGGGATGATATTTGCCCCCGGCCGACAGCAGCGGTGCAAGCACAGCCGAAGAAAACCTAAAGATCATACATATGAAGAGCTTACACGTCCATCTTGAGATCTCTTTGAGTCTGAAGTCCAGGGTCTTCTGAAGGGGTGTAGGATTGGTTTCAAGGATGTCAGATACGGTTACAAGGACTCGTGTTATTTGTGTACATTTTGTTTTCAGCAACCGATATTATTAATATCAGTGCTCGCACTATTTGTGTAAGATAATACATTCAACATGTTTGCACAATTCCAATCAAAATTCAAAAATTACAAGAGCTGACACTTAGGTGATCACGTGACTCGAAAAGGAGGGGGGTCCATTGGGAACTTGAGACCGGGGGGGAGTGGGGGTCCGCCAATATTTTTGGTCGACCGGAGTGGGGTGGGGGTATAAAAACAATGTGACTGGGGGGGGGGGGAGTGGGTCCACCATTTTTCATTTTTCTTACGACCGTGGGGTGGGCGCACTAAATTTTGCATCAAAGAAACGTCATTATTTCGGGTGGGAGGCGAAAACCCTTCATCCCCCTCTCATGGATCCCCCCCTGTATTATAACCCTGCTCTCTCTGCCCCCCCCCGGATCCCCCCCTGTATTATCACTCAGCTCCCTGTGCCCCCCCCCACCTGGATCCCCCCCTGTATTATCACCTGCTCCCTGTGCCCCCCCCCCCTGGATCCGCCCCTGTATTATCACTCAACTCCCTCTGCCCCCCCCCCTGGATCCGCCCCTGTATTATCACTCAGCTCCTTCTGCCCCCCCCCCCGCACCTGGATCCGCCCCTGTATTATCACCCTGCTCTCTCTGGATCCGCCCCTGTATTATCACTCAACTCCCTCTGCCCCCCCCCCCCCGCACCCGGATCCGCCCCTGTATTATCACCCTGCTCTCTCTGGATCCGCCCCTGTATTATCACTCAGCTCCCTCTGCCCCCCCCCCGCACCTGGATCCGCCCCTGTATTATCACCCTGCTCTCTCTGGATCCGCCCCTGTATTATCACTCAGCTCCTTCTGCCCCCCCCCCGCACCTGGATCCGCCCCTGTATTATCACTCAGCTCCCTCTGCCCCCCCCCCTGGATCCGCCCCTGTATTATCACTCAGCTCCTTCTGCCCCCCCCGCACCTGGATCCGCCCCTGTATTATCACTCAGCTCCCTCTGCCCCCCCCGCACCTGGATCCGCCCCTTTATTATCACCCTGCTCTCTCTGGATCCGCCCCTGTATTATCACTCAGCTCCCTCTGCCCCCCCCCTGGATCCGCCCCTTTATTATCACTCAGCTCCTTCTGCCCCCCCCCCGCACCTGGATCCGCCCCTGTATTATCACTCAGCTCCCTCTGCCCCCCCCCGCACCTGGATCCGCCCTTTTATTATCACCCTGCTCTCTCTGGATCCGCCCCTGTATTATCACTCAGCTCCTTCTGCCCCCCCCCGCACCTGGATCCGCCCCTGTATTATCACTCAGCTCCCTCTGCCCCCCCTGGATCCGCCCCTGTATTATCACTCAGCTTTTTCTGCCCCCCCCGCACCTGGATCCGCCCCTGTATTATCACTCAGCTCCCTCTGCCCCCCCGCACCTGGATCCGCCCCTTTATTATCACCCTGCTCTCTCTGGATCCGCCCCTGTATTATCACTCAGCTCCCTCTGCCCCCCCCCCTGGATCCGCCCCTGTATTATCACTCAGCTCCTTCTGCCCCCCCCCGCACCTGGATCCGCCCCTGTATTATCACTCAGCTCCCTCTGCCCCCCCCGCACCTGGATCCGCCCCTTTATTATCACCCTGCTCTCTCTGGATCCGCCCCTGTATTATCACTCAGCTCCCTCTGCCCCCCCCCCTGGATCCGCCCCTGTATTATCACTCAGCTCCTTCTGCCCCCCCCCGCACCTGGATCCGCCCCTGTATTATCACTCAGCTCCCTCTGCCCCCCCCGCACCTGGATCCGCCCCTTTATTATCACCCTGCTCTCTCTGGATCCGCCCCTGTATTATCACTCAGCTCCCTCTGCCCCCCCCCCCCTGGATCCGCCCCTGTATTATCACTCAGCTCCTTCTGCCCCCCCCCGCACCTGGATCCGCCCCTGTATTATCACTCAGCTCCCTCTGCCCCCCCCCCCGCACCTGGATCCGCCCCTTTATTATCACCCTGCTCTCTCTGGATCCGCCCCTGTATTATCACTCAGCTCCCTCTGCCCCCCCCCCCCGCACCTGGATCCGCCCCTTTATTATCAACCTGCTCTCTCTGGATCCGCCCCTGTATTATCACTCAACTCCCTCTGCCCCCCCCCCTGGATCCGCCCCTTTATTATCACCCTGCTCTCTCTGGATCCGCCCCTGTATTATCACTCAGCTCCCTCTCCCCCCCCTCGCACCTGGATCCGCCCCTTTATTATCACCCTGCTCTCTCTGGATCCGCCCCTGTATTATCACTCAGCTCCTTCTGCCCCCCCCCCCGCACCCGGATCCGCCCCTGTATTTTCACTCAGCTCCTTCTGCCCCCCCCCGCACCTGGATCCGCCCCTGTATTATCACTCAGCTCCTTCTGCCCCCCCCCCGCACCTGGATCCGCCCCTGTATTATCACCCTGCTCTCTCTGGATCCGCCCCTGTATTATCACTCAGCTCCTTCTGCCCCCCCCCCCCCCGCACCCGGATCCGCCCCTGTATTTTCACTCAGCTCCTTCTGCCCCCCCCCCGCACCTGGATCCGCCCCTGTATTATCACTCAGCTCCTTCTGCCCCCCCCCCGCACCTGGATCCGCCCCTGTATTATCACCCTGCTCTCTCTGGATCCGCCCCTGTATTATCACTCAGCTCCTTCTGCCCCCCCCCGCACCTGGATCCGCCCCTTTATTATCACCCTGCTCTCTCTGGATCCGCCCCTGTATTATCACTCAGCTCCTTCTGCCCCCCCCCGCACCTGGATCCGCCCCTGTATTATCACTCAGCTCCTTCTGCCCCCCCCCCGCACCTGGATCCGCCCCTGTATTATCACCCTGCTCTCTCTGGATCCGCCCCTGTATTATCACTCAGCTCCTTCTGCCCCCCCCCCGCACCTGGATCCGCCCCTTTATTATCACCCTGTTCTCTCTGGATCCGCCCCTGTATTATCACTCAGCTCCTTCTGCCCCCCCCGCACCTGGATCCGCCCCTTTATTATCACCCTGCTCTCTCTGGATCCGCCCCTGTATTATCACTCAGCTCCTTCTGCCCCCCCCCGCACCTGGATCCGCCCCTGTATTATCACTCAGCTCCTTCTGCCCCCCCCCGCACCTGGATCCGCCCCTGTATTATCACCCTGCTCTCTCTGGATCCGCCCCTGTATTATCACTCAGCTCCTTCTGCCCCCCCCCCCGCACCTGGATCCGCCCCTTTATTATCACCCTGTTCTCTCTGGATCCGCCCCTGTATTATCACTCAGCTCCCTCTGCCCCCCCCCCGCACCTGGATCCGCCCCTGTATTATCATTCAGCTCCTTCTGCCCCCCCCCCCGCACCTGGATCCGCCCCTTTATTATCACCCTGCTTTCTCTGGATCCGCCCCTGTATTATCATTCAGCTCCTTCTGCCCCCCCCCCCGCACCTGGATCCGCCCCTGTATGTTCACTCAGCTCCTTCTGCCCCCCCCCCCGCACCTGGATCCGCCCCTTTATTATCACTCTGCTCTCTCTGGATCCGCCCCTGTATTTTCACTCAGCTCCTTCTGCCCCCCCCCCCCGCACTCGGATCCGCCCCTGTATTTTCACTCAGCTCCTTCTGCCCCCCCCCCCGCACCTGGATCCGCCCCTTTATTATCACCATGCTCTCTCTGGATCCGCCCCCTGTATTATCATTCAGCTCCTTCTGCCCCCCCCCCCCCGCACCTGGATCCGCCCCTGTATTTTCACTCAGCTCCTTCTGCAACCCCCCGCACCTGGATCCGCCCCTGTATTATCACTCAACTCCCTCTGCCCCCCCGCACCTGGATCCGCCCCTTTATTATCACCCTGCTCTCTCTGGATCCGCCCCTGTAGTATCACTCAGCTCCTTCTGCCCCCCCGCGCACCCGGATCCGCCCCTGTATTTTCACTCAGCTCCTTCTGCCCCCCCCCCCCCGCACCTGGATCCGCCCCTTAATTATCACCCTGCTCTCTCTGGATCCGCCCCTGTATTATCGTTCAGCTCCTTCTGCCCCCCCCCCGCACCTGGATCCGCCCCTTTATTATCACCCTGCTCTCTCTGGATCCCCCCCTGTATCCTTCTGCCCCCCCCCCGCACCTGGATCCGCCCCTGTATTATCACTCAGCTCCTTCTGCCCCCCCCCCGCACCTGGATCCGCCCCTGTGTTATCACTCAACTCCCTCTGCCCCCCCCGCACCTGGATCCGCCCCTTTATTATCACCCTGCTCTCTCTGGATCCGCCCCTGTATTATCACTCAGCTCTTTCTGCCCCCCCCCCGCACCCGGATCCGCCCCTGTATTTTCACTCAGCTCCTTCTGCCCCCCCCCCGCACCTGGATCCGCCCCTTTATTATCACCCTGCTCTCTCTGGATCCGCCCCTGTATTATCGTTCAGCTCCTTCTGCCCCCCCCCCCCCGCACCTGGATCCGCCCCTTTATTATCACCCTGCTCTCTCTGGATCCGCCCCTGTATTATCACTCAGCTCCTTCTACCCCCCCCCGCACCCGGATCCGCCCCTGTATTTTCACTCAGCTCCTTCTGCCCCCCCCCGCACCTGGATCCGCCCCTTTATTATCACCCTGCTCTCTCTGGATCCGCCCCTGTATTATCGTTCAGCTCCTTCTGCCCCCCCCCCCCGCACCTGGATCCGCCCCTTTATTATCACCCTGCTCTCTCTGGATCCCCCCCTGTATTATCACTCAGCTCCTTCTGCCCCCCCCCGCACCTGGATCCGCCCCTTTATTATCACCCTGCTCTCTCTGGATCCGCCCCTGTATTATCATTCAGCTCCTTCTGCCCCCCCCCCCGCACCTGGATCCGCCCCTTTATTATCACCCTGCTCTCTCTGGATCCGCCCCTGTATTATCACTCAGCTCCTTCTGCCCCCCCCCCCGCACCTGGATCCGCCCCTGTATTATCATTCAGCTCCTTCTGCCCCCCTCCCGCACCTGGATCCGCCCCTTTATTATCACCCTGCTCTCTCTGGATCCGCCCCTGTAGTATCACTCAGCTCCTTCTGCCCCCCCCCGCACCCGGATCCGCCCCTGTATTTTCACTCAGCTCCTTCTGCCCCCCCCCCGCACCTGGATCCGCCCCTTTATTATCACCCTGCTCTCTCTGGATCCGCCCCTGTATTATCATTCAGCTCCTTCTGCCCCCCCCGCACCTGGATCCGCCCCTTTATTATCACCCTGTTCTCTCTGGATCCGCGCCTGTATTATCACTCAGCTCCTTCTGCCCCCCCCCCCCCCGCACCTGGATCCGCCCCTTTATTATCACCCTGCTCTCTCTGGATCCGCCCCTGTATTATCATTCAGCTCCTTCTGCCCCCCCCCCGCACCTGGATCCGCCCCTTTATTATCACCCTGTTCTCTCTGGATCCGCCCCTGTATTATCACTCAGCTCCCTCTGCCCCCCCCCCCTGGATCCGCCCCTGTATTTTCACTCAGCTCCTTCTGCCCCCCCCCCGCACCTGGATCCGCCCCTTTATTATCACCCTGCTCTCTCTGGATCCGCCCCTGTATTATCGTTCAGCTCCTTCTGCCCCCCCCCCCCCCGCACCTGGATCCGCCCCTTTATTATCACCCTGCTCTCTCTGGATCCCCCCCTGTATTATCACTCAGCTCCTTCTGCCCCCCCCGTACCTGGATCCGCCCCTTTATTATCACTCAGCTCCTTCTGCCCCCCCCCCCCCCGCACCTGGATCCGCCCCTTTATTATCACCCTGCTCTCTCTGGATCCGCCCCTGTATTATCATTCAGCTCCTTCTGCCCCCCCCCCCCGCACCTGGATCCGCCCCTTTATTATCACCCTGTTCTCTCTGGATCCGCCCCTGTATTATCACTCAGCTCCCTCTGCCCCCCCCCCTGGATCCGCCCCTGTATTTTCACTCAGCTCCTTCTGCCCCCCCCCCGCACCTGGATCCGCCCCTTTATTATCACCCTGCTCTCTCTGGATCCGCCCCTGTATTATCGTTCAGCTCCTTCTGCCCCCCCCCCCGCACCTGGATCCGCCCCTTTATTATCACCCTGCTCTCTCTGGATCCCCCCCTGTATTATCACTCAGCTCCTTCTGCCCCCCCCGTACCTGGATCCGCCCCTTTATTATCACCCTGCTCTCTCTGGATCCGCCCCTGTATTATCATTCAGCTCCTTCTGCCCCCCCCCCGCACCTGGATCCGCCCCTGTATTTTCACTCAGCTCCCTCTGCCCCCCCGCACCTGGATCCGCCCCTTTATTATCACTCTGCTCTCTCTGGATCCGCCCCTGTATTATCACTCAGCTCCCTCTGCCCCCCCCCCTGGATCCGCCCCTGTATTATCACTCAGCTCCTTCTGCCCCCCCCCCGCACCTGGATCCGCCCCTGTATTATCATTCAGCTCCTTCTGCCCCCCCCCCGCACCTGGATCCGCCCCTTTATTATCACCCTGCTCTCTCTGGATCCGCCCCTGTAGTATCACTCAGCTCCTTCTGCCCCCCCCCGCACCCGGATCCGCCCCTGTATTTTCACTCAGCTCCTTCTGCCCCCCCCCCGCACCTGGATCCGCCCCTTTATTATCACCCTGCTCTCTCTGGATCCGCCCCTGTATTATCACTCAGCTCCTTCTGCCCCCCCCCCCCGCACCTGGATCCGCCCCTTTATTATCACCCTGCTCTCTCTGGATCCGCCCCTGTATTATCATTCAGCTCCTTCTGCCCCCCCCCCGCACCTGGATCCGCCCCTTTATTATCACCCTGTTCTCTCTGGATCCGCCCCTGTATTATCACTCAGCTCCTTCTGCCCCCCCCCCCGCACCTGGATCCGCCCCTTTATTATCACCCTGTTCTCTCTGGATCCGCCCCTGTATTATCACTCAGCTCCTTCTGCCCCCCCCCCCGCACCTGGATCCGCCCCTTTATTATCACCCTGTTCTCTCTAGATCCGCCCCTGTATTATCACTCAGCTCCTTCTGCCCCCCCCCCCCCGCACCTGGATCCGCCCCTTTATTATCACCCTGTTCTCTCTGGATCCGCCCCTCTATTATCACTCAGCTCCTTCTGCCCCCCCCCCCGCACCTGGATCCGCCCCTGTATTATCACTCAGCTCCTTCTGCGCCCCCCCCGCACCTGGATCCCCCCCTGTATTATCACCCTGCTCTCTCTGCCCCCCCCCCGCACCTGGATCCGCCCCTGTATTATCATTCAGCTCCTTCTGCCCCCCCCGCACCTGGATCCGCCCCTGTATTATCACTCAGCTCCTTCTGCCCCCCCCCCTCCCCCGCACCTGGATCCGCCCCTGTATTTTCACTCAGCTCCTTCTGCCCCCCCCCGCACCTGGATCCGCCCCTGTATTATCACCCTGCTCTCTCTGGATCCGCCCCTGTATTATCACTCAGCTCCCTCTGCCCCCCCCCCCCCCGCACCTGGATCCGCCCCTTTATTATCACCCTGCTCTCTCTGCCCCCCCCCGCACCTGGATCCGCCCCTGTATTATCATTCAGCTCCTTCTGCCCCCCCCCCCCCCGCACCTGGATCCGCCCCTGTATTATCACTCAGCTCCTTCTGCCCCCCCCCCGCACCTGGATCCGCCCCTGTATTTTCACTCAGCTCCTTCTGCCCCCCCCCCGCACCTGGATCCGCCCCTGTATTATCACCCTGCTCTCTCTGGATCCGCCCCTGTATTATCACTCAGCTCCCTCTGCCCCCCCCCGCACCTGGATCCGCCCCTGTATTTTCACTCAGCTCCTCCTGCCCCCCCCCCCGCACCTGGATCCGCCCCTGTATTATCACCCTGCTCTCTCTGGATCCGCCCCTGTATTATCATTCAGCTCCTTCTGCCCCCCCCCGCACCTGGATCCGCCCCTTTATTATCACCCTGCTCTCTCTGGATCCGCCCCTGTATTATCACTCAGCTCACTCTGCCCCCCCCCCCCGCACCTGGATCCGCCCCTGTATTATCACTCAGCTCCTTCTGCCCCCCCCCCGCACCTGGATCCGCCCCTGTATTATCACCCTGCTCTCTCTGGATCCGCCCCTGTATTATCATTCAGCTCCTTCGGCCCCCCCCCCGCACCTGGATCCGCCCCTTTATTATCACCCTGCTCTCTCTGGATCCGCCCCTGTATTATCACTCAGCTCCCTCTGCCCCCCCCCCGCACCTGGATCCGCCCCTGTATTATCACTCAGCTCCCTCTGCCCCCCCCGCACCTGGATCCGCCCCTTTATTATCACCCTGCTCTCTCTGGATCCGCCCCTGTATTATCACTCAGCTCCCTCTGCCCCCCCCCCCCGCACCTGGATCCGCCCCTTTATTATCACCCTGCTCTCTCTGGATCCGCCCCTGTATTATCACTCAGCTCCCTCTGCCCCCCCCGCACCTGGATCCCCCCTGTATTATCACCCTGCTCTCTCTGCCCCCCCCCCTGGATCCGCCCCTGTATTATCACCCTGCTCTCTCTGCCCCCCCACGCACCTGGATCCGCCCCTGTATTATCACTCAGCTCCTTCTGCCCCCCCCCCCGCACCTGGATCCGCCCCTGTATTATCACCTGCTCTCTCTGCCCCCCCCCCCTGGATCCGCCCCTGTATTATCACTCAGCTCCTCCTGCCCTCCCCCCGCACCTGGATCCGCCCCTTTATTATCACCCTGCTCTCTCTGGATCCGCCCCTGTATTATCACTCAGCTCCCTCTGCCCCCCCCGCACCTGGATCCGCCCCTGTATTATCACCCTGCTCTCTCTGCCCTCCCCCCGCACCTGGATCCGCCCCTGTATTATCACTCAGCTCCCTCTGCCCCCCCGCACCTGGATCCGCCCCTGTATTATCACTCAGCTCCTTCTGCCCCCCCCCGCACCTGGATCCGCCCCTGTATTATCACTCAGCTCCCTCTGCCCCCCCGCACCTGGATCCGCCCCTGTATTATCACTCAGCTCCTTCTGCCCCCCCCGCACCTGGATCCGCCCCTGTATTATCACTCAGCTCCCTCTGCCCCCCCCCGCACCTGGATCCGCCCCTGTATTATCACTCAGCTCCTTCTGCCCCCCCCCCCCGCACCTGGATCCGCCCCTGTATTATCACTCAGCTCCTTCTGCCCCCCCCCGCACCTGGATCCGCCCCTGTATTATCACTCAGCTCCCTCTGCCCTCCCCCCGCACCTGGATCCGCCCCTTTATTATCACCCTGTTCTCTCTGCCCCACACAGTCTGGAGACGCTGGAGCGGATGTTTCTGCTGGGGCTGTTTATCAACGACCTGAGCATGCACGACGCCAGCCGAGACATGGTCCTGCTGGGCACGGAACACTCCAAGGAACTCAAGTCTGCCCTCAACCAGGTGAGGCGTCCAGCTATGCCAGTCAGCGGAGTCCCCCCCCCCCACCCCTCGGCTAGACCCGTGCCAGACGGCGGAGTCCCTCCGCCCGCCAGATCTTCTCCAAACGACCTTAATTAACGGAGCACCCAGCCTCCAACCTGCCTCATCCCCCCCCACCCCAACACACTCGCGTATCTTTGACGTACTCATCAAAATACATCAAGCTCCTATCCAACTTCATGATGTATGCTTGAGGTATGACCTTCATCTGGCTTTACGTCAATATTCAAGGTTACCCGCTCAGACGTACTTACGTAGTACCGATGTCACCCTCTGTCACCCAGTGTGACCCACTGTCACCCTCTGTCACCCAGTTTCAACCAGTGTCACCCTCGGTCGCCCTCTTTCAGCCAATCAGTTCGTCCGCCAGTATAAACCAGTGTCACCCAGTGTTAGTCAGTGTCACCCAGTGTCACCCTCTGTCACCCTCTGTCGCCCTCTGTCAGCCAATCAGTTTGGCCGCCAGTATAAACCCGTGTCACCCAGTGTCACCCAGTGTCACCCAGTGTCACCCAGTGTCACCCTCTGTCAGCCAGTATAAACCAGTGTCACCCAGTGTCACCCCTTGCCAGCCAGTATAAACCAGTGTCACCCAGTGTCACCCTCTGTCAGCCAGTACAAACCAGTGTCACCCAGTGTCACCCTCTGTAAGCCTCTGTCACCCTGTATAAACCAGAGTCACCCAATGTCACCCTGCCACACTCTATCAGCCTTATATAAACCTGTGTCACCCCGTGTTAGTCAGTGTCACCCAGTGTCACCCTCTGTCGCCCTCTGTCTGCCAATCAGTTCGTCCGCCAGTATAAACCTGTGTCACCCAGTGTCACCCAGTTGCACCCAGTGTCACCCTCTGTCAGCCAGTATAAACCAGTGTCACCCAGTGTCACCCTCTGTCAGCCTATGTCAGCCTGTATAATCCAGTGTCACCCAATGTCACCCTGCCACACTCTCTCAGCCTCTATAATCCAGTGTCACCCAGTGTCACCCTCTGTCAGCCTATGTCAGCCTGTATAAACCAGTGTCACCCAATGTCACCCTGCCACACTCTCTCAGCCTCTATAAACCTGTGTCACCCAGTGTCAGCCTGTATAAACCAGTGTCACCCAATGTCACCCTGCCACACTCTCTCAGCCTCTATAATCCTGTGTCACCCAGTGTCACCCTCGGTCAGCCCCTGTTAGCCACTGCCACTCAGTGTCATCCTGACACCCTGTCACCCACGGTCACCCATGGTCACACACGGTCACCCTCTGTCACCCCCCGTGTTCCAGGCCAGGCAGAAGAGTCGTCACCTGGAGGAGGTGGTCCGGCTGCTGGACAATGAGATGCAGCGCTCCGACTCCTTCCTCTACCAGATGATTCCCAGAGAGGTCGCCGACAGGCTGCGCACCGGCCACCACGCCTCCGTCAACACCTGCCAGGTGAGAGCTTACACATCTGTCAGCACCTGCCAGGTCAGAGCTAACACATCTGTCAACACCTGCCAGGTCAGAGCTAACACATCTGTCAACACCTGTCAGGTGAGAGCTAACACATCTGTCAACACCTGCCAGGTGAGAGCTAACACATCTGTCAGCACCTGCCAGGTGAAAGCTAACACATCTGTCAACACCTGCCAGGTCAGAGCTAACACATCTGTCAACACCTGCCAGGTGAGAGCTAACACATCTGTCAACACCTGTCAGGTGGTACAAAAAGATCAATTTCAACTTTGTGTGATATGATACTGGACAACAACTAATTTCTCGGGGAAACATGTCCTCGGGTCTGGTTATTATCACGGCGACCACGCAGTGACAACTGCAGACGACCGGAGACATGCTCTGGGCATCCGGGCCTCACTCGCATCAATGTTTTTAAACAATGGGATTTACCCGAGGGCTCCTTTTCCGCTGTGTGACCGTCGCTTCCGTGCCCGGCACGCGACGCCGGCCCACTAACTACCCCGCGCGGCTCGCAATACCGCCGCCCAGACGGTCACGAGACGCTGACTTCACCGGCCAATATGGGCGATCAGTCACGTGATAGCCATGTCAGATTTTGGTCGCCAGGGGTCGCCTCTTACCGGAAGACATCGTCTCAGCTTTCTGGGGACACTCGCCTAGTGCGCGATCATTAAACGGCTATTGGGGGCCGGAATATCATGCCATGGATGAGCTGGTGGGGTGGGGGGAGAGGGGGGGGGGGAGGGTGACAGGGGTCAGGTGAGTGGGTGGGGTGACTGTAAGGCCTTTGGAAGTGGAAATAGATGGGTCGGTTAGCACACAAAGTGGATTCTCCATAACCAGAGTGGCAAGACTTGGGAGAGAGAGAGAGAGTAAAGTGAGCAGGCCTAATTATAAAGAAGTGCTTGGTTGTCCCATATGTTGAGTAACCTACTTTGCACGAAGGGGGCATTGGACCTTATGTTCTTGGGGCTGCATATATATGCGGCATGCATGCAGCCTCATTATCCAGCAATCATGAGTTCACCCTTCTTTGGGGGGGGGGGGGGGGGGTTAGGGAAGAAAGAATCCCTTCTGATCGTATCGCTTCAGTAAATAATTGCATGATGGTATTAATAATGTAATTATGGGCTGAGGCGATGGCAAAGGGATTAAACGTACTAATTATTACTACGAACTAATGAATTATAATGGATCATTGTCGATGTTATATTACGACCCGTTCCTTCACCTACCTACGCCCCCCCCCCCCCACCCGCTCTGCGCCCTCGACCCACACACCACCCTGACGCACCCCCCACCCCCACGCCCCCCGACAGACTATAGAGGGGGTGAGCATCCTATTCAGCGAGGTGGTGGGGTTCACGGACATCTGCAGCGCCATCACCCCCATGGAGGTGGTCTCCATGCTCAACACCATGTATACCAAGTTCGACAACCTGACCGAGGTGCACCGCGTCTACAAGGCAAGGGACCCCGCCCGCTGTCTGTCTGTCTGTGTGTCTGTCTGTCTGTCTGTGTGTCTGTCTGTCTGTCTGTCTGTCTGTCTGTGTCGCTGTCTGTGTGTCTGTACCACTATCTCTCTGTAGCCCTCCCTCTCATGTATTCTAATTTTTTTTTCATTCTTTCTCACACCCCAGTATACATCCCTTTCTCACACCCCAGTATACATCCCTTTCTCACACCCCAGTATACATCCCTTTTTCACACCCCAGTATACATCCCTTTCTCACACCCCAGTATACATCCCTTTCTCACACCCCAGTATACATCCCTTTCTCACACCCCAGTATACATCCCTTTCTCACACCCCAGTATACATCACTTTCTCACACCCCAGTATACATCCCTTTCTCACACCCCAGTATACATCCCTTTCTCACACCCCAGTATACATCCCTTTCTCACACCCCAGTATACACCCCTTTCTCACACCCCAGTATACATCCCTTTCTCACACCCCAGTATACATCCCTTTCTCACACCCCAGTATACACCCCTTTCTCACACCCCAGTATACATCCCTTTCTCACACCCCAGTATACATCCCTTTCTCACACCCCAGTATACATCCCTTTTTCACACCCAAGTATACATCCCTTTCTCACACCCCAGTATACATCCCTTTCTCACACCCCAGTATACACCCCTTTCTCACACCCCAGTATACATCCCTTTCTCACACCCCAGTATACATCCCTTTCTCACACCCGAGTATACATCCCTTTCTCACACCCCAGTATACATCCCTTTTTCACACCCAGGTATACATCCCTTTCTCACACCCCAGTATACATCCCTTTCTCACACCCCAGTATACATCTTTCTCACACCCCAGTATACACCCCTTTCTCACACCCCAGTATACATCCCTTTCTCACACCCGAGTATACACCCCTTTCTCACACCCCAGTATACATCCCTTTCTCACACCCCAGTATACACCCCTTTTTCACACCCCAGTATACATCCCTTTCTCACACCCCAGTATACATCCCTTTCTCACACCCCAGTATACATCCCTTTCTCACAACCCAGTATACATCCCTTTCTCACACCCCAGTATACATCCCTTTCTCACACCCCAGTATACATCCCTTTCTCACACCCCAGTATACATCCTTTTCTCACACCCCAGTATACATCCCTTTCTCACACCCCAGTATACATCCCTTTCTCACACCCCAGTATACATCCTTTTCTCACACCCCAGTATACATCCCTTTCTCACACCCCAGTATATATCCCTTTCTCACACCCCAGTATACATCCCTTTCTCACACCCCAGTATACATCCCTTTCTCACACCCCAGTATACATCCCTTTTCTCACACCCCAGTATACATCCCTTTCTCACACCCCAGTATACATCCCTTTCTCACACCCCAGTATACATCCCTTTCTCACACCCCAGTATACATCCCTTTCTCACACCCCATTATACATCCCTTTCTCACACCCCAGTATACATCCCTTTCTCACACCCCACTAAACATCCCTTTCTCACACCCCAGTATACATCCCTTTCTCACACCCCAGTATACATCCCTTTCTCACACCCCATTATACATCCCTTTCTCACACCCCAGTATACATCCCTTTCTCACACCCCAGTAAACATCCCTTTCTCACACCCCAGTATACATCCCTTTCTCACACCCCAGTATACATCCCTTTCTCACACCCCAGTATACATCCCTTTCTCACACCCCAGTATACATCCCTTTCTCACACCCCAGTATACATCCCTTTCTCACACACCAGTATACATCCCTTTCTCACACCCCAGTATACATCCCTTTCTCACACCCCAGTATACATCCCTTTCTCACACCCCAGTATACATCCCTTTCTCACACCCCAGTATACATCCCTTTCTCACACCCCAGTATACATCCCTTTCTCACACCCCAGTATACATCCCTTTCTCACACCCCAGTATACACCCCTTTCTCACACCCCAGTATACATCCCTTTCCCACACCCTAGTATACATCCCTTTCTCACACCCCAGCATACATCCCGTTCTCGAACCCCAGTATACATCCCTTTCTCACACCCCAGCATACATCCCGTTCTCGAACCCCAGTATACATCCCTTTCTCACACCCCAGTATACACCCCTTTCTCACACCCCAGTATACATCCCTTTCCCACACCCTAGTATACATCCCTTTCTCACACCCCAGCATACATCCCGTTCTCGAACCCCAGTATACATCCCTTTCTCACACCCCAGTATACATCCCTTTCTCACACCCCAGCATACATCCCGTTCTCGAACCCCAGTATACATCCCTTTCTCACACCCCAGTATACATCCCTTTATCACACCCCACTAAACATCCCTTTCTCACACCCCAGTATACATCCCTTTCTCACACCCCAGTATACATCCCTTTCTCACACCCCATTATACATCCCTTTCTCACACGCCAGTATACATCCCTTTCTCACACCCCAGTAAACATCCCTTTCTCACACCCCAGTATACATCCCTTTCTCACACCCCAGTATACATCCCTTTCTCACACCCCAGTATACATCCCTTTCTCACACCCCAGTATACATCCCTTTCTCACACCCCAGTATACATCCCTTTCTCACACCCCAGTATACATCCCTTTCTCACACCCCAGTATACATCCCTTTCTCACACCCCAGTATACATCCCTTTCTCACACCCCAGTATACATCCCTTTCTCACACCCCAGTATACATCCCTTTCTCACACCCCAGTATACATCCCTTTCTCACACCCCAGTATACATCCCTTTCTCACACCCCAGTATACATCCCTTTCTCACACCCCAGTATACACCCCTTTCTCACACCCCAGTATACATCCCTTTCCCACACCCTAGTATACATCCCTTTCTCACACCCCAGCATACATCCCGTTCTCGAACCCCAGTATACATCCCTTTCTCACACCCCAGTATACATCCCTTTCGATTTCTCTGTCTCCGTTTTACTTTCGCTATCATTCTCTTTCACTCTTGTCTCACTTCACTCACATGCTCTCTCTTTCTCCCTATATAGATATGTTTCTATCTCTCTGTCCATATAAATACATTAATATATACATGCAATATATTATTTTGTCTCTGTCTCTATGTCTGCCTCTCTTTGGTCTATCAAGTCGTATGCTTCCCGTAGGTCTAAATCATGTTTTCCGCGATTACCGTCCTTCCTGTGAATCAAGATTAAAGGTTTAAGCGTTATACAATGTTATCGACCAACGTCCAAGTAGGTTCCTTCATTCTGTCAAGGAAACAATTCCGTCCTCGTTATTATCAGACTTGTGTAAATATCTTTCAATATCTGAACAATTTGTTCTTAATGCTGTATTTTAATATTGTCCCGCTTTTCCTTACCCCCCCCCCCCACCCCAACAGGTGGAGACGGTGGGGGACGCCTACATGGTGGTATCCGGAGCCCCCCGCCCTACCCGCTTCCACCCCTTCATGATGTGTGACTTCGCCCTGGACATGATCGAGGCCATCCAGACCGTTCCGGATCCAGCCGACGACGACGCCCACATCGCCATCCGGATCGGTAAGTCGGGTGATACCTTAATCCCGAGACAACGACACCCACATCGCCATCCGGATCGTTAAGTCGGGCGATACCTTAATCCAGAGACAACGACGCTCACATCGCCATCCGGATCGGTAGGTCGGGTGATACCTTCTTTACAAAACAGCTACATGTGTAATCACTCCGTGGGCTTTCTGGTTCCCAGACATATTTTTGCCACTTGGTGTTACTGGCGATATCTAAATGGGTAAAGTTACTTATACAAACATATCCCACCAAAAAAATTACGCATTATAGACCCACATTTAACGGGACTGTAACATTTGCTTCAAATTCATTGATAGGCATGGTAGAAACAATATTTGTGGCTTCACTACTGAAGCGGAAGCTACTTGTAATTAATAAGTCACAGATTTGTGTGCAGTGATTGCACTTTTAGAGATGCTGATCAGGCTCTATGCAGATAATGTTGTGGAAATAAATACATCATTTGTGTATTAGTCAGGCAAAAATTGTTATTATTTAAGCAGTTATTTGCGAAACTCCAAGAATTAGGAACAGTAATATCGAATCTCCAAGATGAGGACTGCTCAAGACCAGGCGCGAACAACACGCACCTTAAAGATGACATCGCGAATATCGAGGAATTCACATAAGGACTGCTATAATAACGGATCACGGTAAATATGGCAAGGAACTTCGCGTTGAGCCAGAAATTGTACGGATAACGGTCGCCAATAATTGCCAACAGCCAATAGCGACACTCCCAAGAATTCCTGGATGCCAATCGCGGAGATCGGAAAATGTATTCCATCCCCTCCTAATACCTATCAGGCGATCGTATATGTGACATGGGCCATGTGCAATTCAACACCGGAAGTGGCAAGCAGACGTGTAAAAGAGGCAGAGGGTGCCGGTGTAACAGCATCATTGAACTCAGATAGATGTGCCTGTCTCACCGCTTGATTGATTCATTCATTGGTCATTGTTGTCGACTTCAATACCGAACGAACAATGAGGCATGGCGAGATGCCCCTCTCTCCGCCCCTTCCCTCCCCTCCCCTCCCCCTCCCCTCCGCTCTCTCTCGCCGGTGAGAGGCCCTCAGGCTATGCGGGTATTGCATAACAACCAATTAGTGACAATGACTTAGCGGTAATTGGGTCATCATTCCCATCGATTGCCCGCCAGAGGGCTCGCTCCGTGTTCCCTTGTGTCACTGTCGCCCCGTCCTGGCACAATTGCACCGCCGTGACCCGTTCTTGCACTGAGATTGGGGAAATAATCGGCCGGCGAAGCATATCCTGGTACCATTCCGCGAAGCCCGGTCGTCCAGGTCCACGAATAATTAGTACTGGTTTGATCTAAGCACGTCATGCGATTGGACAGTGATATCCTAACTCTGGGGGCATGGTGGGGGGGGGGGGTATGGGGGGTGGAATAGGGTCGAAAGGTTGGACGGAAATTTTCAAGATATCGCCATTATTTCAATGTCATTGATTCTCAGATATAGAAATAACGTTGATCAGCCCGGTCCAACGACATTCGAAATGGATGTACCATAGACCATGTTGATAGTCCAAGTTGGTAATTTGGTTTGTTGTTTACATTGTTTATTTAGAACCATTTAAAGGTCATTATCGAGCTGTTTTTGAATGTCGATTTTGCGGAACACAAACCTAAGGCATTATTAGGCAGGAGTTTAAAGGTGGGGGGTGAATCAGGCCTAAATGGCCGTCTCCCCGCATCTCTTGATCGTTTGACACATCGAGAAACCTCTTAATTGCCACAAACACCCATTTAGACATTCAAGTAGAAAAAGCTTATTTTGGTGCACCCGTTGCAACGATCAGCTCGACAACGATAGTGGATAGCTGTTGGTTGAAGACAAGACATTGTCCGACAACACTAGCCAAACGCTGACCATACATGATAGATGGTCCTGCCATGTCAAAGTGACCGCTTTGTGATCATAAATAGCCGCCCGTGGCGGGTTCATGCCGCCCGTGGCGGGTTCATGCCGCCCGTGGCGGGTTCATGCCGCCCGTGGCGGGTTCATGCCGCCCATGTATCATGGGAAATTTTGCAGCCGGCCTCCAAATTTAAAGGTGGCTTAATTACCGCCCAAGGGGGTAGAGAGGGGGGGGGGGGGCGTCAGGGTGTTCTATCTATAGCTGACCTAGCGCGTTCGACGGTCTGACGAGGGACGGCGCCTCACTAGAACGGTAACGTCGGCGACATGAGCAGCCGGTGACGGGCTATTTATGTCTTTGCTCAGTTTCTCTCTTCATCAAGGAGGTGTCTTTGACAAGGTGTCTGACCCCCCCCCACCCCACCCCCACACCCCACGCTTTCCCCTTTCGCGCTGACTTCTTGTCTCAGATGGCAGATTGAATAACACCGCAGCAAAGTACTGAATGCCTCTTTATTCCCGTTCCCATGCACGAGGGTTAGAGACAGGGGCACAGCTGGACCATTCAGGCGACCTCCCTCCCCCCCTTTTATAGCTTACTCGCGTCGCTCGCGGTCATCACTCGGGATCCGCTGACTACGCATAACCCCAATTAAACTGCGTATATAGGCCGAGCAAACACCCAACTGTATTACAACGTAGGGTCAAGACTACCAACTCCAGGTTTCATTCACATATTGAGGGAACATTTTTTTGATATATAAACCACGGTATTTCGGTATTTAGTGTCCACTGCATGATACCAATGTGTTATACTATAACAATATAGATATATTGGCACAACACATTGTAACAGAACCAATGTTGGAAATGATACCGTACCCACACGGTTTGATGTCTACGCCTTTATAGTGCCGCAATAGGACATGCACAAGAAAACCACACTTTCCAGCATGAAATGCAACAGCTTGGCCAACAAAAACAACGTCCCGTATTACTTCTAGCATACACTAAGTTTGCTCTGACACACAGAGAACCTAAATACATAATTTCCATTCAGGATGTTTCGAAAGTTTTCAGAGAAAAATTATTGCTCTGTTAGCAAGACAGACTATTAGCAAAGCAGCGACAGACTTGACTAACGCCGGTCGGGTCTTCCTTTTTCTCTCTCCCCCCAGGCATCCACTCGGGGACGGTGGTGGCGGGGGTGGTGGGACTTAAGATGCCCCGGTACTGCCTCTTCGGGGACACCGTCAACACAGCGTCCAGGATGGAGAGCAACAGCCTGGTGAGTACTACAACCAGGAGCGGATCCATCTGGATACGGGGGCCGGCTTCTGGGTCGAATCCAGATATGCTGGATAGGGGTGTGGGGGGGGGGGGTCGGCTTCGGTTTTCATAAGGTAAAAGGCATAAATTTCGGCCCGCCCTAAAGAGGGGGGGGGAGGGGGCGGGGCCGGGTCGACGCCCCACCCCCTGGATCCTCCCCTGACAACGAGGCTCGCTCCAGATTGGAGCCAAATCCCCAACATTTAGGCCCACAGCCACACCAAACAGAGAAAATTAGTCCATTTTGTATGAAATAGGCCTACATGGGTCTTCTGTCTGATGAGCAACTGATCAATTTACGACCTTATCAATCACTGGTTGACGGTTGACAGCCAACCTTTCCAATTTGTATTCTAAATTATGCATGGGACCCAAAAATGGTAGAATTTCATATTTTGTGGGGCAGCCATGGAGTTATGTTAATTGCTCATTAAATACTCCCCGGCCTACTGTCTGCAGCTGGCCGATAGTCCAGTTCAGATGGTCTTTGATAATTAATTATTTGATTTAAACACCTGATTATTTGCGACATGTGTTGGCTTATTGGAACGGAAATAAAGGCCATGGCACGTATTATTACAGGAAGCGTCAAATGGTGTGATCAACAACTGAAACATAATTATATAAGACCAAGGGTGCAAATAACTTGTTTCTTATATTGAATAAAATGGCTATTCAAGCAGCGTTAGTTTGAGTAAGTTGTGAATGTCATCGCTGGAGGCAGTTAGAGGGCGCTGCACACACAGGTGCGACGGCTGGAGATTGATGAGGTTGTTACCCTGATGAAGGACGCACGTTCGCGCCCCGTACACTTTGTTATGTTATGACGTCATTATACAGGGCCACCGATTCCGTCTCCCTCTTTATCCCAGCTTCCCCTCCTGCCTTATTCATACCGTTGGCGGGGCTGTTAACAAACAGCCTTGCGATGGCACCTCGATGAAACATACTCATGACGTATTATGTAAATTGCCCGAGCTGGATTATGGGGCTAAGAGCGACGCACAGCTCTGAGATTATAACGCCATCACTGCGTTAATAATAAAGAGATGAGGATATTAATCACGGTATGGATGTTTCGTACTGTTTCCGGTAGCCCATGAGGATCCACATCAGCGAGGTCACGAAAACTCTTCTGAACGACGAACGCTACGACACGGAGGAACGAGGCAGCGTGGAAATCAAGGTCATAACCTTACTGGTGACCGCCAGCCTTCTCTTGACCTAATAACGGGCCTTTCCTGTGTTGTCTTTATAACTTCTCTTCACGTTGACCTGATTACCTTCCTAAGTATTGTCTTTAGAAGTTTATTGTATGTAGACCTTATTACTTCCATATTTGTTAACATTATAGGTTCCATATTTATTGATATGAAAGAAAGCATATTAATTGACCTGATAGCAACCACATTTATTGACTTCATAGAAACACGTTTATTGACCTTACAGCTGTCATATTTATTATCCTTCTAGCTTCCACATGTATTGACCTTGTAGCTTCCATATTTATTGCCCTTATAACCTCCATATTTATTGACCTCTTTGTTTCTATATTTATTGATCTTTAGCTTCCACATTTATTTACCTTGTAACTTAGTTCTTGACTAAGATTTCAAAGTTTTTTTACCTTATAACTTCTTATGGATTTTGACATTTTAACTTTGCTAGGTGTTAACTTCAAAGCTTCTTTCAAAAACTGGTGACCTGATAAATTTCTCAGTTGTTGACGACATTATTTGCCTTATTGTTATGGTTGTTACTGTCATGGTGTTTGATGTTGTTACCTTTGTGGTTTTTCTTATGGTTGACCAAATAACTTCTAGTTGTTGACTTCACACTGTCCTAGTTATATGCCGTGTATACTTATATATATTGAACTGATAGTTGACACTTTATTTTGTATTTATCTTATAGTTTCTTCAAACATTATCTTATAGTTCATTGAAAACAAATCATTAACACGTTATGTATGCAGTTTAGTGGTTAATAATAATCAGTATGCAGTAATGAATATCATATCAGTAGCCGGCCCCAGTGGTTGACTTTACAAGTACGCTCGCCTGTACCTCTCTCTGTTACATCCCACAGGGGAAGGGTTCCATGAAGACATACTGGCTGCTGGGTCGCTCTGGGTCCGGCTGCCAACACGGCGAGAATGAACTGTCCCCCCACCACGAGCTGGGCAGCCCCACAGACCTGCTGGAGGGGGACTCCGGCAAGGAGCTGGGCCCCACGTCCTTCTCCCGTAGCTCCTACACCCCAGTCATGTTCGACACGACCAGGGGGTCAACCGTCAGCCTCTTCACCGTCGGGTCCAAGGCCAGGGGTTCAAGGTCGAATTCCAGGACCAGCTGCGACACCATCAAGGGTCGCTATAGCACCTCGGAGGCCGGTCAGGAGGAGGGGGGTGGAGCGGAGGGGGTGGCGGGCGCGTCGTCGTATAAGCACGAGGGGGTTGCCGGGGGGGTAGGGGGCGGCCGCGGGATCTCCCCCAGGTGTGGTGGGACTAAGATCTGCAAGGTCATGTGAGGGTGGGGTCGGTGGGGGGTGGGGGATAAAGGAGGGAGTGGGGGGGGGGGGGCGTGGGCAGCACTGCCCCGTGACACTGGCCTCTTGTTAAAAGTGGGTGCGCTTCGCTAGATGACGTGACGAGACATGGTCCCCGTGCAATCATACCAGGGATTCTCAAATAGACTATAACGGGGCGGGAGGAAACAGACGTTAAAGCAGAAATTTAATTTTCCGCCAAATTAGATGGTTACTGTTATGTGTGCATCGTATGACCCCGTGACCTTTACAGGCAGGTCGTCGATCTCCACGGATCGTTCGTTACCTGTCAATCACTCAAGTGACCTGTCAATCACTCGTCACCACTATATGCCTATCCTTAACGATACCGGCACCAAACTGTGTGTACTTCTGCTTGGTGAACCATTTAATTCTTTACTTATACGTAATATACATGTATAACAGTCTTATGTGGCTAGTCGTTTGAACTTTTTTGTCAACACTATCAACAGCAGCTGCTTACTCTGAAATTGCAATTATAGTTAATTTGTTTTGGGTTACATTTTGTCAAAAAACTTGCCCAGCACCCAGTGATTACCAGTAGTTAGTGAAAGCACGAATGTATATCCAATGCAATAAGCTCATAGTTCAGTCAAAGCACGAATGTATATCCGATGCAATAAACCCATAGTTCAGTCAAAGCACGAATGTACATCTAATGCAATAAACTCATAGTTCAGTGAAAGCACGAATGTACATCCGATGCAATAAACCCATAGTTCAGTGGAAGCACGAATGTTTACATAATACACAGAAACTGCTTTGTACTTTGGAAGAGAACCAGTATTTACACAGTAACTGACGAAATGAAAAGTGAATATATATCGCATATTCTCTGCAACATAGATGCATTTTCATATTTGTTGTTGCTGTGCCAATTAGATTAATTTAAGGGCCCTCTTGCCAAGCTGTTTAACTGGATCTAGTCAATGTTTCACATCGTCAACTGGAAAGTTCTTTGTTTAATAAACGTTTACTGGTTACACGTTCACATAACAAGGTGTAATGTTATTAACTGTCTATTTGATCATGTTACATGTCTGCTGCAGCACAATAAAACAATTACACTTGATTCCTGCTTCCTTTTATTTGTAGTGCATATATAGACGTCGATTGTTTCGATAGAGGCGCGCCATCCAAGGCATTTTGGGCGGTTTGATAAGCAGGGCTCTAGAAGGGGTAAATCGCGACACGCGAAACGGGCATATTTGAAATTCGACATTGACCCCAAATTCCGACACTGAGGATGTGAAAAAGCGACAACGACACAGATTTTTGAAAGAAAATTACTCTGAACTTTAGCCAAAAAGCGACGGCGAAGGTCGCAAAAAATTGACATTCGACACTGAGAATTTTGAAAAAGCGACACTGGACACTAGACCCCCCTTTTAGACCCCTATAAGCGACAAATATAATGCTACCCCACCCATCAATACTGGATGAAAAGACATACGAAAAACTCTTGTTAGATTAGTACGTTGTAAGGCCAGTCGTGCTTTATCCATGTTTACCGAGAAATGTGGAGAAATTGGTAATCGGGATAGAAATGATATAATAAGCAATTAACGGTAGCTACACACTACAAATCGCATTTTTCAGATAATAACAAAAGTTGATATATATGTAACCATATACATATGCAAACAACAAACAAACAAGAAGTCAGTAAGACACTGAAAACAAGAAAATCTGTGTGAGGCTGTAACTTTGACTTTTGACCTACAAATGCCATTAACGGACTCGACCGAGCGATTTCACCAATCTACCTTTTGTTGAGGGTTAATGACGCGCTGCATGCGCTATTTTTAGTAATTTGCGCACCGTATGAACTGAAGTATAGGTCTAAACGTGGGTTGGGCCTGTGACGTCACGACGACGTTACGTGACGCTACTTCAAAACAGTGTGCCAATGCCATACCATTGCTATAATTTAAATAAACTTTGAAGTCAGGAGGGATTCTTATTATTAAATATTAACGTCGCTATTATTGTTACCTTATATTTAATATGCCGTCATCGTGACGTCACATAACGTCATTTGACAATGACGAAAATGTTCCAGATGGTATTTATTTTTGAAAATATACCTGCTTTCGAATTCGGGGGTTGGTAGCTATTGCTAACATAGCTGGAAATGAAGCAAGCCCAACATATTGTAGGAGCCAGTTAGCTATGACGTCATTTTTGACGCACACTTACCCCCTCGCCAAAAAAAAGGTAGGCACGGCACAAGTTGTCCCTGAAGACGACGTGCAATATAAGATGTGTGACGTCATGCCGCCATGGTGACGTCATTACACAACACACTGCAACGTCCAAATAATAAGATGCAAATGTGTTGCCGGCAACCCAAAAACGTTCACCAGCACTGCGGTAGGAGCATGAACCCTTCAGATATCGCTCGTCGAAATTATCAAAAAATACTATACTTCATCATTACGGGTACACGAGCAACGAGCAGACGTACACAGGACACTGTGGTCGGAAGACAGACGGCAAGAATGTTTTTCTTTCCCTAGTGATCTTCCCTAACATTAGCCGCTAAGATCTTTGGTCCAGCTTGTTTTCCGATTTTTGAAGACTTTTTAAATTTAGCCAGAATCTGTATACTTTATAATTGGGCAACTGTTCGTGGCCCTAATCATAAGCATTGTTACATGTTGCCCAAATTTCAGGTACCTTTTCTAAGGCCGATTTCGATCGGGTTTTTTTATCGATTGGCTAAAATCGTGATGTCTATCGATTGAAAAAAAAAAAATCAGAAAAAATAAATTTTTCACCTAACCCTACGCGGTGGACACACAATGTTACATTTGCTGCCAGAAATGCTACATCTCCCCTGATAGAGAGGGAATCTCGCGATTTTTGCTGGGATTGTTAAATATAACAATCCCTGTCGATCCCTCTGGTTTGTTATACTCTACGTATAACAGAAAGGTCCGAAAAACGCAAAAGAACGCAAATTTTGCGTTTTCTGACACATTTTTTCGCTCAAGACAGGGTTTTGCGTTAACCCCAACCAAGGATGTAATTTTTTTCTAAAAAGTGTCGAAAACACGTTGGTTAAAATAACACTTTTGTGTTTTGTCGCTTATAGGTCAGTCAATATTGATGACCTTGTCATGACCTTTGTATGACATGAAAGGGTTTGTTTTCCTCTTTCCAACGATACCTCACATGATAGGATCGAAAAATAAAAAGTGGGTGACCTTGACCCATTTAGAGACCCACCCACGCACTTTGCCGTCTGGCGGCATTTGTAACCATTTTACCAAAAAAAAGAAACTCTTTAATTTCGTGACCTTGCCGTAGACCTACAAGGTCGGAACTACTTTCAAAAAACGCATCTACTCTTTCTTTAGGCGAGACCAAGTTGTTAGCACGAAATCGCCCGGCGGAAAGGGTCGGGTTCGGCTCCCCAAGTTGGTAACATTTTTGGCTGCCAGAAACCTACCTCGCGACCTTCAAATGGTCACGAAAAATGGATCTCAGCTAAAAGCGGATATGTGTGACCTTGATAATTGGGCTTGATGACCTCCAAACCGCAAGTCGCTAGCTCAATTCTAACCGGCCGTGCACATGGGTCAAAGGTCAAAAAAACACCCTTTTTTGGGGGGACCAATACTGGTTTTCGGTCAGGGTTAGAAACTTTCCGTCCGATTTTCGCCCAGTTTTTTTTTACCAAGTTGAAGGTCATGACCTCTAAGGATAACATGCCAAATTAGAGGTCAATCGGATACAAAGTTTTTTTTAATGATTTTTGACAAGTTTCCCCTATCTCTCATAATGGTTTTTTTGGGGGTCTCTTTAAACACCCATAACTCGTAGAGTTTTTAGGCTAGACACATGTGTTTTATACCACATGAAAGAGTGGTTTCGATAGCATAAAAATTCATCGAGCTATTAAGCGTACAAGATGGGTGGGGGTCAACATTTTGGTGCGAAAACGTCATTTCCGGTCACCATTTGCAAACGGCTCGCGCGATCTTTACCATTTGTTCAGGGATTATAGAGGGCATCATTACCTTTCGTTTGATATAAAGGTCGTTCTAGACCTCCCAGTAGCGACGCAGTTATTAACAGGTCTGTTGTTAAAGGTCAGATCAAGGTCACGTTTATATCATCTTGTGCATCTTTCAAAACTCTATCACATATGTAAATGGCATCAAAATCGGTTCATTGGTTTTCATTTTATAGCCAAAAAGTGTGACCTTGAACTTGACCTACGACTCAAAATTTCAGATATGTATAATAACTCATCAAGGGCTATCTAGATCAACTTTTAAAACTTTCCTAGCTTGACGGGAAGGGTCCCAACCACTTCAAAATGTTCAAAAAGTGCATTTTGGGGGGTAGGTCAACTTCCAAGGTCACAGTGACCCTAATATTTACAGGGTTAGAAAATCTGTTTCGATGGTATGATAGCCCTATAAATGACCTTCAAAACAAGACTAACACGAGGCTTCTAGCTCTTTTAGTTACCGAGTTATTACCTAAAACGACCGGAAAAAAAACGTTTTTTTGCATAGAAAAATATATTTTGTTTCATTCCTGTGACCTTGAATTTTCATTCTTTCTGACCTTGCTTTGACCTCCGCGTAGAGGGTACCTAGCTGTAGCTTTTAAGCCTTAACATCGAGTATTAGTCAATAATTTCTCGAGAAAAACCTAACCCTAGTTTAACCCAAAACACCTAGGGTTAGGTATGTATCGAGTTGGGCCAATTCCTTTTACAGGTCACTCCAAGGTCACCAGACGCATCATCTGTTAAAATTTGACCTAAATCGTATGGTGGAAAAGGGGTCAAATTCAAGGTTTTCTCTGGTTGCCATGGCAACCGCTAACCCTGGCAGCACGCGTCACCATTTCGGCAAGTGCGACATTTGCTGCCAGGGTTAGCGATGAGTTTCGATGAGGGTAGAAATGACTTTCTTCCTTCTTTCAAGGGCCGTCATTTCCCAACCGGAAGAGCTATAATGCTACAATTGTAATATGTTATAGACTAACGAAAAGTTTTTCTCGGCGCTAAATTGCAAAGGTCTAATGGAAATATTTGGTCTACTTATGAGGGTCTATAAAAAGGTATATTTTTCACATTTCGTTCATTTCCTGAGAAATGGCTCGATAAAATTCTTTCATACTTCAAAAACTAACGTGTATTAACACTTTCTCGACACTCCAAGTGGGAGAATCGCGAAAGAATTACTCACTTTTACGTCATCACTACGAATTTCGGGACGGCGAAAATCACGAAATTTCTTGGCGGCATATGTAACCATTCGCGATGGTTACATATGCCGCCAGGCCGTAGGTCTCAGAATCATGGCCGTAGGCCCCCTAATATTGGGCCTAGAGCATTGTTTTTTTTGCATAGGCTTATCCTAAGAAAGCCTGACGAGATAGATGCCTCATTTGTCCCCCCAGGCCCATATCTCGCGCGAATTATCGTTCATTTTCATCCATTAAGAGTAAAAACAATACAGTGCTCATCAGGGTTAGGCCGTAGATCCCTTAATATTGGGTCTACGGCATTGCTTTTTTTTATTGGCTACTCCTAACACAGATGAAGCGACATATTGACATCAGATTTCTTCTCAGATTCATATATTTTAAGTTATCTCTCATTAAAGTGAGTTAAAACATAACATAAAAGGGCGTTTTGACCGTAGGTCTTTTTTAGACCGTAGCTGTCTTAATAAATGCCGTAGATACTTTATGTCTTCATTGACGTCTTCTTATAAGAGAGAGGAAGAAGATGATGGCTTTTGATTTGTCTATCTGTGCAGTTATAGTCCATTACAAATAAGTTCAATATTTCACGGAAAATATGCAAATTTGTGTATTTTTGGCCGTAGGTCCCTTAATAATGTTTTTAGAAAGTTCTAGTTTCTTTTACTGTCTTCTACAAAGCATTAGGAAGAAAACGATGTGCTTAGATGATTTTTAGAAGGTATAGCTGCTAAGTTACAGATCAATCATTGGGCGCGGGTAGGGGTGCAAAAAAAAAATAAACCTGAGGTCGCGACTAGGCGGCATGCGTAACCAATTACTAGTGTTACATTTGCCGCTCCAGGGTTAGCGAATAAATTGATCACCGTTTTAGACCATGTTGCGAAGGCCATTATTAGACTACTATAACAGCTACACAAATTAGACTTATATTTTCTAAAATTATGGCCTTTCGTCTAAATTCTATTAAAGTCTCGTTACGGTAGGTGTAATATTTGGTCTAATACGTGGGGTCTAAATTGGCAGGGGTCTCGAAAAAACCCATTTTAGACCAACTTTAGACGCTAACCCTGGGGTCTAATATCGAGGTTAGACCATTGCAATTTCAGTGGCACCTAGTCTAGAGTGTCGTGCGTCCTTTAATGAAAGTTTTATGATCCTAGCCGCCATAGGACATTTTAGATTTTAGACATATGGACGTTTAGGCACCCCAACCGTCTAAAGTGAAAATGTTACATTTGCTGCTAGGTTTAGCGATCGAGTTGACAATGAATTTTAGACCATGTTCCAATAGCCGCCATTTAGACAGTCTAAAAGTTAGACATGATTGAAGCATAGTTTTAGACAGTACATCGAAAGTGTAATTAGTGACTAACATTTGGTCACTGTAGGTCCAGTATTTCTGTCCAACCCTGGGGTCTAAAATGTGGTCAAAATAAGAAACATTGGTCATTTTAGACATGTTAGACACTTTGGTCGCGACGGATATTTTGGTAAATAAAGTCCATTAGTCATGTCTATAACATATATTTTTTTCATCAAAATCCATCGATGCATTTATATGTGGTCAATCAGAAGTATTTAGACTAAGTCAGACACACTTTAGGATTTTTTTTAGACCAAAGTTACGGAGCTAGAACATCGGGATTTCGACTAAAAGTTATTAGACCTGATTAAAAATTGGACTGTGATTTTTATTAATTTTTTAGACGGAAACGAAAATTGGTCTAATATGGGTCTAAAATAGCTGATTTTCGCCTAAATTAGACGATATCGTCTAATTAGCCGCGAGATATAGAGTTCGCGAATATACGCCATACCTCCCCATACTACCCCCCAATGACCCATGGAGAGACATGTCTAAATCCATGACCGGTTTAGACATGGTCACTCCGAAATTAGACTGCCAACTTTAGGAGGCAGTTCGGCAGCAGGTAGCATTGGCGGCGGCATGTCGCACTTTGAACGGCAGATGTAACCAACATAAGACGACAGTTGCATCCTTTCCAGAAGCATGTACCCAAACCCGGCAGCCATTGTAACCATTTTGGGGAATTGTAACAAAAATGGGCAACACGTGCAGCTAGTGGGCGGCAGGTGTCACCATGCTTATGACCATGGAAACAGAATTGGAAAGCGAAACGAACACACGTTCACCGTGTGCGTGCCCTAAACCTTTCGTACGCGTCTACATCTCCCACCATGGTAAAGAAAAGTGAAATCGTCCAAGCGGAAGTACGTCATATTAAATGGAGTTCCCATTATCTCGATAGGGTCGAATGTTAAACGTTTTTGACTATATGCCGAAAAATGATAGGGTTATGTCACCATGCTTACAGTTGATGGCTCAGCTCAGTATTATCCATCCGCAAACTGCAAGCATAGGGCGATGGCTTGAATAGGGTGCCCGTGGCAGCCCGTGCTAGCACGAAAAATCGGTAGCTTTCATCTTTGGTCAAATTTTGGCTCGAATTCCATATGGTAAGCACTGTGGGTACTGGGTATCATGTTTAACAAAGAAAAAATCCTGATGCTGTGCGCCGAAGGCACTTGTGAAATACGTGATAAAACATTCTTCCCAGCATGAGAGATGGACGATTTTAACATAAGAAGTCCCATAGAGAACTAACGCCACTCCTGGAACCGGAAGTAAGATAGGAACGTATGTTTTTTATTATGCAAATATGCGAGGGACTAATTTACCTAAACTATGACTTATGTATTTTTTATTATTTCTTTCGATTTTTGACGATTTGTTGCATGTACCAAAAGTGGCGTCATCGTGACGCCACGTGAAGCAATAAAAAGACCTAACATTCTACAGGGGTCATTCTTATTCATATTTCTATGATTAACCTCAACCTTGTAGCGATAGGTTGGTTTTAAATGTGTCAAAAATCGACACAACTGACAGAGGTCATTTATTGCGTTTTCCCCAAAACGCATTACCTCATTTTACTCGAAAATGAGTATTACGTATCAAAAATGACCATTGTCCGAAAAATGCGCCTTGAAAGGCAGCACTCTCTGCAACTCACCCGATATCTCTAGCTCCATATTAACTGAGATAATCGCGTTCTTAGTTTTTTCTCAGACTGTGTGTCACAGACGATATCGTCTTGTCGAACCGCTGCAAAATTGTTAGCAAATGACCCTAAAGATGAAAGCACAATTCATTAGTTCACTCCGAGATGGCCGGCTCACCAGCTAGATGCAGCACACGTTTTGGTAGGCCTACTGGTTTTGGTGGGTATAATAATTTAGAGACAATGACCAATGGGTTAGCAAGCCATCGACTGTGTTAAGAACATATGCTAGATAACTTTAAATAAAAGATCTTTAACTCTCTTGTCGCAATATAGGGTGCCGATCACTGGATAACACATGGTAATGGATTCAAATGAGACTTTTGTTGGTCAATTGAACTTACAGCGGGAAGCCATTGCCGTACCAGCTTATGCTGTGCCATACCGTCCTCCTCCTTGACTGCTGTAGTCATGGCAATGCGATTCAAAAGATAGCATAGCTGCACATATATAGCTGGGTCCCTCCCGTCATTCACCGTAGGCCCGCGGACCGATCTTCACGGTCTAGAGCTATTCTGAGATCTTTCCTCGAAAAGTGACTGGAGAAAGAGACCTCCCTGGGTGGTGAAACGAGGTTGAGTGAAACCGCTAGAGGGCGCCGTCAGTCGTGCGCTGTGAAATGCAAAGAGCACCGTCCGTCGGTTCTACGTAAAGTCTTGCAAACACAGATACGAGTACGAGTAAGAAATCTGTTTGGTTGTTTGAACGAATTTGATAGCTGAAAGTAAATTATAGTTAGCCCCAGTGTGCCTCCAGATAAGTCAGTATTTCTAAATGCGCCTATGCTTTTTAAAATTCCCCTTCAGAAATGCAGGTCGGAACCGAGACCCAACAGAGTGGGTCTCCCGGGGCTAGGGGAAACTATGCAGCTGCCAGGGTTCCTTCCCCTTACGACATGGTGATAAGCAGTTTGGTCTGGTTATAAAAACGAATCAGAAAAACGAAATCATAAAAAACAGCGACGTGAATAGACTTGTTACCTGGCCTAGCTACATCATGTGGCCGCTGACGAAGCTAACCGTCCACAAGAGACTGAGCGTTAGGTGCCGTAATAAGTGCCACTCAGTGACTTTCGACAGCATTCGACCGGTGTATGGTTCAGGTAGGGGGGTTAGGGTGTACCCGCTGAGGGGCTGGTTGAACCCTAAGTAGGGTTCAGTCACCTGTACCATACCGGCTGTACCATTCAATCCCCCATCCCCCACCATTCATCTGCCGCCTCCCACTGCCGCACCCTCGCCTCCCCACTCGAGACGTCCTGTTCATATCATTAGTTTTGTTATGGCTGAATAAGCCTGTCAACGAGATGAGAGCAGGTGTCAGACCCACTCCAGCGTTGGTTCCCTGCACCAGACAGGCTGTGTCTGTATAGCCGAGAGGTTAGCCACGGGTACTGACACCCAGAAGAGGTCAGAGTCCAGTAGAAAAATAGAGGTGGGAGAGATTGGGGTTAACAGGGGAATGTTTTATTATAAATATATTATAGTTCTGAATAAATATATGCATGTTCAACAATAGATTGTCATCACAAGCTGTTTTGGGCTGCATAAATACTTTCTAATAATAGTTCATTATGGCACAGATTAGTTATAATCGTCCATGAGGCGAAAATGTTGAAAGGTATCATCAAATGAATCATGGCGGCAGGAACAAAAATAGAAAGTCGTGCTGGTTGACACATGCCATGAGTTAAGCATAATGTGAAAATCGTTGAAATATGTCAAATCCTGTCATTATTGGTCAGACATTCGTATATACTCAGTGGTATAGGACTATAAAATCTCGTTCGCCAAGACTTCCGGTTTACTTATTTTAAGGACAAACAAACGAAGCACTTGTTCGGAACGAGTTTAGAATCTCTACGTACGTTGGTATCCTGACTATCTGTGACGTAGGCGTGACGCATATATTACGCGAAGAGAGAAACAGGGAAGCAGACTACCTGCGCAAAAGCCAGGCGCCGAGGGGTGGGTCCGTTGCGGCAGGCCTAGTCATATGGTTAAGAATATTTAAGGAATATAGCTGCACAAAACGGATAGACGACATGTTTTTCATTCATTTGCGCGATCACAATGACCAAAGCTCTTCCCAATTTTCTATACTCAAATCTGCATTAGACTTAAAAGACGTTCGGCTGTGTATGCATCAACAAGTTCACATATGTGCATTCTTCCATAAATGGAACAATGTCACGTATTTATTATATACTAGCTTGCCGCTCAGTAAATGTCAATGCATGTAGGCATGGCCGAAATCAAACCGGCACCCGTCCCTGACCATAAAGCCGTTATCTGAACAACAACCTTATTTGACTACAAGAGAAAACGGGGAAAGTGTTATTGGAATTGAACAATTAATATCTGGAAAATAAGGAGTATACCAAAAGCGTTGCCGATATTCGCGATATCACTTTTAAGTTTTTTTTTTATTTTCGCGCCCTGTTTTGAACAGTTCTCATCTTGGAACTTCGATATTGCTCTCTCTACTTCTTCTTCTTCTACTACTCGCGATTCAGAGGGGGTATCCCACCCCCATATAAACAACTGGCTTCTCCACACTCAAAACGGCGCCAGCCGAGATAGTACTCATTCAAAGGTATTTCTAAAGCATGAATTGATGGCGAAGGCAAATGTGCATGATCGCGTTTTAATTCGAACCTCTATCAACGTGTTTATATATTTTGGTGAATACAATTCTATGGTTACGTAAAAACGCGCGTAAAAACGTTCCTTATATGGACTGACCAGGCAAGGACAATGGTGTTCGGTTCATTGCAGAAATGTAAACATCGATGATTTGCCACAAAATACAACGCTTTCAACAGTCTCATCGAAGGGACCACATGCCTTATAGAGAGATAAATGTCTTACCTTGAACTATTTTATGATTTTATAGTCAGGAAAACCTGGACCGAAGCATACGAAAAATGTGTTCGCACCCACTCGCTTCTTCTCGCACAAACCGCGCAGCCGGCCGGTTCCCAACACTCAAACGTTGACTACAATGAGTGCGCGTCACGCAGTTGCAGCAAGGCACCAGCATGATGCGCACTCGTTCTGAGAAGCATGTGTTTTTTTGTTGGTCCCCAAAGGACCTAAACCGGAAATATAACCCGCGAGAACTGTACATATTATATAATATTTTATTTTCGTTAACATTGCGATGTTGTATTTATCGAATTTTTCACGTCCTGTTGTTTATGTCGCATGTAATGGATTATAGAATGCACAAAACAACCATGATCGGTTTGGCATAAGCATGTGTCCTGATCAAGCAACGACTTTATGATCTTTTTCTTAGCCATTAAAATGCTCCCAATTTAGGCTGATTAAAGATCTGCTTATATGACATTTAATACGTACGTTGTTTCATTTCTTAAGATTTTCTCTGTTTCAATTATCTTATTTGTCTTGCAGCTATACCTATAAATGCGGGCCGATGAACATCCTGACATAATGCGGTGAATGATCTATGACACAGATTTGGACGACGACCGTGATCAATGAGGTTAGTGATCTGGAGCTCAGGGCTCTGCCGCCAGAGTTGGCAACAGGAAGACGAAGGGTCACTGTCAGCTTACTGCGGCCCGCTAGCGGTTGGTCATTAGCACGGTTCGTACCTCTATATCCTTCAAAGTGAGCTGGACTTCCGTTGTGGCGGCGCATCTGGGGGTAACCCGTATGTAAGGGTCACCATGACTACGCTAGCTCTGCCTGTGGGGGTGCGACCGACCATGCAGGGTGGCGCAGCCGGGAGGAACGCTAGAGGCACGATGCTTACACCAGCGTAAATAAGTAATGACCGCACAAGTACATAATATGAGGTACGGCAATGAGGTTGAAGAGATGCAGGACATCCGCCCCCCCCCCCCCCCACCCTCTCCCTCATTAACCATGCCTCGTGAAAGAGCCGACCGGAGCGAGACTTTAATTAGCTCATTCAGGGTAAAACAAATCCAGCCCCTCCCACCACACACTCCCGCCTCTGCCTTGAAGTATGAGGTGTGTATGATAGTGAACTGTCAACACGGCAACCGCCCGACCGCGGTTCATCAGCCGCTACACGCACCCCCGCCCCGAGTCATAATTAGCCAGGTGTTGTTATATTATAATATGATCATATTTTGGAAGAATATGTATCGATGATGTTATATGGAAAACATAAATATGTCAATGATGTTATATGGAAAACATAAATATATCGATGAAGTTATATAGAAAACAGAAAGATATATAGGATGTTATATGGAAAACATAAATATGTCAATGATATTAAATGGAAAACATAACTATGTCAATGATGTTAAATGGAAAACATAAATATGTCAATAATGTTAAATGGAAAACATAAACATGTCAATGATGTTATATGGAAAACATAAATATGTCAATGATGTTATATGGAAAACATAAATATCGATGATATTATGTGGAAAACATAAATATATCTGGGATGTTATATGGAAAACATAAATATACCAATGAAGTTATCTGGAAAACATAAAGATATATAGGATGTTATATGGAAAACTTAAATATAACAATGATTTTACATGGAAAACATATATATCGATGACATGATACATAAATATATCTAGGATGCTATATAGAAAACATGATCATGCATAGTATATTACAAAATGACATGATGGCATGTACATGTTACAAATAACACGATAGCATGTACATGTTATGAAATAACATAAATAATTATGACACATTATAGGCTCACATGGTAATTATATAATAATGGATATATGAAGATAACTATAAATCGCAACCGTTAGATTTATCCTGTAATAGATAATATCGTAATTAGATAAAATAATACATATATAAATGTTATACAATATGTGTTTTTCGTTGAGCTAACCCAGAGAGTGGAGCAGGACAGAAGATGACTTGAGATGAGGACGCAGGGGTCGGCTAGCAGATCCCCCCCCCCCCTAAGAAGGGCTTTGATCACCAGTACTCGGCTCAAACAAGGAGCGAAATACGTAACCCACATTTCTGTGAAGATGACCTTGGGAAGACGCAGGTGTGAGTTGACTCCGTCAGAAGGTGAAAGAGGAGAGGTAGGGAATGAGGTTACTCCTGTCAAGTCCAAGGTGATACTCGACCTCAACACATGGGGTCTGGGAAAAGCGTTGACCGTCAAGTGACCTCTAGTTGGGCCACGCTGGCTCGAGTTCATTTCTCGTGAACGTGCGCCATCGTTTCGGTTTCGCCGATATTTTTGCAGTCACTTCAAACGCTATGCAACATCTTGCAACGTCACATCTTCCATTTTGCCTTGTGTTTTCGTTGTCAGCGTGTAGCGTTGACGTTGTTGCATGCTGTTCAAAAGCAACATATTTAGCCAGATGTTATGCTCTTTGTTTGCTTTGTCATTTTCTTTGTTCAATTGTTGTTTTATTGCTCCATTAAAAATAGGAGATGCATATTAACGGTACATTACAATACCTACTTTTAGGTATCATGCAGCTATAACATAGCTGCATGAAGAATGCGGAGGTGAATATACACGATATGTGAAACCAGTGAAGGGAGTTTCGTTAAATATTAAAAGCCAAGTCACAAATATTATTTCCATCATGAAACCCCTATGACCTATGAAATCACTATAAAAAAGCTGTTAGAAATACCCATATTTTTCTGAAAGTCATTTTAAAATTATCGGAAAATAAATAAATCAAAAATAAATAAATACATTTTTTTATTCAAGTATGTTCATTCCCTGCGGGGGCAGGTGCGGATCTAGACTCCAAAAACACCGTACATTGTTGAAATTTCCATCTATTTATTTAATGTTTTGCCGATCGTTAGCGTTGTCAGAAAAATACAGAACATAGGGCTGTACAGTTCTCGCGGGTTCTATTTCCGGTTTACGTCTTTTGGGGACAAAAAACAAAACAAAAACACGTGCCCTTAGAACGAATGCGCATCACGCTAGTGCCTTGCTGCAGCTGTGAGACGCGCACTCATTGGAACCGGCTGCGCGGTTTGTGTGTGAAGAATCGAGTGGGTGTGAAACTATTTATTGTTTGCTTTGGTCCAGGCATTGCTAACTATAAAATCATAATATATTTCAAGATAAGACATTATTTATCTCTTCATAATGCACGTGGTCCGTTCGATGAGACTGTTGGAAGCGTTGTATTTTGGGGCAAATCATCGGTGTTTACATTTCTGCAACAAACTGAGCATCATCGGCCTCGCCTGGTCAGTCCATATAAGGAGCGTTGTTACGTAACCATAGATACCGCGCGCAGACATGCGAGTCATGGTGATTATTACGTCATACGACATGGAAAACCCCGCGCAGCACATTAGATCGCCTGGCACTGACAGTAACTGCCGCATTCTGGTTTATCATCTGAATAACCGCTCATATATTGCATAAATCTACTCGGATGGTTATAATTCTGATATGCACAGAACTTCAGCGGTTAGTTGTGCTTCCAAGGACAGCTTTAGCCGAGCTTGTGTGTGAAGCGAGTGAAGGCAAACAACCGGAAGGTAGGCAGCAAGTACAGGCCGTTGATGCTACGCATTGACGTAGAGCATAAATGGTCTCGTGGGGTCTCGATAACATCCCATAGTGACTGCACCACCATGTCATGTGCTATGTCGTGGTTTGTAGTAAGATGCTTTCATGGATCTTCTAAATATAAATGCATCCACAGATCCACCGCGGTTGTGTCTGCTGCCATGGTTACCGACTAGTGCCAGTGACCAACACAATCGGCACGTACAAATTAACGTGTCTGTTTCACTTGCCGTATATTAACCGCCCCGCTCGCCTCCGTAATTAAGAAGTAACAGTAAGTCAGTAAAGTGACCGGCTGCATGTACCAACAGCCGCCTTAGATATCAACGATGTCGATGGGTAGTAGGCCCTATGGGTGATTATCCCGCATGGTGACCATCCAAAGCGGCTGCTGGTGCACGCAGCAGGTGCATAGGCGAGACAGACAGCTTCATTTTCTTCTCCTCACTTCAGTATAGATAAGAGAGTACTGCATACAGGACAACAGGCATATCGAGCTTACCGCTGCAACTGGTGCACCAAAATAAACTTCTTATAATGCTGTCTAAATGGGTGTGTTTGTGGCAAGTGAAAGGTTGCTCGATGTGTCAAACGATCAAGAGATGCGGGGAAACGGCTATTTAGACCTGATTCATTCCCCTTTTGAGCACCTGCTGACTTTGAGGTTCAAACATTCCACAGACAGTGTCAACTGCCGCCTGCAAGGGTGCTGGATATGGCATGTGTTTTTAGTTTGTTATGAACCTTAAGGCCCTAGGTCTGTGTTCTTATACGCAAAATCGACATCCCAAAATCGCAAAACAGCGCGATATGCAACTGTAATCGAAGTCTCACCAATCTACATTGAGACAGAGACTGTACATGGTTGTCATTATTTCTCACGGACGATAGTTCAAGATTTAATATCTGATCCTGCCGTTGAGAGGCGAATGCCATGTTCCCGTCGCTCTTGATATTCGTAACGTCTAATCGCTGTGCTCGATCGCAGAGGAGGGTCGGGGGGTGGATCTGGAGCAAAACTGGAGAATAGTTCGTATTCAGGTTTTGGCTTGCCGGTGGTACAGGCCGGTTCCGTAAACGTTCTTAATACGTATCTTGATATAACACAACCCCCAAAAGATTTTGGGACGTTGGCTAGTTTTCTAATTACAGCATAACCTTGAAAAACAATTTTGTTATTTGGACTCGTTCTTTAGCTCGTTTCTTAAGTGCAATAGTTATTGGTTTAAAACAACAGCTGTCGCACATGGGACAAAGGTTTACTTTGCATCGCACATCGATCGACAGTTACAAACATTAAGAACCTTTAATATATTTTATCCCAACAAAATCCAGGACCCCGGAATCGGTTTGAGACGAGCTGTCGACAGAAGCGGCAGAAGAAAGAACACGGAGACACTGGACACCCCCCCCTCCCCCTTCTCGAATCATGCCATAAGCATTACCTACTCGCCACAATGTATAGTTGTCTTTTTTCTTAAGTCTTCAGTAAGCCATTATACAAGTAGGTGTAAGCCATTGTACAAGTCGGTGTAAGCCATTATACGAGTCGGTGTAAGCCATTGTACAAGTCAGTGTAAGCCATTGTGCCATTCGGTGCAAGCCATTGTACATGCTGTAAGCCATTGTACATGTCGGTGTAAGCCATTGTACAAGTCAGTGTAAGCCATTGTACAAGTCAGTGTAAGCTATTGTACAAGTCGGTGTAAACCATTGTACAATTCAGTGCAAGCCATTGTACAAGTCGGTGCAAGCCATTGTACATGCTGTAAGCCATTGTGCAGTTCGGTGTAAGCTATTGTGCAATTCGGTGCAAGCCATTGTACAAGTCGGTCTCAAGCTGAGGGTTTGGACGTCAGAGGTACAGGAACTGACGCTCAGGCGGGACGGGAGTCACCTTTAACACACAATCGACCAGGGTATTAGCCAGATTTTTTTTGTTGCCAGCCAAAATTTCGGCTGGGAAGCAAAGTGTTCATATAAAATTCTGAGCGCTGATGATTTTCTTCTAAACGTCCCAACTAAAAGGCTCTTTTTGGGCGGGTAAACAGCACGTGACTGCCCGCCAAACTGAAAATCTGCCCGCCAAAATTCAGACTGCCCGCCCATCCGGCTAATACCCTGCAATCGACCATGGAGAGGGAAGGGAGGGGGGGGGGGGGGTGCAGAACAGTGATCCCCCTATGAGATGCAGTGATCGGCAACCTTTCATTTTGCTCTGCAGGTTTCGTTCCGTCGTGTATCTACGCACTCGTATGTGTCATTGAGACTCAGTATGCTAAGCTAGTCCTTTATATATATTCCCAAATTTTCCGGCGAAACTGTGATGGAGACTAGCCGGAACGGGGCAGAGATGAATTGGCTATTTTACTCCATGGATCTGAACTATGGCCTATCGCCCGTACATTAAACGGTGCAGAACTACCAATATAACGCAGATGAGCCGGAAGGCTACCCTGTGCGTATTCAAATTAATTGTATGGTTGTGGCCATGTCGGAATTTTCTCTTTGCAAGCAGTTCAAATTTAAAGTTTATGTGTGTTCTATGGGCTGCGGGCAATATATATATAATATAATTATTCTTTTTTTAGCACGATAACATGTCACAGACTGGCCAGTCTAACAGCCCGTCCACTCCATGCTCCATTTGACTTCGGCAAGAACATAAACATATTTACCAACAAACAAGAACATAAATATATTTACCAACAAAGAGTCTATTGTGCATCACTTTTTCAATATTTTATTGTGTGTTTTCCCTACTTTCTTGTGTCAATACATCTGCAATAAAAGCGGCGACAAATACACCATGCTTCGTGACAGATGTACATCAACCTAATGGTGATAACATAATGCATCATGTGAACATTTTATGACGTGCGAATGAAGGGCCACCTGAGGTTTGATGCAAGTGTTTGGCTGGGATATCATTAATCATTCTGCTGCCCACAAGTCCCGGTCCAGACTGTGCTCGCCGTGCTCTGGCATCCTCGTTCTCGTAGCAGCTCTCGTTCCATCACCGCCACCACTCATCATGGATTCCGAATCCTTCAAACGCTTGCTTGCTCTGGGCGTGACGTCACCGGTGCTACGCTAGCTTGCTGTGGGCGTGATGTCACCGGTGCCCCCGCGCGCCGGCGTCATAGCGACGAGAGAGGAAGGGGATTCAAGTGACACGAGGAGCTATCCCACAATGAACATACGAGATCGAAACTGGCTAACCGCCGTCCACCATCGTGGTAACTACACATAAACCAAGACACCACGACAGTCTAAACACTGAAGACGTGAACAACTGCAGCTACGAAATTAAACGTAAAATGCCACTTCGAAAGTCCGCTGAAACTGTGACAATGTGTAGTTAATTAAACACTGTCACACTGTTTGCGCGTTGACGGCCTAGAGTGCGAACTGCCCATACTGTATGTAAAGAAACTACCGAAGAAGATTGGGCCATCTCACAGAATGCGACACGTTTTTGCCGGTGTATCCAACGTGTCTGTTTTCATCCTCCCTTGGGTCTCCCTCCTGGATGAAGCGGTCACCTGGTCCGCGTCACGTGTGCCTTGGTCGCCATCAGGAGCGGCCTCCCCATTGGCTGGCGCCACCAAGGTCTCCTGCACATGCGCGATGCCCTTGCGCACGGCAGTCGTCTTCTGCGGCCCGCTGTTTCGCACGGAGCCCTGGCGCGGGGTCAGGCCGTTGGCGGAGTCGGCTTTGTCGGAGGTCTGCGTCCGCTTGCCGTGACCGTCGTTCCATTGGACTGGCTTATACAGGACGTGTCCGGCGTTGGCGTCCACCGAGTCTGTCTCTATGATAGTCGGCAGGTTGCCGTTGGTGTCGTGGCCGTTGTTGTCCATGACAACCGTTGATTGTCGGTCTGTCCCCGCTGTGGAGTTCTTCTTACCCAGTAACCAGTAAGTCTTCATCGACCCCTTACCCTGCAACAACGATGGAGGCGTCTCCACATGTTATATATAGCGGAACATGTCATAATATGACATGTTATTCTGCCAGGGTAGAATATCATTTCGCCCGGGCACAATTATATTTCTCATCCATACACCACTATAGCAATGTGTGTGTAAGGCAGCAAGTTCTTATATTAACCCTTTATTGTCGTCCATCCCAAACCAGTACAGATACAGATCACATCAACATCGTCATGGACCCGGGGGTGGGGGGGTAGTCAATAGCAACAATCAATATAAGTATATATATATATACCATATGCATATAGTATAGGATTCTACAATAGTTATGGCAAGAATGATAACAGGTTAAAAGTGAATAGTCGGCGTAACAGTGAGATGGGGGCAAGTGTTGTTCAGTTTGCGAAGGCAACACTTTCACTGATGTTTGTTTCTCCTATACTATTTTCTGACAACAGGTGCCCAATCTGCTCACCATGACTTCGATGGATCCTCTCTCCTCCACGGTGTAGTTGTATCCCTCCAGGTACCCCCTCGTCGACTCGCTGATGTGGATCTTCATCGCCTGAGGGGGAAAGTAATACACAAATGTCAACCTTATAAGGCAAAGACAGAAGTTGACAATTAATTAAAATCTCGACACTAAGACAAGAACATTTTAGTATAATAGACGCAAACAAATAAGGGCTAGTTACTTGCGGAATTTCGTTTCAAGAGGGGTTTTCCTTTCAGATTTTTTTTCAATTAATTATATTATGATTACAAGTTAATACAAACTTATATCTGTTGTTTTATTATTCTCATAGATATGCTTCTCTCCCCCTCGCCCACCCACCTTCCCCTGCCCTGTTCCTGTCCTTGTTTTTCGCATCCCAACCCCCTCTTGTGGTTCTCCCTCCCTCCCCCAGACCCCAACCTCCAGCTCTGATGTCCCTTATCTCCTCTCCGTGGACTAACCCCACCCCCCTCTCACTCCCTACCTGCTGTCCCGGCCTTCCCGTGCCTCGCTCCCTCCATCCCCCGTCACCCCACCAATGGTCCTTACCTCGCCGTGGTTCTCCATTCTGGATGCCGTGTTAACCGTCTCGCCGAACAGGCAGTACCGGGGCATCTTGAGCCCCACCACCCCCGCCACCACCGTCCCGGAGTGGATCCCTGGGACGAGAGGAAGGAGGAGGGGCGTTAGAACATACAAACAGCACAGGCATCTCACAGCGCATAATAAACAGTGACACAATACCCAGTTCCGCGCGATAGCAACGGGAGTAGCAGTCACTTCTATGTGCACCTCACACACTTGTCACTTCGATTTACACCCACCCTCCTTACTAACGCGAACAGACACACATCTGTCTATCATTGCAAACCTACGCTACGTCCTCATGCGGACCGACTTCTGCTAGGGCCCACGAAGTCGATTACCATGATGTGACTCACCCACTCTAGTCTGACTCACCCACTCTGACGTGACTCACCCACTCTAGTCTGACTCACCCACTCTGACGTGACTCAACCACTCTGACGTGACTCACCCACTCTGACGTGACTCACCCACTCTGACGTGACTCACCCACTCGGATCTGACTCACCTACTCTGATCTGACTCACCCACTCTGACGTGACTCACCCACTCTGACGTGACTCACCCACTCTGACGTGACTCACCCACTCGGATCTGACTCACCTACTCTCATCTGACTCACCCACTCTGACGTGACTCACCCACTCTAGTCTGACTCACCCACTCTGACGTGACTCAACCACTCTGACGTGACTCAACCACTCTGACGTGACTCACCCACTCTGACGTGACTCATCCACACTGACGTGACTCACCAACTCTAACTCACCCACACAGACGTGACTCACCCACTCTGATCTGCATGTTGCTGCCGCTGGAGGGCTCAATGAGATCAGCCATGGTGTTCAGCATGTCGAAGGCCATGTCGCCGATGTACAGGGCGTGGAACTTGGTCACCATGGGCGCCCCGGAAACCACCATGTAGGCGTCCCCTATGGTCTCCACCTGGCGGGAATGGAGCACAACAGGCACAGTCAGCCAGAATGAATTGTCACTATATTTAGTGAATTGTGAATAGATTGAGTTACTTATATTCTTTCTTCTCGACGTCACTATATTTGTTGAAAATGTGTCTATTACAGATTGAGTAATTTTCAGTTTTCCTCTCGACACTTACCTAATTGCACGTACAATAAATTTCAAACATAGATTAAACCGAACCGTAAGTTCATAAATGCTATCAATACTGAACGTTTTTCAGGAGCCGAATCACTTCCGTTGCAATGCAGTGCCAAAAAGCTATCCATATAGCCTCTATATTGTGAATGCCAAGAGAGCCATGAACCTTGAACCGACCTTGTAGACCCTGTGTTTCTCGCTGAGCTTGTCGAACTTGGTGTACATGGCGTTAAGCATGGAGACGACAGCCATCGGAGTGATCTGGCTGCAGATCCGTGTGAAGCCAACCACGTCACTGAAGAGGATGGTCACCTTGTCGAACACCTGTCCAAACATGTCAAACCAGAGCATATACTGTCTAAAGTAAGCAGGATGAACACCTGTTCAAACATGTCAAACCATAACATACATTGGCTAAAGTAAGCAGGATGATCACCTTGTCGAACGCCTGTCCAAACATGTCAAACCACAACATATACCGTCTACAGTAAGCAGGATGAACACCTGTATAAAGTAAGCAGGATGAACACATTTCCAAACATGTCAAATCAGAGCATATACTGTCTACAGTAAGCAGGATGGTGACCTTGTCGAACACCTGTCCAAACATGCCCAATGGGCATACATGTCCACGCACCAGTTAATTCGCCCTCTCATTTGATGATATGTATGGGTCTGAAAGGGGGGTTCTAGCGTCCAGTGTTGATTTTTCTAAATTTTCAGTGTCGAATGTCGATTTTTCACGACGTTCCGTGTCGCTTTTTGGCTAGGATCAGTGTTTTTTTTTTTTTAACCGTGTCGATGTCGCTTTTTCAGATCCTCTGTGTCGGAATATAGGTGTCAATGTCGAATGTCGATTGATGAAATATGCCTGTGTCGCGTGTCGCCATTTACCCCTTCCAGACCCATATATGTTTCTCTATACAATTCTTTCCATTTAGTCTCCGGTTATCCTAGCTTACCTACGTTGCACCCCCGATTTTCAGGGTGGATATATGTAAAGGATATTATTATGGGTATTTACTCCGGGCTCGCCCTCGCGCAGCCTGTCAGCCACGGTCTTTACTGTTTTTTTACAAATAGAATGCAGTAATGATCGTAAATAGAACAAAAGCCAATGAAGTACCTCGCAGGTATTTACTGCGGGCTCGCCCTTGCGCAGCCTGTCAGCCACGGTCTTTACTGTTTTTTTACAAATAGAATGCAGTAATGATCGTAAATAGAACAAAAGCCAATGAAGTACCTCGCAGGTATTTACTGCGGGCTCGCCCTTGCGCAGCCTGTCAGCCACGGTCTTTGGTATCATCTGGTAGAGCAGCGAGTCTGTCCGCCTCATCTCCAGGTCCAGTTTCCTCATGCTCTCCTCCAGCTTCTTGCTCTTCTGCTGCTCCTGTTGTGGCACGACCTCTCAGAGTGAGCACCGCAGAGCGGTCACCACCACGGCAATATCACCACATTAAGTTGCATATCGAGCTCTTTCCCGCCAAACGTAAGCCCAGACGACATATATATATCTCAATTTGCAGAAAACTTGATTGTTTCTTTCTATAAATTCAGAAACCTGATAAACATCGCCGTTTCGGTTGTGATGTCGTAAACATGTCTATCCCGCTACACCACGGCGCTGCTACTTATAACAAAGCATCGCGAAGCATACAAACTGATGACGTTTACCACTAAGTTGAAAACCTGTGGTAAATTGATATCACGGACAAAGCTAAGAGACTCCATTTGGCAGTCTGGTATGCGTGGAATATAGCGAAAACAAATCTCGATATGCAACTTTAAAGTTATTATTTGTAAATGACATGTAAACATTGGATCGGCGGGGGCGCACGAAATTGGCGCAAAGGGTTTCGTGGGTTCAAAAGCAGGCGCAATCAAAGGCCACCAGTCGCCATGAACCCCGGTAAGCTTAGCCGGAAGAACTCTGGATTCTGATTGATATAGTGACCTTCTCAAGCTTACGTTAGCTATTGAAAATCCAGACACATATTTCCGGCACGGTGTACTAATAATGTCCAATGGAACATGAAATTCCATCTCGATGACAAAAATCGTGAGACTTTTTCATAATGACAAGCTTCATAATAATCCCTATTTTACTACGTGCCTGGTCCAGAGCCAGCTTCAGCTCAGCCGACTGCTGAGTTCCCGCGAGAACGAGATCTCGACTGGAGTCGTGGAGACTGAGATCGTTGATGTAGAGGCCCGTCTCAAACATCCTGTCCAGGTTTTCCATGCTAACCGGGAAACAGAAAACATTGCGCCACGCTAGCCACGTCTTCATGGGTTGTTAATGGCGGATTCCTCAATCAGTAAAGGTACAGGACAATCTCATATTGTTTAACAATAAAGACACGTGCATCAAATATGCAACATATCGGCCAACCGTATTGGGTCTCGAGTATCTGAGTCCCAACCGAAATCGATTAAAATCTGTACGATTTGACTGTCATTTTACTTCTTTATATATATATAATTTATAATAAGTCAGATTCAGATTCAGATTCAATAGCGTTTGTTCAACCAAAATAATTGTGATAAGTCGCTATGTTGATAGCCATGTCATGCACCTTGTATACTGCCAGATATGGGTCTAAAGGCGAAATACATTCAATCCCACACCTCATGGTCATTTTACATGTTATCTTGATATTGACCACTGAACTGACGCCGACAGTCCTTCATGAGCCCATTACATTGTTAACATTTATCATACATAGCTTAGAGTTAATTCAGCGTAACTATACGGACACCTACATGGGCGTCCCCAGGAAGATGACGGCGTCCCACTCCTTCATATACATCATCTGGCCCTTCAAACAAAGATGGCGGCCCATGCCGTCATCACTGGAGTCGGCGTCTGGAACGCGACAAGGCAACCCCATAATATTATATTAATGCGATTCAGTGACTGGAAATAACGGTCCATTAATATTCCATGGTGAGCCCACATGATGTTAAGTTATACCATTGTTGGTTCCATGCAGCATTCGGTATACAAATGGAAGCATTTGCCACCAGCGTGTGTTTCGTAATGTCGTTATTTCTCCCAGCAGAGAAAATCGGACTACTCTCAGTCCAGTAGCTGTACTAGAATATTTACTTCGGGTTCAGTGCGATAGGATATTAGTATTAATAACTGATACGTCTCTGGGACTACTTGATGGTATGATCAGGATTATAATATTGCATCCATGACTTGCAATTCTAAAGCGTTAAGTTTAATAAATTATACAATACAAAACATAATGTTTCTGTATACTGTAGGCTAAGGTCTGTGTCTCATCCACCTGTGACAGTTCAATGTTCTGTATACTGTAGGCTAAGGTCTGTCACACCCGCCTGTGACAGTTCAATGTTCTGTATACTGTAGGCTAAGGTCTGTCACACCCACCTGTGACAGTTCAATGTTCTGTATACTGTAGGCTAAGGTCTGTCACACCCACCTGTGACAGTTCAATGTTCTGTATACTGTAGGCTAAGGTCTGTCACACCCACCTGTGACAGTTCAATGTTCTGTATACTGTAGGCTAAGGTCTGTCACACCCACCTGTGACAGTTCAATGTTCTGTATACTGTAGGCTAAGGTCTGTCACACCCACCTGTGACAGTTCAATGTTCTGTATACTGAAGGCTAAGGTCTGTCACACCCACCTGTGACAGTTCAATGTTCTGTATACTGTAGGCTAAGGTCTGTCACACCCGCCTGTGACAGTTCAATGTTCTGTATACTGTAGGCTAAGGTCTGTCACACCCGCCTGTGACAGTTCAATGTTCTGTATACTGTAGGCTAAGGTCTGTCACACCCACCTGTGACAGTTCAATGTTCTGTATACTGTAGGCTAAGGTCTGTCACACCCACCTGTGACAGTTCAATGTTCTGTATACTGTAGGCTAAGGTCTGTCACACCCGCCTGTGACAGTTCAATGTTCTGTATACTGTAGGCTAAGGCCTGTCACACCCACCTGTGACAGTTCAATGTTCTGTATACTGTAGGCTAAGGTCTGTCACACCCACCTGTGACAGTTCAATGTTCTGTATACTGTAGGCTAAGGTCTGTCACACCCGCCTGTGACAGTTCAATGTTCTGTATACTGTAGGCTAAGGTCTGTCACACCCACCTGTGACAGTTCAATGTTCTGTATACTGTAGGCTAAGGTCTGTCACACCCACCTGTGACAGTTCAATGTTCTGTATACTGTAGGCTAAGGTCTGTCACACCCACCTGTGACAGTTCAATGTTCTGTATACTGTAGGCTAAGGTCTGTCACACCCACCTGTGACAGTTCAATGTTCTGTATACTGTAGGCTAAGGTCTGTCACACCCACCTGTGACAGTTCAATGTTCTGTATACTGTAGGCTAAGGTCTGTCACACCCACCTGTGACAGTTCAATGTTCTGTATACTGTAGGCTAAGGTCTGTCACACCCACCTGTGACAGTTCAATGTTCTGTATACTGTAGGCTAAGGTCTGTCACACCCACCTGTGACAGTTCAATGTTCTGTATACTGTAGGCTAAGGTCTGTCACACCCACCTGTGACAGTTCAATGTTCTGTATACTGTAGGCTAAGGTCTGTCACACCCACCTGTGACAGTTCAATGTTCTGTATACTGTAGGCTAAGGTCTGTCACACCCGCCTGTGACAGTTCAATGTTCTGTATACTGTAGGCTAAGGTCTGTCACACCCACCTGTGACTGTTCAATGTTCTGTATACTGTAGGCTAAGGTCTGTCACACCCGCCTGTGACAGTTCAATGTTCTGTATACTGTAGGCTAAGGTCTGTCACACCCACCTGTGACAGTTCAATGTTCTGTATACTGTAGGCTAAGGTCTGTCACACCCGCCTGTGACAGTTCAATGTTCTGTATACTGTAGGCTAAGGTCTGTCACACCCACCTGTGACAGTTCAATGTTCTGTATACTGTACGCTAAGGTCTGTCACACCCACCTGTGACAGTTCAATGTTCTGTATACTGTAGGCTAAGGTCTGTCACACCCACCTGTGACAGTTCAATGTTCTGTATACTGTAGGCTAAGGTCTGTCACACCCGCCTGTGACAGTTCAATGTTCTGTATACTGTAGGCTAAGGTCTGTCACACCCGCCTGTGGCAGTTCAATGTTCTGTATACTGTAGGCAAAGGTCTGTCACACCCACCTGTGACAGTTCAATGTTCTGTATACTGTAGGCTAAGGTCTGTCACACCCACCTGTGACAGTTCAATGTTCTGTATACTGTAGGCTAAGGTCTGTCACACCCACCTGTGACAGTTCAATGTTCTGTATACTGCAGGCTAAGGTCTGTCACACCCACCTGTGACAGTTCAATGTTCTGTATACTGTAGGCTAAGGTCTGTCACACCCACCTGTGACAGTTCAATGTTCTGTAAACTGTAGGCTAAGGTCTGTCACACCCACCTGTGACAGTTCAATGTTCTGTATACTGTAGGCTAAGGTCTGTCACACCCACCTGTGACAGTTCAATGTTCTGTATACTGTAGGCTAAGGTCTGTCACACCCACCTGTGACAGTTCAATGTTCTGTAAACTGTAGGCTAAGGTCTGTCACACCCACCTGTGACAGTTCAATGTTCTGTATACTGTAGGCTAAGGTCTGTCACACCCACCTGTGACAGTTCAATGTTCTGTAAACTGTAGGCTAAGGTCTGTCACACCCACCTGTCTCAGTGATGATGCCGTCGTTGTCGGAGAGGAGTCGGTCCATCGGGTGGTTGACTCGCCGACACACATCGGCGGAGTACAACTCAAACACATTGTTTGTATGCATTAACACCTGCAGAGATACAAACATGGATGGCATTGTTTGTATGCATTAACACCTGCAGTGATACAAACAGGGATGGCATTGTTTGTATGCATTAAAACCTGCAGGGATACAAACATGGATGGCATTGTTTGTATACATTAACACCTGCAGTGATACAAACAGGGATGGCATTGTTTGTATGTATTAAAACCTGCAGTGATACAAACATAGATGGCATTGTTTGTATGCATTCAAATCTGCAGTGATACAAACATGGATGGCATTGTTTGTATGCATTAAAACCTGCAGGGATACAAACAGGGATGGCATTGTGTGTATGCATTAAAACCTGCAGTGATACAAACGTGGATGGCATTGTTTGTATGTATTAACACCTGCAGTGATACAAACAGGGATGGCACTGTTTGTATGTATTAAAACCTGCAGTGATACAAACATGGATGGCATTGTTTGTATGCATTAAAACCTGCAGTTATACAAACATGGATGGCATTGTTTGTATGCATTAAAACCTGCAGGGATACAAACAGGGATGGCATTGTGTGTATGCATTAAAACCTGCAGTGATACAAACGTGGATGGCATTGTTTGTATGTATTAACACCTGCAGAGATGCAAACATGGATGGCATTGTTTGTATGCATTAAAACAGGTAGTGATACAAACGTGGATAGCATGGTTTGTGTGTATTAACACCTGCAGAGATACAAACATGGATGGCATTGTTTGTATGCATTAAAACAGGTAGTGATACAAACGTGGATGGCATTGTTTGTATACATTAAAACCTGCAGAGATACAAACATGGCTGGCATTGTTTGTATGCATTAAAACCTGCAGTGATACAAACATGGATGGCATTGTTTGTATGCATTAAAACCTGCAGTGATACAAACATGGATGGCATTGTTTGTATGCATTAAAACCTGCAGTGATACAAACAGGGATGGCATTGTGTGTATGCATTAAAACCTGCGGTGATACAAACGTGGATGGCATTGTTTGTATGTATTAAAACCTGCAGTGATACAAACATGGATGGCATTGTTTGTATGCATTAAAACCTGCAGGGATACAAACAGGGATGGCATTGTGTGTATGCATTAAAACCTGCAGTGATACAAACGTGGATGGCATTGTTTGTATGTATTAACACCTGCAGAGATGCAAACATGGATGGCATTGTTTGTATGCATTAAAACAGGTAGTGATACAAACGTGGATAGCATGGTTTGTGTGTATTAACACCTGCAGAGATACAAACATGGATGGCATTGTTTGTATGCATTAAAACAGGTAGTGATACAAACGTGGATGGCATTGTTTGTATACATTAAAACCTGCAGAGATACAAACATGGCTGGCATTGTTTGTATGCATTAAAACCTGCAGTGATACAAACATGGATGGCATTGTTTGTATGCATTAAAACCTGCAGTGATACAAACATGGATGGCATTGTTTGTATGCATTAAAACCTGCAGTGATACAAACAGGGATGGCATTGTGTGTATGCATTAAAACCTGCGGTGATACAAACGTGGATGGCATTGTTTGTATGTATTAACACCTGCAGAGATACAAACATGAATGGCATTTCCCGACAAATTTGTCGACAAAATTGCTTCTTTCGGCACGTTCTCCGGACTCGTCCGAACTCACCATTGGAGAGACCACAAAGTGCATCCCCTTTTTTTGCAATCCGGTGTATCAGAAATAATGCATAATTTACACTTACATTCTCCTCGTGCTCCGCAACTCAACCCCGGCGTATCAGAAATAAAGCATAACTTCCACTTACATTCTCCAAAGTGAACTCCACCAGGGGTCGCACCAGGTTGAACATCTCGTCGATGGCGTGTCCGGCCATGCCCGGCATGACGGCGAGGAGGCCGGCCCCGACGCTGCGGATCACCATGGTCCGCGTGAACACGATGTGGAAGGGAAAGACGTCGAAGAACATGTCGGAAGAGAGGTGGAGGGAGTCCAGGTCTGTGGCAAGGTCCTGCTCGCAGCCGTCGTACGCCGTGTTGTCGAAGTTGAGCTTCATGACGACGTGGGTCATGCCGATGTTATCATCCTCGCGAATGATGTCGATCTCCACCGGTGTGTTGTAGTAGTGCTTGCCCACAGCCTTGATCTGCCCCATCACGTAGTAGATGAAGCCCTTGCGCTTGCTGCGGTAGTGTAACGTCAAGCCTTGGCGATGCTCGTTCTCGCAGAAGAAGGACGGCGGTTTGAGCTTCGGGTACGAGAAGCGGAGGTACTCATGCAGGTTATCCAGGCCGTTGAGGAAGTCTCGCATGTTGCGGCCCAGCACCTTGAGGATGCGGTCGTAGCCGAACTGGCCGACGTACACCACGAAGGCGTCGCCGAAGTGGTCCATCAGCACGTTGACCGTCGTGCCGGTCACGTCCTGAGCGGCCTTGGTCAGGCGGGAGATGATCGACTCGCTGTACACCTTCTGGTTGGAGAAGGATTGGTGCGGGATCCCGGCCCGGATCAGAACCTCCTGCAAGGCCTTCTCCCCGTAGTTGGCCTTCACGGACTGGCAGATTGCCTCCAGTAAGAGGCCGTACATCTTGGGTCAGTGGGTGGGCACGTGAATAGGTGGGTAGGTCAAGGTGAGTGGGACGGATTTGATCGTGACGTCAATCGATCGCGACGTCACTCGATCGTCACGTCACTCAAGATTATGAAATGGCAGTTTCTGGACGCTGCAATAAACGCGTCACAGTTTTGATGACGTCATTTTGCCGGTTCCGTAGAAATTAGAACGACACTGTCCGGATGGTACAGTAATGACGTCACAGTGATGATGGTACCATGATGATGTCACAGTTTTGGTGGTGATACAGTGAGTAAGTCACAATAAGAAAATGTCACTTTCGGCTTACAGAACTTTATAATTTTCACAATTTTCACCACGCGCAATCGAAGAGGAATCTGAAAATACAAAAAAGCGAAATGCACGTTAAGTATCTAAACCTGTGGTACCATTATGCAAATGACCATTGCACGAGTTGAGCAGACATCGACCTAATATTTCCTCCCCTATGGTTGGAGAGCTACATTGCAGTTAGCTATCGCGTAGGACGATGTTTGTGAAAAGTAATTTACCCAGAATATCTGGACAATGATGTGTGTTCTGTCCATTGCTTCTGACCAGAGTGAATGGTGATATTTTTTCGGAGAGTTCGCTCCACCCAAAGTGCCCCACCCCCTCCCATATTTCAGAATGCCTGCATCTTGGGCCAGGGTTTATTGGTCTAAGTTAGCCATCACGTGCCATACAACGGCATAACACACCGAAATTTGATTTAATTTCAGAAATCTGGATCCGTCCTTGTCGCACGCATTTGGAATCTCAATGCAAGAGACATATCTGTATCATGGACCTCCCGATCCCATCAAGACCCATAACAATGTAATTCTTTTAATAATGTAAGAGTCCTTGAGCAGGCTAAAGCATCGTGGTGTAAACCATGAGCTAGTAGATGGATACCGCTATTGTCGTGGGACAAGGAGGGCCTCCCCCGGCAGACACACAGACTGAGCCCCCGTGGGCGGCACATCGGCACATCTCGGATTTCCGGGCGACATCGGCTTATAACATATAGCGTGAGGTCCACCATGACACGTGACTGGCGTGAGGCTTTGTTCCATCGTCCCATCTTGTGAAGCTCCTGAAGACGTACACGCAGGGACATCTCACACCAACGGTCTAGACAACCAGCAGACGACCGTCACAGTGACCTTGACCGTCGCCCAGGGGGACTTCCTGCTGAACGTCATCCCAGCTCCTGGCTAATGGCCTTAATTAATGCCTTGATGAGGGCTAAAAGCTGGCGGCGGTGGCAGTGGGGGCGGGCGGGGTCGGGAGGGGGGGGGGGGGGGGTATTTGTCAATCTGATCTACGGAGAGAAACTGTCCCAATCTCTAGCCCTAAGATTAATGTTGTTAATATTATACGGCCGTATTGTGGGACGCAGCACTGATCTCCTTGACTTTCTGTTCACTAGAAGGTCATGACCGCCATAGAGCTCTCCCCCTATAGATAGATAATAATCACCATTACGCCTACGCTAGAGATACCCCACCATCCTTCAAATGGAAGGTCCCAGTTCACCGTCGGCACATTTAATCTGATAATGTGGTATTAGGCTACTAGATGCTTCAATAGACCGATCCAGTCTGTCAATAATTCACTGACGTCACTGCTGCTTTTATCCAATCATGTGGTGGAAAAGGGTTTTCCACGTGTGTCGGACAAACAACTCGGACAAACAACTCGGACAAACAAAGCAGCATGTCACTTTCTTGTCAGTTTCAGAGATGAGCACTTCTCACTTGTACCTTTCATACTCACGATCAACGAAGAAGGACTCTAGGGTGGCTTAGTGTTGTAGTATGGATCGGTCTATTTGTACGACTCCCAGAGACTATCCCAGAAGCGACCAAGACATCTTGATACCAAACCACACCAAAGACGTCGGTTTTCATCCGAGGGGAAGCATGGACATGGCTGAGGTCAGTGATATCAAGCCTAAGAACACCCGGCCTCCTTCCACGTCCACCCACCCCACCTCGGCGCTTATCTCAGGGGACGCTTGGACACGGCTGAGCTATGTGATACCAATACCAAAGAAATACTCTTCGATATAATTTTAACAAGTCCTTAATTCAGCAAATCCACCTCTTAGTAGGTGGCTACTTATGTATTATGAACCCGAAAATCGATCGAAAAATCTTCCACTTAGCGCCAGGTCTCTTGGCGTAGCCTAGGTGTGGTTTATGAATACGGCCCCAGCACGGAGACAATACCAGTATCGCAGCGGGCCCCGGTGCACGGTCGGCGGTAACGGACAGATAACGCGGCCAAAATAAACCTACGGATCACATCTGAACCGGTATTTACTGGAATTCGAGAGAGAAACAGATTGCCAGACAAAAATGCGACTTCACGTAAAAACATTATTCGGTCGGAGAATAGAACGGTGAAAAGAAAGTCAAGGCCATGGCGGCCACATGACGTCACCACACTGAGGGGGCGGGAAGGGCGGGGGGGGTGGGGGGGAATCCAGTGTTGATTTTTCCAAATTTTTAGTGTCGAATGTCGAGTTTTCATGACCTTTCGAGTCGCTTTTTTAAAAATCTGTGTCCATGTCGCTTTTTCAGATCCTCTGTGTCGGAATTTAGCGGTCAATGTCGAATGTAGCTTTGTTGTCGCCATTTGCCCCTTCCAGACCCCTACACTGTGTGTCTACAGAGCCCCCCTTCCAGACCCCTACACTGTGTGTCTACAGAGCCCCCCTTCCAGACCCCTACACTGTGTGTCTACAGAGCCCCCCTTCCAGACCCCTACACTGTGTGTCTACAGAGCCCCCCTTCCAGACCCCTACACTGTGTGTCTACAGAGCCCCCCTTCCAGACCCCTACACTGTGTGTCTACAGAGCCCCCCTTCCAGACCCCTACACTGTGTGTCTACAGAGCCCCCCTTCCAGACCCCTACACTGTGTGTCTACCGAGCCCCCCTTCCAGACCCCTACACTGTGTGTCTACAGAGCCCCCCTTCCAGACCCCTACACTGTGTGTCTACCGAGCCCCCCTTCCAGACCCCTACACTGTGTGTCTACAGAGCCCCCCTTCCAGACCCCTACATTGTGTGTCTACCGAGCCCCCCTTCCAGACCCCTACACTGTGTGTCTACCGAGCCCCCCTTCCAGACCCCTACACTGTGTGTCTACCGAGCCCCCCTTCCAGACCCCTACACTGTGTGTCTACCGAGCCCCCCTTCCAGACCCCTACGCTGTGTGTCTACAGAGCCCCCCTTCCAGACCCCTACACTGTGTGTCTACAGAGCCCCCCCTTCCAGACCCCTACACTGTGTGTCTACCGAGCCCCCCTTCCAGACCCCTACGCTGTGTGTCTACCGAGCCCCCCTTCCAGACCCCTACACTGTGTGTCTACCGAGCCCCCCTTCCAGACCCCTACACTGTGTGTCTACAGAGCCCCCCTTCCAGACCCCTACGCTGTGTGTCTACCGAGCCCCCCTTCCAGACCCCTACACTGTGTGTCTACAGAGCCCCCCTTCCAGACCCCTACACTGTGTGTCTACAGAGCCCCCCTTCCAGACCCCTACGCTGTGTGTCTACAGAGCCCCCCTTCCAGACCCCTACACTGTGTGTCTACCGAGCCCCCCTTCCAGACCCCTACACTGTGTGTCTACCGAGCCCCCCTTCCAGACCCCTACGCTGTGTGTCTACAGAGCCCCCCTTCCAGACCCCTACACTGTGTGTCTACCGAGCCCCCCTTCCAGACCCCTACACTGTGTGTCTACCGAGCCCCCCTTCCAGACCCCTACACTGTGTGTCTACCGAGCCCCCCTTCCAGACCCCTACACTGTGTGTCTACAGAGCCCCCCTTCCAGACCCCTACACTGTGTGTCTACAGAGCCCCCCTTCCAGACCCCTACACTGTGTGTCTACAGAGCCCCCCTTCCAGACCCCTACACTGTGTGTCTACCGAGCCCCCCTTCCAGACCCCTACACTGTGTGTCTACCGAGCCCCCCTTCCAGACCCCTACACTGTGTGTCTACCGAGCCCCCCTTCCAGACCCCTACACTGTGTGTCTACAGTGCCCCCCTTCCAGACCCCTACACTGTGTGTCTACAGAGCCCCCCTTCCAGACCCCTACACTGTGTGTCTACAGAGCCCCCCTTCCAGACCCCTACACTGTGTGTCTACCGAGCCCCCCTTCCAGACCCCTACACTGTGTGTCTACAGAGCCCCCCTTCCAGACCCCTACACTGTGTGTCTACAGAGCCCCCTTCCAGACCCCTACACTGTGTGTCTACAGAGCCCCCCTTCCAGACCCCTACACTGTGTGTCTACAGAGCCCCCCTTCCAGACCCCTACACTGTGTGTCTACAGAGCCCCCCTTCCAGACCCCTACACTGTGTGTCTACCGAGCCCCCCCTTCCAGACCCCTACACTGTGTGTCTACAGAGCCCCCCTTCCAGACCCCTACACTGTGTGTCTACATAGCCCCCCTTCCAAACCCCTACACTGTGTGTCTACAGAGCCCCCCTTCCAGACCCCTACACTGTGTGTCTACAGAGCCCCCCTTCCAGACCCCTACACTGTGTGTCTACAGAGCCCCCCTTCCAGACCCCTACACTGTGTGTCTACCGAGCCCCCCTTCCAGACCCCTACACTGTGTGTCTACAGAGCCCCCCTTCCAGACCCCTACACTGTGTGTCTACAGAGCCCCCCTTCCAGACCCCTACACTGTGTGTCTACAGAGCCCCCCTTCCAGACCCCTACACTGTGTGTCTACAGAGCCCCCCTTCGAGACCCCTAGACTGTGTGTCTACAGAGCCCCCCTTCCAGACCCCTACACTGTGTGTCTACAGAGCCCCCCTTCCAGACCCCTACACTGTGTGTCTACAGAGCCCCCCTTCCAGACCCCTACACTGTGTGTCTAGAGAGCCCACGTCTTTATCAGTCTCAAATAAACGCTTTACTATTTCGGAATCTGAATATTTTTAGCTAGGTTGAGAAAAGCGACGTCTCGGTACCGAAAGAACTTACTGGTAGGTCTGGAGGCATCTGATTTCCGTTCCTTCTAGAACAGCAAACTCCGCTAATTGATGGGTTTTTGGTGTAGCTTTTCCTCTGACCGTCTGACGCCAGTCAAAAAAGATACAGCTTACAACAATGAATCCTTTGAACTAACAACCCAGGCCGACATAGCCTAGCACACGATTCAGAGACTTACATAACAATACATGTCTCCATTGTTGCGTGTGATTATCTTTCTATTCACCGTTAATCCGACACCGCCTCTGTCTTCCTGTCTCTCTCGTCGTGCTTACCACTATATTCTTCACTTCCGGTTCCGGAAACAAAGGCACTGAGTTCGTATTTTATCACCAGCCACTGAAGGTATCGCAAGTTTGTGTCTGACAGCGGTTTATAACACCGTTCGGTATGCGCACCCAGCATCAGGGTATGGCATGTACAACATACCCAGCATCAGGGTATGGCATGCACAACATACCCAGCATCAGGGTATGGCATGTACAACATACCCAGCATCAGGGTATGGCATGTACAACATACCCAGCATTAGGGTATGGCATGTACAACATACCCAGCATCAGGGTATGACATATACAACATACCCAGCATCAGGGTATGGCATGTACAACACACCCAGCATCAGGGTATGGCATGTACAACATACCCAGCATCAGGGTATGGCATCAGGGTATGGCATGTACAACATACCCAGCATCAGGGTATGGCATGTACAACATACCCAGCCTCAGGGTATGGCATGTACAACATACCCAGCATCAGGGTATGTCATCAGGGTATGGCATGTACAACATACCCAGCATCAGGGTATGGCATGTACAACATACCTGGCATCAGGATATGGCATCAGGGTATGGCATGTACAACGTACCCAGCATTATGGTATGGCATGTACAACATACCCAGCATCAGGGTATGGCATGTACAACATACCCAGCATCAGGGTATGGCATGTACAACATACCCAGCATCAGGGTATGGCATGTACAACATACCCAGTATGCCATGTACAACATACCCAGCATTAGGGTATGGCATGTACAACATACCCAGCATCAAGGTATGGCATGTACAACATACCCAGCATCAGGGTATGGCATGTACAACATACCCAGCATCAGGGTATGGCATGTACAACATACCCAGCATCAGGGTATGGCATGTACAACATACCCAGCATCAGGGTATGGCATCAGGGTATGGCATGTACAACATACCCAGCATCAGGGTATGACATGTTCAACATACCCAGCATCAGGGTATGGCATGAACAACATACCCAGCATCAGGGTATGGCATGTACAACATACCCAGCATCAGGGTATGACATGTTCAACATACCCAGCATCAAGGTATGACATATACAACATACCCAGCATCAGGGTATGGCATGTACAACATACCCAGCATCAGGGTATGGCATGTACAACATACCCAGCATCAGGGTATGGCATGTACAACATACCCAGCATCAGGGTATGGCTTCAGGGTATGGCATGTACAACATACCCAGCATTAGGGTATGGCATGTACAACATACCCAGCATCAGGGTATGGCATGTACAACATACCCAGCACCAGGGTATGGCATGTACAACATACCCGGTATCAGGGTATGGAATGTACAACATACCCAGCATCAGGGTATGACATGTTCAACATACCCAGCATCAGGGTATCGCATGAACAACATACCCAGCATCAGGGTATGGCATGAACAACATACCCAACATCAGGGTATGACATGTTCAACATACCCAGCATCAGGGTATGGCATGTACAACATACCCGGCATCGTGGTATGGCATCAGGGTATGGCATGTACAACATACCCAGCATCAGGGTATGACATGTTCAACATACCCAGCATCAGGGTATGGATGAACAACATACCCAGCATCAGGGTATGGCATGTACAACATACCCAACATCAGGGTATGACATGTTCAACATACCCAGCATCAAGGGGAATGGCATGTACACAATACCCAGCATCAGGGTATGACATGTACAACACACCTAGCTTCAGGGTATGTCATGTACAACATACCCAACATCAGGGTATGGCATGCATAACATACCCAGCATCAGGGTATGGCATGAACAACATACCCAGCATCAGGGTATGGCATGTACAACATACCCAACATCAGGGTATGACATGTTCAACATACCCAGCATCAGGGTATGGCATGAACAACATACCCAGCATCAGGGTATGGCATAAACAACATACCCAGCATCAGGTTATGACATGTTCAACATACTCAGCATCAGGGTATGACATGTACAACATACCCAGCATCAGGTTATGACATGTTCAACATACTCAGCATCAGGGTATGGCATCAGGGTATGGCATGTACAACATACCCAGCATCAGGTTATGACATGTTCAACATACTCAGCATCAGGGTATGGCATCAGGGTATGGCATGCACAACATACCCGGCATCAGGGTATGGCATCAGGGTATGGCATGTACAACATACCCAGCATCAGGGTATGACATGTTCAACATACCCAGCATCAGGGTATGGCATGAACAACATATCCAGCATCAAGGTATGGCATGTACAACATACCCAACATCAGGGTATGGCATGTACAACATACCGAACATCAGGGTATGACATGTTCAACATACCCAGCATCAAGGGGAATGGCATGTACAAAATACCCAGCATCAGGGTATAACATGTACAACACACCTAGCTTCAGGGTATGTCATGTACAACATACTCAGCATCAGGGTATGGCGCATGTACAACATACCCAACATCAGGGTATGACATGTTCAACATACCCAGCATCAGGTTATGACATGTTCAACATACTCAGCATCAGGGTATGGCATGTACAACATACACAGCATCAGGTTATGACATGTTCAACATACTCAGCATCAGGGTATGGCATGTACAACATACCCAGCATCAGGTTATGACATGTTCAACATACTCAGCATCAGGGTATGGCATGCACAACATACCCGCCGACGTTCAGAGAAGCTGACAATAATAAAGACATCCTTAGGGCGGTGGCGGCGGTGGCAGCGGTGGCCAACTCAATCTACATAACTTGATACGGCTACGATCTCCTTCTCGGCTGAAGTCATAGGAATTACTGAACCATTATGCACCACAAGGCTCCCCCACATTGCCATTTAGTGGCACGGAACCAAAGAGAAACGAAAGACAGACGGAGGGACAGAAAGACAGATTGAGGGAGAGAAAAAGTCGGAGAACGCGTCGCTGAACCCGGAATCTCGACCTCAGACTTCCGCGTGTGGCGCTGCAGTCACCTACCATCCCCTCCCGCCCCTGCCCCCTCTCTCCCTCCCTCCCTCTCCGCTTTCTCAATCCCTCCGCTTCTCACCGTCGTAAACCACCCCCACCCCCTATCCCTCGCCAATGATTGGCTCGCCCGCAGTAAAAACAACCTCTGATAAGAAATCACAGAGCTAATTGATTAGTCGCCCAAGCGTTTATCGTAAACAGCGACCGGAACAAGGAAGGTGGATGGTGGGGAGTAGGGGGTAGGGGTGGGGTGGGAGGCTTGGGGGAGAGTGGGGGGGGGGGGGCGGGCTGTCCGTCTGGCTCCGGCCACGCCACAGCGGTTCCATATGTATCTGCACTGTCGGCGATCTGGATATTCCTGGAACACTGTTTTGCTTTAGGTTTCATGTTAACGCACCAGTTACAAAACAAAAACAGGAGGTTATATTGCTTTTAAAACTGTCACATTTAAGATAAAAACGGCATGTGGTATGAAAAGACTCGTCATATACTGATCCCTTCTTTTAGAGATAGTTCACCATTTTAGATATATTTTGCCAAAAAAAAACTATATTCACACAAAAAAAGGGGGACGCATCTCATGAAAATATATTCATATATTGCCAGGTGCATCTGCAGACGGGTTTGAGGTGCCGTGTCGAGGCGAGTCCTTCTCGCTGTCGGGTTTTATCTCTTCCCTTATTATCACTTAGCTGTGGCTGGTACTGAGCGAACCAAGGAAAATAAATGCGATCCAATATGTTGATGCAAACTGCGTAATAAACGCGAACCCGGCAGCAACGAGCCTGGTGCCTGGCTGGCTCCCTGCCCGTTACACCAGGCACCAGGCTAAAGAGATTGAGAATGTGTCCGTATAATAATAAGGATAATAATAATTAATAATAATAATAATGCATTATACATATGCATAATATAAAAATGCTTAATAAAAATGCATAATAAAATGCATCTTCTAATGTAATTTATGTGTAAGTTATGGAATTAAGCCACAGAGATTCCATCCCCACTCCACCCCCCCCCCCCCTCCGCCTTGCCTCCCCCACTCCCCCAGCCTTCTCTCCACACCCCCCTTTCCCAATCGTTGGTCCCAGAGAGTGGACAGCTGCCCCCTGCGACGTCTTCCATTTCCTTCTGGCCATAAGAGACGCGAGAGTTGCGCTGAAACGAGCCCCCCTCTCATCTCCACACCCTCCTCCCCCCCTCCCATCTCCACACCCTCCCCCCCCCCACCCCTCCGCCTTCACCATAGGATCACATTGGGCTCCTGTGGTCTGGGAGGTCATATCGGACACAGTGGCGTGTAACGGGATAACTCTTTCCTGTACTTAGTATTCGGTATGAATCACCCGTTGGGTATATCTGGTCGTAACCCCGAAGAGTGGATTACCAGGGGCGTATGTTGTGGCGGGACACGTATGCATTTCAGAAGCGGAACTGGTAAACACTGGCAAACAATATATCCTTTGTCAGAAACGTGAACCTTAAGATCGACTCTAGTGTAGATGGCACAATGAGTCCAAGATGATGAGAAGATGAGAATCATATCCGTGGACAGCATCAACGATTTAAGTTCAGCGCAATGTAATTTGGGACCCTGACGCAATTTAGATCCACTTTTATATCAAGCAATCATTTCTGGTTAATACGATTTGATATTCTCCCAGCAAATACAGAACGTTTTATAACGTTTCTAAAACGGTTCTAACGTTATAATAACCATTTTAAAATGTTATAAAAACGTTACGTGTTTGCTGGGCTTATATCATCAATGTAAGTATCGATGACAATGACTTTTATTGATATAGCGCAGTAAATATTTGATGAGACATAGAGGTAATCTAAAAGGTGGGGCTGGGGTAGCCCCAGTTCTATGGCTGTAGGACGGACAACAAGTGGTCAGGCCTACAGCCACGGCACTGGGGTGGCGGCGGGGCAAATTGGGAGTCTTCGTTCGTACCTTGATATGTAGGCCTATGTTGCGTTTGTTAATTATACGCGCAACCGCTGTTTCAATTAGCATATGGCCGTCATTTTTCACGGACCATAAATACAGTAAGGCATAGAATTCCTAAATAGTTTCCAATAAAGTACTAGAGACTGACTGCAATGGACGGTCGTTTGGTCTGAATTTCTAAGATATGTGAAGGACATGAGATACGTATACCCCAGGGGCAGACATTCCACAGTAGGGCGCGAACGCGTAACAATGCCTGAATGTCCAGCTGACTCTACCAGTCTACCAGCCAAGCGCAGTAACCACCAGATCATTCAGGTTGCCCCCTGATCTTAGTATCTTAATATACATAACGCAATGTTGCCCATGTACCGTGTCACATAAAGGCACTACAATAATGTACAAGAAGTAAAACGGAGATGCCTTTATAGACGTTCTCTGTCACTCTTACAAGTAGGTCTGCGAAAGGTGGCGTGTTTGGCGTGACACGTTACTCTGGGGATGGTTCACGCTTTTATCTGATGCTGCCCTCTGCTGATTCGCTTCGCAGTTTTCTTATGAACTGTCAATCTAAAACGAATCATTTCATTACAACGGAGGGTCGAGAAGGCGTGCAGGCAGGCTGGGCACAGTGTCAACGAGACACACGACCTGTATACCGCATACAGTCAAACAGCAAGGTGGCGAAGACATCTTCTCACCACTAGTCGTTTGGATAGCGAATCGCCAGCAATGGCCGAATCGCCAGCAACACTAGGCCAGCACTCAAATCCGGCAACCTATCACCAGCTTATCCTAAACTCGCCAAGGCCTTTGCCAAAACAACCCCCCCACCCTCTCCTTCGTCCATTCATATTGAGACCATACATGTGGATCCCAACAATACTGACCGTCTTTAGAGCCTGAAGGGTCCGAGCAAAGGAGCACGAGAATGTGTTGTCATGGTGAGTGCCGTCATGCCTTCCCCACGCAACGCCGCGATAGCACAGAGCCACCACCGTCTGCCTTCATCCACCCGCCAACAAAACTGCCAAATGTCGTCTGCTTGACCTCGGCGTTGGCGCGTTTATGTCTCTCCAGTCTCACCAGGGGGCACCACCGCACAACGTCCCGACACGGACAGACGACAAACGCTGGTGCATCACGTGACTTTTAGCAGCATTGACTTATAGGACGGCTGGCTGCTGTGATGACGTCTGCTTTCCACTGAATCGTCAGTCTAGGCGGGTTGTATCGTCCTGTGTATGTGTGGATACCTTGCCATGTATCCGGATACGGGTGATGCTGGATACCGTCCTCAATCAAGCAGGATTGACCGAGGTGTTTGATGTGACGGATAACTTGACCTGTGGTCGTTGTGGAAGCTAGCTCGCAGTGATGCTTAATTAAGTCACCAGCACAAGGATGCACATGATACCAAGGGCGGAAATAACACAGCATTGGTGACCGTCCCGCAGCAGTCACGACCTGGCTGGCTGGGGGTCGGGGTGGGTTGGGAGACCTGACCGTCCAGGGATAGCGGTGGGGGGGGGGGGGCGGATCAGCATTACCTACCTCCAATCTGGCGTCTTTCCGGAATGTGCTGGACCACCGCCGGGGTGGGGGAGTGGGGGGGGGGGGTCCCACCACACACAGACAGCGGCACATCCGGGCAATCCGTGCATGGAGGAACGACCAAAGAGTGTTGCTGCTGATCTCGCGTGGACACCTGCGAACAACGAGACCAGTCGTTTACACACCGCCCTTGACCCTGAACGGACAAGCTACGTATGGTGTGTATGCGCTCCGGCAGGCGGCGACACCAGCAGGGTCCCTGCATCCAACACACGGCGGGGGGGGGGGGGTGACGGCATGGCGTCCGTCGGCAGTAAGCGGTGGTTGCACGTATGAGAGGGGAAGGGGGGAGGGGGAAGGGGGTGGAGTCCGTGGCTGAGCCGCAAACTGACGGAGCCAGAAAGCCGCAGAAAACCCGGCCTGGTGGCAGCAGCCAGCGCCAACAGTCAATACGGACCTGTCTCCCTCGCTCTCGCTCTGGGCTGCGGCGGCCGCATCCGTCCACTGAGCCACGCTGAGTGCTCGCCGTACTAAGCGAGAGCTGTAAGCCACGTGCGTCCCGCTGTCACACATCCCCAGTACCCAGCCCCCAGCCCCCAGCCGCCGGCCCCCAGCCCCCAGCAACCAGCCCCCAGCCCCCAGCCGCCGGCCCCCAGCCCCCAGCAACCAGCAACCAGCAACCAGCCCCCAGCACTCAGCCCCCAGCACCCAGCCCCCAGCCCCCAGCAACCAGCCCCCAGCCCCCAGCACCCAGCCCCCAGCACCCAGCCCCCAGCACCCAGCACCCAGCACCCAGCCCCCAGCAACCAGCAACCAGCCCCCAGCCCCCAGCTCCCAGCCCCCAGCACCCAGCCCCCAGCACCCAGCCCCAAGCACCCAGCCCCCAACCCCAGCCCCCAGCCCCCAGCCGCCGGCCCCCAGCCGCCGCCCGACAAGACGTAACGGTGTGTCCATGTGGGTGACTTCGCCTCCTTTATACTCCCACCCCCACCTCCCCCGCCATCACCCCCCCCTACCTCACACCCCACCCCCCCACGTCACCCACCATCACCTCCCCCCCCCACCCCCCCCCCCACCTCCCACGTCATTCCCCCCTCCCCTCTCCTCCCCCTTCTGGCCGTTCGTTTACCCTCCCATTCTTTCACTCCCTCCCTTTCTTCGCTTACCCGTCGCTAAACACCTTTAATTGCCTATCCCCTTCAATCTCTTGTTGACTCCAGATTGTCGGCATTGTCTCCCGGTGCTGAACGGCCTTTAGGTGGGAGGGGGGGGGCTGACCGGCCACCCTGATCACTGCTCTGATTACCATGGAGACGGGCCGGAGCATCCGTCTCGTATCTCGCACGGCAAGTACCTACCCACGTGACCACGTGACTACGTCCACCCCTCGCCTCCCCCCCCCCCCCGAATGGTCGGGGTGCACGTCGTGGGCAAAGGAAGTTGGGAGAGTGGGGGGGGGGCTCGAACCCCCACCCCACTTCCTCTCCTCCACGTCACTCACTACTCCCCCCTCCCCTCACCACGTGACCCCATGGCAGCGGCCAATGAGTAGCCGCGCCTGACCCATCCAACTACTATTGCACGGAAATCCGTTTCTGAGAAAATGGGCGGCGGGGGGGCGGGGGGGGGAGGGGGGGGGGAGATGGTGTGAATGGACAGTGACATGCGGTGAGCGCACTCACATTATATGCGGTCTGTCGGGAGGGGGAGGGGGGAGGTTGTAGGGGTCTGCAGGGGTCTGTGTGGGCGGTTACACGGGGCAGCAGGAAGGGTCTTGATGGATCTGTCCGCAGGTGTCTGCAGCGAGCTGCAGGGTCTGCAGTGGTCTGTAGGGGTGTGCAATGGTCTGTAATTGGGCTGTATGGGTCTATAGCGTGGTCTGCAATGGTCTGTAGGGTCTGCAATGGTCTGTAGGGGTCTGCAATGGTCTGCAATTGTCTGTATGTGGTCTGCAATGGTTTGTGGGGTGTGCAGTGGTCTACAATGGTCTGCAGTAGGTCTGTAGATGGTCTAGCGTGGTCGCCTTGTGGGGTTTCCTTTCGCCTCACGTTGAGTGGCTACTAATCACAATTTAAGAGAAGGTCGCGCGGAGATTGGAAACCAAGTAGGCCTACAGAGGGCGCTTTCACGAATTCCGGTGCCAAAAATAAGTAACTTTGGCTACGGGAAGAGGGAAAAGATGTGCAGAAAGGACACGGGTGTTCTGTGTTCACATGAAGTTATGACTAAGCATTAAAGGCGCTAGCCATCAGAACTACAACTATCTCAGGCAATCCTTCGCCTATCAGATTCAAGTTGTCTGCGGCACATAGATCGCCAGTAACAGGTACATCGCCAGTGACTACACATCGCCAGTAACTACACATCGCCAGTAACATGTACATCGCCAGTAACTACACATCGCCAGTAACAGGTACATCGCTAGTAACTACACATCGCCAGTGACAGGTACATCGCCAGTGACTACACATCGCCAGTAACTACACATCGCCAGTAACTACACATCGCCTGTAACTACACATCGCCAGTAACTACACATCGCAAGTAACTACACATCGCAAGTAACTACACATCGCCTGTAACTACACATCGCCAGTGACTACACATCGCCAGTAACATGTACATCGCCAGTAACTACACATCGCCAGTAACTACACATCGCCAGTAACTACACATCGCAAGTAACTATACATCGCCAGTGACTACACATCGCCAGTAACATGTACATCGCCAGTAACTAAACATCGCCAGTGACTACACATCGCCAGTAACTACACATCGCCAGTGACTACACATCGCCAGTAACTACACATCGCCAGTAACTACACATCGTCCAGTGACTACACATCGTCAGTAACTACACATCGCCAGTAACTACACATCGTCAGTAACAGGTACATCGCCAGTGACTACACATCGTCAGTAACTACACATCGCCAGTGACTACACATCGCCTGTAACTACACATCGCCAGTAACATGTACATCGCCAGTAACTAAACATCGCCAGTGACTACACATCGCCAGTAACTACACATCGCCAGTGACTACACATCGCCAGTGACTACACATCGCCAGTAACTACACATCGCCAGTGACTACACATCGCCAGTAACTACACATCGCCAGTAACTACACATCGTCAGTAACAGGTACATCGCCAGTGACTACACATCGTCAGTAACTACACATCGCCAGTGACTACACATCGCCTGTAACTACACATCGCCAGTAACTACACATCGCAAGTAACTATACATCGCCAGTGACTACACATCGCCAGTAACAGGTACATCGCCAGTAACTAAACATCGCCAGTAACTACACATCGCCAGTAACTACACATCGCCAGTGACTACACATCGCCAGTAACTACACATCGCCAGTAACTACACATCGTCAGTAACAGGTACATCGCCAGTGACTACACATCGTCAGTAACTACACATCGCCAGTGACTACACATCGCCAGTAACAGGTACATCGCCAGTGACTACACATCGCCAGTGACTACACATCGCCAGTGACTACACATCGCCAGTGACTACACATCGCCAGTAACATGTACATCGCCAGTAACTACACATCGCCAGTAACAGGTACATCGCCAGTAACTACACATCGCCAGTATCTACACATCGCCAGTGACTATACATCGCCAGTAACCACACATCGCGTGTACTACACATCGCCAGTAACAGGTACATCGCCAATAACAGGTACATCGCCAGTAACTACACATCGCCAGTAACTACACATCGCCAGTAACTACACATCGCCAGTGACTACACATCGCCAGTAACTACACATCGCCAGTAACAGGTACATCGCCAGTGAATACACATCGTCAGTAACTACACATCGCCAATAAATACACATCGCCAGTAACATGTACATCGCCAGTAACTACACATCGCCAGTAACTACACATCGCCAGTGACTACACATCGCCAGTAACTACACATCGCCAGTAACAGGTACATCGCCAGTAACAGGTACATCGCCAATAACAGGTACATCGCCAGTAACTACACATCGCCAGTAACTACACATCGCCAGTAACTACACATCGCCAGTGACTACACATCGCCAGTAACTACACATCGCCAGTAACAGGTACATCGCCAGTGAATACACATCGTCAGTAACTACACATCGCCAATAAATACACATCGCCAGTAACATGTACATCGCCAGTAACTACACATCGCCAGTGACTACACATCGCCAGTAACATGTACATCGCCAGTAACTACACATCGCCAGTGACTACACATCGCCAGTAACTACACATCGTCAGTAACTACACATCGCCAGTGACTACACATCGCCAGTAACATGTACATCGCCAGTAACTACACATCGCCAGTGACTACACATCGCCAGTAACTACACATCGTCAGTAACTACACATCGCCAATAAATACACATCGCCAGTAACTACACATCGCCAGTGACTACACATCGCCAGTAACTACACATCGTCAGTAACATGTACATCGCCAATAAATACACATCGCCAGTAACTACACATCGTCAGTAACATGTACATCGCCAGTAACTACACATCGCCAGTGACTACACATCGCCAGTAACTACACATCGTCAGTAACTACACATCGCCAATAAATACACATCGCCAGTAACATGTACATCGCCAGTAACTACACATCGCCAGTGACTACACATCGCCAGTAACTACACATCGTCAGTAACTACACATCGCCAGTGACTACACATCGCCAGTAACATGTACATCGCCAGTAACTACACATCGCCAGTAACAGGTACATCGCTAGTAACTACACATCGCCAGTGACAGGTACATCGCCAGTGACTACACATCGCCAGTAACAGGTACATCGCTAGTAACTACACATCGCCAGTGACAGGTGCATCGCCAGTAACTACACATCGCCAGTAACTACACATCGCCAGTAACTACACATCGCCTGTAACTACACATCGCCAGTAACTACACATCGCAAGTAACTACACATCGCCAGTGACTACACATCGCCAGTAACATGTACATCGCCAGTAACTAAACATCGCCAGTAACTACACATCGCCAGTAACTACACATCGCCAGTGACTACACATCGCCAGTAACAGGTACATCGCCAGTGACTACACATCGTCAGTAACTACACATCGCCAGTAACTACACATCGCCAGTAACAGGTACATCGCCAGTGACTACACATCGTCAGTAACTACACATCGCCAGTGACTACACATCGCCAGCAACATGTACATCGCCAGTAACTACACATTGCCAGTAACTACACATCGCCAGTAACTACACATCGCCAGTAACTACACATCGCCAGTAACTACACATCGCCAGTAACTACACATCGCCAGTAACTACACATCGCCAGTAACTACACATCGTCAGTAACTACACATCGCCAGTGACTACACATCGCCAGTAACAGGTACATCGCCAGTGACTACACATCGTCAGTAACTACACATCGTCAGTAACTACACATCGCCAGTGACTACACATCGCCAGTAACAGGTACATCGCCAGTGACTACACATCGTCAGTAACTACACATCGCCAGTAACTACACATCGCCAGTGACTACACATCGCCTGTAACTACACATCGCCAGTAACAGGTACATCGCCAGTAACTACACATCGCCAGTAACTACACATCGTCAGTAACTACACATCGTCAGTAACTACACATCGCCAGTGACTACACATCGCCAGTAACAGGTACATCGCCAGTAACTACACATCGCCAGTAACTACACATCGCCAGTAACTACACATCGCCAGTAACTACACATCGCCAGTGACCACACATCGCCAGTAACTACAGCTAAACTAAAGCTATTAGCATAAAGCGCATATGGGATCTATATAGGGCAATGCGAAAGGCCCGACCTAATTCTACTGGTAATAACACAACATATTTACATCTTCTGTGTGGCCAACTCACCGCGGAGCGTCCTATGGATGGTAAGATGCCATAGCATCACTTACCTTTATATGGTTGCATCAGTACCGCCCCCAGTGGCGCAGCTACTATTGAAGCAGAATACGCAATGAGTCCACTCTTTCAGGGGCAATTTTCGACGTAAAAAACTGGCTACCCTCGCGTAAACAGAGATATAACCACTGATTAACACTTCTCAACAGATGTACATACGCTTTGCGTTTTCATCTGGTTCTCGGGTGCCTATGAACGCCGTACCTGACGTTCCAGAGAGCAAGCAACAAGGGCGACATTAGCTTCGCACAGACGGTCCTGTTTCAGTACTGACATGTTATGTTGACGGCAAAACGTTCTAGGCATCGCCCTCTGGCCAGCAAGCACAACAACCGCGACCCTGCTGCCTGCATGTCCCCCCTCACGCCATACATAGCTGGCAGCCCGCTATTATGACACAACCCCTGACATTCCTGCCGCGATAGCGAACAGGAGACATTGACAACCTGCCCCAAGCGTCACTGTCAACAGCCGGGGGAGCGCCTCACACAGACCGCTTTTTAAAGTGAGCGGTATGCAGTTGTTAAGGGCACGGTTCGAATATGTATATAGTTATATATATATGGACGGTTGGGGACACACAAAGATGTAAACACGTGAGGATAATCAAGCGATATATTCATGTGCTTGGCTGAGGGTGTTCCACTGGGAATACCGGAGTCTCTCGTCTCTGTTACAACTCCTAAACGTACATCTGTTTTTGCCTGGTGGTTTATTTTCGACAGGCGTTTGTCTGAAGCCGATCGCAGGCATTTGTCACCCCCCCCCCCCCCCCGCCCCCCACCAAGCACACTGCGCAACACTTCCTCCTCGCAAACAATCGCGACTGTACGGTGGCGTAAACCAAGATCTTCGGAGATAGCGGGAGGAGCCTCGACAAATCTCACCTACGACTGCTACATTGTTTAACCAAGAGTAGGTACTGGCCCCCGCCTTCGGTCATAAGGGACGGATTATGATTTGCATGGGCGTGTCAATGGGAGGGGGGTGGTGGGGGGGGGAGGGGGCACAGGGGGTACATGCCCCCCTTTCAGACCCTAAAGTATCGCTGTGCCCCCCTGGCCTTTTCAAATTCTGTGCCCACCCCCACCCACCCACCCGGTCGTCAAAAAAATAATGGACCCCTTGGTCGCAACTTTGTTCAACGCCCCCACCCCCGAGAAAGAGAGCATTACACAGCACTCAACCACTCTCCAACATGCACCAGTAAGCGCCATGTTATTTGATAGGGAACGCTCGATCTCCCGGCAGAGGGCGTTACGCTTACGCCATGATACGAGGAAAGAGTTCCCTCTGCTGGCAGGGTGGGAAACGCTGTGGAAACCGGATGTTGATTTTTATTTATTTGAGCTACGTGCTTCCGGTGCTCGCCGAGTCACGCGATAAGATGCACTGGTTTTATCTCAAGCCACTCTCTGCGCATTTTCACACTCACTCGCCAGGGCGGCACTGCGCAAATTGATGGGTCGCGCATTTGTACAAAGTAATGCCGGGACCCAGCCTAAGCCTGATAACACACGGTATTAGGTGATGAAAAGAAGAAAAAAAAAGAGCTCCGTCACAACTTTTCTCAAACGGATGCAAGATGTTTTTTGCTGTATCAAAGACACAGAGCTCGTTATTTCTGTTTTTTTTCATCATTTCAAATGTGTACGTGCAAGTCAATTTACCTCTCCACCCCCTTCACGACCCCCCCCCCCCTCCTTTCACCTGTACCTCCGTGATCTTTAAATCCAGTTCGTGTGTGCGGTGACCTTGGCGTCACCGAAGCCTATCGGGAGCCCCTAGATCCCCAACCCAGTTGCATAAATTTGCTGTCTTCGCTCGACCACGATCGTGCACAGTAATGAAACACGTTGCACAGTCAACCACATGTTATCTGATGTTGTTTTCAAAGGTTGACCTTCATTCGTGTCTTCAACTTACGGTACTTTATTAGACTCACTTTGGGACGGAGACATTTGTAACGTCGCACCCCCCACTTTCTATTCTGTCTGTTTAACTTCTTGTAGTATGAAAAGAGGTTCCGTACTCCGAGTTTAGACATCACTTCTACGCAGAGAGAACAAACGAATCATACGAGTAATACATTGCACCAAGTACACCGAGAAACTGATTCGTACCTGATAAAATACCGAATACCAGCTCTACCTGATACCAACAAACGTGAGTACTTCTTATGATTATACATAGTATATATAATTCTTATACTGTTATGTATATGTTAGTGTTTGCTATGACAACAACTTAATACGATCCTCTTTCCAAGTTTAGATGTATCTTGCGAGATAAAAGTAAATTTCATCAAAACTCGGTTATCTGCTTTATTCAAATGTTTGGAAGGTTGCAAACTGATGAATTATTCTGTTTACAAAATTATATCGGCGATTACTCGCGTGAGTTGTATTATAATCGAAAGTATAGGGTCTGTATTATCTATATATTATGTCATAGTCCAAATGTTATTCATTTGATTGAGTCCTTGCTAGTCTTAAATCTATTTAATTAAATACTTCTCTACGTACCATAGTTTTTAATCTGATTGTAAGGTTGAATTCAAATAACTGTCATTTGACATTGAAAGAAGTTTTATCCCATAGATAATTAACTAGTCCTAATATTCACAAAATCACGAAATCTCCAAAAAAAAAACATTATAGAAAAATACGAATTTATTTATTCCATTATACTCACAATACCCAGTTCGCGGATACATCACGCTGGCTTCGCTATTTTTTATGTCTAATTACTTCTCTTCTACTTCATTGCATATATTATGGAATCAGGTTATGATATCTAATTCACCAACACGCGGACATGGATGTCCCCTCAACATTTCGCATTCCGTGGAGTGGATCGCCAATCTCATGGAATAAGGGGGGCGAGATCCATAAGAACTTTTGCGATGTTTTCCCCGACACTGGGTGATAACGTTGTCATATTATATGGAACTTATATACTATTGGAAACAACAAACTCATCCACGATGAAAAATAAATTATACGAACTTGTTATGGCTGTGTGGATTTAATACTTGTGGTGTGGCTAACGCTATTTTATTATTTAATCAAGTTCTTTTGCCCCATATGGTACTCACCAAACACTACATTGCAGTGTTTATACTCATTTCCCCATCTGTTGACGAACAGTATCTTTCAATTCAGTTCCTATGAAAATGTTCATATTCGCGATACACACACACGTAACACACGTCAACCTGTTCATTAAAAACTTGTCAACTTTATGAAACATGACGTTGTAACAAAACAAGTTGCATAGTTGCAAGCGTATATCGGTTTTACACAAACGTTTCAAATTAAACATATACGTATTGTAATAATGTATTGTAATAAATGTATTGTAATAAATATATTGTAATAGATATATTGTAATAAATATATTGTAATAAATGTGATAATATATGATACATGCAGATTCTCTCTCACAATTCTGTAGTAACTTACTGTAAGACTTGACTAGATTTGAAAATATAGAAACGCGAATGAAAACTGACACATTCATCATTTTGGTAAAACGCATTACACTCTTAATGACACCACTTCGTTTTGAAATTATGTTCCGTATATTTTACGTGATTTTACGGATGTCTTAAGAAACCTAAAACGTATTGGTTCCATCCTTGCTTTGACTTTGAGTGTTTACCTACACATGTATTTTCTGTTACACAACGTGGGGGTCGGCGCGATAGCTCAGTGGGCTAGAGCGCTCCCATTGAGTGCTCTGGCCACCTGAGAGCCTAACGGCACGTGGACCGATGGTTCGAGCCCCGCTGTATAGTATAGTTTATAGTTGTATAGTTTATCAAACCCTACATCTCATGTGAACAAGGTGTCGTGTCACGCAATGGTTGTTTAGGACATGTCAATGTATGTCCTTGTAGAATGAAAATAAAATTTTAATATAGTAGTATAATCCAATGAAAAAGTATCCGTCCGCTCATAATCCCTGTGCATGTACGACAAATACGTAATGACCACCCTTCAATTGTAGGCCTAACTAATCTAATCTATAACTAAATTTGTCAGAGGGAACGAAAGCGTTAAATGACTTTTTTCGCTGCTGGCTCGGTGGACCCTCGAAAAATCACTAAGTCGTGACGGTAGGTGACACTGTATTGAAGGGGGACATGAAACAGACACCGCCTTCAAAGTTACGCCCCGTCTCCGAGCCCGCCCGCCCTCCTACCCGCCTCCTGCATTGGTTTCAGCGAGACATGTTTTATATGATTCAAGCCCCATGCAAGTTTCCTTCATGTAACGCGTCATTTGTACCCGTTTGATTCATACATAAGGTTTTGACTAGGACAGATGTTGTAGCGGGTAATGGTATTCATGTATTGTAGTGATATTGGAATAAAAAAACATTGCAAAATGGATAATGATTGCATTTATGTGTTGCGTTAATAATGTCTTTGATCGCTGCTCTCTGTCTCGTCTTACTTGTAACATATCATTTAACATAGCTTTTACAAACGCAAACATTGATTATATACACGTGTCACTGACGATTACTCATACTGTAACCCGAGAATATAAGTTGACATGGCGATATCCATAGCCTTTTCCGCAACCCATGTCTCATTTGTACACTCGTACTATAACACGAGAACAAATGCTTCAGACAATGATTAATAACCTCTTTGGTCAGTCATGCGTCCTAATTTCACCTCTTACTATAACACGAGAACAAAGACTAACAATGATTAATGACCTTGATCTATTTACAAACTAATTTATGTTAATTATACTTATTTGCATAACATCTATGCTAATTATACTCGTTTGCATACTAACTTGTTAACCCCTAAGGGGTATCAAAAAGCTATACTACTCCTACTAATAGCATCAAAACACATTTATTTATCTCTTGCGACGATTGTCTCCGTAAAAAATACGATTGGAGACATGATTGTCACCCCCCCCCCCCCCCCCCCACTGATTGGAGAATCGCAGCTATATATAGGGCGAATAAAAAAATATGTCATCTATCCGTTTTGTGAAGCTATATTTCTTAAATATTCTTAATCATAGCGCTAGGCCTTCCGCAATGGACCCACCCCTCGGCGCCTGGCTTTTGCGCAGGTAGTCTGGTTCCCAGTCTCTCTCTTTGCGTAACATACACGTCACCCTTACGTCACAGATAGTCAGGATACCAGTGTGCGCAGAGATTCTAAACTCGTTCCGAACACGTGCTTCGTTTGTTTGTCCCCAAAATGAGTAAACCGGAAATCTAAGTGAAATAAATTTTTTTTTAGCCCTATACTAGCGATGATCACGCGCTTTTCGTCATTTCCGGTTTGCATATAAGTATCGCCTCCTGATTGGTCAATCGCGGTCACACCTCCAAAAAGGGCTGCCGCCTGGTTAAGCGGCGAAATCGTGCCTGGCGGTCACTTCTAAATTTTATTGTGAGATAGGAATACAGATCGGACGAAAAATTATGTAATTTGCAGGATAGACACTAGGGCCAATATGAATCGGTAATGCAGCGTTAGAGACCAGGCTGGCGGCTTACCAGGCCTGTCTCCAACGCATCACGGGGTGCCGTTAGAGCCAGGCCGCATTTGCTGTCTTTGCGGTATTGCAGCGCATAATGGCGCGGCTGGCGCTGATCGAATAAATGTGTCCAGAAAAAACCCTGACATTGCAAGTTAGGACAATAAATCAAAGTATTTTCCCTCCGCCAGGTCAGTAAATTGCATAAGGATTCTGGAAAGATCCATATTTTGTCGGCCAGTTATAAAACTGTGCGCCCCATACGCGAAAATATGCGCTGCGACATCGCAAAGACAGCAAATGCGGCCTGACTCTAACGGCACCTAAGCTGGCGGCTTGCTTTAAAGCACTGTTGGGTGTGAAAGGGTTCCGCGGAAAAGAATTAGAACTGATCAAGGTCACTTTAGGGCCGCTGAGGAGGGGGCGGGGGGGGGGGGGGGGTGGGAGCGGGTGTAGTCATGTCGCATGTCGATCTTAAAAAGATGTTCAAGGGTCTGTAAGACTAGCTAGCTTTTACCATGCAATATCGCCATCTAACGGCTGAAGTAGAAAACAAGGAGCGGCGAGAGGTGGTATAATAATAAAGCCCATAAGTGCTGTACAGAAGTCCTCAGAAAACAACATAGTAACGAGAAGGGTCCTCTATTATCCGATCTTGTTGTTTGGCTGGGACACTCACTGGTATATGGTATATGGTGGGGTGGAGAAATGAAATAAAAGGATAGTGTATATATTATCCTTGACGAACTGGTGTTTAAGGCCGCTTTTGTGCACACGAGAAGTGCTAAACTGGGCCAGCGAACGTCCCTGGACGACGAAGGATGAATGGATCAATAAAACATGTCCCAAATTAGGTGCCCGGGCCCGGCTTCGAACCCAGGACAGATTGATCTGCGGTGTGGTGCGCTAACCCTTGGTCGGGTCAGGGGCGGATCTAGGAATTTGCCAAGGGGGGGGGGGGGCTCTCTAAAAAACTTGCGACCGGGGATGGGGGTGGGGGGCGCTGCTCGGAGAAGCCGACTTTAACAGTGTATGTTCAGGTTCCCAGGGGGGGGGTTGCAACCCCCCTAACCCTCACCTGGATCCGCCCCTGCGGGTGGAGACGAGTGGGAGCTGCCTGGACCTGGAGCTTAAAATAATATGTTCTGTAATTTTTATATCACCAATCTCTTCTCAATGTCAAATAAGTATGTTCTGTCTTGAATTTAAGGCATGAAAGCCTGTGGGATATCCGGAGAGAAGCAAATTTGTTAACTGAAGCAAAGTTGGTGGCCGGCTTTATATATTCGCTGTTCGGTATTTTGTGTGTGATGTCAACCGCGACTCGCTAGGACGTCCGCGCGCGATAAACTAGTCAGCGCAGTTTTATGTTAAAATCGTTGTTTTACAGACTCGAAGAGATATAAAACAGACCCTTCATATGCATCATAATTATGAGATACTTTTAGTGTAAAAAATCTAAGATGGCGCATGTAAGTAGGTTGCTTTAACTTAATTCACGCTCAGTCCGTGTCCGGTGGCGGCATACACTGCTAGCTGCCGACACCCAGGGTCAGCTTACTGGTCCGGTGGAACCACCAGCTGAGACTGTCTGCGGGGGATCAGCCGCTACAGGGAGGGTGACAGGGGTAGAGGGGGGGGGGGGGGCGGGGGGTGCATCGGTCCACGCTACCCAGCTGTCATCCACCGGTCGTGACCGTGCAGGAGGGAGGGACTCCCGTCACAGCTGTGGCCCGCCTAAATCCCTTCTTGTTTTACAAGATGCACCGTCAGTAACAGCAGATCAGCAGGGAGTGGTAGGCGCGAGGTTGGAGTAGAGCTGGGGGTGGGCGAGAGAGCCGGAGGTGGTGGTGGAGCCCGCAATGTATTAAGCAGGGGGGTGGGCAAGAGAGGCGATGAAGGGGTGGGCGAGAGAGGGAGTGGTGGGGGTAGAAGTGGGTGAGGAAGTGTTGGGGGTGACAATGGGCGAGCGAGGGAGTGGTCAGAGTGGAGGTGGGGCAGGGCGAGCGAGGGAGTGGTAGGGGTGGAGGTTGAGGTGGGGTGGGTGACGGAGAGAGTAGTGGGGTGGAGCTAGGAGCGAGAGGGAGTGGTAGCCCCGCGAGACATTTCAAGTCTGTCGAGACTATTAGGCTATCAATGAAACATAACATCGGGGCTCAATAGACGGTGTTACCTATAATGGTCAGAGTCGTTTTTAGTGCTCGGTCTAATGCCTTTTTGAATTTATTATGCAAATTCTGCAATAAGAGAAATTACCTACATTTAATAGCAATAAGGTAAATATCGGATTTTAGTCACTTGTTAAGTGCAGCACATTTACTTTACTTGCAAACCAAGAGTTCACATTGCACAAATTATCCTTATATGGATCATATAAGAATACAATTCAAGTGCGTCTAACTGCATAATAATCCGCAAACCCGTATTCTTCGTGATATCTGCTGAGTCAGCAGGAGCGACCTGTGCGTTTCCGGCCGCTGTTGGACAAATCAAGGGCTTAACTGGGTCAATATAAACGTCTCAGGACGATGAGGGCTGAAGCATGCCCCAGAAAATCGGTGCTCAGGGCCGGATTCGAAGCCAGGACCTATTGATCTTGGGTCCTGGCCCACACCGATCAACCAAAACGCGGCTTTCAGCGGATCCGCTCGCATGCTGAGCAAGATGCACCCGTGCAGGGTTTAGGCCAGACAGCCACCGACCGAACTCTTCGGGTGAGTTAGATCACATAAAACAAAAACCGGTTTGCCGAACTGACTGTTCGACAGATAAACCGAAACCGTGGAACTATCGAGAGAGCTGGTTTGACGGTTTCCGTTCCTCGGAACTGTCAGTTCAATCAACACACCATAGTTAATCATAAATGTAATGAATAGAGACTTCTGGACAAAAGTAGGACACTAATTTATTAACGAACAGTCCAATGGAGTAAATGAAACAGACTGGCATAACTTCATATGCACATGGCCAAAATACATGCTGAATCTGTAAACAAATGAAACTTTGGCCTTCAGGTGGGCAAACCTTCGAAACCGGTTTCAAAAACTGTTTCGGTTTCCCGTCGTTTCAGGTCAATGAACACGCCCTCAGTCTCCTAGTCTACCGCTACGTGGCGCGCTCACTCTACTTGAACAAGTACAATTTGTTGCGGGCATACCCACTAAATAAATAACTCTAATTTAGAAATAGTAGCACTCTAAATAGCGTAAAATAGTGATATTTTAAATAGAATTGTTGTCGAGAGTTGTCGAATATTATGATGCGGGACTACTCTCGCTGAGGCGGTCGATCGCGCTCCGCAGCTCAACCCAGTTCTCAGGCCTAGCTGCCTGACAACCCGACACAATAATGATTAAAAGATTTATTTTAGTCTTTTATTTCCGCAGGATCAGTAAAACATACATAACAAAACCGAACGTCTCCTACATCAAGCTGTCAACCTTACTGAAGGTCGGTCCTGCACATGCAAATATATTAAATTCCTCACTGCCTTGCATGTCAATAAGTCCTCCTCAAATACCGACCTATGTTTTTTTTACTTAGCATCACACTCGGGAAATGAAACAGAATATTTAATATCGTTTGAACCCTTTAACTTTTTATCAGCATTTCTGCTATGTCACAGACGTAAAGAGCGTTCACTGTTAGATCAGCCATAGATGACCACAGAGTATTTGTTCCCATTGTTTGATGTTCCGCACCCCATAGGCCAACTGCAGACATTGGATGTATAGAAGTCCATTCAGGTGAGGGAACTCTTCGTCCAATAACGAAGAATGACAAAACCCATTCCCAACAGGACATGACAAAATATTGCAAAAGGAGGAACACATTTGCCGTCTGAAAAAAACAAAATCCTCGAAATTGTCGCTCCCCCAAATATATCCTGTATAAATTCTTCGCAGTTGCCAATGTTCAGAAACCCATTCTGAATGGACAGTTTAAAGCATACGTGAAGCAGTTAAAGCTATCTATACAGTCATTGAGCACCACATTTACATTTAACGGTATGCCGATATCTTTCTGACCTCAGCACGTGCAGGGACATTGCTATAGAGTAGACACGTGGGTCCCAGTGTCATCTTGGTTAACGGCCAATGTGGCCTGCTCATTCTTTATAACCTCACCTACTTTTGAAAAAGGCATATATTTCCACGACATAGTAATGTGAGCCGCCAACGTCTTGTTGTTGGCAATGTAAGCTCCAGGAGCAGTGGAGAGATTCAGTGAGCACTGTATACACTATATACACATTGTACAACGATCGTTTCATTGAAACAAACTCAGAATACATGTGTGCATGTCCTCTGCAGCGGACAAGTTTGCAGGTATTTAAAGAATGCACCAACAGAGGTAGACAGGGGTAGGTGGGTGGTAGTGACTTGTGGTAATATTCGCTCACCCCTTTATGGCCACATTAGTGTCACAATATCGACATTATTGTCACAATATCGACATTATTGTCACAATATAGACATTATTGTCACACTATCGACATTAGTCACAATAGCTATATTATCCTCACAATGACGAAATTATTGTAACAATAACGACAGAAGTGTCACACTATCGACATTATTGTCACAATATCGACAGTCGTGGCAGAATTTCGACATTCGTGGCACAATATCTCTATTAGTGCCACAATGGAGACATTAGTCACAACTAGGGCCATAATAGCTACATAATAGCTAAAAGTGACAGCAAAATCATTGTAACAATATTACAGCTGTATTAATGTGACACCACTAGAGTCACCTTGGTGACAACGGTGACAGCCATCTTTGGGCCAGGCCACCATAGTGCCATACCAGGCTGTCGTCACATGGCCATCTACATCACAATCGTGATCACTACACATTGCAACCTGCACTGCAGGCACGTTAACTCTTAAAGAGGTTGTTCACAGCACTCACAAATGTCGAGAACTTGAGCCAAAGTGGCGTATTGATGTGCTTATTGCGTCAATATTATACAAAACAGGTTATTATATTAAAGACCTTTCTTACCATTTGGCAGAGTGATTTTTCTTATTCACACGAAGCTAGATATGACAATGTAAACAGTTCTCTAAATGCCGACCTCTCTAAACATCAACACTAACAAGGTCAGACAATATACATTTGAAAGAAATATCTGTTATTATAGAAGTGGAAGTTTCCTTCAATCCTCACGGTTGAATGAGCATAATTATATTGCAAGATGGGTAAAATAATTCATTAAAAGATGGGTGTTTTAGTGCGCTACTCTTATTGGATATGATCATACGAAACAGCCACTCAGATCCAACAGATCCTAGAACTCTGCATTCTTCCGGTGAAGCAACAGACGTGGCCTCCAATGTCAGTCTAAGGTCACTTGAACGCGGCAGCAGGGGCACGACGCATGTTCCTGTGGAGAATGGAAAAAAACTAATGTCAGGTTCAGGAGGTTCCTTGGTTATTGTGTGCACAAAAGCGGCCTAAAACACCAATTCATTTCAATGTCACGAAAGCGGCGAGTCGTAATCTACACCGGACTTGAAAATTCAAATGTCCTTCACAGCTCTCCGCTGTGGTTGGTTCCTCTGTACCTAATGCTTCGTGCTATAACAATTAATATTTATTATTAGCACAATATAGTCGCAATGAGCCTCTCACTCCAGCCACGGCAGACTGGGGGCCGTTATGACCAACAGCAAGAGGGGCGCGTCATGATACACACTGTATAAGTTTAAGTTCAAATATGTTATATTATAGTACCATGCCAACATATATACACGATATACAAACAGTAGAAAATATCAGGTTGGCCCAGCCCTACGAGCTTACAAGTCACTCTAGTTTAAGAAAATCTATTAGCTTTCACGAATTTAGTTACTTTTATATTGTGCGGACTTCCTCTTTTCTAAACAGTGTCTGGTGTATTTTGCTAATTGACGCGAACAATTGGTTAAACATGTAAATTAGTTGTTGATCTCTAGTGAAATTACTGAAGGTAGGGCATCGACTATGTACATTATACAACCAGCCATTCCGAAATTCATTATAAAAGTTATATTTAAATACAAAGTGAAGTTCATCTTCCATGAGCATATGTCCATAGTGCACTATAGCACGGTATTACTAACTCACATGAACACACTACACTATAAAAACTATCGTTACTATAGTGTCACGCTTACCTTGAGCCACTGGTCAATACACGGCGCGTGGTAGTCATGGAGACAGGGGAGCACGCGCAGCCTCTCCCCCTCACAGAATACACTCATGCAGATGTTACACATAGGGGTGTCGGCACCCCCATCGGCCGCCCCCGCCGCGCCCGCCGTCCCCGCCCCCGCCGCCTCCCCAGCCCCGGTCACGCCCGCGGGCTGGCCCTCCGTGCCTGCGGGGGGCGGGGGGGCGAGACGGAAGGCCTTGGTGGGGAGCATGTCTATCTGTTGCCGGGTGAGACCCTGTCTCTTCACGTCTCCGAGTCTCTCCGCCAGCTGCCACAGCTCCTGCAACGACAGGGGTCACAGAAACGCTCGGTTAGCGTCCGGTGACGTCACAGAAACGCTCGGTCAGCGTCCGATGACGTCACAGAGACGCTCGGTCAGCGTCCGTTGACGTCACAGAGACGCTCGGTTATCGTCCGGTGACGTCACAGAGACGCCCGGTTAGCGTCCGATGACGTCACAGAGATGCTCGGTCAGGGTCCCGTGACGTCACAGAGACGCCCGGTTAGCGTCCGGTGACGTCACAGAGACGCGTGACGTTACAGAGACGCGCGGTTAGCGTCCGGTAACGTCACAGAAACGCGCGGTCAGTGTCCAGTGACGTTACAGAGACGCGCGGTCAGCGTCCGGTGACGTCACAGAGACGCGTGACGTTACAGAGACGCGCGGTTAGCGTCCGGTAACGTCACAGAAACGCGCGGTCAGTGTCCAGTGACGTTACAGAGACGCGCGGTCAGCGTTCGGTGACGTCACAGAGACGCTCGGCCAGCGTCCGGTAACGTCACGGCGACAATGCACCCGCTACTGGGCGATAGTTGGTTGTATAGTCAGGACGCTTTAACCACTTTTGGTCATATCACGTCAATGAGAGAGGGAAGGGAGAGTGGAGTCATATCCCCGGGGGGTAAACCCCTACTCTTTGCGAAGAAGGACATGGGATCTTTATCCTGAGACCACACAGACATGACCATACAGACATTGGCCACAGCTCGCCTTGAGCACTCAAGGCGAGCGCTCTAACCCACTGAGCTACCGGGCCGGCTCCAGGCCACGTTAACGACCTGCTTCTAGGGTTCTGCCTCGGTTACAAGGTTAATCTCATTCGGAGAGCTACAATGCCACATATTTATTTCGCTTTATCTAACGTCGCTATTAATAGCAAACCAAAAACATTAGCACACGTGCCACTGACCGACACTAAGATTGATTATGAATTATGTACAAGCACCACTTTACTATATAATTACATTATGGCCCATGGTATTATATAGAGCTGGCCACCCAGTGTCACCGTATTATAGAGCTGGCCACCCAGTGTCACCGTATTATACAGAGCTGGCCACCCAGTGTCACTGTATTATACAGAGCTGGCCACCCAGTGTCACTGTATCATACAGAGCTGGCCAACTAGTGTCACCGTATCATACAGAGCTGGCCACCCAGTGTCACTGTATTATACAGAGCTGGCCACCCAGTGTCACTGTAGCATACAGAGCTGGCCAACTAGTGTCACCGTATTATACAGAGCTGGCCACCCAGTGTCACGGTATTATACAGAGCTGGCCACCCAGTGTCACCGTATCATACAGAGCTGGCCACTCAGTGTCACTGTATTATACAGAGCTGGCCACCCAGTGTCACCGTATTATACAGAGCTGGCCACCCAGTGTCACTGTATCATACAGAGCTGGCCAACTAGTGTCACCGTATCATACAGAGCTGGCCACCCAGTTTCACTGTATTATACAGAGCTGGCCACCCAGTGTCACTGTATCATACAGAGCTGGCCACCCAGTTTCACTGTATTATACAGAGCTGGCCACCCAGTGTCACCGTATTATACAGAGCTCACCACCCAGTCTCACTGTATTATACAGAGCTGGCCACCCAGTGTCACTGTATTATACAGTGCTGGCCACCCAGTGTCACCATATTATATAGAGCTGGCCACCAAGTGTCACTGTATTATACAGAGCTGGCCACCCTGTGTCACTGTATCATACAGAGCTGGCCACCGTATTATACAGAGCTCACCACCCAGTGTCAGTATATTATACAGAGCTGGCCACCCAGTGTCACCGTATTATATAGAGCTGGCTACCCAGTGTCACGGTATTATACAGAGCTGGCCACCCAGTGTCACCGTATCATACAGAGCTGGCCACCCAGTGTCACCGTATTATATAGAGCTGGCTACCCAGTGTCACGGTATTATACAGAGCTGGCCACCCAGTTTCACTGTATTATACAGCGCTGGCCACCCAGTGTCACCGTATTATACAGAGCTCACCACCCAGTCTCACTGTACTATACAGAGCTGGCCACCCAGTGTCACTGTATTATACAGTGCTGGCCACCCAGTGTCACCATATTATATAGAGCTGGCCACCAAGTGTCACTGTATTATACAGAGCTGGCCACCCTGTGTCACTGTATCATACAGTGCTGGCCACCCTGTGTCACCATATTATATAGAGCTGGCCACCAAGTGTCACTGTATTATACAGAGCTCACCACCCAGTGTCAGTATATTATACAGAGCTGGCCAACTAGTGTCACCGTATCATACAGAGCTGGCCACCCAGTTTCACTGTATTATACAGAGCTGGCCACCCAGTGTCACTGTATCATACAGAGCTGGCCACCCAGTTTCACTGTATTATACAGAGCTGGCCACCCAGTGTCACTGTATTATACAGAGCTCACCACCCAGTCTCACTGTATTATACAGAGCTGGCCACCCAGTGTCACTGTATTATACAGTGCTGGCCACCCAGTGTCACCATATTATATAGAGCTGGCCACCAAGTGTCACTGTATTATACAGAGCTGGCCACCCTGTGTCACTGTATCATACAGAGCTGGCCACCGTATCATACAGAGCTGGCCACCCAGTGTCACTGTATTATACAGAGCTGGCCACCCAGTGTCACCGTATTATATAGAGCTGGCTACCCAGTGTCACGGTATTATACAGAGCTGGCCACCCAGTGTCACCGTATCATACAGAGCTGGCCACCCAGTGTCACTGTATTATACAGAGCTGGCCACCCAGTGTCACCGTATCATACAGAGCTGGCCACCCAGTGTCACCGTATTATACAGAGCTCACCACCCAGTCTCACTGTATTATACAGAGCTGGCCACCCTGTGTCACTGTATTATACAGAGCTGGCCACGCCTCTCTCACCTCGTAGTCGTTTCCATCATGGCGGCTTTGGTCCAGCGCGCTCGCTCGGTGGTAACCATAACTCCTTCTCCTCTGAAACAGCAATCACAGGAAATACTCAGCCAAACGTCAGTCGTGCATGCCAAAACAGACATTCAGCAGAAGTGAGGCACGTGCGCTCAATGTCGTCTGCTCGTTTACCTCTGATGTAAACTGCGCAACGTGTAGTAGTTGTAGACAAGAGGAAACCGATTCCATTTTCAGAAGTTACTTATGACATTCATTAGTACGCTGACAGAGAAATTATAATGGAATGTAATATATGCAATTGTGATAGCAATGTCGACTGAACACAATCTCTACACCTGAGGACGCACAGACACATATCTGAGGACGCACAAACACATATCTGACGACGCACAAATAAAGGGTGATCCAGAACACTCACGTTGTTGCGTCCGTAGGGTGGTGTCCGTCCCAGACTGCGACCTAGATAGCTGAGGACCTCCGTGTCCAGAAGACCTTGGGACAACCAGCATCAAACAATCAATATTACATCAACGGCGTGCCATACTGAAACAATGCTCATCGGAGGTATGAGAAGCGTTGCCTATATTAATCCTCATTGCAATGTACTGTGATCACTATACATCACTAGTCAGAATAGTAACGCAATGAGGAAATTATGGCAATGAAACAATAATATTAGCGAGATTATGGGTTTACTCTTTACGACAAAAGATATGGGACCTTGATCATGCACAAACACAGACATTTGCACGGGTGGGAGTCGAACCCAACACCGGCCGCTCGGGCTGGCCTGGCAAGCACACTCGCTACCAGCTTGGCCACGTGGTGACCCCCAGTCTAGGTTATAGCCCAGTAACTACAGAGATGATATAGCAGCGTCTACCTCCCAGGCCAAAGTCTCTGTGACTGGTCCGCCTCCCGGCCATGGCCTGTCACGTGGAGCAAAAATAGGTCAGGTCAATCACAGGTCACGACATTATAATGTGTTCTATAGTGCATACGATGCGTGATATAGCTATAATGTTTTCTATAGTGCATATTGTGTCTTATGCAGCTACAGTATGTTCCAAAACTTATACATTGTGCTGTATAGGTGACATAATCTTAGAAAGTTCACACTAGCGTTCGAAAGTTCTCACTAGCGTTCGAAAGTCCTCACCAAATGTTCAAAGTTCACACTGTGTTCTGTAGTTCATAAACTGTTACACACTTAACACTGTGTTTCACAAGTCATACTGTCATAGAGTTCGCGAGGTAACACTATGCGCCTGGACTGTCCCACTCCAAGACCTGAGGAGAGTGGGAAGTTGGATGTATGGGCTCCAGACACCCATGTCCTGACGCATTACTCCGTCCTTGAGACCAGTAGCTGGCTGTACCCACCTGTTGCATGAGCAGGGCCACCTCGTAGTCCGGGTCGGGCTGCCCCCTCGTCACTGTCAGACAAACAACGCCAGGTCACCAGGGCTACACACTCCGCATGTATCAGGGTTACTCGGCCATGTATTGTCATTACGTAAGGCGACCACTGACGGTCAGAGATAAAGTAGGGTGTACTAGAATTTAAGGCGAAAAGCAATGAAAATATCGTAAGGCAAGTTAGTTACAACAGTTGGTTACAACCACCTTCTCGCGGCACTGTAAGAATCCCAAAGGTTACGACATTAGGACGACGATTATATTGATTAAAACCAAAGAAGTATTTCGTGACCTTGACCTTAGAAAGGTCACTCAGTCAGTATGACGTTTGCAAGGCCAGTAAATTCGGGCTGTGATCTTAGCAAGGCCACGCGGTATACATACGGCCAGTGAATTTAACCGCGACCTTGGCAAGGCCAGTGAATTTAGCCGTGACTTTGGTAAGGCCAGTGAATTTAGCCGTGACTTTGGCAAGGCCAGTGAATTTAACCGCGACCTTGGCAAGGCCAGTGAATTTAGCCGTGACTTTGGCAAGGCCAGTGAATTTAGCCGTGACTTTGGCAAGGCCAGTGAATTTAGCCGTGACTTTGGCAAGGCCAGTGAATTTGGCCGTGACCTTAGGAAGGCCAGTGAATTTAGCCGTGACCTTAGGAAGACCAGTGAATGTGACCATGACCTTGGTAAGGCCAGTGAATGTGACCATGACCTTGGCAAGGCCAGAGAATGCGGCCATGACCTTGGCAAGGCCAGAGGGTATATACCCTTGACCTTGGCCGGGTGGTCTGACCTGTGGCGGTGGCGCGCGTTCTGGCGTGGCGGTTCGCGGGCCCCCTCTGGCGGGAGCGCAGGCGGACGGGGCTCCTCTCGGCGGCCGAGCGGGTCAGGGACACCCCGCTGGGGGGCCCCATGGCGGCGGGGCCCCGAGAGTCCTCAGTGATCAGCCTCAGCAGATCAGCGTCCAGCGAATCTACGCGCAGCAAACCGACAGCATGGAAGGACAGGGTTTAGTTTATTTGTGAATACATTGGGCATGGGTGAATGTGAAACAATATCCAGATCCAAATCTGAGCCATTGGTCTGAAGCTTAACGTGCTACCCACTGAGTTACCAAAGCTTCCTCAACAAGTAGCGGTCTCTTGAGTAAAATTCACAATGGGTACACCGCGCTAAAGGTTACAGCAATACTTAGCAGCTGTGAATATACGGGAATATTATTTACCTTGACATATTCTAACTTACTACAGATGTATTGCAGCCATATGTACCATTGAAATGATGTGCGATATGCAGCGTTCATAACTTGACTTGATTTAAACTATTGCATTTTACTGACCGCGTCCAGTAGTTCTTACTTACCATCCAGGCCGCTTTCCAACGACACCCTGTTGCCCGGTAATAAACCCTATAGAGAGAAGACAAGGGCTCCGTCAGCAAACAAGGAATAATTGTACCGGTCTGAGTAAGGACATCCTATATGAAAGCAGCAGATGATGAGGTCGGCACGGTGAGGAGAGCTGCTGTGTGCACACCGGAACCCGTAGAACCCCCCCCCCCGTGGATAAGACATTTAAACACGGCCACGTGTATCATTACTCCCCCCCCCTCCCCTCACCACCCACCTGGTGAGGGTGCCACCCGTCCGTCACGTCCACCATGGAGCTCAGCACACTCCCCCTCCCTCTTTTCTTGCCCCCACTCCCCCGTCACCACCCACCTGGTGAGGGTGCCACCCGTCCGTCACGTCCACCATGGAGCTCAGCACACTCCCCCTCCCTCTTTTCCTGCCCCCACCCTCCCGTCACCACCCACCTGGTGAGGGTGCCACCCGTCCGTCACGTCCACCATGGAGCTCAGCACACTCCCCCTCCCTCTTTTCCTGCCCCCACCCCCCCGTCACCACCCACCTGGTGAGGGTGCCACCCGTCCGTCACGTCCACCATGGAGCTCAGCACACTCCCCCTCCCTCTTTTCCTGCCCCCACCCCCCCGTCACCACCCACCTGGTGAGGGGGCCACCCGTCCGTCACGTCCACCATGGAGCTCAGCACACTCCCCCTCCCTCTTTTCCTGCCCCCACCCCCCCCTCACCACCCACCTGGTGAGGGTGCCACCCGTCCGTCACGTCCACCATGGAGCTCAGCACACTCCCCCTCCCTCTTTTCCTGCCCCCACCCCCCCGTCACCACCCACCTGGTGAGGGGGCCACCCGTCCGTCACGTCCACCATGGAGCTCAGCACACTCCCCCTCCCTCTTTTCCTGACCCCACCCCCCCCTCACCACCCACCTGGTGAGGGTGCCACCCGTCCGTCACGTCCACCATGGAGCTCAGCACACTCCCCCTCCCTCTTTTCCTGCCCCCACCCCCCCGTCACCACCCACCTGGTGAGGGTGCCACCCGTCCGTAATGTCCACCATGGAGCTCAGCACACTCCCCCTCCCTCTTTTCCTGCCCCCACCCCCCCGTCACCACCCACCTGGTGAGGGTGCCACCCGTCCGTCACGTCCACCATGGAGCTCAGCACACTCCCCCTCCCTCTTTTCCTGCCCCCACCCCCCCCGTCACCACCCACCTGGTGAGGGTGCCACCCGTCCGTCACGTCCACCATGGAGCTCAGCAGTCTCCCCCTCCCTCTTTTCCTGCCCCCACCCCCCCGTCACCACCCACCTGGTGATGGTGCCACCCGTCCGTAACGTCCACCATGGAGCTCAGCAGTCTCCCTGTCGCCTCGTCCCAACCTTCTGTCCTTCCCTCTGTAAGCAAAAAGCATCAAATATATAGTCGACAACTCAAACACAGGCAATAGTTTCCTCCATATATACTATTCTCAATAACACCTACTACCTCCACGATTGCATCACAGTTGTTGTTATAAACCACTATTGTGCCCGTGAAGACAAAAAGACTACCTGAGGCGGGGGGCGCCTGGGTGGAGGGTGTGCTGGCGGCCCTACCTGAGGCGGGTCCCTGGGCGGAGTGTGTGCTGGCGGTCCTACCTGAGGCGGGGGCTGCCTGGGTGGAAGGTGTGTTGGCGGCCCTACCTGAGGCGGGGGGTCCCTAGGCGGAGGGTGTGCTGGCGGCTCTACCATAGGCGTGGGGTGCCTGGGCGGAGGGTGTGCTGGCGGCCCTACCTGAGGCGGGTGCCTGGGCGGAGGGTGTGCTGGCGGCCCTACCTGAGGCGGGTCCCTGGGCGGAGGGTGTGTTGGCGGCCCTACCTGAGGCGGGTCCCTGGGCGGAGGGTGTGCTGGCGGCCCGACCTGCGGCGGGGGGTGCCTGGGCGGAGGGTGTGCTGGCGGCCCCACCTGAGGCGGGTCCCTGGGCGAAGGGTGTGCTGGCGGCCATACCTGAGGCGGGTCCCTGGCCGGAGGGTGTGCTGGCGGCCCTACCTGAGGCGGGGGGCGCCTGGGCGGAGGGTGTGCTGGCGGCCCTACCTAAGGCGGGTCCCAGGGCGGAGGGTGTGCTGGCGGCCCTACCTGAGGCGGGGGGTGCCTGGGCGGAGGGTGTGCTGGCGGCCCGACCTGAGGCGGGACCCTGGGCGGAGGGTGTGCTGGCGGCCCTACCTGAGGCGGGGGGTCCCTGGCGCGGAGGGTGTGCTGGCGGCCCTACCTGAGGCGGGTCCCTGGGTGGAGGGTGTGCTGGCGACCCTACCTGAGGCGGGCGGTGCCTGGGTGGAGGGTGTGCTGGCGGCCCTACCTGAGGCGGGGGGTGCCTGGGCGGAGGGTGTGCTGGCGGCCCTACCTGAGGCGGGGGGTGCCTAGGCGGAGGGTGTGCTGGCGGCCCTACCTGAGGTGGGGGGTGCCTGGGCGGAGGGTGTGCTGGCGGCCCTACCTGAGGCGGGGGGTGCCTAGGCGGAGGGTGTGCTGGAGGCCCTACCTGAGGCGGGGGGTGCCTGGGTGGAGGGTGTGCTGGCGGCCCTACCTGAGGCGGGGGGTGCCTGGGCGGAGGGTGTGTTGGCGGCCCTACCTGAGGCGGGGGGTGCCTGGCCGGAGGGTGTGCTGGCGGCCCTACCTGAGGCGGGGGGTGCCTGGGTGGAGGGTGTGTTGGCGGCCCTACCTGAGGCGGGGGGTCCCTAGGCGGAGGGTGTGCTGGCGGCCCTACCTGAGGCGGGGGGTGCCTGGGTGGAGGGTGTGTTGGCGGCACTACCTGAGGCGGGGGGTGCCTGGGCGGAGGGTGTGCTGGCGGCTCTACCTGAGGCGGGTCCCTGGGCGGAGGGTGTGCTGGCGGCGCTACCTGAGGCGGGGGGTCCCTGGCGCGGAGGGTGTGCTGGCGGCCCTACCAGAGGCGGGTCCCTGGGTGGAGGGTGTGCTGGCGACCCTACCTGAGGCGGGGGGTGCCTGGGTGGAGGGTGTGCTGGCGGCCCTACCTGAGTCGGGGGGTGCCTGGGCGGAGGGTGTGCTGGCGGCCCTACCTGAGGCGGGGGGTGCCTGGGTGGAGGGTGTGTTGGCGGCCCTACCTGAGGCGGGGGGTCCCTAGGCGGAGGGTGTGTTGGCGGCCCTACCTGAGGCGGGGGGCGCCTAGGCGGAGGGTGTGCTGGCGGCCCTACCTGAGGCGGGGGGTGCCTGGGCGGAGGGTGTGCTGGCGGCCCTACCTGAAGCGGGGGGTGCCTAGGCGGAGGGTGTGCTGGCGGCTCTACCTGAGGCGGGGGGTGCCTAGGCGGAGGGCGTGCTGGCGGCCCTACCTGAGGCGGGGGGTCCCTGGGTGGAGGGTGTGCTGGTGGCCCTACCTAAGGCGGGTCCCTGGGCGGAGGGTGTGCTGGCGGCCCTACCAGAGGCGGGTCCCTGGGCGGAGGGTGTGCTGGCGGCCCTACCTGAGGCGGGGGGTGCTTGGGCGCAGGGTGTGCTGGCGGCCCTACCTGAGGCGGGGGGTGCCTGGGCGGAGGGTGTGCTGGCGGCCCTACCTGAGGCGGGGGGTGCCTAGGCGGAGGGTGTGCTGGCGGCCCTACCTGAGGCGGGTCCCTGGGCGGAGGGTGTGCTGGCGGCCCTACCTGAGGCGGGGGGTGACTGGGTGGAGGGTGTGCTGGCGGCCCTACCTGAGGCGGGGGGTGCCTGGGCGGAGGGTGTGCTGGCGGCCCTACCTGAGGCGGAGGGTGCCTGGGCGGAGGGTGTGCTGGCGGCCCTACCTGAGGCGGGGGGTGCCTGGGCGGAGGGTGTGCTGGCGGCCCTACCTGAGGCGGGGGGTGCCTAGGCGGAGGGTGTGCTGGCCGCCCTACCTGAGGCGGGTCCCTGGGCGGAGGGTGTGCTGGCGGCCCTACCTGAGGCGGGGGGTCCCTAGGCGGAGGGTGTGCTGGCGGCCCTACCTGAGGCGGGGGGTGCCTGGGCGGAGGGTGTGCTGGCGGCCCTACCTGAGGCGGGGGGTCCCTGGGTGGAGGGTGTGTTGGCGGCCCTACCTGAGGCGGGGGGTCCCTGGGTGGAGGGTGTGCTGGCGGCCCTACCTGAGGCGGGGGGTGCCTGGGCGGAAGGTGTGCTGGCGACCGTACCTGAGGCGGGTCCCTGGGCGGAGGGTGTGCTGGCGGCCCTACCTGAGGTGTGTCTCTAGGCGGAGGGTGTGCTGGCGGCCCTACCTGAGGCGGGGGGTGCCTGGGCGGAGGGTGTGCTGGCGGCCCTACCTGAGGCGGGGGGTGCCTGGGCGGAGGGTGTGCTGGCGGCCCTACCTGAGGCGGGTCCCTGGGTGAAGGGTGTGCTGGCGGCCCTACCTGAGGCGGGGGGTGCCTGGGTGGAGGGTGTGCCGGCGGCCCTACCTGAGGCGGGGGGTGCCTGGGCGGAGGGTGTGCGGGCGGCCCTACCTGAGGCGGGGGGTGCCTAGGCGGAGGGTGTGCTGGCGGCCCTACCTGAAGCGGGGGGTGCCTGGGCGGAGGGTGTGCTGGCGGCCCTACCTGAGGCGGGGGGTGCCTGGGTGGAGGGTGTGTTGGCGGCACTACCTGAGGCGGGGGGTGCCTGGGTGGAGGGTGTGCTGGCGGCCCTACGTGAGGCGGGGGGGGCGGGGCCTGGGCGGAGGGTGTGCTGGCGGCCCTACCTGAGGCGGGGGGGGGCCTGGGTGGAGGGTGTGCTGGCGGCCCTACCTGAGGCGGGTCCCTGGGCGGAGGGTGTGCTGGCGGCCCTACCTGAGTCGGGGGGTGCCTGGGCCGAGGGTGTGCTGGCGGCCCTACCTGAGGCGGGTCCCTGGGTGGAGGGTGTGCTGGCGGCCCTACCTGAGGCGGGGGGTGCCTGGGTGGAGGGTGTGCTGGCGGCCCTACCTGAGGCGGGTCCCTGGGTGGAGGGTGTGCTGGCGGCCCTACCTAAGGCGGGTCCCAGGGCGGAGGGTGTGCTGGCGGCCCTACCTGAGGCGGGGGGTGCCTGGGCGGAGGGTGTGCTGGCGGCCCTACCTGAGGCGGGACCCTGGGCGGAGGGTGTGCTGGCGGCCCTACCTGAGGCGGGGGGTCCCTGGCGCGGAGGGTGTGCTGGCGGCCCTACCTGAGGCGGGTCCCTGGGTGGAGGGTGTGCTGGCGACCCTACCTGAGGCGGGGGGTGCCTGGGTGGAGGGTGTGCTGGCGGCCCTACCTGAGGCGGGGGGTGCCTGGGCGGAGGGTGTGCTGGCGGCCCTACCTGAGGCGGGGGGCGCCTAGGCGGAGGGTGTGCTGGCGGCCCTACCTGAGGTGGGGGGTGCCTGGGCGGAGGGTGTGCTGGCGGCCCTACCTGAGGCGGGGGGTGCCTAGGCGGAGGGTGTGCTGGAGGCCCTACCTGAGGCGGGGGGTGCCTGGGTGGAGGGTGTGCTGGCGGCCCTACCTGAGGCGGGGGGTGCCTGGGCGGAGGGTGTGTTGGCGGCCCTACCTGAGGCGGGGGGTGCCTGGCCGGAGGGTGTGCTGGCGGCCCTACCTGAGGCGGGGGGTGCCTGGGTGGAGGGTGTGTTGGCGGCCCTACCTGAGGCGGGGGGTCCCTAGGCGGAGGGTGTGCTGGCGGCCCTACCTGAGGCGGGGGGTGCCTGGGTGGAGGGTGTGTTGGCGGCACTACCTGAGGCGGGGGGTGCCTGGGCGGAGGGTGTGCTGGCGGCTCTACCTGAGGCGGGTCCCTGGGCGGAGGGTGTGCTGGCGGCGCTACCTGAGGCGGGGGGTCCCTGGCGCGGAGGGTGTGCTGGCGGCCCTACCAGAGGCGGGTCCCTGGGTGGAGGGTGTGCTGGCGACCCTACCTGAGGCGGGGGGTGCCTGGGTGGAGGGTGTGCTGGCGGCCCTACCTGAGTCGGGGGGTGCCTGGGCGGAGGGTGTGCTGGCGGCCCTACCTGAGGCGGGGGGTGCCTGGGTGGAGGGTGTGTTGGCGGCCCTACCTGAGGCGGGGGGTCCCTAGGCGGAGGGTGTGTTGGCGGCCCTACCTGAGGCGGGGGGCGCCTAGGCGGAGGGTGTGCTGGCGGCCCTACCTGAGGCGGGGGGTGCCTGGGCGGAGGGTGTGCTGGCGGCCCTACCTGAAGCGGGGGGTGCCTAGGCGGAGGGTGTGCTGGCGGCTGTACCTGAGGCGGGGGGTGCCTAGGCGGAGGGCGTGCTGGCGGCCCTACCTGAGGCGGGGGGTCCCTGGGTGGAGGGTGTGCTGGTGGCCCTACCTAAGGCGGGTCCCTGGGCGGAGGGTGTGCTGGCGGCCCTACCAGAGGCGGGTCCCTGGGCGGAGGGTGTGCTGGCGGCCCTACCTGAGGCGGGGGGTGCTTGGGCGCAGGGTGTGCTGGCGGCCCTACCTTAGGCGGGGGGTGCCTGGGCGGAGGGTGTGCTGGCGGCCCTACCTGAGGCGGGGGGTGCCTAGGCGGAGGGTGTGCTGGCGGCCCTACCTGAGGCGGGTCCCTGGGCGGAGGGTGTGCTGGCGGCCCTACCTGAGGCGGGGGGTGACTGGGTGGAGGGTGTGCTGGCGGCCCTACCTGAGGCGGGGGGTGCCTGGGCGGAGGGTGTGCTGGCGGCCCTACCTGAGGCGGAGGGTGCCTGGGCGGAGGGTGTGCTGGCGGCCCTACCTGAGGCGGGGGGTGCCTGGGCGGAGGGTGTGCTGGCGGCCCTACCTGAGGCGGGGGGTGCCTAGGCGGAGGGTGTGCTGGCCGCCCTACCTGAGGCGGGTCCCTGGGCGGAGGGTGTGCTGGCGGCCCTACCTGAGGCGGGGGGTCCCTAGGCGGAGGGTGTGCTGGCGGCCCTACCTGAGGCGGGGGGTGCCTGGGCGGAGGGTGTGCTGGCGGCCCTACCTGAGGCGGGGGGTCCCTGGGTGGAGGGTGTGTTGGCGGCCCTACCTGAGGCGGGGGGTCCCTGGGTGGAGGGTGTGCTGGCGGCCCTACCTGAGGCGGGGGGTGCCTGGGCGGAAGGTGTGCTGGCGACCGTACCTGAGGCGGGTCCCTGGGCGGAGGGTGTGCTGGCGGCCCTACCTGAGGTGTGTCTCTAGGCGGAGGGTGTGCTGGCGGCCCTACCTGAGGCGGGGGGTGCCTGGGCGGAGGGTGTGCTGGCGGCCCTACCTGAGGCGGGGGGTGCCTGGGTGGAGGGTGTGTTGGCGGCACTACCTGAGGCGGGGGGTGCCTGGGTGGAGGGTGTGCTGGCGGCCCTACCTGAGGCGGGGGGGGCGGGGCCTGGGCGGAGGGTGTGCTGGCGGCCCTACCTGAGGCGGGAGGGGCCTGGGTGGAGGGTGTGCTGGCGGCCCTACCTGAGGCGGGTCCCTGGGCGGAGGGTGTGCTGGCGGCCCTACCTGAGTCGGGGGGTGCCTGGGCCGAGGGTGTGCTGGCGGCCCTACCTGAGGCGGGTCCCTGGGTGGAGGGTGTGCTGGCGGCCCTACCTGAGGCGGGGGGTGCCTGGGTGGAGGGTGTGCTGGCGGCCCTACCTGAGGCGGGTCCCTGGGTGGAGGGTGTGCTGGCGGCCCTACCTGAGGCGGGGGGTGCCTGGGCCGAGGGTGTGCTGGCGGCCCTACCTGAGGCGGGTCCCTGGGCGGAGGGTGTGCTGGCGGCCCTACCAGAGGCGGGTCCCTGGGCGGAGGGTGTGCTGGCGGCCCTACCTGAGGCGGGGGTGCCTAGGCGGAGGGTGTGCTGGCGGCCCTACCTCAGGCGGGTCCCTGGGCGGAGGGTGTGCTGGCGGCCCTACCTGAGGCGGGGGGTCCCTAGGCGGAGGGTGTGCTGGCGGCCCTACCTGAGGCGGGGGGTGCCTGGGCGGAGGGTGTGCTGGCGGCCCTACCTGAGGCGGGGGGTCCCTGGGTGGAGGGTGTGCTGGCGGCCCTACCATAGGCAGGCGGGTGCCTGGCCGGAGGGTGTGCTGGCGGCCCTACCTGAGGCGGGTCCCTGAGCGGAGGGTGTGCTGGCGGCCCTACCAGAGGCGGGTCCCTGGGTGGAGGGTGTGCTGGCGGCCCTACCTGAGGCGGGGGGTGCCTGGGCGGAGGGTGTGCTGGCGGCCCTACCTGAGGCGGGGGGTGCCTGGGCGGAGGGTGTGCTGGCGGCCCTACCTGAGGCGGAGGGTCCCTGGGTGGAGGGTGTGCTGGCGGCCCTACCTGAGGCGGGGGGTCCCTAGGCGGAGGGTGTGCTGGCGGCCCTACCTGAGGCGGGGGGTGCCTGGGCGGAGGGTGTGCTGGCGGCCCTACCTGAGGCGGGGGGTCCCTGGGTGGAGGGTGTGTTGGCGGTCTCACCTGAGGCGGGGGGTCCCTGGGTGGAGGGTGTGCTGGCGGCCCTACCTGAAGCGGGGGGTGCCTGGGCGGAAGGTGTGCTGGCGACCCTACCTGAGGCGGGTCCCTGGGCGGAGGGTGTGCTGGCGGCCCTACCTGAGGTTTGTCTCTAGGCGGAGGGTGTGCTGGCGGCCCTACCTGAGGCGGGAGGTGCCTGGGTGGAGGGTGTGTTGGCGGCCCTACCTGAGGCGGGGGGTGCCTGGGCGGAGGGTGTGCTGGCGGCCTTACATGAGGCGGGTCCCTGGGCGGAGGGTGTGCTGGCGGCGCTACCTGAGGCGGGGGGTCCCTGGCGCGGAGGGTGTGCTGGCGGCCCTACCTGAGGCGGGTCCCTGGGTGAAGGGTGTGCTGGCGGCCCTACCTGAGGCGGGGGGTGCCTGGGTGGAGGGTGTGCTGGCGGCCCTACCTGAGGCGGGGGGTGCCTGGGCGGAGGGTGTGCGGGCGGCCCTACCTGAGGCGGGGGGTGCCTAGGCGGAGGGTGTGCTGGCGGCCCTACCTGAAGCGGGGGGTGCCTGGGCGGAGGGTGTGCTGGCGGCCCTACCTGAGGCGGGGGGTGCCTGGGTGGAGGGTGTGTTGGCGGCACTACCTGAGGCGGGGGGTGCCTGGGTGGAGCGTGTGCTGGCGGCCCTACCTGAGGCGGGGGGGGGGCCTGGGCGGAGGGTGTGCTGGCGGCCCTACCTGAGGCGGGGGGGGCCTGGGTGGAGGGTGTGCTGGCGGCCCTATCTGAGGCGGGTCCCTGGGAGGAGGGTGTGCTGGCGGCCCTACCTGAGGCGGGGGGTGCCTGGGCCGAGGGTGTGCTGGCGGCCCTACCTGAGGCGGGTCCCTGGGTGGAGGGTGTGCTGGCGGCCCTACCTGAGGCGGGGGGTGCCTGGGTGGAGGGTGTGCTGGCGGCCCTACCTGAGGCGGGTCCCTGGGCGGAGGGTGTGCTGGCGGCCCTACCTGAGGCGGGGGGTGCCTGGGCCGAGGGTGTGCTGGCGGCCCTACCTGAGGCGGGTCCCTGGGCGGAGGGTGTGCTGGCGGCCCTACCTGAGGCGGGGGGTGCCTGGGCGGAGGGTGTGCTGGCAGCCCTGCCTGAGGCGGGGGGTGCCTTGGCGGAGGGTGTGCTGGCGGCCCTACCTGAGGCGGGTTCCTGGGCGGAGGGTGTGCTGGCCGCCCTACATGAGGCGGGGGGCGCCTAGGTGTAGGGTGTGTTGGCGGCGCTACCTGAGGCGGGGGGTGCCTGGGCGGAGGGTGTGCTGGCGGCGCTACCTGAGGCGGGGGGTGCCTGGGCGGAGGGTGTGCTGGCGGCCCTACCTGAAGCGGGGGGTGCCTGGGCGGAGGGTGTGCTGGCGGCCCTACCTGAGGCGGGTCCGCGGAGGGTGTGCTGGCGGCCCTACCTGAGGTGGGTCCCTAGGCGGAGGGTGTGCTGGCGGCCCTACCTGAGGCGGGGGCTGCCTGGGTGGAGGGTGTACTGGCGGCCCTACTTCAGGCGGGGGGTGCCTGGGTGGAGGGTGTGCTGGCGGCCCTACCTGAGGCGGGGGGGCCTTGGTTGGAGGGTGTGGTGGCGGCCCTACCTGAGGCGGGTCCCTGGGCGGAGGGTGTGCTGGCGGCCCTACCTGAGGCGGGGGGTGCCTGGGTGGAGGGTGTGCTGGCGGCCCTACCAGAGGCGGGGGGTACCTGGGTGGACCTGAGGCGGGTCCCTGGGTGGAGGGTGTGCTGGCGGCCCTACCTGAGGCGGGGGTTGCCTGGGCGGAGGGTGTGCTGGCGGCCCTACCTGAGGCGGGGGGTCCCTGGGCGGAGGGTGTGCTGGCGGCCCTACGTGAGGCGGGGGGTGCCTAGGCGGAGGGTGTGCTGGCGGCCCTACCTGAGGCGGGTCCCTGGGCGGAGGGTGTGCTGGCGGCCATACCTGAGGTGGGTCCCGAGGCGGATGGTGTGCTGGCGGCCCTACCTGAGGCGGGGGCTGCCTGGGTGGAGGGTGTACTGGCGGCCCTACTTCAGGCGAGGGGTGCCTGGGTGGAGGGTGTGCTGGCGGCCCTACCTGAGGCGGGGGGTCCCTGGGCGGAGGGTGTGCTGGCGGCCCTACCTGAGGCGGGGGGCGCCTAGGTGGAGGGTGTGCTGGCGGCCCTACCTGAGGCGGGGGGTGCCTGGGCGGAGGGTGTGCTGGCGGCCCTACCTGAGGCGGGGGGTGCCTGGGCGGAGGGTGTGCTGGCGGCCCTACCTGAGGCGGGGGCTGCCTGGGTGGAGGGTGTACTGGCGGCCCTACCTGAGGCGGGTCCCTGGGCGGAGGGTGTGCTGGCGGCCTTACCTGAGGTGGGTCCCTAGGCGGAGAGTGTGCTGGCGGCCCTACCTGAGGCGGGGGCTGCCTGGGTGGAGGGTGTACTGGCGGCCCTACTTCAGGCGGGGGGTGCCTGGGTGGAGGGTGTGCTGGCGGCCCTACCTGAGGCGGGGGGTACCTGGGTGGACCTGATACGGATCCCTTGGGTGGAGGGTGTGCTGGCGGCCCTACCTGAGGCGGGTCCCTGGGCGGAGGGTGTGCTGGCGGCCCTACCTGAGGCGGGTCCCTGGGCGGAGGGTGTGCTGGCGGCCCTACCTGAGGCGGGGGGTCCCTGGGCGGAGGGTGTGCTGGCGGCCCTACCTGAGGCGGGGGGTCCCTGGGCGGAGGGTGTGCTGGCGGCCCTACCTGAGGCGGGTCCCTGGGCGGAGGGTGTGCTGGCGGCCCTACCTGAGGCGGGTCCCTGGGTGGAGGGTGTGCTGGCGGCCCTACCTGGGGCGGGTCCCTGGGCGGAGGGTGTGCTGGCGGCCATACCTGAGGCGGGTCCCTGGGCGGAGGGTGTGCTGGCGGCCCTACCTGAGGCGGGTCCCTGGGCGGAGGGTGTGCTGGCGGCCCTACCTGAAGCGGGGGGTGCCTGGGCGGAGGGTGTGCTGGCGGCCCTACCTGAGGCGGGTCCCTGGGCGGAGGGTGTGCTGGCGGCCCTACCTGAGGCAGATCCCTGGGCGGAGGGTGTGCTGGCGGCCCTACCTGAGGCGGATCCCTGGGCGGAGGGTGTGCTGGCGGCCCTACCTGAGGCGGGTCCCTGGGTGGAGGGTGTGCTGGCGGCCCTACCTGAGGCGGGTCTCTGGGCGGAGGGTGTGCTGGCGGCCCTACCTGAGGCGGGGGGTCCCTGGGTGGAGGGTGTGTTGGCGGCGCTACCTGAGGCGGGGGGTCCCTGGGCGGAGGGTGTGCTGGCGGCCCTACCTGAGGCGGGGGATCCCTGGGCGGAGGGTGTGCTGGCGGCCCTACCCGAGGCGGGGCCCTGGGCGGAGGGTGTGCTGGCGGCCCTACCTGAGGCGGGGGGTGCCTGGGCGGAGGGTGTGCTGGCGGCCCTACCTGAGGCGGGTCCCTGGGCGGAGGGTGTGCTGGCGGCCCTACCTGAGGCGGGGGATGCCTAGGCGGAGGGTGTGCTGGCGGCCCTACCTGAGGCGGGGGGTCCCTGGGTGGAGGGTGTGCTGGCGGCCCTACGTGAGGCGGGGGGTCCCTGGGCGGAGGGTGTGCTGGCGGCCTTACCTGAGGCGGGGGGTCCCTGGGCGGAGGGTGTGCTGGCGGCCCTACCTGAGGCGGGTCCCTGGGCGGAGGGTGTGCTGGCGCCCCTACCTGAGGCGGGCGGTGCCTGGGCGGACGGTGTGCTGGCGGCCCTACCTGAGGCGGGGGTGCCTGGGCGGAGGGTGTGCTGGTGGCCCTACCTGAGGCGGGTCCCTGGGCGGCGGGTGTGCTGGCGGCCCTACCTGAGGCGGGTCCCTGGGCGGAGGGTGTGCTGGCGCTGCTCGCTAAGGCGGAGGCAAACGCCCGGTCGTCTTCCTCCTGCGGGAGTTACAGCAGCGTCAGGGAATGCAGTGAATACATGAAACCGCTATGCCAGACGTTTAGCTTAGGATGTAACCTATTAGTCATAGTGACAGCCACATTTAACAAGTGAAAGTGAATAATCAAGTGAAAGAATCTCGAGGAAGCCTTCCGGGACAATGAAATGGGTTCCAGACAGCGAAGGTTCCAACCAAAGACTTTTCAGTCTCAGTCCGCTGTGCAAAGAATATCGTAGACACCCTATTTATGATCATAATTTCGTTTAAAGTAATTGAAAAGGAGAAAAACATATTTGAAGAAGAAGAAACTTTGTATGATAAATAAATGCTGCCACGTTGGCTTGAATCCGCTGACTGGTAGAACTCATTAATTCAACAATTGGACCAACGAGGGAATATATATCAAAATATGTATGTATATAAAAAGAACAGGCAGCGTGGCCAGTCACGCCCTGTGGGGTGTGGTACCTGCAGCCGGCGGGCCATAGCCTCGTCCTCCGCCATCTGGTGTCCGGCGGCCGTGGCCGGGGAGACCAGCAGGACGCTGTCGCTGGAGGGCGCCCGGTAGGCGGGGGCGGCCGGGGACTGCGGGGGCCGGTAGGCGGCGGCGACCGGCGTGTGGGGGGCCCGCGGGGAGTGCGGGATGAGCCTGGACCGCGACAGCCCGGGGGAGGTGGCCGTGGCTGCGAAACAAACTCACTCCTGGCTAATCTTAACATAATACCACCGAAACTCCTCGCCCTTTTTTCATAGACCGATCCAGGCTGTCAATCATTCACCGACGTCACGGTTGCTTTCGTCCAATCATGTGAAGAGCAACGGTCTTCTATGCGCGTTATGACGGACAAACAAAGCAGCACGTCATTTTCAGAGATTTCTCACATGTACCTACCATCAGCTTCGATTGTCTATTTCATACCCACGAGTTAGGCAAAAGCGTGGGCGGGGCTAGGTATCGGAGCCCGGGTCGGTCTATTGGAAGCCCACCGGCATTGGTGTTGATTAAAGTAGCATACTGCTACTTATAACAGGGCATCGTGAAGCACACAAACTGATGACGTTTACCACTAAAATGAAAACTTGTTGTAAATTGATATCAGTCAAGGCTAAGAGACTCCATTTGGCCGTCTGGCATGCGTGGTATATAGACAAAAGAAATCTTGAATGGTTCAGGGACTGATTCTTATTTGTATCTTGACCTCCTTAGTTTTGGCGGGAAAGAGCTCGATATGCAACTCTAACTATTTGTTGTCTGCATGGTAATGATTGTACCTCATATCCGTGTTGAAACCCGCGTTTCTCTATTAAAGCTGCTCATACAAGAAGTGTCCACACACTGCATAGAGACCCTTACCCGTCGCCCTGCGATGGCCGATCCTGGTCCTGAGTCCCGGGATCCTGGCTGCGGGGCCGCGGCGGGTCCAGCGGTCCGGCGACACCACGGCCATGGGACCCGTCCTCCCGCTCCGGACCGTGCTGCTGGCGGTACCGGAAGAGAAGCGACTTCCGGCCCGGCAAGCCATGGCCATGGGATCCCCATTGGCCGACCCCTCGGCCGCTCTTTGGCGGAGCACGGCCGCCGCAGACGTGAAAGCTACGTCATATCCGTGTCCGGACGTAACGTCGGAGCTTCCGGAATATACAGTTGATGACGTCACAACGGGGGTATCCGCCGAGGCCGATGACATCATCATGGACCAGACCCCAGATGTCGATGACGTCACGATTGATTCCCCCGCGGAGGCCGATGACGTCACGGCCGGCCAGTCCACCTCAACCGATGACGTCGCCGCCGGCCAGTCCGCGGGGGCCGATGACGTCATTGTCGTCCATGTTGGAGTATCCGGATGGGGAGCGCCCGTCCGGATTCGCTTGGCGTCCGGTTCTCCCTCCGAAGGGGATTCCTTCTCAGTCAGCAGCAACATGGCCCGGTCGAGGGGACTGTCAAAGCACTCCGGGGAACCCATCAGAGACCGGGATGGCGCGTGCCACCCCACCGCTGGTCTGTCCCGCCTACTAGTAGTCCGCTCCCGCACAGCCTCACCGCATCTCGAGGCCGACTCCGGCGACGCTTTTACCGTGGGCGTCGCTATGACAACGCAAGATGCGTCAAGATCGACCAAGGCGCCGCGTTTCCCATGACTTGGCGTGACTTGGCGTGACACGTCACGTGACTTGGCGGCCGGGGCGCCGCGGGCTCCGGGACAGTCGTCGGCGCCCCCTGCCGGGCTCTCCTGGCGAGGCTCCGTTGCCTTGAGGCCCATGATGAACCGTTCCCAATCGTCCTCGGGGCAGTCCGAACTGTCCGAGTCGGAAGGAGGCGAATCGGCCATGGGATCCGGGGAGATGGCAAGCGGACGGGTGTCCTCCCAGGGGCGGTGGATCCAACTGTCCCCTATGACGTCATCGCCCTCCATGTTTATGACGTCAACGCCATGCATGTCCATCGCATCATTTCTCTGTCTGCCAAGGAAGTCATTTTCCAAAATATCAATGACATCATTTTTCCGCCTGTCAACGACATCATTTCTCTGCCTGTCAACGACATCATTTCTCTGCTTTTCAATAGCATCATTTCTCTGCCTATCAATGCCATCATTTCTCTGCTTGTCGTCCTTGCCACGTGGCACATTTACTGTACCAATGTCAAGGTCAGTCGACGCAGGACGTAGAACGGTAGAACCACCAGCCAGTTGCTGACCTGGCGTGGGCCGCCCATTAACCCGGCAGTCGGCCATCATACCGACACCACCACCAGCCTCGCCATCTCTATCACAATTCACATCATTATCCTCAGCCGAGGAAGTGTCGCTGAAGCTGAAGTCGACGCCCAGGCGCCTGCGGAACTTCCGGTTTACTTTCCGCCGCGCATCTTGAACTCTTTGTAGCACGTCATATTTGCGACCGGGCGGTACAGAGTGTCGCGAAGTCTTCTCAGTGCAGAGACCTGCAGCGCTGGATGACTGTACAGGCTGTGTTAAAGCTACCCCTCCCGTGGAAGTCGAGTGGCTGCTGGGGCAGTACCGCCACGCCCCACAACTACCACCCTCGGAGGTCTGTTCACATTGAGGTCTGGAAGACTCTCCCTGAGTCGTATTATTCGGTCTGCGCAAGCGTCTTGATATTTTCTTCACAAATATTGGGCTGCAAAAGGTGTAACACTTATAGCCAAGCTGACAATACACATGTATGGATTTAATATCTACAAAAAAACTGACAAGCAGGTAAAATATAATGTGTGTCTGTTGATCATGGTATTCACATTTAACACATCTAACAAAAAGTAAAAACATTACCTATATTTAACATTCTTGTAGATTGAACCATTCTGTAAACTATGACTGAGAGCATCAATCTGGATCCACCTGGGGAGACTCTCCACAGCTGGCAGATTTCTGGGAATCCTGTGACTTACGCCATTCAAACTGAAGCATTCATGCGAACAAGTTATATATTAAGCTCCATTTCTAACCAATGTAAAGCACATACCTTGGAGTGTTGGCCACCATCTCATTGTCTTCATCATTATCTGGGGACTTGCTGGCATAGCCTTTTCCTTCCATTGTCTGAGAGAGATAGGAATATACCTTAGAACCAATAAGCCAGTATAGGTCAGGGTATTAGCCAGAGATCCACCTGCCCGCCAGATGGGTGGGCAGTTTTTTAATTTTGGCAGCTTTTCAGTTTTGCGGCCACTCAGGTGCTGTTTACCCACCCAAAAAAAGGCCTTTTGGTCAAGAGGTTTAGAAGAAAATCATAGTGCTCACAATTTTATATGAACATTTTTTATTTCATATAAAAAAAAACAAGAATAAACCTCTTTGGATATATTGTGATACAATGTAATATATCTTTTCATCATTAAATCTACAAAACTTTCAAAGAGGTCATATTAAAGTATTGCAGCAAATATGATAGTCTCAAGTCACAAGCTTTATACTAGACAAATACACCAATTTGCTACACATTTGTAATGACTTCACTGAGATGTAAATTTTACATCTGAGGGGATGGCAGGATTGTCAGATGAAAACTGAAGATTAATGTTGATCTAATATCATCAGCGGGCACAACTTATACACAGGTGCTACTTATATATGAACCAAACCGAAGCTTTCTCTCAGGACCACCCCACCCTCCAGGGTACCCCTACCCTGCACCTACTTGACTAGTCAGCTGTGATCTGAGGGGCCGCCGATGCACCGTCTCCACCTATCATAATGCTATCTGGCTAAAGAAACCAATTACTCCAGCGTCAATTGTAGAACCACTGCCATTTCGTGCCTATCCGGTATCAAGTTTCTTAAGGTTTCTTAAGGTAGGTCAGATGGCAGCTGTATCAAGTTACACCATCGACTGCCTCTTTCCGAATCATGCCCCGCTATCATACAAATCAAAGTCAAAATACCCTGTGCATAGGCATCAGCAGCCTCAGCTCAAATGGCTGCCTAGGCATGCCAAAGTATGGCCTCTGGATGTGCAAATTCTCGCTGAGAGTAGAGGGTGGGGGGGGGGAGGCTAATGGCTTGCAGGTAAAGGGGAAGGAGGGGAGGGAGGGGGGGCAGAAGATGTTAACAGAATTTATGTAGATATATACACTTTTCGGGTTAACAAGTTCTTTGTTGCTATGTCATTTTTTCTGATGCATTGAGGCAAGGCTTTGATAATCTCATCACACATTGATCCTATGTGGTGAATCATCAGTTCAAAACTTCTGCAGCTACTTTGGGCTTTTGTACCTGACCCAGCTATTTGCACCTCTAAAGTCAAAGTCATAAATGCTATAGATAAACGTTTCGGCCCATATTTTCCGCGAATTTGCCTCGATCACTCTCAAAATCCCTGACGTGAGAAAGCAACACTAGACCATTTTAATGATATTAAACTTACATTTCTAATGCGATGTTATCTTTTTTGATGATACAAATAATATTTCTCTATGCTGACATGCTATTTGCACCTCTAAAGTCAGTCATAAATACTGTAGATATATGTTTCGGCCCATATTTTCCGCGAATTTGCCTCGATCACTCTCAAAATCCCTGACTTGAGAAAGCAACACTAGATCTATCTACCATTTTAATGATACTAAACTTAAATGACACAAATAATATTTCTCAATGCTGACACACCATTGGCAGAAAATGCTGTGTTGTCAAAATACTAAAACACTCGTCATAAAATGATGGTTGCCATAGCAACGAACGTATGCTCTATATTAATAGCAGCCACGAAGATGCCATGGCAACTATAGAGCCTTTCATTGTCTGTGATTTAGTCTATTTGCAAAAGTGTAAATATTAGAGAAATATTATTTGTGTCTTAAAAAAAGATAACATCGCAGTATAAACGTAAGTTTCATATCATTAAAATGGTCTATATATGGGCCTAAACACATCTTTTCACGAAAATACCTTCTTTTCGCGAAAAGACTTACGTCTGCGGCATTTATGACTTTGACTTTAGGCTAGGGTAATCCCCAGTGAAGATACAGATCATGGCACCTAAGCTTAGCTTCTCTAATTTTACGTTATAAACAGTTTCAAATAGTCCTACAGCTTCACTAATCCAGCTGATTTTGAATTTGGAGGGCGATCAATATTTACAATGCATTCCCATGTTTCCTCACAGCTCAAAAAAATGCGTCATTGGAAAAATTGTGAGCGGCAAATGGCGCAGGGCGCATACATAACGGCCCCTATCAAAATCGCTGACGGTGCCACCTGTCCTGTCCTGTGCGCCTGTGGCTGTGGTGGTGTGGACTGTCTGGAAATTGGTGAGCGATATTTGGCGATCAGCGGAGAAGTCTGATCTACAACATTCCAGACACTGGGAAATGCGAAGCAAAAGACTTTCCATCGACACTTGGAAAGCATAAACTAAACTAACAAAGAATCTACCGTATCCGAATGATAACCTCCATATAACAGTGGCTCAAACCTTGTATTTTGTTGATTGTGTTCGGCAACCTTTCAAACGCCCCAGTTCCCGCTTGCTCGATTGAAACAACGAAAACAACAATTTAAACCGACAAATATTTCAGCTGATCGAACATATCTCTCCAATCAGTTGAGTTAGTAGCATAGCCTCAGGGAATCAACATTAGTGGTGATGCGTAGATCCTGCGAATTCTTGCATTAAAAAAACAAGATAATTTTGAGACTTTTCGTAATTTCGGCAGTTATCTTGGTTGAAGGTACGCAGTATATACCCGTCCATATAGGCATGAGAACCGTTCCAGGTGAAATTCTAGCAGGCGCCTGTTTCGGGTGAACGCTAGCTCGTTCTGCGCTGCACAGCGTGCAAAAGAGTACTGACTTATAGCTGCATCAGTTTCAACAGTTTATCATGGGTTAACTGGGTGTTTTCTAAAATCAAAAACGTATTTTGTACAGATTAATATCTTGACTATCAAATGACCCCATTTTAAGAGCGAGACAGAGGCATATAAGCCGACACAACAGCTGATATAAATGCCAACCGTCGAATGCAATGACTTTCACTAAGCTGTGCGTAGCGTGAAAGCGGTCACATTCCCGCTTTGCTGATGTTTTTTCAGTGCGGAAATAATGATCGTTCTGGCGTCTATTTTGTCTAGATATATAACAAATCTAATTCGGGAATATATATTGTACAGCATAATTAACTTGGTACCCGATTATATAACATAATACTTGCCGGAAAGTTTATAGAGGCATCTTATGTGTTTTTTATGTGAATAACAATGCCATGTTCTGAAAGAAGAAACGTTGAAGCTGGGCACCTAAACCATCTCAATACGCATGCATGGCAAACGCATGCGGGAGTCGGTTTTCTACCCCGAAACACGCAGTGTCTATTTTTGACGATAGATGTCGCCAGGGGTATCTGGAACGGTCTAATGAGTCACCATTGGCCAGTCCGCGGGGGCCGATGACGTCATCGTCGTTCATGATGGAGTATCTGGATTGGGAGCGCCCGCTCGTGGGGGAGGGGTACCCAATACTTTGCTGGGTTTGGGGGAGGTTCCGCGGTAAAGCCCCCCCCCCCCCCCCATTTTTTTACCTCTAAGTCACCTCAAAATCTAGCGAGCCCCCTCCGTTTTACCGCCCAAATCCGCTCGATCGGGGCGTTTTATCGCCCAAATCCGCTCGACCGGGGCGTTTTACATTCAAAATCCGCCCGGAAAGGGATATTTTTATCCGTTGACCCGTTCTATGCCCTAGTCCCATGCAGACGCCCGCTCGGCTTATTTTTTTTTCCGGCAAACCAGCTCTATGACGCCCCCCTCCCCACTCTGCCGGCAGAGGGAGCTTTACCTTCGATTACATTCATTTCAATTTTCGCGTAATTCTGATGGTTAAATTTGACGTGGGGCAGAGGGATTATGGCGCAAGCGTAATGCCCTCTGCCGGGAGATCGCACCCTACCCTGGTCGCACGTTTTCAAATATTCGCTCTGTAGGGTTATCTCATTTCATCACAAATGCCCACTCTCTCAGACATCAAGAAGCACCCGCACCCCCCCCCCCCCCCACCCCCAGATTGCCAGATTGCCCCTCCCCACCGTCCCCTCGGGAGTGAGCGTCCGGATTCGCTTGGCTACCGGATTCGCTTGGCGTCCGGTTCTCCCTCGGAAGGAGATTTCTCCTCAGTCAACAGCAACATGGCCCGACATTCACAGGAAATACTAACCCTATGTGCATCAGTACGTATTGTATCTCTAACGAAAAATAAAGTGATGAGTAACTACTTTATCAGCTGGGTCAGTTTATATTTTATGCAAAGACATTTGGCTACGAAGAAACTGCCAGTGTGTCCCATTCGCATGATCAGCCGCTGCATTGGATGGTGTGGTCTTGCGAATTACGTCGCTATAGGGGTCTAGCTGGGGGGTGGGGGGGGGGGCAAATGGCGACGAACATCGGTTGGGATGCGGTAAGCTGCACAGTTTGCGTCCCCCACCCTCCGACACCCTTGCTCCCTTATTATTACCTGGCTCTATTGCAACATCACCACATTCGGTGAAAGCATACGGCACTGTACTTCTACCTAATGATTGTTCTCTTTGTGATCTGGACCTTATATGCATGAAGGATAGAATCCATGAAAAAGACTGCGACGGCCCGAGGAGCGACGGCATGTGTTACTAAAAAAAGGAACTATAGTTGACCGGCAAGCTGTACAATGTGTTTATCATCACAAACACGCACGAACTTAGTAAGTCAAGTTAGCTTGATCAGCGCAGAGATGGCTGGTCGGTGTAACCAAATGGACGTTCGATCTAGATGGCCGTAGCCCTTGAGGAAGGTCGTTAGAGCCAGGTGGTCATTTTAACCAGAGTATTTAGGGCCACAAAGTCGGTTAACGACAGCGACGGCCCAAGGCAGTGACAACAACACTAAAATAAATAAATATTGTCAAATCCGTCTTTCAGAAATGTATGGAATCACAATAAACAGGTCGTCACAAAAGGCAAGTGGCTACCTCAGCCAATGTACTTAAGGCCACGAAGTCCAGGATAAAGACTGCGACGGCCCAAGAAGCGACGACATATTTTACTAAAAAAAAGAAGAAAATATAGTTTACCTGCAAGCTCTACAATGTGTTTATATTAAAGACACTCACGAACTTAGTGAGTCAATTTAGCTTGATCATCGCTGAGATGGCTGGTCGGTGTAACCAAATGGACGTTCGATCCAGATGGTCGTAGCCCTTGAGGAAGGTTGGTAGAGCCAATGTGGTCTTTAGAACCAGGTGGTCACATTAACCAGAGTATTTAAGGCCACGAAGTCGGCTAACGCCTGCGACGGCCCAAGGCAGCGACGAGAACACTAAAGTAAAAAAATATTGTCAAATCCGTTTTTCAGAAACGTATGGAATCACACTAAAAAAAGGAAATATAGTTGACCTGCCAGTTGTGCAATGTGGTTATCATTACAGACAGGCATGAACTTCGTGAGTCAATTTAGCTTGATCATCGCTGAGATGGCTGGTCGGTGTAACCAAATGAACGTTCGATCCAGATGGTCGTAGCCCTTGAGGAAGGTCGTTACAGCGAGGTGGTCACTTTAACCAAAGTTTTTAAGGCCACGAGATCGGTTAACGACTACAACGGCCCAAGGCATCGACGACAACACTAAAATAAATAAATATTGTCGAATCAATTTTTCAGGAATGTATGGAATCTCAATACACAGGCAAGGCAAGTGGCTACCTCAGCTAATGTACTTAAGGCCACGAAGTCCATGATAAAGACTGCGACGGCCCAGGGAGCGACGTAATATGTTCGTGCATAGCCGTAACATATCGTGCAAGGCAGACGGAGAAGTGGATTGACCACAGCAAAGACACGGATGATACACTGATGTAATCACAATTGTTAGGTCGTTGCTAAGGAGTATTGGCCTCTTCAGCCAGAGTACTTAAAGCCACGAAGTCTAGGAACAAGACTGCGACGGCCCAAGGAGCGACGACATATTTTACTAAAGAAAAAAAAAGCAATACAGTTGACCTGGTGGCTGTACAATGTGTTTATCATTACAGACACTCACAAACTTAGTGAGTCACATTAGCTTGATCATCGCTGAGATTGCTGGTCGGTGTAACCAAATGGACGTTCGATCTAGATGGTCGTAGCCCTTGAGGAAGGTCGGTAGGGCCAATGTGGTCTTTAGAGCCAGGTGGTCACTCTAACCAGAGTATTTAAGGCCACGAGGTCGGTTCACGACTGCGACGGCCCAAGGCAGCGACGACAACACTAAAGTAAAAAAATATTGTCAAATCCGTTTTTCAGTAATGTATGGAATCACAATAAACAGGTCGTCACTAAAGGCAAGTGGCTACCTCAGCCAATGTACTTAAGGCCACGAAGTCCAGGATAAAGATTTCGACGGCCCATGGAGCGACGTAATATGCTCGTGCATAGCAGTAACATATCGTGCAAGTCAGACGATGAAGTGGATTGACCACAGCAAAGACACGGATGATACACTTATATAATCACAATCGTTCGGTCGTAGCTAAATAGTATTGGCCGCTTAAGTCCGAGTACTTAAAGCCACGAAGTCTAGGAACTAGACTGCGACGGCCCAAGGAGCGACGACATATGTTACTAAAAAAAGGTAATATAGTTGACCTGCAAGCTGTACAATGTGGTTATCATTTTAGACACGCATGAATTTAGTGAGTCAATTTAGCTTTGTCATCGCTGATATGGCTGGTCGGTGTAATCAAATGGACGTTCGATTCAGATGGTCGTAGCCCTTGAGGAAGGTCGGAAGAGCCAATGTGGTCTTTAGAGCCAGGTGGTCATTCTAACCAGAGTATTTAAGGCCACGAAGTCGGTTAACGACTGCGACGGCCCAAGGCAGCGACGACAACACTAAAGTCAAAAAATATTGTCAAATCCGTTTTTCAGTAATGTATGGAATCACAATAAACAGGTCGTCACTAAAGGCAAGTGGCTACCTCAGCCAATGTATTTAAGGCCACGAAGTCCAGGATAAAGATTTCGACGGCCCATGGAGCGACGTAATATGCTCGTGCATAGCAGTAACATATCGTGCAAGTCAGACGATGAAGTGGATTGACCACAGCAAAGACACGGATGATACACTTATATAATCACAATCGTTCGGTCGTAGCTAAATAGTATTGGCCGCTTAAGTCCGAGTACTTAAAGCCACGAAGTCTAGGAACTAGACTGCGACGGCCCAAGGAGCGACGACATATGTTACTAAAAAAAGGTAATATAGTTGACCTGCAAGCTGTACAATGTGGTTATCATTTTAGACACGCATGAATTTAGTGAGTCAATTTAGCTTTGTCATCGCTGATATGGCTGGTCGGTGTAATCAAATGGACGTTCGATTCAGATGGTCGTAGCCCTTGAGGAAGGTCGGAAGAGTCAATGTGGTCTTTAGAGCCAGGTGGTCACTCTAACCAGAGTATTTAAGGCCACGAAGTCGGTTAACGACTGCGACGGCCCAAGGCAGCGACGACAACACTAAAGTCAAAAAATATTGTCAAATCCGTTTTTCAGTAATGTATGGAATCACAATAAACAGGTCGTCACTAAAGGCAAGTGGCTACCTCAGCCAATGTACTTAAGGCCACGAAGTCCAGGATAAAAATTTCGACGGCCCAGGGAGCGACGTAATATGCTCGTGCATAGCAGTAACATATCGTGCAAGTCAGACGATGAAGTGGATTGACCACAGCAAAGACACGGATGATACACTTATATAATCACAATCGTTCGGTCGTAGCTAAATAGTATTGGCCGCTTAAGCCCGAGTACTTAAAGCCACGAAGTCTAGGAACTAGGCTGCGACGGCCCAAGGAGCGACGACATATGTTACTAAAAAAAGGTAATATAGTTGACCTGCAAGCTGTACAATGTGGTTATCATTTTAGACACGCATGAATTTAGCGAGTCAATTTAGCTTTGTCATCGCTGATATGGCTGGTCGGTGTAATCAAATGGACGTTCGATTCAGATGGTCGTAGCCCTTGAGGAAGGTCGGTAGAGCCAATGTGGTCTTTAGAGCCAGGTGGTCACTCTAACCAGAGTATTTAAGGCCACAAGGTCGGTTAACGACTGCGACGGCCCAAGGCAGCGACGACAACACTAAAGTAAAAAAATATTGTCAAATCCGTTTTTCAGTAATGTATGGAATCACAATAAACAGGTCGTCACTAAAGGCAAGTGGCTACCTCAGCCAATGTACTTAAGGCCACGAAGTCCAGGATAAAGACTGCGACGGCCCATGGAGCGACGTAATATGCTCGTGCATAGCAGTAACATATCGTGCAAGTCAGACGATGAAGTGGATTGACCACAGCAAAGACACGGATGATACACTTATGTAATCACAATTGTTGGGTCGTTGCTAAGGAGTATTGGCCTCTTCAGCCAGAGTACTTAAAGCCACGAAGTCTAGGAACAAGACTGCGACGGCCCAAGGAGCGACGACATATTTTACTAAAAAAAAGAAAGAAATATAGTTGACCTGCAAGCTCTACAATGTGTTTATATTACAGACACCCACGAACTTAGTGAGTCAGTTTAGCTTGATCATCGCTGAGATGGCTGGTCGGTGTAACCAAATGGACGTTCGATCCAGATGGTCGTAGCCCTTGAGGAAGGTCGGTAGAGCCAATGTGGTCCTTAGAGCCAGGTGGTCACATTAACCAGAGTATTTAAGGCCACGAAGTCGGTTCACGACTGCGACGGCCCAAGGCAGCGACGACAACACTAAAGTAAAAAAATATTGTCAAGTCCGTTTTTCAGAAACGAATGGAATCACAATAAAAAAAGGAAATATAGTTGACCTGGAAGATGTGCAATGTGGTTATCATTACAGACAGGCATGAACTTCGTGAGTCAATTTAGCTTGGTCATCGCTGAGATGGCTGGTCGGTGTAACCAAATGGACGTTCGATCCAGATGGTCGTAGCCCTCTCAGGAAGGTCGTTACAGCCAGGTGGACACTTTAATCAAAGTTTTTAAGGCCACGAGATCGGTTAACGACTGCAACGGCCCAAGGCATCGACGACAACACTAAAATAAATAAATATTGTCGAATCAGTTTTCAGGAATGTATGGAATCTCAATACACAGGCAAGGCAAGTGGCTACCTCAGCTAATGTACTTAAGGTCACGAAGTCCAGGATAAAGACTGCGACGGCCCAGGGAGCGACGTAATATGCTCGTGCATAGCCGTAACATATGGTGCAAGTCAGATGATGAAGTGGATTGACCACAGCAGAGACAAAGATGATCCACTTACGTAATCACAATTGTTAGGTCGTTGCTAAGGAGTATTGGCCTCTTCAGCCAGAGTACTTAAAGCCACGAAGTCTAGGAACAAGACTGCGACGGCCCGAGGATCGACGACATATTTTACTAAAGAAAAAAAAAGCAATACAGTTGACCTGGTGGCTGTACAATGTGTTTATCATTACAGACACTCACAAACTTAGTGAGTCAATTTAGCTTGATCATCGCTGAGATGGCTGGTCGGTGTAACCAAATGGACGTTCGATCCATATGGTCGTAGCCCTTGAGGAAGGTCGGTAGGGCCAATGTGGTCTTTAGAGCCAGGTGGTCACTTTAACCAGAGTATTTAAGGCCACGAGGTCGGTTAACGACTGCGACGGCCCAAGGCAGCGACTACAACATTAAAATCCAAAAATATTGTCAAATCCGTTTTTCAGTAATGTATGGAATCACAATAAACAGGTCGTCACTAAAGGCAAGTGACTACCTCAGCCAATGTACTTAATGCCACGAAGTCCAGGATAAAGACTGCGACGGCCCAAGAAGCGACGACATATTTTACTAAAAAAAAGAAAGAAATATAGTTGACCTGCAAGCTCTACAATGTGTTTATATTAAAGACACTTACGAACTTAGTGAGTCAATTTAGCTTGATAATCGCTGAGATGGCTGATCGGTGTAACCAAATGGACGTTCGATCCAGATGGTCGTAGCCCTTGAGGAAGGTCGGTAGAGCCAATGTGGTCTTTAGAACCAGGTGGTCACATTAACCAGAGTATTTAAAGCCACGAAGTCGGCTAACGCCTGCGAGGGCCCAAGGCAGCGACGAGAACACTAAAGTAAAAAAATATTGTCAAATCCGTTTTTCAGAAACGTATGGAATCACAATAAAAAAAGGAAATATAGTTGACCTGCCAGTTGTGCAATGTGGTTATCATTACAGACAGGCATGAACTTCGTGAGTCAATTTAGCTTGATCATCGCTGAGATGGCTGGTCGGTGTAACCAAATGAACGTTCGATCCAGATGGTCGTAGCCCTTCAGGAAGGTCGTTACAGCGAGGTGGTCACTTTAACCAAAGTTTTTAAGGCCACGAGATCGGTTAACGACTGCAACGGCCCAAGGCATCGACGACAACACTAAAATAAATATATATTGTCGAATCAGTTTTCAGGAATGGATGGAATCGCAATAAACAGGCGAGGCAAGTGGCTACCTCAGCTAATGTGCTTAAAGCCATGAAGTCCAGGACAAAGACTGCGACGGGCCAGGGAGCGACGTAATATGCTCGTGCAAAGCAGTAACATATATCGTGCAAGTCAGACGATGAAGTGGATTGACCACAGCAAAGACACGGATGATCCAATTATGTTATCACAGCTGTTAGGTCATTGCTAAGGAGTATTGGCCTCTTTAGCCAGAGTACTTAAAGCCACGAAGTCCAGGAACAAGACTGCGACGGCCAAAGGAGCGACGACATATGTTACTAAAAAAAAGAAATATAGTTGACCTGCAAGCTGTACAATGTGTTTATCATTACAGACACTCACCAACTTAGTGAGTCAATTTAGCTTGATCATCGCTGAGATGGCTGGTCGGTGTAACCAAATGGACGTTCGATCCAGATGGTCGTAGCCCTTGAGGAAGGTCGGTAGAGCCAATGTGGTCTTTAGAGCCAGGTGGTCACTTTAACCAGAGTATTTAAGTCCTTTCAGTCCCAGGGTTGTCCAGTTTAGCCCAGGTGTGCATGAAAACACCAATTCATTCGCGATAGTGCGCAGACGTAAGGGCCGTCTGACCGGCACTGAGGCGGACGCCGTGGCATTGAGTGTAGGCGCCCTGAACAGCCAACAAATCTAGTTTGATGGCCGCGATACATTTAACTCCAGTGGAATAATGGCCTCATCGGGTTCAATGAGTGGGCTCAGTGTCGGGGTCTATCACGATTCACGGGTCTATCGGGGTCTAGTACGATTGACGGCCAGGTCACAGAGCCGAGGCAGGGTGCGCAGGCCTTTAAACCTGGTGCTGCTACTGTTACTGTTCAAGGGATTAGTGTTGTGGCTAATCTCAACTGGCAGCAGACAGCAGGTGTGAGATCTATACTCCTGGCTTTGTGGTTCCGTGTGGCTATGAAGTCAATACCCTCGCATGACATATATGATGCAGTATTCCACAGTCCAGACGCAGTAAAGCAATGATTGTATGGTTTCGTGTCTTTTTCTAAGAGCTCCAAAATGTCTACTTTAGATTAGATGAATACTGACTTTTAAATAGGGATTTTATCAATGATATATTTCCCACATATTCGTGCGCACATGATTTAGCGCAATGCAGCGGTGGAGTAAATGAGAATGCATTTTGGTCACAGTCTTGGGATAGAATTTACATAAAACATGGTTACTGTGCGGTATTGGGTAACTTTGGCGTCGTGTTTTTTCTGAGCTAATGCTAGCGCCATGATATACATACAATGTCCCGTTTCTTCTAAATGAAAATCTATATTATGAACAACGCTACACCTATCGATCAATCAACTGCAGCAAAAGTTTAACGTACAGATAAGGTCAATAAATAATGACTTCTTCACCCAGCCATTGCTACACCAAGAAAATACCCACACAAATATGCATGCATGACATCAAAATAGACCTACATCTAAAAGTATTTAAAAGCATATACATTTGAACATTTTTACTTGTTATGTAAATGATTTTAAATTTGACTACATATCTGCAGATCTGTGTTGTATAAGGATATGCGATTATCGTATGCATAGCAAATGCTATGACCAGTGTTCTAACAATTGAGCAAGTAAACATAACAAAAAAACAAGACAGAAAGTTCTGGCAGAAGTGACGTAATTTTGACGCACACGTCTGTGGCGCCCTTTAAAGCGTTTGTGCCACGATTTTGTTCAGCTCAGAGTTAACTTTGTTCAGGAAAAACAAACAAATAAGAAGTTCTTTTAATGGGAGTTCACAGTTTTTATCACCATAAACGCGTTCGTCAAAGTTTAATTTTGGAAGCATTACATCACTGAGCGTTATTTAGAAATTCCCCAATGATGTCACAAGATTGACAGGTGAGCTTTGATGCAGTGCGCAGGCATCTGTTGTCGAGGGCGTGTATTGTTCTCACGGTTGAGTGCTTTTCGTTGAGTTCAAGCCAATGCAGAGAGCAGAGAGAATTTGAGTCTCAATCGAAAAGCACATGAGTTTGTATTTCCCTTTGATGTCATTTTCGTTCCTCCAAGAATTTAATTCGGCATGCGGGAAAACAAGTGAAAAACGTACTTCTTTGTACTATTTGGGGCGTTATAGCTCGATAATATAAGCGTAGAAACAGAAGATTAATATGAGCGAAAGTTGTGTTTAGCGGCACCAACTGTTTAACCGCCGAAACTAAGGTTCAGGCGAGGACATATAAACACAAACACTAAAAGCAACTATTGTCGGTTGTCTATTTTTCAACCGGTTGCAACGCTTTAGCGTTAATACTGAGCGAGCGGTGGCTATTTTTACCAAAAAAGTCTAGCTTACTTTTCTTATTTTTGGCCGAATTTTGTAATTTGGCCAGAATCTCTATACTTTAGCATTGGGTTTGCATCCGTTGCCTTGGAAACGTCAACGTGACGCCGTGAAAAGGCACTATATGTGCATAGAGTGCATATATGTGTATAGAGAGAGAACGGACTCGCATTTATGACACACATTTAGAGCACAGTCATTGGGTAGGGTGTCCCGGCGCAGCAGAACTTTCAGCAAAAAGGGTCACATGTGAAGTATTATTACCGCTTCTTCCCACTAAGAGGGCCTCCCTGGTGTAGTGGTTAGCGCACTAGACCGCAGATCAATAGGTCCTGGGTTCGAATCCGGGCTCGGGCACCTAATCTGGGGCATGTTTCATTCCTTCATCCTTCATCGTCTCGGGAGGTTCCTTGGCCCAATTTAGCCTGTATGTGCACAAAAGTGGCCTAAAACACCAACATTCCATTCCATTCCCACTAAGATCCTGAGCCATAGGCAAAGTTGGACATTTCCATATTCGCCCAGCTAAGGTTTGTACTTTAGACAAATTTCGTTACAACTGCACGAGGACAGTGTTTGTCGGCGGCATGGTTTACCCAACCGGTCGTCGCCGTTAAAAAGCCGAGTCCGAACAGAATCTGCACGAAAAGAGTCCGGCTGGCCCTATTTTTTCACGACTCACGATTTGCATGCACCACTCCCACCTTCCAGACCTCTATCGATTTTAAGGAGGTCTTGCCGTATCCTTCTCTTCAAGTAGTTCAGCATGGACACTGCTGTTAAGTGAGCAATACCACAGGCGCCTCAGTCGTGGGTGGGTGGGGCGGGAGCGGCTACACCATTGTCATAATCTGTTTATATGACATATGGGTGAAGCCGGTCCCCCACCCCCCTCCAGCCCCACCCACCCACGATTGAGGCGCCTGTGGCAATACGTACTCTTTTCAATGTTTGATTAAAACCGTACAAAGTTTATTACAAATACGTATGGGATACTTCTTTACATGATTTTGGAAACAACCCACGAAGGAAAACACCAAGAATTAGGACAACGATAGAGTCAGCAGGCTAGTTCAGGTGAATGTGGGGACTTGGCGTCCGTATGAACACTTCAGCCCCACGTGGCGTCTTGGACATGCGATTAAATAACGCATTTATGAAGTCTCGTCGCTGTACATACGATAATGGGCTTCCTGCCACCCTAACAACACAAAGTCCGCCAGCCGCCCCGGAGCCCTCTGCTAGTTCCTGGAGCTGACCCTGTGGCGCTGTCGGGTGGAGGAATCTCGTCCGGATTGGGAGGAGCTCGAGTACGTCAAGTCTTCACCCTGGAAGTCCGCCATCTGGGCCGACATGGAGCCAGGTTGCTGCTGGAGACAGCTGTGCTGAGCGGTGAGTCTGTAGATTCTGTGTCAGGAGAAGGAGCGGTAGAATGGAGATTGATGGTTGGTTGTAGATTCAGGACGCGTTAACCATATTTGGTCATATCGCGTCAATGGGAGAAGGAAATGAGAGCGGAGCCATGTCCCCGGGGGTAACCCCCTACTCTTTGTGAAGAAGGACATGGGATCTTTATCCTGCGACCACACAGACATGACCACAGCGGGGCACGAACCAGCGATCCACGTACCGTTAGGCTCTCAGGTGGCCAGAGCACTCGAGGCGAGCGCTTTTGCCCACTGAGCTATCGAGGTGGCCCCGAGGGATAGAATGGTGATTGAGGTGTATAACCTGAGGCGTAGGTGACCGTGGTGCACGTTACGTATTATATGAACACTCTACTCTATAATCGTTGGTAAGATAAAGAGAAAGAACACAAATTAACTAGCTTGATGCATTGCAATATATAAAGAGAGGCCAGGGGGCACAGAAATTAAAAGGGGGGGCACAGATATATCTTAGTGTCTGAAAGGGGCCCTGCCCCCCCCCCCCCCCTCCTCCCGTGGACACGCCCATGGATGCATGGCTTACTGGACGGCCATTGCGACCAGGAGGAGGAGGCCGACGCCGCTCCCCACGCCGTAGGCAATCAGCCTGTTTCTCAGAATGTTCCTGTCAAGGGCTGCCGGCGTGGTGGTGTTGGTGGCGGTCGTGTTCACCTCGCTCGAGACATTGGGGCCGGCCGTCGTGAGCCATGCAGCTCTCGCAACTCGATTCGGAATAACCGGCGGGTCAACTAAAATAGACAGGACTGCAAGCATTGGCCTCGTGCACCAGCGACTGAGGCGCAGCTCATGGCATGTACTGCAAACTGTAGGCCGGTTGGCTGTGTATTCAGGATGCTTGAACCACTCTTGGTCATATCGCGTCAATGAGATTGGTTGGCTCTATATTCAGGACGCTTTTTACCGATCCACACTCCGACACTAAGCCCCGCCCACGCTTGTGTCATTTTGACTTACTCCTGAGTATGAAATTGACAATCATAGCTGATGTAGGAACAAGTGAGAAATACTCATCTCTGAAACTGCTAACAAAGTAACATGCTACTTTGTTTGTTTGGCTTGTTTGTCCGACATAACGCACGTGGAAGTCCTTTTTTCATCACATGATTCAACAAAAGCAACAGTGACGTCGGTCTATTGGAAAAGGGAGGGAAAGGGCAGCCATGTCCCCCGGGGTTACCCTTACTCTTTGCGAAGAAGGACATGGGGCCTTTATCATGCGATCACACAGGCATAGCCACAGCGGGGTGCGAACCACCGATCCACACAAGGCGAGCGCTCTAACCCACTGAGCTATCGCGTCGGCCGCTCCAAACGGTAGCCTTTCATTGAATGATTAAGTTATTATTTCCATAGTTTATCAGCTCAAAATGACATTAAATCTGTTAAATGGAGACGATATCTTTAAGTATTTATTGCATAAATAGAGTGCAATAGAAGAATATTTTTTTTCAGGCAGCGGTAGATATTTTGTGGAAATGGTTTTTTCCCTTATTATGTCATCAAAATTCGAATTTAGCGACTGATGGTAACTTTAAGAGCAACGACCAATAGCGTTATACACAGATTCCTTTTTGACTATGTGCTACAAATTATTGCGAAATATTGATGATAAAAGCAAACGTTTATGATCATCTCTTAATATCATCTTAAGCTTTGCAAACATTTACGAGAAAAAAACCGCTATTATCTCTCCTGACCGTTCAAAATCGTGTAATAACATTTAAGACCCTACAAAGTGGCAAATTCTTCGGAATATAAAAGTACCATAGGCTGAACCAAGTTCAAACAAGCATTTGCCGCCCGTCTGAAATACAAAATTACAACAGCATAATATATATTCAGGTAGTTCTTCCATGTTAGGGCGAACCATTGTTTCAACATAGCTCACGCATGACTCACACCTACCTTTATATGCAATATCACTTATATTTCAATGTCAGCAGGAAGGTTATTAGTAAAGTATAGGCTGGGCGGCCATACCTGGCAGAATATGGACGGGCACAGCTTTATACGCCGTCATGTTTTCGTCGTTGCGGACGGTGAGTTTGATTTCATGTTCTCCGAGGCCCGTCAAGTTGAAAGACGCCGAGCCTGTCATGTTGTCCACGGGGGGCAGCACTGTTTCCGTCTCGTTGTAAATGTGGCTGATGATGTAATCTCGAATGTAGTCGCAGCCTGCCATGCCGCCCGTCTGAAAAAAACATACAACATAATATTCAGGTCGTCCTTCACTGTGAGGACGAACCATTGGGTGAGTTCGGGTATGCGAGCGGAGTAGTCGGACTCCGCGGAGTGCATAACCGAACGCGGAGATTGTGGTCCGATAGGGCGGTCACGTGGTACATTTTACTCCCAGACCTTACTCCCCACCCAGAGAAGGATCACGAGGATTTCCAACATGCCGTTCAGGCTGCACAATACATTTAATATATAAATAGTAGCATTGCGACATGCAAAAACTCTGTAAATAATATTATAACAGCGAGAAAACACAATATGCATCCGTTGATTTATTTTATGGCGCTATTTAACGATCTTCAAAATTTGTGCAGTCCAGCAAGTGCAACATTCACGCGGACCGCGGATTTTGCGTTCGGATAATATTGATCCGCCTGTTAGCAAAAAGAGTGAGTCCGCATGCTCCAAATATCCGCGCCGATTACTCCGATCGCATATCCGAACTCACCCATTGTTTTAACATAGCTCACGTACGACTCACGTACCATTATCTACAAAATAAAGCGGTGTTCAGTGAACACTGACCGCTGTGATACTTACATAAAGCGGTATCGAGTGAACACTGACAGCTGTGATACTTACATAAAGCGGTGTCCAGAGAACACTGACAGTCGTGATACTTACAAAAAGCGGTGTCCAGAGAACACTGACAGCTGTGATACTTACATGAAGCGGTGTCGAGAGAACACTGACAGCTGTGATACTTACAACAAGCGGTGTCCAGCGAACACTGACAGCTGTGATACTTACATCGAGAGAACACTGACAGCTGTGATACTTACAAAAAGCAGTGTCGAGTGAACACTGACAGCTGTGATACTTACACAAAGCGGTGTCCAGCGAACACTGACAGCTGTGATACTTACATAAAGCGGTGTCGAGAGAACACTGACAGTTTTGATACTTACATAAAGCGGTGTCCAGAGAACACTGACAGCTGTGATACTTACATAAAGCGGTGTCGAGAGAACACTGACAGCTGTGATACTTACAAAAAGCAGTGTCGAGTGAACACTGACAGCTGTGATACTTACACAAAGCGGTGTCCAGCGAACACTGACAGCTGTGATACTTACATAAAGCGGTGTCGAGAGAACACTGACAGTTTTGATACTTACATAAAGCGGTGTCCAGAGAACACTGACAGCTGTGATACTTACATAAAGCGGTGTCGAGTGAACACTGACAGCTGTGATACTTACAAAGAGCGGTGTCGAGTGAACACTGACAGCTGTGATACTTACACAAAGCGGTGTCCAGAGAACACTGACAGCTGTGATACTTACACAAAGCGGTGTCCAGAGAACACTGACAGCTGTGATACTTACACAAAGCGGTGTCCAGAGAACACTGACAGTTGTGATACTTACAAAAAGCGGTGTCCAGAGAACACTGACAGCTGTGATACTTACATAAAGAGGTGTCCAGAGAACACTGACAGCTGTGATACTTACATGAAGCGGTGTCCGGAGAACACTGACAGCTGTGATACTTACATAAAGCAGTGTCGAGAGAACACTGACAGTTGTGATACTTACATAAAGCGGTGTCGAGTGAACACTGACAGCTGTGATACTTACACAAAGCGGTGTCGAGAGAACACTGACAGCTGTGATACTTACATAAAGCGGTGTCGAGTGAACACTGACAGCTGTGATACTTACAAAAAGCGGTGTCCAGAGAACACTGACAGTTGAGACAGGTTTACTGACAGGAGTGTTTGAGCACAATCTTTCAGTTCTCAAGGCGAAGTCCGGTACATAAGGAGCTGAATAGGAGAAAAGAGACTTTGCAATACACACAATTCGACTCAACATTTTCGTCAATTATTTCTCCTCTTAAAAAGGGAAGAGAATGTATAATAGACCGATCCAGGCTCCGACACTAAGCCCCGCCCACGCTTGTCACTCCGACACTAAGCCCCGCCCACGATTGAGTCCTTTTAACTTACTCGTGAGGTACAAGTGCGAAGTACTCATTGATTGATAATTGGATAAAAGCAACAGTGACTTCAGTGAATGATTGACAGCCTGGATCGGTCTATTGTTGGGAGAAGCATGCTGAGATACACCTCTGCCCCACGTTACCGCCAACCTCGCGGCCGACTTCAACAGTGCGGGGGTCACGAATGCTTTTAGATGGTTGCTTAATCTGAATGCTTTATTTTCCATGTTTGAGCGAACCAGTGGTTCAGCATAGCTCACGTACAACTCACGCCTGGCATGTGCTACAATAATTCATTGGATGTGCTCTAACATGGAAGATGGACCTATTACATTGTCAGGGGTCTGGGAGGGGTAAATGGCGACACACGACACAGGCAAATTTGAAAAATCGACATTCGACATTGACCCCCAAATTCTGACACTGAGGATCTGAAAAGAGACATCGATACAGCTGACAGTAACATTTTATAAAAAATCGACAGTGGAATTAGCCAAAAAGCGACACGTAATGTGAAAATTCGACACGCAATACTGACCCAGATAGCATGCTAACATAGCAAGTTAACGTTAGATTGTGGTTTTCATGGCTGATATATGGTTGCCGGTTAACTGACAACGTTTGTTGGGGCCCAAAACGTCCGACTGCACAAAACCTCCTAAATAACTAAGAACAAACTAACAGTTACATTTGACGTTGCGATCCTGCACAATCTGCCGATATGAAGCCACGATATGCTCGTTTTGTAGCTCTACGAACAACATTGAGGTTTCATGAGAAGCTGGGGAGGGGGGCGGGGGAGACGTGTGAGCTTCAGTATGGGAACGGTGCGTAGCAAGGCACGGAAAAAGCGTTAGCAGTACTTTGCAGCCTTAGCCTCTTTGCTCGTTATGTAACTTGTCACGCCCTCCGGACCTAGACCCATTAAAGCAATATTTATTGCGATATTTATTCTTTGATGATCGTGTTGTGCTTGGACACAAATCGGCCTCTAACTGTGCATTATGTTATAGGTCTGAAAGGCATGATCCTGGCCCGGTTTGGGCAGTCGGACGTTTTGGGTTCTCACACACGTTCCCGATACGGTAACTTAACGTTTGCAAACAACGGTTGCATAATGACGAAGTATCAGTCTTAATTTAATGTTATATCAATGGGCAAAATTACGTTAGAATAACATTAACATATAACGTTAATTAAACGTAGCTGCTAATGTTCATCTAATGTTAAGTTAACGTTGGCATGCTATCTGGGGAGACGGGGAGAGAAAAATGGACACTGGACTCCCCTTCCAGACCGCTATTATCGCTATGGTCGTTGTCAGGCACCTACCCACGCACGGGGCTTTGAAGCTGACCCTGTCGCTGAAGACCTCTTGCTCGGCGAGGTCGTAATGCTCTCTGAACACGGCCAGCCTGAGGGTGTGCGAGCTGCCGCGCAGCAGCGCCCGCGCGGTCAGGTTGTAGACCGTCTGCGCTCCCTGCTCGTAGCTCACCGTCGCCGCGTGCTCCCACTGGTTGCCCGGCTGTAGACTCTGGATGACGTAGCCGAAGTTAGGCTCCACCACAGGATCCGCGACCGTCAGCGAAGTCCACTCCAGCGTCACTGAGCCGTAAGCAATATGGCTGACCATCAAGGAGGCGTCGAAGCCGACTGGCAGCGTGGCTGGAAGAGAGGTCCACCGGGAATGTGCTTATATATGCCATGATATACATATATATATCCCAACATGTAGATAATAACAAATAATAATAACAATTTCAGTGCTTAAAGTGACTATTTCATCATAATGTAAAGAGATTGAAAGGGACATATCGATAAGTGGATAGAATACCAAGGTGGATACATATACAGGGGCGGATCCAGAAAATCTGGATATGGGGGGGGGGGGGGGGCGGTTTCAGGGTTGGATCCAGATATGCGGGATGGGGGGGGGGAGGTCAGTTTTCATATGTTAAATGATATAAATTTCGGCCCTAAAAGGGGGGGCCGGGGTGCAGCTCAGGGTAAGAAGGTCACTCACGGATCGCGTGATCACACATAGGGCCCACATGCCAGCTCGCACAGCCGTCGATGCAGGTGCCGTCGGTGCCCTGGCAGTAGTTGAGACAGTGGATACTGCAGGGGTCCGAGCACGTGGCCCCGTACATACCCAGGGGGCACGCGCCTGCAGCGAGAGGCAAGCATGACGTCTTCACCAGCATACAGACCCTAACATGTCCAGTTATTATCCAGGGATTAGATGAATGTTTAATGTAATCAAGCTTTATACATATACATATCTCGGGGCAAGTTGGCTCCATTTTCACAATGAAGGCTCATGGATACTCTAAGGTTAAAGTTGCATATCGATCTCTTTCCCGCCAAAACTAAAGAGGTCAAACTACAAATAAGAATCAGTCCTTGAATCATCCAAAATGTCGCATGCCAGACTGCCAAATGGATTCTCTTTGCCCTGTCCGTGATATCAATATACACCCTCACCACTAAGAAACAGTGTTAGTGTGTGCTTTGGCTGAAGTCCCGGACAGCCAGGTGTTTGTCAGGTCTCCCGGTACACCGCATCTGTTATGTACTGTGGCCCATAGGTACAAAGTAGCTGCACCCTGCAAATCAGAACTGCGCCCTGCAAATCGGAGCTGCGCCCTGCAAATCAGAGCTGCGCCCTGCAATCAGAGCTGCGCTCTGCAATCAGAGCTGCGCCCTGCAATCTGAGCTGCGCCCTGCAAATCAGAACTGCGCCCTGCAAATCGGAGCTGCGCCCTGCAAATCGGAGCTGCGCCCTGCAATCAGAGCTGCGCCCTGCAATTAGAGCTGCGTCCTGCAATCTGAGCTGCGCCCTGCAATCAGAGCTGTGCCCTGCAATCTGAGCTGCGCCCTGCAATCAAACTTGCGCCCTGCAATCAGAGCTGCGCCCTGCAATTTTGAGCTGCGCTCTGCAAATTAGAGCTGCGCCCTGCAAATCAGAGCTGCGCTGTGCAAATCTGAGCTGCGCTCTGCATTTCAGAGCCACGCCCGTGCGGGGGTCACTCCGTAATTAATATCTGACCTGGCTTTAGCGAGTTATCGCCTTGGGTGGGTGTTATATTGGGGAAGGGGAGCCCTTACCCTCAGTAGACCCTGTTTGTTTGCAATTCATACCTGCAGCATTACAATGTAAGCAAATAACATTTACTGTGAGTTGGCCATATTAATTTTAGATTGAACTTCAGAAATGTTACAAATTTACCAACATGTTTCTCTTTTCTACTCTCCAATCCTGTGATTCCAGATAGCAATATTATTTCAACGACTAGAGATCTACGAAGAAACTGTCGCTTCGATTTCGCAGAAAATTTGATAGGAATGGTCATAAACAAGTGACATGCCAAATATTATCAAATCGAACGGGCAGTTATTCTGTTGTTGCCTATGAAGCGCGACTAATTCGAGGTATTACGACGACAAAAACATCGTCTCGACGAGTCTTACAATTACATGCGCATCTTTATTTTAATGATACTGTAAAAAAATGTGTGGCTTCGATTTCCCTGAAACTTCAGCATTTGATAAGGATTGTTATGTGGAATTGACACGCTAAATTTACTAGCAATCGAATAGGTAGGGATCCCCTAGCCCCAGTTCTGTGGCTGTAGGACGGGCAAAAATTTGACAGGGCCCGTCTACACTACAGCCACAGTGCCAACCAAGCCTGTGACCGCGGAACGCCTTGGGTTGCCGTCTCACCTCATCTCTGTGAAACAAACTAAGCAACACTCACCGCCAAATCCAGTATTTTTTAACTCCATAGATGTTATGTTACTGGGTAGCACCGTTGATATCTTTCAACAGACCCGATGTTCCATGACATGTCCATCTTTTCCCACACAACAAATTTCGACTCGCCCGCTCAATCGCCGCTTGTCTTGGCGGAAGTTGTGAACTGCTCGCGTCGCGCGCAGAGCCAGAGCGAATATTGTCAACAATCACACGTGGGCCTGCAGCCATGGTTGGGGGGGGGGGGGGGGGGGGGGGCATTGACGGCGTGATCAAGGTTTTTCATGAAACGTGAATTGAGATTTTTAATATAAAATAACCGTGAATCGGGAAATTGTCAATTTTGTATCATGCTACCTTTTTACGCCCTTTGATTGTACGTGGAGAGTTTTCCTTTTTTATCGTGGCCTGGGAATATAGAACTAAATTTTTCGGGGGGGCGGGGGTCCTTGCATATGAACTGCCACAATATAAACATGAAAGTGCAGTGGCGGCTCCAGAAATTTGTGAAAGGTGGGGGGGGGGGGGGGGCCAGACCCCGTGTGCGAATATTTTACCTAAAAAAACGAATTTAACAGTACTTGGCTCGTCCGCTCCCCACCCCCTTGGATCCGTCACTAAAGGGAGTAATAATTGCGCACTGTTGAAATGTCAAATGCACTCCACATGCGGAAGGTGGCCGGTCCACGTGTGATTGTTGATAAATATTCGCTCTGGCTCTGCGCGCGACGCGAGCAGTTAACAACTTCCGCCAAGACAAGCGGCGATTGAGCGGGCGAGTCGAAATTTGTTGTGTGGGAAAAGATGGACATGTTATGGAACATCGAGTCTGTTGAAAGATTTCAACGATGCTACCCAGTAAGTGTTGCTTAGTTTGTTTCACAGAGATGAGGTGAGACGGCAACCCAAGGCGTTCCGCGGTCACAGGCTTGCTTGGCTCTGTGGCTGTAGACGGGCCCTGTCAGATTTTTGCCCGTCCTACTGCCACAGAACTGGGGCTAGGGATCCCCCACCCCTTGATGACAAAGCCAAGTGATGCGCGTGAGGTGCACTCATGATCTTTGTAACATTGTATTGTTTATTTCTTTAATTGACGTCATAGCCACGTACAAAATGTTAATGGTTATGCCGACTGACCCAGCGCCATAGTGTAGCTCAGTGTGTTCGTCATATCCATACTATAGATATCTGTATATAGACTTGCCCGTTGTTTCGCCTGCCAGCTTGCGGAGGTGGATTAGATAATTAAATGGATTAAATCGGCAAATGCAAGTGTAGTCTAGCCTTGTGTTAAGTTAAACTTTGTAAAAATGCATACAATCTATGTCATGACTGGGGCAATGGGGGCTTATATCTTTACAATTACAGTTTTTTTTATAGATCTAAACAGTTGTAGGAAACAGGCCCCGGATTACATAAATCTATATAAATCCTTATTTGAATCGGCTTTAGGAATGAACCCAATCATTTCCTGCAAAGCTGTTTGTTTGTTCATCTCCAAGATAAAGATCCTAACTTATAGCCTTTGGCTTTGCGTAAGGAAATATTTGCTAAATGTTAACAATTCTCTGACTATTTCGCCATTAAGCTTATTAGGCAACGCACATTTGCAAAACTCGCGATCTCGCATAAGGAATTTGCTTGAGAATTACTTGTGTAGGACCTAATTTACTTGTGAATGTTTGTGAAACGGTTCTCTGGTAAATTTCTTACGGAGTAATTTCTTTTTACTTAAGCAAATATATTGTTTTCCTTATAAGGAATGTTTGTAAACACGGGCCCTGTTGCTTGGCAAACCACTCGCGTACCGACCGACTTATTTCAGTTCCAGTTCCAGCGCAGTTCCAAAATGCAGGCTGCAGCTCCAAATTGCAGGGCACAGGTCTGATTTGCTGCGCGCAGCTCTGATTTGCAGGGCGCATCTCTGATATCCAGGTCGCAGCTCTGACTGCAAAGCGCAGCTCTGAAATGCAGGGCGCAGCTCTGACTGCAAAGCGCAGCTCTGAAATGCAGGGCGCAGCTCTGATTGCAGGGGGCAGCTCTGATTTGCAGGGCGCAGCTCTGATTTGCAGGGCGCAGCTCTGATTGCAGGGCGCAGCTCTGACTGCAAAGCGCAGCTCTGAAATGCAGGGCGCAGCTCTGATTGCAGGACGCAGCTCTGAAATGCAGGGCGCAGCTCTGATTGCGGGGCGCAGCTCTGAAATGCAGGGCGCAGCTCTGATTGCATTGCGCAGCTCTGATTTGAAGGGCACAGCTCAAAAATTATTTATATGGTCTATAGAGAACTCCTCGCTGCGCCGCTTTAGCGCGCAGCTCTGATTTGCAGGGAGCATCTCTGATTTGCAGAGCGCAGCTCTGATTTACAGAGAGCAGCTCTGATTTACAGAGAGCAGCTCTGTTTTGCAGAGCGCAGCTACTTTGTACCTATGGGCCACAGTAGTTATGTGATAGGTGCATGCCGTGGTGCGCATCAGAATCTCTTTGTGGAGGGCCCGGAAACAGCCTGAGGAGCAGTCCAATAGCTGTGGGAGCAGTCGGGTGGGAAGGATAACGTCATAATATCTTGATCTTTATATTGGAGTGAGAATCACGGTTGTATAATATAATGAGAACGGGCTTTTCCTTCGACGGTTTGGCATTATCAACGAAATGGCGCAGGAACTTGAGCAAGCTGTCCCCAGTCATCCGTCTTGACTTGTGTGCAGCGCCAAAGATTCGGTAGGTTCTCCTCGCAGAAAGTGGTCCTTGAACTTCACACGCGGAAACACCAGAAATCGTGGTATTGCTTGACCGATGACTGAGACGGCAGCACAAAGGGTGACAAGCTGCCCCCTCACCAGATGTCGGTGAATCTGTTTTACACCTGTGGAAGCAACGATCCGCTGTGGTTTTTGGACTGTTGTCACCCCGGTCTCATCAATACTCCTTATGTGCTTTGCTGCAAACTTGTGTCGATCCATAACAGTAGCCAGTATGGAAAAAAACGTGCAGCAGTTTCTTGGTTAAATGCAGTTGTTCTACCTATGCTGGTAACCTCAGGGGTTCCAGCAGGGGAAGGGTTTCTCTTCAAAAAGCCGGTGAGCCAGTGAGGTCCAGCACAAGCCATTGGCGTGTCCAGGGTGGGGAGGGGCGGGGGATGGTGGGGGGGGGGGCACAGGGGGCACGTGCCCACCCGGTCGCAAAATTTCATCTTTTGCCCCCCACCCCCCCCCCCCCCCTCATTAACGCTTGTCCGCTTGTCCGAGACAAGCGATTTTACCTGTCGGACAAGTGAAAACTTCCCTGTACTTGTCCGACAGGACAAGTGATTACCGGACAAGTACAAAGTGCATGTTCCAAACTTTCGTAACCAGAGTTGTTTTTGTCGGCTTCAGCTGGTTCATTATCAATTAATACTCAGTCTCATTTGTTCCTCTGTAACTGTAATAGTCGCAAACGAATTCTTATGACGCGACAGTTGCTCATTATTGATTTCCGCCTAGACAGACGATAAAAACCAATGTATTACACCCCATAGCATGGATCTACCTCCAGTCCCGCATCACATACACCCACGACAGACGCCCTCTCCATCACTCACACTCGCCCAGGAAAGGACCCCCCCTCACACGGGACCGAACTCCCATCACACACAACTAGGAGGGGGGCCGGCGCGATAGCTCAGTGGGCTAGAGCGCTCGCATTGAGTGATTTGGTCACCTGAGAGCCTAACGGCACGTGAATCGGTGGTTCGCGCCCCGCTGTGCCCATGTCTGTGTGGTCGCAGGATAAAGATCCCATGTCTTTCTTCGTAAAGAGTAGGGGGCTACCCCCGGAAACATGGCTCCACTCTTCCTTCCTTCTCCCATTGACGCGATATGACCAAAAGTGGTTAAAGCGTCCTGAATAACCAACCAAACCACACCTAGGAGGGACCCCACACCTCACCTACCCAGGACGGACCCCTCGACCCCCCCCCCTCACACACGCCCGTTAAGACCTGTCTCTCCCTTCTCCGTATCAGTTTGGGATCTTTTGAAAAACATGCCTGTGGTTGACTCCTCACAAAAGAATGGTGATACAATAGGGCCACTGGTAGAAAAAAAGTAGCGAAAGGTAGGGACTCCAGGAACAAATGTAGGAAATTCTGATGAATATAGCTACGTCTTTTTTGCATATTTGTTTACTTTTACCGAGATGACGTTTACCCTTACCATATCACTTATCACTTTGAGACCAGGCCAGATAACATGCATTTCCAATACCACAGAGTAAGTATTATACAGCATAATTCTTACTCTATAGTACCTACTCTGTGACAGTACCCATTATCATAGGGCATCGGGCATCAATCAAAGAGAATTCCTTCAAACTATGGGTGCCGTTCATGTCACCTGGTCAAATCATCTGGTCAGATCAAGTATTGAAAAAAGTAGGAATTATCTGGGTAGTCGGAAAACTGTAGGTGGAGAGGGGGAGGGGTAGGATACATTAACTAATTGTTAACGATTGTTTCAAAATGGCAATGAGTAACCGCAATCACTTGGTTGGAATCGTGGCAGTTTAATCGTGGGACTTTAATAAAACGATGTTTCGAGGGGTTTTGTTTTCGGGGGGGGGGGGGGGGACAAGTTAATATTAAGTGGGACAAGTAAAAATTGAAAGTACTTGTCCTACAGGACAAGTGCATGCTAAGAGTTAGTGTCGAGCCCTGTTGACAAGCTCCCCCTCACCCTTCTTGTTCTGTTGTGAACACCTGGTGGTGCTACTTGCCCCGGTCTCCTCTAATGGCCCAATGGTATGGGGCGCCAAGTGTTACCCCTCTCATTTCGTCGACCAAAGAGGCTTCTGTCTCCACAAAAGTGCATAGAAAAGATAATTTTGTCTCTAGAAAAGAAAATTTTGTCTACAAAAGCAACTTCTGTCTTTACAAAAGTTCCTTTTGTCTACGAAAAACTCTTTTGTAGAGACGAAATGTAAGTTTCGTCGACAGAATCAACTTTTGTTCCTACAGGCCACGCTGAGATTAACCGCACATTAAGCTTAAAACAGCGACGCGCCATAGGAAGCTTTCGTGGCGCATTGGTAGAGCAGCGAGCTCTGGATAACAAGGGCGTGCGTTCAAGTCATGATAGCAACAATTTTCTGTTCTTCTATTTACTGATGGCAGCAACCTTTGTTTGGCTCCGGAGTGTGTCCTTTGTTCAATAGAAACCATCGACCGTAATAAGTTATTCTAAGATTGATCTGAATATACAGTACTAGTACAAGTCATTTTTGTGTACTTTCACTTTTATTTTCAGTCCTATCAGAGCAAATGTTTCTACTATATAAATGCATTTTTTTATGTAAACTGATACACGCATAGGAAAATCACATGCTCCCCATTTTCGTCGACACAGTTGTTGGGATCAGTGTAGCCCCAACCTTATGGCGTTGTTGCCGAGAACAACGTTGTCAGGCAGGGAGGGAGGTAGGCCTACGACTGGACGCCTGTTAATTAAAACTGGCACGTATCGGAACTAGGATCAGTGGAGTTTAGCAGGGCTAAGGACATACGGCGATCTCAAAACATAATAATATTAATAATTTGCTATATATTTATTGTTGCAAACATAATTGACTGAGTAAAGAAACATTTTTTTTTCATAAAGGTTCATAAAAATCGTCTTTATCAGGACTCTAACTCACGACGTTGCCATCCAGAGCTCGCTGCTCTACCAATGGGCCACGAAGCCCTCCTGAAGTCATTTTGTTGTTTTAGCTTAATAAGAGGTTAATCTCAGCGTGAGCTGGAGAGACAAAAGTTGATTTCGTAGACAGAATCAACTTTTGTCTCTACAGAAGTTGATTTTGTCTCTACAAAAGTCCATTTTGTCGACGAAACTTACATTTTGTCTCTACAAAGGTGTTTTTCGTAGACAAAAGGAACTTTTGTGAAGACAGAAATTGCTTTTGTACACAAAATGCACTTTTGTAGAGACAAAAGTTGATTCTGTCGACGAAATGCACATTTTGTCTCTACAAAAGTTAATTCTGTCTACAAAATGAACTTTTGTCTCTACAAAAGTCGATTATGTCGACGAAACATTCATTTTGTCGCTACAAAAGTGTTTTTTGTAGACAAAATTACCTTTTGTAAAGACAGAAGTTGCTTTTGTAGACAAAAAGCCCTTTTGTAGAGACAAAATGCCCTTTTGTAGAGACAAAATGCCCTTTTGTACAGACAAAAGTTGATTCCGTCGACGAAATGTACATTTTGTCTATACAAAAGTTAATTCTGTCTACAAAATGAACTTCTGTCTCTACAAAAGTGTTTTCCGTGGACAAAATTAACTTTTGTAAAGACAGAAGTTGCTTTTGTAGACAAAAAGCCCTTTTGTGGAGACAAAATGCCCTTTTGTAGAGACAAAAGTTGATTCCGTCGACGAAATGTACATTTTGTATTTACAAATATTAATTCTGTCTACAAAATGAACTTCTGTCTCTACAAAAGTGCTTTTCGTGGACAAAATTAACTTTTGTAAAGACAGAAGTTGCTTTTGTAGAAAAATGCACTTTTGTAGAGACAGAAGCCTCTTTGGTTGACGAAATGTGAGGGGTAACACTTGGCGCCCCATACAATGGTACCTGTATAGACGTAGGGTACCCTACAGTATGTTTCCAATCCATAGATACATAGAGATGCATATCTACATGCATTGTATACCATATCGTACCCAGGCTGTTTGCAGATGTACGATATGTGCCCCTCTATGCACAAGTCTATTTTGTTTTTAATCTATAGATGGCAGCTGGAGCCTACCTTTCGATTGGCTGATCCAAATCATCATAACACATAAATGCCAGATGTATACTGCGGAACTGCGTCTTAAGGCCTTCATCAGGATTTATTGGCCTTGAACCTGCAAATAATGAAGACACGTTTTGGTGTGGAATACCAGTTATCATTAGCTTCTTGTTCATGTCATGCTCCCTTTGAATGATCACAAATTACTTTAGAACGAATCTCAATCCAAAGATGTTGCATCAGTGTTGAGCTACAGTTTCCCTGTCCCTCTCCCTCTGCCGTAGTGCTAAATCACCCCGGCCACTGTTGTGTACAGGGTGATAACTCGACATAGGGAAGCACGGCTATGGTGCTCCACTTTTCTACATGATTCAACAAAATTGGTAGGGTTTTGGGACAGATTGTTAACTTTTTCTAAAACAATATACCTTAATTGAGGGGTCCGGCGATATTATGAAGAAATTGGCGCCCTATCGTATTTTATGTGGCCAACTTTTGCAACAATCTAAAGAATCTAAACGGTAAAACTCCACCATCCCCGCCGTCCCCACCATCCCCTCCTTCCCCACTATCTCCGCCAACGCATGCATGGTGACAGGCAATTCTTTTGCTTTGGGCTCTACCGACAATTAAGCGTCTGTTTGATATCAAGCTCGTTACAAATGAATATGATATTTCGATTGTATATGTTCTGGCATATCTACCCACTAGGCAAGCATACGCAGCGTGGCATCTAAATGCATCGGGTCGTCAGTTATAAATTTCTTTCCAAGTTTATGCCGAATACTACGGTGCCCGATTTAGGACATCTTGATATGTTTTTTATTAAAAAAAAAAGTCGTTCCAAATTCTCTTGGAACAAGACTTACTTATATTTTTTTTTAAATAACTCGTTCCAAGCTCAGTTAGATTCCCCAGTTATTATTTTTCCGAAGGTCCCGTTGTCGTAGCGTTATCGACTTTATAAAAGTACGTTGCATGTTCAACCCCCAGCTGTCTTTGGTGTTGTTTGGCGCGGTTTATCCCATGTGTGCACTAAGGTGGTCTAAACAACAAACCATATATAAAAAATTAACTCGTTCCGCGACTAAGTTTGGAACGAGTTATTTTTTTATTTTTTTAAAATAAATAAGTCACTCCAAACTTTGTCGCGCAACGAGTTGCGTGTCTTTTCCCAAAAAATTAAAGTCGTTCCAAATTCTCTTGGATCACGACTTATTTTTTCTCAACAAAAAAAATAAAGTCGTTCTAAATATTCGATCACCGTCCAAATTCGATCACTATCCATTTCGTTTCGTTTCTCGTTTCCCTAATCACATTTGAAATTTGTACTGTAGTGAAGGGTAAACGTTTATTATTCATGAGCTTTATGACGTAAGTCGTGGTAGAGTTAGTAGAATCAGTACTGTAACCTGATTTGTCTAATCCGACGCACCGACGAAACTATAAATTTGGCGCGCTCTCTCTTTTGGCGGTGACGTCCCCATCACAGGTACGCGCACAAATCCACCCAAACACTGGGGTTATGATAGGTCTACAGTAGCATTTATTTTTCGAAGTGATACCCCTTTGATGAAGTTTAAGGGATAGAGAACCTGTTTCATGTGCCGAATAGTAAAGGGGTATTTATTTTTGTGTGATATTAGGAAAATAAGCGGATCGAATTTAGCCGCCAAATATTGCACGCCAGGTGTAAATTCGATCAGTCGGTCGGGCAATATCGATCAGCCGTATGATCTAGGCTAGCCCTGGCCTACATATGTTTATGTGGTAGCACAGCTAGACGGACAGCGCACGACGGGTTTGGAGGGACCCTGGTTACTGGTGGATCCTGGGGGCTCAGACCAACCCCGTCCCTCACTTTTTCAGCGGTGTTGACCCCTCCGTGAGTTTCCTAGTAGAATATACGTTTTTTGATAGACCTACACAAACAGTGTAAAATTGGCTTGAAAAAATACCGAGTGATCGAAGTTACCCGTCAATATTATCGACTTAACCCGCCTATGATCGAATTTAGCCGGATTCGCATTAGCCTTTTAAAGCCGTCACTGACATTAACATTTACGACATATTGGCTGGAGGGCGGCACTAAACAGAAGGCGACCCCGTATTATGTACTGCTTAGTTTTTAGCACAGGCACAGTAAATCAGTGGAGGGGGGAGGCCGGGGGGGGGGGGGGGGTAGGGAGCCTCACAACGCATACCAAACACACAAGGTGTCCAACTCCCCCTGGAACTGAGCGAAAGGCACCCGCTTCAACCCCCAATATCGCACCTCTACCGCGCTTGACGGGCCCCATAAATGCCTAAGTCCGATTTCTAAGTAATTTATTTATTTCATCAATAAGTAAATAGACCTGTACTGTGTAGTCGCGACAAATAAAGAATTATGCAACGACAACAACCAACTCCGGAACAGATTGAGCAAAAATGGCTGACATCGCGTGATCGACTTTACACGCCTATAATCGAATTTAGCCAGATTCGCATTGGCCTTTTAAAACCGTCACTGACATTAACATTTACGACATATTGGCTGGAGGGCGGCACTAAACAGAAGGCGACTCCGTATTGAAATTTGTACTGCTTAGTTTGTAGTGATGCGTTGCTGCAGTCCTCGCAGAGACAGTCACAAAGTGATCGAAATATGCCAACCTACCTTACTTTTCTAGCAACACTCGACATGAACCTCTTCTTAAAATCGACATGCGACATGGCTAGCCCCCCCACCCCCCACCACCCCCTGCCCCTCCTCAGGGCCCCTAAACATTAGCTCCCTGTCCAAAATGGTGGAAGTCTCTAGAACGATAAAATTAAAACTGTCAAATTTAAACAAAGCCCAATTAACGGAAACATTGCGTAGATGGAATCTTCCATATTGTAACAAGCAAGATTGTAAGAAGTCTTTGGTATGAGAACATCTGCAGACATTAATTCATTTCGGGTGTTTTGGTTGCATTTACGTTCCTCAGGAAGGGGCTTTTCATTTTACCGTGAACTGGGAATGAGGAAAATTATCATCGGGAACTGGGACTGGGATATTAGCCGACCATCGTGATCAGTGATTTTCATCAATCGTGAACTGAAAATTTTAAAACGAAGTACCTTATCCGTGAATTGGGAAATCGCCAATTTATATGATGTATCCGCCCCTTTCATTGTATACGGGGAGTTCTCTATTTAATTCATCGTGACCTGGGAATAAAGAAATTTATTCTTCGTGATGTGGAAACACGACCCTCTCCCCCCCCCCCCCCCCCCCACCACCACCATACAGGTCACCATAGCCGACCTCTGGCCGCTTGGTTGGGTCTTACACCCACTTTCCTGCTGGTTCCTCTAGGGGCACTGTTCAATGCCAGCAACCTACAGCTTGCTGCTATATATATCCTCTCTTGGCTTCATTAGGAAGGTTGTCAAAATAATCGTGCGACATGTTCTTGTAGAAATTGGACAAATTGCCAAATACACGCAATTGTAAAATACACGCAGAAGTACGGTGTGTTTACATTATGAACGCGCACGTGCCTTTTGTGTTGTCCCCGGCGCGAGAACGAGGCTTACGTTTTCGTCGCGATTGCGCATGCGCGCTACATTATGGCGTCCGAAAAGTAGAATAGCCGTGCTGACTGCTATTTCCCTATGTCGAGATATCACCCTGTACACAACAGTGGCCAGGGTGATTTAGCACTACCTCTACCGTCATCTAAAGACACATTCGCGGAAACTTTTTGGCCTAGACCGGTAGTTACGATGCTAAATACCAAGTGTCAGCTGTTGGGTCTGTTACTCTGTAAAGTGGTGGGTTCTGTCACTTGTCAGTGCATGGCATATGATATGGGATCTGTAGATTTTTGTGGATTATGTCAGTCTGACCTATAGGCATAGCATAGGTCTGTAAGTTAATTTTTATGGAGGGCTAGTAAGCTTGCGGCCAATGTGAGTGTGGGGCTCTGGCAGTCTATGGCTTCTGTAAGTCTGTGGTGTCTATTGGTGTCAATCTGGCTTATGAATAAACCGTCCATATTATTACTAGAATTTGGATCTATAGTGTCTATGACTGCAATGTCTACGTATATATAGTCGGCGCATTTAATATCTGCCGCCTCGCTTTCGTAAATATTTTTTTCCATGCACCATTTGCAGCCAGGATTTATGTATTTATTTGCTCCATTACACGAGACCCTTGTGTTTTTAACTAACTTCATAGTGTATCTTGTTTAATAACAGCAAAACACGATAGTGATCTGTAGCATAAAGTATAGCAGACGAATGTGTGTTGAAAGCCACCTTTTTATGACGTCGTAAGGTGAAGGTCATATTACTGCGTTTCCATTGGTTAAAAGAAGGAAGCCCACAGAAGAGTCTAATATCAGGCACTAGAGAAGGGGACAGAGCATTAGGTGCCCATGCAAATTTTCTATCGTCCCAACGGAAACTTTCCGGACAACGAAATTTTCCGTTTACGAGAAAATATTCACTGATTCGGAGAAATAAATACTTTCTGTGTGAACTTCAAATCGGGGCCTAATACGTGTATGTCAACTCACGTTTCCTGAGACACTTGCAAATATATTATAAGCAAATGTTGCTTTGCTGCACTTCGAAGCAGCCGATCGGCTTGATGGCGCCATTCACTGTTTACTGTGACGTGACTGGGCGATACCATTTACATCTTTGTAAGAGGTCATACGTTGGAATTCCTTCGTAGTGTTTATCATTAACTCTGTTTTTAAGCATTGACGCATACCTAAAGTGACCCAGGGGGAACTTGAAATCAGTTAAGTATCAATTGAGTCTAAACTTGGATTCATTGCGCGAAAGCAAACGCCTCCTGCAAAAGTGGGTACAGCAGATGAACCACTACCCCCTGACCATTGCATTCAACCTCGGTACCCTCGTCAAATGGCTCGATGGACTTTGCCAACCTGACCTTGATTTTGAACCAATTAGGTGGCAATTGGATGACCTTTACATTTGCGCGACTGACAAGAGAACGATAAAAACAACATCGTCTGCTCTATTAAATAGCATAGCAGGTCATGTATTGTGAGGATAGGAATCGAACTGCAGATCGGATAAACAATTGTTCCGACAGGCCCCAGTTCATAGGTAAGGAATATGCATAGATTTCGTCCTCAACTCGTAGAGTAAACAAATAATTCGCAAATTTCGATGTCCGGGGAGTTTCCGTTTTGACTTTAGACTAGCAGTAATTTTAGCGTCTCAAAGCAAAAGGAATGCAAAAAGGAATGAGTTTGTAGCTTCAATGTTCATATATATGAGAGGAACTATAAACGCATGTAAGCTTAATTCAAGTTACGGCTTGACATTGCAGCAAGTGCCCCCAGGCAAGCCCGCTTTCTAGGGGCACAACGGTGTCCATGCAAAGTTCTTTAGACGCCAGTCGGGAATCGACTGTAGCTTTTATCATAATGTGTGCGCGTACAATCATATATGAGGATGATATATCTTCTGACATCAAAAAAAGTGTTCAACACTATGTTGTTTCGGTTATATTTTCGCGAAAAAATGTTGAAGCACACGACTTTTCCCGACCAACCGTCCGCCATATTTGTTTTTGGCGGATGCCGGTACCTGTGAATGCAACTTGGTTCCCCGCTCCGTTAGCATATGATTTTCCGCTAGAGGGCGTTGTCAGACGCTCAGTTTGAACTTAAGGACCACAGCAGCGCCCTATGTCACAGGTAATTCACGGTTACAAAGTCTAGGCTAAACCCAGGCTACAAATGGTTCAAATGGTGACGGGACTCGCCAGGTTGCGCTGCATACGCATGGCGGTTGGTCGGGAAAAGACGTATGGTCTAACATTTCTTCGTGAAAATATAATCGAAAAAACTAGTGTTGACACACTTTCTTGATGTCAGAAGATAGAACAAGGTATATAGAATATGTAAACACTATGATTGTACGCGTACACATTATGATCAAAGCTACAGTCGATTCCCGACTGGCGTCTAAAGAACTTAGCATGGACACCGTTGTGCCCCTAGAAAAGCGGGCTTGCCTGGGGGCACTTGCGCCAAGGCTTGACATTGAGTCGATTGACACAACCAACCCCCCCTGCCCAAAATACCAGCAATACTATCGCCCACAGACATGACAGATGACAAGGTAAACAGAGCGACGGCCATAGCGAAACTTGTCTGCTTCGTTTGACAGAGGCTTCCGTATTTCTGTATCCATTATGCATTTATAACCTACCTTCGATGGAGATTAGAGTACCCGGGTTGGGGGACTTGTTCAAATTATAGTAGGTCGAGGCCTAACGATAACCGCAAAAGCACCGGGCACCTTGCAGGTCCACTTGCAGGAATGAACTTGGTATAATCTCATTGTGTACATCACGTGCATTGGCCGCCTACGTCACACGCTCTATATATTGTTACGTCACGATTGCACGTGCGCGCCAAATGAAGTAAATATTCGAGTTAACGCCATGGCGCTAGATAAACGAAGCAAATCATAGTCTAGGTCATATATTTCATTATTCCACCGTGAGGCGCCACTGCATGTGCAATGCATTAGGTATTATTTTAGTCGTGAGAGATGCCATCGATCGCCAATGTTCACATATTCTGTCGACAATAAATATACGATCTTGAGATATATGCAAATACGTATCTGCATTGCCTTCCTATTGGAAATAAACGCTTTTTATCCACACACAAAATCTATGTAAATAAAAAAAATGATTTCGATCTAATTTTTAAACAAGCTCATTAATTGTGTACATGCTATGTCATGAGCCTGAAGATGCTTCATCTGTATTCTAATTACATGTATATGCATAGTGCCCCCCACCGCCACCCCCATCCCCTGGGGTCGTGCCAAAAAAGTCTAGCTGCGCCCATTTTGCCGAGTCGTTTACACAGCTATTCACAAGCACCTCCCTGCTGCCCCCCCCCCCCCTCTCCGCCCCCCCCGTTCTACACAAGGCCAACCGCTGCCACTTATCGGCGGGACAAGACACCGACGCAAAAGATACCCCTATAGAGATCGGTGGGGGGATAGGAAACTTGCGTTCACAGAGCGTTCATGAAACCGAGCGGGTCAGCAGATTTTGGTGGTAAAACGTTCCGAACGGAAACCCACCCAAACCCAGCAATGCATTTACATCCAGCCTGTTGAAATATAACCCCGTTATTACCGCGGGACATAACATCAGTTCTATGGAGTTAAAAAAATACCTAATTTGGCGGTGAATGTTTCTTAAATGTTTTTTTTACTGAGCTGTATGCTATTGTGATCGCAAGCCAAATCGCACCGGGGTCAAGGGTTTGGTTCAAGCTGTGGCTATCGAAATTTTCCATAAGTGCGCTTTATCTTCAAATGTGATGACGACGTCATGGTGAATAGGTTTGTCTGGATGCAGGAGGCGAGGTTGCTAGCAGCTGAGGGAGGAAGAGAGGAAGACGCCATTTACTGTTACCCCTTGCACAATATTCCCCAGTGCGCCGTGGGAGAAAAGCCCCAAGAATTATCCCTTAAGTCCAAGAAATTGCAGCTGCACCCGGGCGGTGGTTTCCTAAGTAATCCTATCTCTCTCCTCTTTCTTAAAATGCCTTGGCTCCTGCTTTCTCTTTCTCTCTCTCCATCTCTCTCCCCCTCTCCCTCTTCAGCCTCTCTCTGCTCTCCCGCCCGTGTTTTACTCCTGCTACCGAAAGCACGATTCCTCCGATCTGTTTACACTCCCTTGAATTAACCGATAACTCTCAAATCAACCTCAGCCTCATTCAGTAACCATGCGTATCGATATTGTTTACGGCAGTGGCAGTGGAAGTAAGCCTAGGTAGGCTAAATGTCATGCCCGACCTTATTTTCACAACTTTATCCGATATTGTTCTTAACGGCGCTTTTATGTGACACAAAATCAATTAATGACCCAATAGAAGCATATAACAGAAGCAATAGATCAAAGGCCCAAATGACACCTGCTAAATATCAACGCCGGGGCTTAAGTTCACAGGAGTTTTTGTCCTAGGAAGTTTGGTAACCCAACACGGGATTTTTTTTTGTAACTAGGCAATTAACATCAGGAAACTCCGTTACACGTAACACAGTCGGGTTTCCGGTTTAACGGAGGTCAGATTAACGAGGTCTCACTGTATGCGTGTAGCACGCGCAGTGGCTCGCATAAAGGACAAACATTACTTGGCTACGTGGCATCCGATACAGTGTAGGCCAAGGAATAGTACAACCTTTCACCACTCGAAGACCTCACATGATAGGCGTATAATGCAAAAGTAGACGACAGAAAAGATGCCTTGTGTAAATTGGTTGCAATGCCGCGCCAGTGGTATGGTATGGAAACAATGTCAGATGCATGACTTGTATGAGTATATAAATATATCTTTAGACCCGAATTTACAATGCAATCAACATTTGTTGATTTTAATAGCAATATGATGTTGCTAATATTGTGGCCGTAGATAAAAAAAAGTTTCCTAAGCCACAACGTCCTATTAAAGATAATTGTTGTATGCTATTGTAATGCCATGTTAGGGTTATCCCTGATATTTATCATTACCATAAAGCTAGTCAAATAAAAAATTATCCACCTGTAAGATATCTATTAGACATTAACTGGGGGAGGATCGGGTTCCAGATCTCCATAAATAGAATAAATTTCTGTCTTCATACTTCACGAAAATTAGGTTGTTAACAGGTGAGTTCCTGGTTCACGCTGATATTAGTGAAAAGCTAGAACGTGCGCGAACAACGACGCAAAATGCTGAAATATGCCTACACCAAGTAGATCACGGAGGTCGCCAACTTCACGATTTCATGATTAATTAATTTCAAAAATCCCAGTTTCGGATAAATGAAAATTCTTAATCACGAGGGCAGGTTAATGCCCAGTTCACGATGAATTATTTGATTCATTCCGAGTTCGCGGTAACCGCCCTATCCCCCCCCCCCCCATTAATTGGACGTGGTTTAATCTGGCCTTAGAAAGAGAAGCAATATCAGAAGTTTGATGACGTAGTGCCCATTCATTAAATTGACTTGTGAGAGGGCGCATGCAAGGCCCCCACTTCAATTAAAGATGAATTACTCAGCGAACAAGTATAATTAACGCAAATATATATTTTATACAAAAAAATGTGCATGAAACCCGAAGGTTTTTTATTTAGTCATTATTTTTCCTGTTTGCCTAATTATTACAATTGCACAATAGAATAGCCATTAAATGAAGGTGGAAATAATGACATGCACATTATTGGTGGCCAAGATATTACAGTAAAACCTCCCTGCCCGACCACCTCCCTAACCCGATCGCCTCCCTAACTCGATCGATTTTTTCCAGTCCCGACGGTCGGCCTATACTTTAGCATTGTAACAGTATTATCCAACCCGATCACCTCCCTACTCTGTAAGTCGATCGATCGTTTTGGTCCCAACGCCCCATTTGATATTCCCTAAGTCGATCGGTTTTCGGCCAGCGGAAGGATTAGTGTCACCGGCTGATTGCAATTAGCAGAACACACACACTCAGGATAACGCCTGTGGACTGGATAGCACTCTTGAAATGTGTGAAACATGTTTGCGCGTTGTTATATTTTGTTAGAGTATGCATTGAAGCTTTGATAATCTTGATCACAAAACTCGATACCTTTAGAACACATACACATAAATATTAGTGCACCAATATCTTGGTGCACTAATATATATGCAAAAATATTAGTACACCAATATCTTGGTGTATTAATATCTTTGATGGTGGTGAAGTATTGTAATACTTAGCTCGTTTCATTATCAGTAAGCACAATGTAGATATGTATTAAAGAGGTACAATGTAAAAGTAGTGTTTCAGCAAAAACATATAACCATATTTATCTAGACCCGTTGAACACTTGAACACAATTGAAATTAACGCAAATATAACCATTAACAGTGATATGTTAAGAAATTCTACTGACACACAATATCATAGTATGCATCTCAAGTAAACATAAACATATTAAACATAGCTAATCGCAGAAGCCAAAGCTTATATGCTAACACAAGAATTTCTAGGTGGGGGTATGGGGAGGTGTGAGGGAAATTAACCCAGAACCCTACTCCCACTATGCGACCAGGCTGTGTCTCAGCCCACACACAGCCTAATCGCATTCTATATTGATATTCTGATCTGGAACAACCACATTCCAAGGGTTTTCTGACTTTGACCAAGTGTAACTTTAATTTTTCTAATGCCGTGGGAAAAGATCAATACCAGAAATAGCACATGTGCATTGATCACCTTCCGGCAATGAAGAATGGTCGCATGTTGTTGTCCATCTTTGTGCCAGTAGGCAATTATTCTTTTGAAGACTTTAGCAACTCATGTTGAAGAACTCAATGGAAGGTCAGATACATGATACTAAATTGATGATTTCCCGATTCACGGTTATTTAATACGAAAATTCCCAGTTCAAGATTAGTGAAAATCCTGGATCACGGCGATCGGCTAATACTCCATTCCCAATTCACGAAGAATTACTTTCCTCAGTTCACGGTTCACGGTGAATTGAAAAGCCCATTTCCGAGGAACGGATATACCCCTTGCCCCCCCCCCCTTGCCCCCCTAATTATGAAAGCTATTTTTTTTTTTAAATTAAAAGGTTCAATTTTTCATGTGAAGTTGTTGTTTTTTTACTATAGAATGCAACATGGCTATGATTCAACCATAACAATGGGTTCATGGCCAGAGGGAATAGTTTTAGAAGGTTTTATGGATTGAATATTGTATTTTATGCAGAATTTGAAAGATATAAATTCCGTTATCGAATAATCACAATGGAAAAGTTTGGCGAAAAAAACATTTCAAAATAACACGGGGTCAAAGTTCAAAACGCTTCACGCCTTTGATCTCGATCGAACTCGAAAATATATTTCAAAAGTAACATGGCTTTTAATTATTCAAACTCGAATAGATTCGTCAGCTATGGTACCAGTGGCACAGTAAATGCTAAACAGTTGTGTATTTGATGCCAAACTGTGAATTTATCTGCGACTAGATTCATTTCAATTCTCGCGTATGAAGGATAATTCTGATGGTTAAATTTGACGTGGGGCAGAGGGACTATGGCGCAAGCGTAACGCCCTCTGCCGGAAGACCGAGGGAAATCGTCCCCGTCTGTGACAGCTTGAAAAAGACCGAAAGTAGCCGGCTCCTTCCAACCGATACTTCAGCCCAATCGCTCAATACCACAATTCGCCGAAGAGGACCGACGGGCGGTCGCCTAACTATAAACCTGTTTACCGTCGATAAACATTGATTTTCACATGAGAACAGCATATTGGTCTTCATTCCATAGATACCTGATTTATTTCCAATAAAGTGTGCGATTTGCTGTATGTGCATCAAGTTACTCATTTCTACATACTTCTCGTTGAGAACGAAGTCTCGGTTATCATCTCATGACTGCGATCAATGTATCCATTTATATCAATTGATGTCAGCACAGCGATCGATAACCCCTCGTGTGTAGGTCTGAACCTACATATGCTGGCCTACCCACAAAATTCATCCACACCACTCGCAGCTTACACACCAGTCGGCTTAAATGTCCTCTTCCCTTCACAAAATAATAATGAATTGGACACAGCTAGGATTAGGACTTGGATTGATCAGCGTAACTCTACTTGTGACCCTAGGATTCAGTGGGACTGGTGTCCATCTAACGAATTACTATGGCGCTGCCAGAGTCAGAGGTAAACCGTTTATTTATATGATATATATAAGGCCAGAAAAAAACGGTTTTACGATGAAAACGTTCAGGTACCTTTAGTCGAAACAGGAAAGCAAGGTAGAATAGTAATGAACGCATTCGTTAGCGCTTAAAGCGGAAAGCCACCGTGAGTAATGACTGTAATGACTGGACCGTACAGAATGTACTCAAATATGGTAGTCAGAGTCGGGTGGGGCAAGTGTAGTGATGGATCCTGAACCAGCCCCACGCTGCCTAAACTTTCACCGCAAAGAATACTCTGGCGCATCTTAGGGGTCTGGAAGGGGGGCCAGTGACCAGTGTCGATTTCTTAACACTCTCAGTGTCGAATGTCGATGTTTCGCGACGTTCCGTGTCCCTTTTAACTAAGTTTAGTGTCGTTTTAACCAAAGTCTGTGTCGATGTCTTTTTTTCAGATCCTCAGCTATGCTATGAAGACCATTGAAAAAACTTGTACTTGTCGCTAAATTAGACCGGTTTGTTTCAAAAAGGACTTACTGATTACTGATGCTTGTTATATCAAAGTTATTATTCATATTAGTATGCACAAACTTTCGATTATGATTGACAATTTGTTTATCGTTTTGCACGTCCTCAGTTTTGGAAGAAAGTCTTCTTCCGGATACGGAAGTGACGTCATGCACCGACGAAGGGAGGGTCAGTCACCTGCGGGCCGTGTGTCGCAGGCACCCGTCCTGGAGGAACGCCTCCTTCCTGGAAGACCCGGATGCTGTCAATGACATATTTGTGGATGAGACGCACAAGATTGTTTACTGTTCCATTCCTAAAATAGCCTCCACCACAATGCTGAAGTTGTTGACCGCTAGTCTCGGCGCCAGGATGGGGGCAAACGCCCACTGGCTCCATGATAAGGCAGGGCTCCATCGGCTCAGATATTACAACCGCCAGCAAAGGGAGGACATATTAAACACGTATTACAAATTTGTGGTTGTTAGGCATCCCTTGAGTCGCTTGGTGTCCTGTTATTTCAGCAAGTTCGGCGAACAGATAAACGTAATGTCAGCACGTCCGGTGGTCGAACACAACATGGATGTTCTTCTGCGCTATTTTAATGGCTCCTCTGATACCAGAACGTTTAAGGTATCTCTGAGCGATTTCATGACGTTGCTCAGTCAACAGGATGAGCTCGGGTTTCACGAACGCCACTGGACGACCTACCACAGAATGTGCTATCCATGTGACATCACATATGACCACGTGGTGAGATTGGAAAGTTTTGACGAAGATATGCGACCAATTCTCGCTCGACTTCAAAAGAAAAATTATACAGGTCAACTATCTGTAACTCGTAGCAACGAGCGACGGTTAAGCAAAAGAAATAGCAATGATACTGATGATAATAATAATAAAGAATCGAATAGCAGTACCCCTGCCAGGCCATCCCTAGAGCATGACTTGAAGGTGGTGGATTCGAATACCATTCAACGCATCATTCAATACTATGCACGAGACTTTCTAACTTTTGCATACGACTGGAAATTAAACCAGTCGCGTGTAGATTCCTGTCACTTCATGATGGATATGGATCAGGGGCATTAAGGATATAGCTCTCCGCTGCAGGACTAACAACTATACGATTATCAACACTGATCGCTTCCTGACAGATTATCACATCATACAGACACATCGCATGCATCCTTGATATGAGAGAACCCGCAATTAAAAAAACATGTTTGGTGTTCGACCATGCAACCTAGAGCTTGAGTGCATTAGAGAAACTCGGTGTGGGGTGAGAATTACACGACTATACGGTTCGGTCAGCCATGGGTAGCCTACAGCTCTGAGGATCCATCTTCTCAACTGTACAGTTTGTCTTGTTCATCGTTGGAAGTGTAGAATCAACCCTAATACGGGTTCTATATCTTTCATCTTCATGGCCATCGAGTCTGCCATGCGGGTGTACAACCTTCATCGATGTGATAGCTTCCATCTTCATGGCCATCTAGTCTGCCAAGCGGGTGTACAACCTTTATCGATGTGATAGCTTCCATCGTCATGGCCATCGAGTCTGCCAAGCGGGTGTACAACCTTCATCGATGTGATAACTTCCGTCTTCATGGCCATCGAGTCTGCCAAGCGGGTGTACAACCTTCGCCGCTTTGAGAGCTTCTGTCTTCATGGCCATCGAGTCTGCCAAGCGGGTGTACAACCTTCGCCGCTTTGAGAGCTTCTGTCTTCATGGCCATCGAGTCTGCCAAGCGGGTGTACAACCTTTATCGATGTGATAGCTTCCATCGTCATGGCCATCGAGTCTGCCAAGCGGGTGTACAACCTTCATCGATGTGATAACTTCCGTCTTCATGGCCATCGAGTCTGCCAAGCGGGTGTACAACCTTCGCCGCTTTGAGAGATTCTGTCTTCATGGCCATCGAGTCTGCCAAGCGGGTGTACAACCTTCGCCGCTTTGAGAGCTTCTGTCTTCATGGCCATCGAGTCTGCCAAGCGGGTGTACAACCTTCGCCGCTTTGAGAGCTTCTGTCTTCATGGCCATCGAGTCTGCCAAGCGAGTGCACGACCTTCACCGCCGTAAATTGGCTGCGAACTTAGCTGGAAGAGATTAGTCCTTTGTGGTTGTTTTTTCTTATGGTTTTTTTTCTTGTCTTACTGTCTGGTGATGTTTAAATAATGCATTAATTGTCCCTGTCTGGCGATGCTTAAATGATGCATTGTCTCTGTTTGATGATGTCCATTTATAACAATAAAAATAAATCATAAAAAGAGATATAAACACCGCTTTGCCTATAGGCGCGCATCTAGACCCCCCCCCCCCCCTCCCCCAAACAAAAAAAAAGGGGCTGGGGGCGTCAGAACCCCATGTATATTACTATCTAAATACAAATATTTACTATACAGACAAAGCTAATGCAAATATTTACTATACAGACAAAACTTATGCAATAATTTACTATGCAGACAAAACTTATGCAAATATTTACTATACAGACAAAATGTATGCAAATGTTTACAATACAAATATAACACATGTTAATTTAAGATATACTAATAGGGATCTGTGTCGGGGGGGGGGGGGGATTCAGTGTCCAGCGTTGATTTTGCAAAATTCTCAGTGTAGAATGTCGATTTTTCACGACGTTCCGTGTTGCAAATTTTTGGCTAAGTTCATTGTCTTTTTTTTAAAACTCTGCCCCATGACAACTTCCAAAGATGTGATACACAATAACATACTCAGAATATTTATTTAATTTAAAGTGGCTATTTCAACAAAAAGTAAACAAAGAAAAGTACACATAAATTTGTGGGTTCAAAACGTGTGTAGTTATGTTAATGTGCTGATGACGTAGCATGCATGAAGTATAGACCGCCAGAGGGAGCACCAACGTCTCGCTTTCCTGAAGCCACCGGTACCAACCATATATATACTAAACGTGATGGGCCAGGAACAAGGCACAATCACCCACAATCAATATGGCGAGCAAGCGACCAGGGTTGTGTCCGGCTCGTAATCACTCGATGTATCCGCCATGCTTGAAGAAAAATTCGCGACTGGCAGCGCCTCCTTCACGCAGAGTGTTATACAGTGCAGTTCTGGGCCGTGACGCCAGGGGGCATCGCGAGATTGCCGGCCTGCCTGGTGCCGTGCATGCGAGCGGCCAGGCACCAGCCAATGTTTACAAATTTGTTGAAATAGTACCTTTAACATCGAGGCCGGCAGTTAAAGCCTTGAGACAACGCATTTGAAACTATATAAGTTAGGGCAGAAAGGCTCCCATAGCAATACCACCATCTTGAATTTCGAAATGGCCGCTATAGAAATGGCTTATGTACAGTATAATGGCTTCTACCGAACATACGCTGATGATTTTGCTGTCTAAACATGCATTTTCGAGTCAATGAATCCATTTCTGAAATGCGTAATATCGTAAAATAACTCCCTAATCAAAAAAACGAGATGGCGTTTCTCCAATTGGATCATTGTTCATTCGTTTCTATTCCCATATTTAGTTTTCGGTATCAAAGTTGTTTTTCTGCGGGGAAAAGCTCAATCGTTGACCAGTACATATATCCTCTAGTTATGCAGTACTTCTTAGAATTGAAGAAAATTGCTTAGGCAGGGCGTCGGCTTGCCATAGCTAGGGGCTAAGCTGGTCACGTGACTGGAATGTGCCCTTATCGGGATCATCCCGCGTCCTCCCCCCCCCGGGCCTGCCTCGGGGGGGGGGGGGGCAAAGGGAGGGATTCGGATCTGACCGGCTGACGGCAGGAAAAGATAGGACAGGGGACGCGGATGACCGGTCGTGTTTCGGGATTCCGCAGAGCTAGGATAAAGGCATAGATATGGGTATAAACCCGACAACAAAGGACAGGAGGGCCTACGCCAAACGTAAGTGTTGTCTCCACTTTGACGTCAGAGGGACACGGCACCATTGTGCTGAAGCTTTATGCGTATAAGGCTCCAGCCCCAGGTCCTTTTAGCTGGGAAAACGTAGTAGGTTAGATAGTGTTTACCACCTGTTGAAACATGTTGAGTATTTCCTCGCTGTTGTAGTGTTATAATAAAACCTGTGTAAACTGTACCCCTGCCTGTGTTGTGAAGTCAGTTCCTTTCCCCACAGTACCGATCTAGATCGAACCTGGTAGCAGAGAAGTACGCTCAGTAATTACCGGCGAAAGCCGGGCGTGAAAAATTACAGTTATATGTAACTAGTTACTGCTCGTGTTAAAACATGCAATATAATGTCCCGTTAAGATAAATGGATACCAATAGTCAGATTTCTGCGGATATTCAGTGAAATGTGAACAAATGAAAATGGTGCTGGTTCTTTGAATTTATAAAGAAAAATGAGATGCGATAATATAGTTGGTTCATGGGTCTTTTAATACCAACTGATGACATATAATGACGTGTTGGGTGCAGACATGGGGTAATCGTAATCGATTATAATCGATTATATTTTCCAAGTAATCGCAACCACTCGTTCTACCACCCAACTTGGGTGGTAGAACAACGATCCTAATACGAACTTTAGCCACTCTCATGTTCCGATTACACATCTTTTTGTGATGAAGCGAGTCACAATATATAGCCAGCCTATAGTTACTGTAATGGGTTGACGCTAATTCCGCACCTTAGCATTCAACTATATTAGTCAGATTCGTAGTACTGAGCTTTGCATATCGACTGCTGCCCTTTGGGGGAAATGAGGATTAATGTAAACGAGTTGTCCTGCATTTATCATCGTCGTCTTTAAAATCATCAACTTCATCATAGTTTGCGCCCTTTGCGTTGTCTGTATTTGATCCTTGGTTGGCGCAATATTTAAGTTTGCACATATATATGGGTCATTCTGCAATAAGTGAATAATTAAGGTCCTGGCGAAAAAAACGTATTTAGGCCTTATAGTTTTATTTGGTTGGGCAATTAAAGCAAGGTCACCAGCAGCATGTATTTTATCCTAGCCGGACATCATCGGTTTAAATATTATTGGGAATGGAATTGTCATACAGCGCATAATGTCGTTCTTTGGTGTCTCGTGTTAGCCTGAAATATCGTTATTTTACTACCATTTCTATTTGAATTGATTACATAGATAAAATGATGTATGGAGGGTGGCCTAAGGTAAGCTATTTCCACATTTCCAGAAATATGTGACGTTGTATGCCTGTCCCATGATTTTCTGTAAGCCCTGTTACCTAGAACATTATGTGGTCGGAGAAGCCAAATGCTCCCTCCCTGTTTGTAACAAATCTTCCCACCAGATGGTGACATTGAAAAATAATTCGGGCCACACCCTCGCTGAGAGAGAAACATCTTGAGCCCGACATCGTAGGTGAGTTATGAACAGGGTAAAGAATACGTGGTCAGCACTGTCACACAAAAATTATAGCGAGCTCTAGCGAGCTATTATGGTAACGTATACGAAAAAAAAGAGGAGAGAAACAATAGAAGAATAAATTAAATCTCTAAAATATCATATGATACGCACATAAAGTCAAAGTCATAAATGCCGTTTGGGCCCATATTTTCCGCGAATTTGCCGCGATCGCTCTAAAAATCACTGACGTGACAAAGCAACCCTGTGCAATTTTAATGATACCAAACTTACGTGTGTACTGCGAGGTAGATGACAGATCTATTTCTCATGAAGGTTACATTTATACAGTCAGACAATGTATTCTAAATGCGTTTCCAAAATATTTCGAAAACCATAATTTAAGTAAAAAATTGCTGCCTGAGCAGCTTTAATGGTAACACTCGTCGAAACGATGGTTATGGCGTTGTAATGCCTTGAATTATTTGCGCTTCATATATAGGTAACAACACAATAAGTGTAACTCGCTAAAGTTAGGTCAGATATTTATTACGGAGTGACCCATGCCACAATGAAATGAAAAGCATTTGTTTCATTTGTTGTCGCCGTCGCTAACAGACAAGTTTTCATGAGCTTTGGCACTGATATATGGTCTTGTTCCTGAAAAACGGGCTGAAGGCCAAATTACAAATCATCGCTGTTACAACGAAGGCGTTATAGAGATGGTCCATATTGACAGACTTCATTCGCAAAGCCTTTGCGAATAGGCTGACGTTACTACCTAAAAAATTACTCTATAACACAGGTGCCGTAAATCAACTGACACATCCCTGTGTCAGTTGTTTTACGGCACCTGTGACTCAACCTTAGGCTTCTGAGGCCCCGTATGTTCATGTAATGTGGTCACAAGTTAAACTAGTAAAGCCTGTTGTTGGCCAAACTGCCTGATACGTCATGTGTGAGAGAGTATATCTATGTGTAGCTAATTTTTTGTGTAACTAAGTAAACAAAATCTGTATGAGCAGCTTTCCTTTTGGGGGTCATTTCACTTAGATCTTATAGATTGGTTCGTAAAATTAAAATGCTCACCAAAAGATAAATCTTAAATGAGCAAACAGGTTTTTGAATACTGACGTAAAATAGATTGCACCGTAATAATCACAGTATAACGCTTTTACTGCCTGGTACATCATGTGTGAGAGAGTATATCTATGTGTAGCTAATTTCGTGTGTACTTAAAGCGGGTGTCCAACATAATTTAATCGCGATCTGCACCGAAAGTTTACATCTTAAAATTAAGTTTGGGAGTGTTAACGCTTCGTTTCGGCAGATTGGTAAGGAGAACAAAATTAAGGCAACCCGCCCCCAGCAATGTCAAGCAGAGCGCCATTTTGCCGGGAGCAGTGACGCATATTGTGACTATTCATATGGCGTTATAACTCGCGGACAGAAAGATCAGGACCGCGATTTACAGATGAACAGCGGCAGTTCCAAGCCGCGCAGTAGCGCAAGATCTTAGTCTTTCATGGAAAAGTACCGTCCAAACAAATTGATGTACATCTTGCGCCGATTGACTCCGCAACAATGCCATGATTGGAGTTAGAATCGCAGCTATTTATATTACCGATTATCACGCGCTCTTGTTTTGCTCACACAATAGGCGTAATTTCCGGTTTGAATAAATTAGAGTATCGCCTCCTGATTGGTCAATCACAGACACGTCTCCACAAAGGGCTGCCGCCTGGGTAGGCGGCGAAATCGTACCTGGCGGTCACTTCTAAATTTTATTGTGAGCTGCAGATAGAACGAAAATTTCTGTAATTTGGAGGATTAGTATTTGGGTATGATATGAATCGGTAAAGCAGCGTTAGAGGCCAGGCTTGCGGTTCCCTTTAAATAAACCAAATCTGAGCTTTGTACAGCGATAAGATTTAGACAATCATAATGTATATGGAAAATTGCTGTATAACCGTTTTTATTGTAAAATTATGATTTGTCATTAACTTAGCATATAAAAAATAATATCCTTTTGGCACGTTGCATTTGACGTTTTGCTCTGAACGTTGTGAAATACACAGAAGGGGTAAAACTAATAAACTTCGTAAAACTAATTTGAAAATTAAGTACTTATTGCTATCTTTCTCCGAGCATGATATTACATATTCTAGGCTTAAAATTAATGGTGAACAACAAAGCTATACATTATTCAATTGATATTTCTTTAAAGAAATTATAAGCAAGATTACTCATTTCTACAGAAAAGATGAGCATGGGCCTTATTCATAATCGCCACTTAGGCGACGCCACTAGACTTAGCGCTAATTAAGTGGAAGATTTGTCGATCGATTATCGGGTTCAAAATACATAAGTCATGCACCCAACAAGTGGATTTTCTGAATTAAGAAAGTGCTAAAATTATATCGAGGAAGATTTCTTAATCAAGAGCACCACCACAGCGAGCTGGTGAGGCTAAGACGAAAATGCACTTTTCGAGCTTTAAGAGCTCGCAACTTAGGCCATGCCTATTCATACTATAGACGGTCCAATGTTTCTCCTCCAGCAGATCATTGGCGTGTCCAGGGGTGGGGGACGGGGGGGGGGGGGCACAGGGGCCCCTTTCAGACCCTAAAATATATCAATGCCCCCCCTCCCCCCCTGTACATGGTCGAACCGTATGGCGGTCCATCGTGCTCCGGAACGCGCCCCACCGATTTGAGCGGCGCGAGCGACGCGAGCGACGCCTGGCGGAAAAGATTTCCGTAACGCCTACGGCCTTCACCTTGAGCAGTTGCCTTCGCTGTTGAGGACATCGAAGGGTCTTGTTCAGACTAAATCAACAATAATCCACAACATAAGTGGTAGGTTTCGAACGTTTCTCAACGGCTATAGACTACTTTCAGGCTGGTAGATAATGGGGTTGTACAATGATGTCTGGAGACAAGGTGACACTGACCGGTCACTGAGCGATAATACAGAGATCTAAACTTGACTAAAGACTAAACATTGCCGACCGGCCTCACGACAGTCAGTAGACTTCAGTTGAGACTTGAGCTGTTGAGTTGTCGCTGGACGTACTACGCTTGACTATTTCTAAGGAATGCAAAAACAACCTCCTCCGCCCGGCCATCCCTCAACTCTATATGCCTAGGCTATAGTTCCATAAATGCAATGATGCAACAGCTAATCGGAGTAGATCCCCAGGCTCTAGCCTGAAAACAAGATGTTACTGTTGTCAGACAGTTGGTAATGGATGACAAGTAACATCTAAACTTATCGCACCATCTGGAACCACAGTGGAATTAGCCGACAGGCAGGCTGGATCCAAACTTGCTTATTCATTATGGCGTTGACGATGAGATACCATAGCTGATTATGCCGAAGTGGAATTGTTTGGTCATCTGTGAAAATGTTCATTTATGCAGTCATCTTGCCTGAATGAGTGTAAATCTCATCTCCCAATGCTTCCACTGATATCAAAGAAGACATCTGCTATTTCAAAATACGGCTGGCAAGTGAATGTTTCAGTCAAGATGGGAAATTAGGTTCACTGAACAGCAAACAAGTGCAATGAGATCAGACGTTACTTGTTGTCTATTACCAACTGTCTAATGACAGTAACATCTTATATTCAGGCTACCCAAGCTCCAGCTAAAGCTGATGAGTGATGTGATATGGGTCAGATTGAAGAATAATGTATAGTCAATTTCAGGTCTAAGTAATTGTGCCAATCACAATAACCCTGTGTTGCTGTCAGCACTTATAATGTCAAGCACCAAACGCAGAATTGTATGACTTGTAGCAATGTAAAGTGCTTGATTGCCAGCACTTTTGTACTTAAAGGCTGCACTAATTAACCACTCTATTTCATGGACTATGTAATGGTAGTCATTCTGTAACCAGAAATATCCTGAAACACCCTGAAATACCCTGAAGTATATATAAATACATGGGAAAAAGGGTTTGCAATATCAGAGAACTAAGGCAATGTATTAATTATTCATAGTATTAACAATGAATGTTTGTGAACTACTTGTTATTTTATAAATATATGATATTGTTAAGGCCTCCTACTAGTTACTATCAGCCCTTAAAGATTGTGCTACATGTACCATGTGTACGTACACCTTTGCACAAAGATATTGATATCATTCTTTTTTGTACTCCTACATCACCGCTTTCCATATGTTTAGTTAGCCTATGCCCTGGCGCTGTCAGGGATGCAGGTCTTGTCTATAGTATCTATACTGGTCAGCATTCCACATGGTATATATATTATCAATCCCACTTCGTACCAGAGGAAGGGGGTTATCCCCGGAGATGGCTCTTCTCTTTCTACCTTGACCCTTGCCATTGTCGTAGGGTGACCTACTGACGTTCAAACATCCTACTACCAATCAATCTATTGCAAGAAGAGGCATTTTCCAGATGGTCCGTAATTAAGGCCACTTTGGGCATTGATTGTTCTGCTGCAGGAAGGCAGTGTATGGGAGACAGATAGGCGGTCATGGCTGGACGCATGGACCGAGAACCCCCAGCGCCACCCACAGCGGAGAAGGAAATCATACTGTCAGAAGTAACGGTAAGATATCTTTCTAAAATTTTGTTAGCATGTTGACGCATGTGGTGTGTGTATTGAAGGTGGTCCAGTGCAGTTGTAGGGGCTGATTCGCACTATTTAAAAAAAAAGAGGGCCACTTTGAGTAGTTATACGACCAGGTGTGGTCGGGGTTTCCATATCCCCCCCCCCACTCTGGATGTGCTATTTGAATCGTCCTTGTCATATCCTTACTTGACGGGGGAGGGGGGAGGGGTAAACCCCCTACTCCCTCACACTTGTGTGCGCCGCTGCCTGTTCAATTCCCTTCAATTCAATTCAATTCCATTCAATGCCTGTTTTGGTTCTTGTTGGAATTAGGAATCTTATATTTTAAGAAGTTTTGAGAATTAGCCCCGACATAGCTGCAGTGTTGTATTGCTTTTACTGTTAAATGTTGGGTGTACACTTTTGTGGACACGGAGGCTAAATGGGGCTAAGAAAGCAAGACATGTGGGGTGGGATGAACCATGCTGCAGAGGCATGTGTCAGGACACGAACCCACCACCTGTTGATCTGCTGGTCTTTCCAACTGAACCAGGGAGGCTCCCTGCATTGGTACCTATCCTGGAGATCGTGGAGGAGGGCACCCGAATGGTTTGGTGCTTACCTTGAAGAGTGTGGTCTGCTCAGCCAGCCTTGGTGTCTGAGGTCCAGGGCCCTTAATTGGCGAGTTCGCGCCCCACTGCTCAGCCAGCCTTGGTGTCTGAGGTCCTGGGCCATTAGTTGGCGAGTTCGCGCCCCACTGCTCAGCCAGCCTTGGTGCCTGAGGTCCTGGGCCAATAGTTGGCGAGTTCGCGCCCCACTGTTAAAATATCGTGCCGGCTACACATCCCATGCACTCCGTCGAGAAGAGTAGGGGTTTACACCCCGGGACATGGCTACTCTCTACCCTTGACCCTCTCCATTGTCGCGATATACGATTAATGTGTCCTCCTCCCAGGTAGCCGAGTAACCTATAGACTTATAAACGGCCACGAGTGCTTTTAATGATTACACCCCACACTCTCCACCCCGCTCGCGACCTTGAAGAATTCTTATCTGCATAAAGTAAGCCACGCGGTGTGAACGTTTACCGCTGTGACAAACGTGTACTCTGGGATGGCACGCGAAACCTAAAACCCCCTATTTGGAGATGTCAAATTGCAGATATCAGATGCAAATCATTTGTGGATATCTGTACATATTTACAGATATCCGTAAATATCTGCAGTTATATGCAAACCATTAATAGATATTTGCAAATCATTTATAAATATCTGTAAATCATCTGCAGATATCTGCAAAATATGATCTTCCGCGTGCCATACTGTGTTTGTGCCAGCGACAGGGCCCGCCTGTCAGTCTATACAACTGACAGTTGCTCGGAATTACTCCATTTATAGCTAGTCTGTGGACTCAACTGTTCACCTATCGACTCCAAGGCACTGGTCTGTACATAGAAGTTATGTTGTACAGGGGCCGTATGGACATGGTGCATACAGCACTATGCATCCTGCTTGTCTGGATGTGTTCAACCCACCGTGTCTATGGTGCCAAAATCCTGATCCTTCCATCTCCCTGGAAAAGTCACGTGTTTGAGGTGACGGCCATCGGGGACGCCCTGCACGCCAGGGGTCATGAACTCTCCATCGTCCTTCCGCCGTCGTACCCGGATATCGCCAAAGCCCGGAAGTGGTCCAATTACGAGGTCATTGAGTACGAGCTGGCCGAGCCGGACTTTTTCTCTGCGGTGGGCGACGATTCCCAATCGGACACCTACTTCGACGAGGTGATCAAGATGACGCCGATCCAGGACTTCCGGGAGAATGTGGAGGGATTCATCCAGTTCTGCAGTAACCCGCTGCGAGACGAGGCGCTGTACGAGCGGTTGGCGGCGACCCGCTACGACCTTGCTCTTATGGACGCCGGCCCCGGGTCCCGGTGCCTCATGGTTCTCCCCTAGAGACTGGGGCTGCCCTACGTCACCCTTGCCACCCAGTATGAACCGTGGCTGCTGCGCAACCCGGCCCTGCCCTCCCACGTGCCCTTCCCGCTGGGCGGGCACTACACCGAGCGGATGACCCTGCGGGAGCGGGTGGAGAGCCTGGCGGTTATGCTGGACTGGGCCCTCTTCCCCAGGGTGCCCTACCTGGCCGACGACTTCATAGCCCGGTACATCCCGGCCGGCCTGCCCCGAGTGTCCCTCACCCAGCTGGCCCACCGCTCCCTGCTGTGGCTCGTCGACACCGACGTCGTCCTCGACTACCCCCGCCCCACCATGGCCAACGAGGTCAACATCGGGGGGCTGTCGACCACCGCCCCCGCCCGCCCCCTGTCCCGCCCCCTGCAGGCCTTCCTGGACGGGGCGCCGCCAGAGGGCGCCATCGTCGTGTCCTTCGGGTCGACGGACAGCCTCGGGAAGCGCTTCTTCCGGAAGATGCTATCGGCCTTCAGCGCCGTCCCCCAGAGGGTCATCTGGCGCCACGCTAATACCGACCCCGCCGTGGAAATCCCTCCGCATATCAAAGTTCTGGATTGGATTCCCCAGAACGACATCCTGGGTCACCCGAAGGTGAAGCTGTTTGTCACCCACTGCGGCACCAACGGTCAGTTCGAGGCCGTGTTCCACGCGGTGCCAATGGTGGGCCTCCCCATCATCGCCGACCAGCCCTATAACGCCCGCCGCATGGCTTACCGCGGCTACGGCCGGCACCTCGACCTCTTGACCTTCACGCCGGAGACTCTCACCGAGGCCATCCGTGACGTGACCGGAAACCAGTCGTATTACGACAACATCCGGCACGCGTCCGAGATCTTTAAAAGTCGCCCGTTAACGCCGAGCGAGCGCGCCGCCTACCGAGTGGAGGAGGTACTACGCTTCGGCGGGGGTCACCTTCACTCGCACGCCCTGGACATGCCGTGGCACGAGTACTTGATGCTGGACCTCCTCTGTCTGCTGCACGTCCTGGTGATCGCCATAGTAGGCACATTACTGGCCATGTGCTTCTGTGTCATCAGGTGCTGGAGGGGTCCGCCGGCACCCCGACCCAAACTTAAACAGCGCTAGCTGGAGGGGCCCGCCGGCACCATGACCCAAACTTAAACAGCGCTAGCTGGAGGGGCCCGCCGGCACCCCGACCCAAACTTAAACAGCGCTAGCTGGAAATCGATACCGCTTAAAGGGAACCGCCAGCCCGGCCTCTGACGCTGCTTTACCGATTCATATAATACCCAATTTTCTATCCTCCAAATTACAAAATTTTTAGTCCTATCTATAGCTCACAATAAAATTTAGAAGTGACCGCCGGGCACGATTTCGCCGCCTACCCAGGCAGCAGCCCTTTTTGGATGTGTGTCCGCGATTGACCAATCAGGAGGCGATACTCTAATTTATTCAAACCGGAAATTGCGCCTATTGTGTGAGCAAAACAAGGGTGCGTGATCATCGCTAATCAAAAGAGCTGCGATTCTAACTTCAATCATGGCACTGTTGCGGAGTCAATAGTCGCAAGACGTATATCAATTTGTTTGGATGGTACTTTTCCATGAAACACTAAGATCGTGGTCTACTGCGCGGCTTGGAACTGCCGCTGTTCATCTCTAAAACGCGGCCCTGGTCTTTCGTTCCGCGAGTAATAACATAAGGCGGTGCCACATGAATAGTCACAATACGCGTCATTGCTTCCGGCAAAATGGCGCTCTGCTTGACATTGCTGGGGGCGGGTTGCCTTAATTTTTTTCTCCTTACCAGTCGGCCGAAACGAAGCGTTAACACTCGCCAATTTAATTTTAAGATTTAAACTTTCGGTGCAGATCGCGATTAAATTAGGTTGGACACCCGCTTTAAGGTAGTATACGACATAACTACACAACAGCATAACTTACGATGAAATTTACCATTGTCGTTTGTTGAGTCACACGTTTTGAAATAGAAACGAAACGAGAGTGCCAAACATCGTGAATCTTTTCACCTGGGGTACTTTTTATGTGGTTTCCTGATTAAGTTACGGGCAAGTTACTTTACGTGAGAATTTAGCGTTGTCACGCGATTTCGGGCTGGTGGCAATATATTTCCCACTGAGACAAACGATGGCCAAGATCCTAATTTAAATTAGTTTTTTTTACTATTATTTACAGAAAGAATGCGTTCGGGGGCGTTCGGTAATCCGGTGAATTACCAGTATTCATGAAGTTAGTATAAATTGAACTGCTCCGACAGGATTATTGGGTCGTGGCGGTATTCATCAGCCTTTTTCATTGCTTCCTGTGAAGTGTTGGGTGTACACTTTTGTGGACACGGAGGCTACATGGGGCCATGAAACCAAGCCATGTGGGGTTGGATGAACCATGCTGCAGAGGCAGGTGTCAGGGCGCGAACCCACGACCTGTTGATATGCAGGTCTTACCAACTGGACCAGGGAGGCTCCCTGCATTGCCACCTGTCCTGGAAATCTTGGAGGAGGGCACACGAATGGTCTGGTGCTTAGCTCGTAGAGTGTGCTCTGCTCAGCCAGCCTTGGTGTCTGAGGTCCTGGGCCATTAGTTGGCGAGTTCGCGCCCCACTGCTCAGCCAGCCTTGGGGCCTGAGGTCCTGGGCCATTAGTTGGCGAGTTCGCGCCCCACTGCTTAGTCAGCCTTGGTGTCTGGGGTCCTGGGCCATTAGTTGGCGAGTTCGCGCCCCACTGCTTAGTCAGCCTTTGTGTCTGAGGTCCTGGGCCATTAATTGGCGAGTTCGCGCCCCACTGCTCAGCCAGCCTTGGGGCCTGAGGTCCTGGGCCATTAGTTGGCGAGTTCGCGCCCCACTGCTTAGTCAGCCTTGGTGTCTGAGGTCCTGGGCCATTAGTTGGCGAGTTCGCGCCCCACTGCTTAGACAGCCTTGGTGTCTGAGGTCCTGGGCCATTAGTTGGCGAGTTCGCGCCCCACTCCTCAGCCAACCTTAGTTGGTGTCTGAGGTCCTGGGCCATTAGTTGGCGAGTTCGCGCCCCACTGCTCAGCCAGCCTTGGTGTCTGAGGTCCTGGGCCATTAGTTGGCGAGTTCGCGCCCCACTGCTCAGCCAGCCTTGGTGTCTGAGGTCCTGGGTCATTAGTTGGCGAGTTCGCGCCCCACTGCTCAGCCAGCCTTGGTGTCTGAGGTCCTGGGCCATTAGTTGGCGAGTTCGCGCCCCACTGCTCAGCCAGCCTTGGTGTCTGGGGTCCTGGGCCATTAGTTGGCGAGTTCGCGCCCCACTGCTCAGCCAGCCTTGGTGTCTGAGGTCCTCGGTCATTAGTTGGCGAGTTCGCACCTCACTCCTCAGCCAACCTTGGTGTCTGAGGTCCTGGGCCATTAGTTGGCGAGTTCGCGCCCCACTGCTCAGCCAGCCTTGGGGTCTGTGGTCCTGGGCCATTAGTTGGCGAGTTCGCGCCCCACTGCTCAGCCGGCCTTGGTGTCTGAGGTCCTGGGCCATTAGTTGGCGAGTTCGCACCTCACTGCTCAGCCAGCCTTGGTGTCTGAGTTCCTGGGCCATTAGTTGGCGAGTTCGCGCCCCACTGCTCAGCCAGCCTTGGTGTCTGAGGTCCTGGGCCATTAGTTGGCGAGTTCGCGCCCCACTCCTCAGCCAGCCTTGGTGTCTGAGGTCCAGGGCCATTAGTTGGCGAGTTCGCGCCTCACTGCTCAGCCAGCCTTGGTGTCTGAGGTCCTGGGCCATTAGTTGGCAAGTTCGCGCCCCACTCCTCAGCCAGCCTTGGTGTCTGAGGTCCAGGGCCATTAGTTGGCGAGTTCGCGCCCCACTGCTCAGCCGGCCTTGGTGTCTGAGGTCCTGGGCCATTAGTTGGCGAGTTCGCGCCCCACTGCTCAGCCGGCCTTGGTGTCTGAGGTCCTGGGCCATTAGTTCGCGAGTTCGCGCCCCACTGCTCAGCCAGCCTTGGTGTCTGAGGTCCTGGGCCATTAGTTGGCGAGTTCGCGCCCCACTGCTCAGCCAGCCTTGGTGTCTGAGGTCCAGGGCCATTAGTTGGCGAGTTCGCGCCCCACTGCTCAGCCAGCCTTGGTGTCTGTGGTCCTGGGCCATTAGTTGGCGAGTTCGCGCCCCACTGCTCAGTCAGCCTTGGTGTCTGAGGTCCTGGGCCATTAGTTGGCGAGTTCGCGCCCCACTGCTCAGTCAGCCTTGGTGTCTGAGGTCCTGGGCCATTAGTTGTCGAGTTCGCGCCCCACTGCTCAGCCAGCCTTGGTGTCTGAGGTCCTGGGCCATTAGTTGGCGAGTTCGCGCCCCACTGCTCAGCCAGCCTTGGTGTCTGAGGTCCTGGGTCATTAGTTGGCGAGTTCTCACCTCACTCCTCAGCCAACCTTGGTGTCTGAGGTCCTGGGCCATTAGTTGGCGAGTTCGCGCCCCACTGCTCAGCCAGCCTTGGTGTCGGAGGTCCTGGGCCATTAGTGGGCGAGTTCGCGCCCCACTGCTCAGTCAGCCTTGGTGTCTGAGGTCCTGGGCCATTAGTTGGCGAGTTCGCGCCCCACTGCTCAGCCAGCCTTGGGGCCTGAGGTCCTGGGCCATTAGTTGGCGAGTTCGCGCCCCACTGCTTAGTCAGCCTTGGTGTCTGAGGTCCTGGGCCATTAGTTGGCGAGTTCGCGCCCCACTGCTTAGTCAGCCTTGGTGTCTGAGGTCCTGGGCCATTAGTTGGCGAGTTCGCGCCCCACTGCTCAGCCAGCCTTGGTGCCTGAGGTCCTGGGCCATCAGTTGGCGAGTTCGCGCCCCACTGCTCAGCCGGCCTTGGTGTCTGAGGTCCTGGGCCATTAGTTGGCGAGTTCGCGCCCCACTGCTCAGCCGGCCTTGGTGTCTGAGGTCCTGGGCCATTAGTTCGCGAGTTCGCGCCCCACTGCTCAGCCAGCCTTGGTGTCTGAGGTCCTGGGCCATTAGTTGGCGAGTTCGCGCCCCACTGCTCAGCCAGCCTTGGTGTCTGAGGTCCAGGGCCATTAGTTGGCGAGTTCGCGCCCCACTGCTCAGCCAGCCTTGGTGCCTGTGGTCCTGGGCCATTAGTTGGCGAGTTCGCGCCCCACTGCTCAGTCAGCCTTGGTGTCTGAGGTCCTGGGCCATTAGTTGGCGAGTTCGCGCCCCACTGCTCAGTCAGCCTTGGTGTCTGAGGTCCTGGGCCATTAGTTGTCGAGTTCGCGCCCCACTGCTCAGCCAGCCTTGGTGTCTGAGGTCCTGGGCCATTAGTTGGCGAGTTCGCGCCCCACTGCTCAGCCAGCCTTGGTGTCTGAGGTCCTGGGTCATTAGTTGGCGAGTTCTCACCTCACTCCTCAGCCAACCTTGGTGTCTGAGGTCCTGGGCCATTAGTTGGCGAGTTCGCGCCCCACTGCTCAGCCAGCCTTGGTGTCGGAGGTCCTGGGCCATTAGTTGGCGAGTTCGCGCCCTACTGCTCAGCCAGCCTTGGTGTCTGAGGTCCTCGGTCGTTAGTTGGCGAGTTCGCACCTCACTCCTCAGCCAACCTTGGTGTCTGAGGTCCTGGGCCATTAGTTGGCGAGTTTGCACCCCACTGCTCAGCCAGCCTTGGTGTCTGAGGTCCTGGGTCATTAGTTGGCGAGTTCGCACCTCACTCCTCAGCCAACCTTGGTGTTTGAGGTCCTGGGCCATTAGTTGACGAGTTCGCGCCCCACTGCTCAGCCAGCCTTGGTGTCTGAGGTCCTGGGCCATTACTTGGCGAGTTCGCGCCCCACTGCTCAGCCAGCCTTGGTGTCTATGGTCCTGGGCCATTAGTTGGCGAGTTCGCGCCCCACTGCTCAGCCAGCCTTGGTGTCTGAGGTCCTGCGCCATTAGTTGGCGAGTTCGCGCCCCACTGCTCAGCCAGCCTTGGTGCCTGAGGTCCTGGGCCATTAGTTGGCGAGTTCGCGCCCCACTGCTCAGCCAGCCTTGGGGCCTGAGGTCCTGCGCCATTAGTTAGCGAGTTCGCGCCCCACTGTAATGATATCGTGCAAGCTAAACATCCCATGCCCTCCGTCGAAAAGATGAGGGGTTTACCCCGGAGACATGGCTTCTCTATCCTTGATCCTCTCCATTGTGTGCGATATACGATTAATGAATCCTCCTCCAACTAGCCTAGTAACCAATAGACCTAGTAATAGCCACGAGTGCTTCAACCATTAACATTCCACACAACATAAAGTAAGCCACGCGGCTTGAAGTTTTACCGCTGTGACCAAGGTGTACTGTGGTATGGCACGCGAAAGCTGCATAAACCCCCTATTTACAGATATCAAATTGCAGATATCAGATGCAAATGATTTATTGATATAGGTACATAATTACATATATCCTTAAATATTTTTAGATATCTGCAAACCATTAATAGATATTTGCAAATCATTTATAAATATCTGCAGTTCGTTTGCAGGTATCTGCAAAATAGGAGCTTTCGCGTGCCATACTGTGTTTGTGCCTGCGACAAAGTCTTACATAACTGACTGCTGCTAAACAGTCGCTCGGACTTACTCCATGTATAGCTAGTCTGTGGACTCAACTGGTAGCCTGTCGACTATCGCACTGGTCTGTACATAGAAGTTATGTTGTGCAGGGGCCGTATGGACATGATGCATACAGCACTATGCATCCTGCTTGTCTGGGTGTGTTCAAGCCACCGTGTCTATGGTGCCAAAATCCTGATCCTTCCGTTTCCCTGGAAAAGTCACGTGTTTGAGGTGACGGCCATCGGGGACGCCCTGCACGCCAGGGGTCATGAACTCTCCATCGTCCTTCCGCCGTCGTACCCGGATATCGCCAAAGCCCGGATGTGGTCCAATTACGAGGTTATTAAATACGAGCTGGCCGAGCCGGACTTTTTGTCTGCCGTGAGCAACGAGTCCCAATCGAACACCTACTTCGACGATGTGAGCCAGATGACGCCGATCCAGGACTTGCGGGAGAATGTGGAGGGATTCATCCAGTTCTGCACAAACCCGCTGCGAGACGAGGCGCTGTACGAGCGGTTGGCGACGGCCCGCTACGACCTTGCCCTGGTGGACGCCTGCGCCGGGTCCCGGTGCCTCATGGTTCTCCCCTACAGACTGGGGCTGCCCTACGTCACCATGGCCACCCACTACGAACCCTGGCTGCTGCGCACCCCGGCCCTGCCCTCCCACGTGCCTTTCCCACTGGGTGGGCACTACACCGAGCGGATGACCCTGCGGGAGCGGGTGGAGAACCTGGCGGTCATGCTGGACTGGGCCCTCTTCCCCAGGGTGCCCTACCTGGCCGACGACTTCATAGCCCGGTACATCCCGGCCGGCCTGCCCCGAGTGTCCCTCACCCAGCTGGCCCACCGCTCCCTGCTGTGGCTCGTCGACACCGACGTCGTCCTCGACTACCCCCGCCCCACCATGGCCAACGAGGTCAACATCGGGGGGCTGACGACCACCGCCCCCGCCCGCCCCCTGCCCCGCCCCCTACAGACCTTCCTGGACGGGGCGCCGCCAGAGGGCGCCATCGTCGTGTCCTTCGGGTCGACGGACGGCGTCGGGAAGCGCTACTTCCGGAAGATGCTATCGGCCCTCAGCGCCGTCCCCCAGAGGGTCATCTGGCGCCACGCCAATATCGACCCCGCCGTGGAAATCCCTCCGCATATCAAAATTCTGGATTGGATTCCCCAGAAAGACATCCTGGGTCACCCGAAGGTGAAGCTGTTTGTCACCCACTGCGGCACCAACGGTCAGTTCGAGGCCGTGTTCCACGCGGTGCCAATGGTGGGCCTCCCCATCTTCTCCGACCAACCCTATAACGCCCGCCGCATGGCTTACCGCGGCTACGGCCGGCACCTCGACCTCATGACCTTCACGCCGGAGACGCTGGCCGAGGCCATCCGTGACGTGACCGGAAACCAGTCGTATTACGACAACATCCGGCGCGCGTCCGAGATCTTCAAAAGTCGCCCGTTAACGCCGAGCGAGCGCGCCGCCTACCGAGTGGAGGAGGTACTACGCTTCGGCGGGAGTCACCTTCACTCGCACGCCCTGGACATGCCGTGGCACGAGTACTTGATGCTGGACCTCCTCTGTCTGCTGCACGTCCTGGTGATCACCATAGTAGGCACATTACTGGCCATGTGTTTCTGTGTCATCAGGTGCTGGAGGCGCCCGCCGGCACCCCGCCCCAAACTTAAACAGCGCTAGCTGGAGGCGCCCGCCGGCACCCGGACCCAAACTTAAACATAGCTAGCTGGAAATCGATACCGGTTAAGGTAGTATAGGACATAACTACATAGCAGCATAACTTACGATGAAATTTACCATTGTCGTTTGTTGAGTCACACGTTTTGAAATAAAAACGAAGCGAGAGTGCCAAACATCGTGAATCTTTTCACCTGGGGTACTTTTTTATATGGTTTCCTGATTAAGTTACAGGCAAGTTACTTTACGTCCGAATTTAGCGTTGTCACGCGATTTCGGGCTGGTGACAATATATTTCCCAATAGGGCTGTACAGTTCTCGCGGGTTCTATTTCCGGTTTAGGTCTTTTGGGGACCAACAAAAAAACACGTGCTCATAGAACGAGTGCGCATCACGCTGGTGCCTGGCTACAGCTGCTTGACGCGCACTCATTGTAGTCAACGTTTGAGTGTTGGGAACCGGCCAGCTGCGCGGTTTGTACGTGAAGAATCGAGTGGGTGTGAAACTATTTTTTGTTTGCTTTGGTCCAGGCATTGCTAACTATGAAATCATAATATAGTTAAAGATAAGACATTTATCTCTCCATAATGCATGTGGTCCGTTCGATGAGACTGTTGGAAGCGTTGTATTTTTGAGGCAATTCATCGATGTTTACATTTCTTGACAAACGGCACACCATTTCCCTCGCCTGGTCAGTCCATATAAGGAGCGTTGTTACGTAACCATAGATACCGCGTGCAGACATGCGAGTCGTGATGATTATTACGTCATACGACATGGAAAACCCCGCGCAACACATTAGATTGCCTGACACGAACAGTCACTCATGAGACAACCGCATTCTGGTTTATCAACTGTCTAACCGCTCATATATTGCATAAATCTACTCGGATGGTTATAATTCTGATATGCGCAGACCCTCAGTGGTTAGTTGTGCAGCCAAGGACAGCTTGAGCCGATCTTGTGTGCGAGGCGAGTGAAGGCAAACAACCGGAAGGTAGGCAACACGTAATGGCCGTTGATGCTAGGCACTGACGTAGAGCATAATTTGCCATCTCGTGAGGTCTCGATAAGATCCCGTAGTGACTGTACAGCCCTATGACACAAGCGATGGCTAAGATCCTAATTTAAAGTAGTTTTTTTACTATTATTTGCGGAAAGAATGCTAGCTTGGCAACGAAACAGTCGCATATACAAAGTACTCGCTAGGGGGCGTTCGGTAATCCGGTGAATTACCATTATTCATGAAGTTAGTATAAATTTAACTGCTACGACAGGATTATTGGGTCGTGGCGGTATTCATCAGCCTTTTTCATTGCTTCCTGTGAAATGTTGGGTGTACGCTTTTGTGGACACGGAGGCTACATGGGGCCAAGAAAGGAAGACATGTGGGGTGGGATGAACCATGCTGCAGTATGGGGGGGGGGGGGCAAACCCACGACCTGTTGATCTGCAGGATCGTGTAGGCTAAAGATCTGATGCCCTCTATCGAAAAGAGTAGGGGTTCATCCCGGGGACATGGCTCCTCTCTATCCTTGATCTTCTCCATTATCGCGATATACCATTAATGTGTCCTCCTCCAACTAACCAAGTAACCAATAGACCTAGCAATAGCCACGAGTGCCTTAACGATCACACCCCACACTCTCCACCACGCTGGCGACCTTCAAGCCTTCTTATCTGCCAACTGCAAGCCTGTTAGAGTCGGCGGATGAGAGGGAGGGGGGCGGGGGAGGGGGGGAGTGCTCGGACTCCTGTATACCTCTGTGGCATGAAAATCGCGAGTCCGTGGAGAACCCGAGTTTTTCACGTGAAAAAAGCGAGTTCTGAGTGCCGTCTCGCTGTTTTCACGGACTTCATTTTTTCACGCGAGGGTCGCGTGAAAACGTAGAGACAGAGAGCGTGTGAAAGTCGCAGATTGTCATAGACTGATTATGGCGATGATCCTGTCGCTCACGCATAGCTCTCTCTCATGCTAATAGCAATGGGGGAAATGGGAAATGGGGGAAATCTTCATCCTATGACTACCCCCCCCCCCCCACCCCCAGGTCCCTTAACCCACATGGATCGATAGTGCAGTTGTCTCGCTTATTTCACGGCTTGCCTGCCGTGAAAACCCCGGGACACCCTATCCAATGACTGTGCTCTATTTCTCCGCGCTCGCCCCCCCCCCCCCGTTGTAAAGGCGAGTCCGTTCTCTCTCTGTACCACACAGTGCCGCGGTCTCGCACGGCCTGTGAGCTAATACCTATTTTTAGCGCACGCACGCTGATCCAGAAAATACGGGCGAATAAAGCGTGTGGAGCTGAGGCACGCACATAGTTAAACCTACGGAAGCCCGTTGATGCCAAGGGATTTGACATTACTTTCTTGAAAAAAATTATGTGGCCTTTTCACAACAAGCAAGCCGTGAAATAAGCGAGACAGCTGCACTATGTGGTACAGAGACAGCACCGACTCGCATTTACAACGGGGGGCGAGCCTGGAGAAATAAAGCACAGTCATTGGGTAGGGTGTCCCGGGGTTTTCACGGCAAGCAAGCCGTGAAATATGCGAGACCGCTGCTCTATGTGGCATAGAGAGAGCACGAACTCGCCTTTACAACGGGGGGCGAGCGTGGAGAAATACAGCACAGTCATTGGGTTGGGTGTCCCGGCCTTTTCACAACAAGCAAGCCGTGAAATAAGCGAGACAGCTGCACTATGTGGTACAGAGAGAGCACCGACTCGCATTTACAACGGGGGGCGAGCGTGAAGAAATAGAGCACAGTAATTGGGTAGGGTGTCCCGGGGTTTTCAATGCAGGCAAGCCGTGAAATAAGCGAGACCGCTGCTCTATGTGGTATAGAGAGAGCACGGACTCGCCTTTACAACGAGGGGCGAGCGTGGAGTCATTGGGTAGGGTGTCCCGGGGTTTTCACGGCAGGCAAGCCGTGAAATAAGCGAGACCGCTGTTCTATGTGGTATAGAGAGAGAACGGACTCGTCTTTACAACGGGGGGCGAGCGTGGAGAAATAAAGCAGTCATTGGGTAGGGTGTCCCGGGCTTCGCACAGCAACCCCCTGCACCGTAGAGAGGGAGTTGAACTCGCCTTCTCCACGACAAGTGAGCGTGAAAGTCCCGGGCGAGACCACTACACTGTGTAGGGGATCGTGCGTGGAGTAATAGAGCACAGCGATGGATTGACAAGTCCCAGGTTTCTGTCGCCTCTGTCACGCCTGTGCCACTGCATAAATGCACGCTTCTCGCACCATGTACACTCGCTCGCTTCGCAAGCTACGCTCAGGCTAAGAGGGTCGATGGCCGGGGTGGGGGAGAGTGCGGGCGGGCGGGGGTACACAACAACCGACTAAGCTCCCTAGCTGTGCCACTAAGCAAAGTAGACTCGTTGGCGGGTGGCCGGGGAGAGGGTGGAGGTGGCAGCAGAACCTGTCAGAAAAAGGGACACATAAAAATGGTCATTTACGCCCCCCCCCCGCCCCCCCTCCATCTATCCCAACCCCACCAAGCCCCCTGTGCCCTAGGCAAAGTTGGATATTTCCATATGCGCCCAGCTAAGGTTTGTACTTTAGACAAATTTCGTTGCAACTGCACTAGGACAGTGTTTGTCGGCGGCATGGTTTACCCAACCGTTTGTAGCCGTTAAAAACCTAGTCCGAAGAGAAACTGCGTGAAAAAAGTGAGTCGGACTGGCTCTATTTTTTCACGACTCGCTATTTTCATGCAACACCTCCACACAACATAAAGTAGGCCACTCGGTAGGGGGCACCACGGTAATCCGGCGAACTACCATTATTCATAAAGTCAGTGTATAAATTGAACTGCTCCGACAGGATTATTGGCTCGTGGTGCCATTCGTCAGCCTGTTTCATTGCTTCCTGTAAAAAAGTTAGGGTGTACACTTTTGTGGACACGGAGGCTACATGGGGCCATGAAACCAAGCCATGTGGGGTGGGATGAACCATGCTGCAGAGGCAGGTGTCAGGGCGCGAACCCACGACCTGTTGATATGCAGGTCTTACGACTGGGCCAGGGCGGCTCCCTGCGTTGGTATCTGTCCTGGAGGTCGTGGAGGAGGGCACACGAATGGTCTGGTACTTAGCTCGCAGAGTGTAGTCTGCTCAGCCAGCCTTGGTGTCTGAGGTCCTGGGCCATTAATTGGCGAGTTCGCGCCCAACTGCTCAGCCAGCCTTGGTGCCTGAGGTCCTGGGCCATTAGTTGGCGAGTTCGCGCCCCACTGCTCAGCCAGCCTTGGTGTCTGAGGTCCAGGGCCATTAGTTGGCGAGTTCGCGCCCCACTGCTCAGCCAGCCTTGGTGTCTGAGGTCCTGGGCCATTAGTTGGCGAGTTCGCGCCCCACTGCTCAGCCAGCCTTGGTGTCTGAGGTCCTGGGCCATTAGTTGGCGAGTTCGCGCCCCACTGCTCAGCCGGCCTTGGTGTCTGAGGTCCTGGGCCATTAGTTGGCGAGTTCGCGCCCCACTGCTCAGCCAGCCTTGGTGTCTGAGGTCCTGGGCCATTAATTGGCGAGTTCGCGCCCAACTGCTCAGCCAGCCTTGGTGCCTGAGGTCCTGGGCCATTAGTTGGCGAGTTCGCGCCCCACTGCTCAGCCAGCCTTGGTGTCTGAGGTCCAGGGCCATTAGTTGGCGAGTTCGCGCCCCACTGCTCAGCCAGCCTTGGTGTCTGAGGTCCTGGGCCATTAGTTGGCGAGTTCGCGCCCCACTGCTCAGCCAGCCTTGGTGTCTGAGGTCCTGGGCCATTAGTTGGCGAGTTCGCGCCCCACTGCTCAGCCGGCCTTGGTGTCTGAGGTCCTGGGCCATTAGTTGGCGAGTTCGCGCCCCACTGCTCAGCCAGCCTTGGTGTCTGAGGTCCTGGGCCATTACTTGGCGAGTTCGCGCCCCACTGCTCAGCCAGCCTTGGTGTCTGAGGTCCTGGGCCATTAGTTGGCGAGTTCGCGCCCCACTGCTCAGCCGGCCTTGGTGTCTGAGGTCCTGGGCCATTAGTTGGCGAGTTCGCACCTCACTGCTCAGCCAGCCTTGGTGTCTGAGGTCCAGGGCCATTAGTTGGCGAGTTCGCGCCCCACTGCTCAGCCAGCCTTGGTGCCTGAGGTCCTGGGCCATTAGTTGGCGAGTTCGCGCCCCACTGCTTAGCCAGCTTTGGTGTCTGAGGTCCTGGGCCATTAGTTGGCGAGTTCGCGCCCCAGTGCTTAGCCAGCCTTGGTGTCTGAGGTCCTGGGCCATTAGTTGGCGAGTTCGCGCCCCACTGCTCAGCCAGCCTTGGTGCCTGAGGTCCTGGGCCAACAGTTAGCGAGTTCGCGCCCCACTGTAATGATATCGTGCAAGCTAAACACCCCATGCCCTCCGTCGAAAAGATGAGGGGTTTACCCAGGAGACATGGCTTCTCTATCCTTGATCCTCTGCATTGTGTGCGATATACGATTAATGTGTCCTCCTACCTGCTAGCCAAGTACCCAATAGACCTAGCAATAGACACGAGTGCTTCAACGGTAACTCTCCACACAACAAAGTAAGCCGCGTGGCTTGAACTTTTACCGCTGTGACCAAGGTGTACTGTGGTATGGCACGCGAAAGCTGCATAAACCCCCTATTTACAGATATCAAATTGCAGATATCAGATGCAAATCATTTGTTGATATAGTTAAATAATTACAGATATCCGTAAATATTTTTAGATATCTGCAAACCATTAATAGATATTTGCAAATCATTTATAAATATCTGCAAACCAGTAATAGATATTTGCAAATCATTTATAAATATCTGCAATTCGTTTGCAGGTCTCTGCAAAATAGGAGCTTTCGCGTGCCATACTCCGTTTGTGCCAGCGACAAAGTCCGCCTGTCAGTCTTACGTAACTGACTGATGCTAAACAGTCGCTCGGACTTACTCCATATATAGCTAGTCTGCGGACTCAACCGATCACCAATCGACTCGAAGGCACTGGTCTGTACATAGAAGTTATGTTGTACAGGAGCCGTGTGGACATGGTGCATACAGCACTATGCATCCTGCTTGTCTGGGTGTGTTCAAGCCACCGTGTCTATGGTGCCAAAATCCTGATCCTTCCGTTTCCCTGGAAGAGTCACGTGTTTGAGGTGACGGCCATCGGAGACGCCCTGCACGCCAGGGGTCATGAACTCTCCATCGTCCTTCCGCCGTCGTACCCGGATATCGCCAAAGCCCGAAAGTGGTCCAATTACGAGGTTATTAAATACGAGCTGGCCGAGCCTGACTTTTTCTCTGCCGTGGGCGACGATTCCCAATCGGACACCTACTTCGACGAGTTGAGCCAGATGACGGCGAGCCAGGGCTTGCGGGAGAATGTGGAGGGATTCATCCAGTTGTGCAGTAACCCGCTGCGAGACGAGGCGCTGTACGAGCGGTTGGCGGCGGCCCGCTACGACCTTGCCCTGGTGGACGCCTCCCCGGAGTCCCGGTGCCTCATGGTCCTCCCCTACAGACTGGGGCTGCCCTACGTCACCCTGGCCACCCAGTACGAACCCTGGCTGCTGCGCACCCCGGCCCTGCCCTCCCACGTGCCCTTCCCGCTGGCCGGGCACTACACCGAGCGGATGACCCTGCGGGAGCGGGTGGAGAGCCTGGCGGTCATGCTGGACTGGGCCCTCTTCCCCAGGGTGCCCTACCTGGCCGACGACTTCATAGCCCGGTACATCCCGGCCGGTCTGCCCCGAGTGTCCCTCACCCAGCTGGCCCTCCGCTCCCTGCTGTGGCTCGTCGACACCGACGTCGTCCTCGACTACCCCCGCCCCACCATGGCCAACGAGGTCAACGTCGGAGGGCTGACGACCACCGCCCCCGCCCGTCGCCTGCCCCGCCCCCTACAGACCTTCCTGGACGGGGCGCCGCCGGAGGGCGCCATCGTCGTGTCCTTCGGGTCGACGGACAGCCTCGGGAAGCGCTACTTCCGGAAGATGCTATCGGCCCTCAGCGCCGTCCCCCAGAGGGTCATCTGGCGCCACGCCAATATCGACCCCGCCGTGGAAATCCCGCCGCATATCAAAATTCTGGATTGGATTCCCCAGAACGACATCCTGGGTCACCCGAAGGTGAAGCTGTTTGTCACCCACTGCGGCACCAACGGTCAGTTCGAGGCCGTGTTCCACGCGGTGCCAATGGTGGGCCTCCCCATCTTCGGCGACCACCCCTATAACGCCCGCCGCATGGCTTACCGCGGCTACGGCCAGCACCTCGACCTCTTGACCTTCACGCCGGAGACGCTCGCCGAGGCCATCCGTGACGTTACCGGAAATCAGTCGTATTACGACAACATCCGGCGCGCGTCCGAGATCTTCAAAAGTCGCCCGTTAACGCCGAGCGAGCGCGCCGCCTACCGAGTGGAGGAGGTATTACGCTTCGGCGGGGGTCACCTTCACTCGCACGCCCTGGACATGCCGTGGCACGAGTACTTGATGCTGGACCTCTTCTGTCTGCTGCACGTCCTGGTGATCGCCATAATAGGCACATTACTGGCCATGTGCTTCTGTGTCATCAGGTGCTGGAGGGGTCCGCCGGCACCCCGCCCCAAACTTAAACAGCGCTAGCTGGAGGGGTCCGCCAGCACCCCGACCCAAACTTAAACAGCGCTAGCTGGAGGCGCCCGCCGGCACCCGGACCCAAACTTAAACAGCGCTAGCTGGAAATCGATACCGGTTAAGGTAGTATACGACATAACTACATAGCAGCATAACTTACGATGAAATTTACCATTATCGTTTGTTGAGTCACACGTTTTGAAATAAAAACGAAGCGAGAGTGCCAAACGTCGTGAATCTTTTCACCTGGGGTACTTTTTTATATGGTTTCCTGATTAAGTTACAGGCAAGTTACTTTACGTCAGAATTTAGCGTTGTCACGCGATTTCAGGCTGGTGACAATATCTTTCCCAATGACACAAGCGATGGCTAAGATCCTAATTTCAAGTAGTTTTTTTACTATTATTTACAGAAAGAATGCTCGCTTGGCAACGAAACAGTCGCATATACAAAGTACTCGCTAAGGGGCGTTCGGTAATCCGGTGAATTACCATTATTCATGAAGATTACATTAGATAAACCCTAAACTATTGCTCAGCAAAAATGCTCGCTAGGCGGCGAAACAGTCGCATATATACGAAGTACTCGCTAGGGGGCGTTCGGTAATGCGGTGAATTACCATTATTCATGAAGTTAGTATAAATTGAACTGCTCCGACAGGATTATTGGCTCGTGGCGGTATTCATCAGCCTGTTTCATTGCTTCCTGTGAAATGTTGGGTGTGCACTTCTGTGGACACGGAGGCTACATGGGGCCAAGAAAGGAAGACATGTGGGGTGGGATGAACCATGCTGCAGTATCAGGGGGGTGGGGGGGCGAACCCAGGACCTGTTGATCTGCAGGATCGTGTAGGCTAAAGATCTGATGCCCTCTATCGAAAGAGTAGGGGTTCATCCCGGGGACATGGCTCCTCTCTATCCTTGATCGTCTCCATTTTCGCGATATACCATTAATGTGTCCTCCTCCAACTAACCAAGTAACCAATAGACCTAGCAATAGCCACGAGTGCCTTAACGATCACACCCCACACTCTCCACCACGCTGGCGACCGCCAAGACTTCTTATCTGTAAACTGCAAGCCTGTTAGAGTCGGAGGGGGAGGGAGGGGGGGAGGGGGGGGAGGGAGGGGGGGGGCGGGAGGGAGGGGGGTGCTCGGACTCCTGTATACCTCCACACAACATAAAGTAGGCCACGCGGCTTGAACCTTTACCGCTGTGACAAACGTGTACTGTGGTATGGCACGCGAAAGCTGCATAAACCCCCTATTTACAGATATCAAATTGCAGATATCAGATGCAAATCACGTATGAATATCTGTAAATATTTACAGATATCCGTAAATATTTACAGATATCCGTAACTATTTATAGATATGCGTAAATATTTGCAGATATATGCAAACCATTAATAGATATTTTGAAACCATTTATAAATATCTGCAAAATATAAGCTTCCGCGTGCCATACAGTGTTTGTCCAACGGCAGGGTCCGCCTGTCAGTCTATACTACTGACAGAGGCTAAACAGTCGCTCGGACTTACTCCATGTATATCTAGTCTGAATTCAACTGGTCTGTACATAGAAGTTATGTTGTACAGGGGCCGTATGGACATGGTGCATACAGCACTATGCATCCTGTTTGTCTGGGTGTATTCAAGCCACCGTGTCTACGGTGCCAAAATCCTGATCCTTCCGTTTCCCTGGAAAAGTCACGTGTTTGAGGTGACGGCCATCGGGGACGCCCTGCATGCCAGAGGTCATGAACTCTCCATCGTCCTTCCGCCGTCGTACCCGGATATCGCCAAAGCCCGGATGTGGTCCAATTACGAGGTCATTGAGTACGAGCTGGCCGAGCCGGACTTTTTCTCTGCGGTGGGCGACGATTCCCAGTCGGACACCTACTTCGACGAGGTGATCAAGATGACGCCGATCCAGGACTTCCGGGAGAATGTGGAGGGATTCATCCAGTTCTGCAGTAACCCGCTGCGAGACGAGGCGCTGTACGAGCGGTTGGCGGCGGCCCGCTACGACCTTGCCCTGGTGGACGCCTTCCCCGGGTCCCGGTGCCTCATGGTCCTCCCCTACAGACTGGGGCTGCCCTACGTCACCCTTGCCACCCAGTATGAACCCTGGCTGCTGCGCACCCCGGCCCTGCCCTCCCACGTGCCCTTCCCGCTGGGCGGGCACTACACCGAGCGGATGACCCTGCGGGAGCGGGTGGAGAACCTGGCTTTCATGCTGGACTGGGCCCTCTTCCCCAGGGTGCCCTACCTGGCCGACGACTTCATAGCCCGGTACATCCCGGCCGGCCTGCCCCGAGTGTCCCTCACCCAGCTGGCCCACCGCTCCCTGCTGTGGCTCGTCGACACCGACGTCGTCCTCGACTACCCCCGCCCCACCATGGCCAACGAGGTCAGCATCGGAGGGCTGTCGACCACCGCCCCCGCCCGCCCCCTGTCCCGCCCCCTGCAGGCCTTCCTGGACGGGGCGCCGCCAGAGGGCGCCATCGTCGTGTCCTTCGGGTCGACGGACAGCCTCGGGAAGCGCTTCTTCCGGAAGATGCTATCGGCCTTCAGCGCCGTCCCCCAGAGGGTCATCTGGCGCCACGCTAATACCGACCCCGCCGTGGAAATCCCTCCGCATATCAAAGTTCTGGATTGGATTCCCCAGAACGACATCCTGGGTCACCCAAAGGTGAAGCTGTTTGTCACCCACTGCGGCACCAACGGTCAGTTCGAGGCCGTGTTCCACGCGGTGCCAATGGTGGGCCTCCCCATCATCGCCGACCAGCCCTATAACGCCCGCCGCATGGCTTACCGCGGCTACGGCCGGCACCTCGACCTCTTGACCTTCACGCCGGAGACTCTCACCGAGGCCATCCGTGACGTGACCGGAAACCAGTCGTATTACGACAACATCCGGCACGCGTCCGAGATCTTTAAAAGTCGCCACTTGGCGCCGAGCGAGCGCGCCGCCTACCGAGTGGAGGAGGTACTACGCTTCGGCGGGGGTCACCTTCACTCGCACGCCCTGGACATGCCGTGGCACGAGTACTTGATGCTGGACCTCCTCTGTCTGTTGCACGTCCTGGTGATCGCCATAGTAGGCACATTACTGGCCATGTGCTTCTGTGTCATCAGGTGCTGGAGGGGTCCGCCGGCACCCCGACCCAAACTTAAACAGCGCTAGCTGGAGGGGTCCGCCGGCACCCCGACCCAAACTTAAACAGCGCTAGCTGGAAATTGATACCCTTTACGGTAATGTACGACATATCTATATAACAGCATAACTTACGGTAAAAATGTACGGTGTCAGCAGATTGTTATTTTTTTAGGGGGGGGGGGGGGATTTGGGGTTGAACACCAGCCCCCATCAAAATTTAAGATTGTCGCTTATTGATCAACATGTTTTGAATTATAAAACGAAACGAGACTGTCAAACATCGTGATTTTTTTCACCTGGAGTACTTTATTATATGCTTAAGTTAGAGATTAAGTTGCAGGCTAGTTTCTTTACGTTAGAAATTCAGCGTTGTCGTGGGAGTTGGGGCTGGTGAAAATATATTTTCCAATGACAAAACAGATTCAAATTTGTTATTTACTATAATTATTTTACATTAGATAAACCCTAAATTATTGCTCAGCAAAAATGCTCGCTAGGCGGCGAAACAGTCGCATATATACGAAGTACTCGGTAGGGGGCGCCACGGGAATCCGGCGAACTACCATTATTCATGAAGTTAGTGTATAAATTTAACTGCTCCGACAGGATTATTGGCTCGTGGCAGTATTTATCAGCCTGTTTCATTGCTTCCTGTGAAATGTTGGGTGTACACTTTTGTGGACACGGAGGCTACATGGGGCCAAGAAAGGAAGACATGTGGGGTGGGATAAACCATGCTGCAGTATCAGGGGGGGGGGCGAACCCACGACCTGTTGATCTGCATGATCGTGTAGGCTAAACATCCCATGCCCTCCGTCGAAAAGAGTAGGGGTTTACCCCCGGGACGTGGCTCCTATCTATCCTTGATCCTCTCCATTGTCGCGATATACGATTATTGAGTCCTCCTCCAACTAGCCAAGTAACCAATAGACCTAGCAATATCCCGGCCGGCCTGCCCCGAGTGTCCCTCACCCAGCTGGCCCACCGCTCCCTGCTGTGGCTCGTCGACACCGACGTCGTCCTCGACTACCCCCGCCCCACCATGGCCAGCGAGGTCAACATCGGAGGGCTGACGACCACCGCCCCCGCCCGCCCCCTGCCCCGCCCCCTACAAGCCTTCCTGGACGGGGCGCCGCCAGAGGGCGCCATCGTCGTGTCCTTCGGGTCGACGGACAGCCTCGGGAAGCGCTTATTCCGGAAGATGCACTTAAACAGCGCTAGCTGGAGGGGCCCGCCGGCACCATGACCCAAACTTAAACAGCGCTAGCTGGAGGGGCCCGCCGGCACCCCGACCCAAACTTAAACAGCGCTAGCTGGAAATCGATACCGCTTAAAGGGAACCGCCAGCCCGGCCTCTGACGCTGCTTTACCGATTCACATCATACCCAATTTTCTATCCTCCAAATTACAAAATTTGTAGTCCTATCTATAGCTCACAATAAAATTTAGAAGTGACCGCCGGGCACGATTTCGCCGCCTACCCAGGCAGCAGCCCTTTTTGGATGTGTGTCCGCGATTGACCAATGAGGAGGCGATACTCTAATTTATTCAAACCGGAAATTGTGCCTATTGTGTGAGCAAAACAAGGGTGCGTGATCATCGCTAATCAAAAGAGCTGCGATTCTAACTTCAATCATGGCACTGTTGCGGAGTCAATAGTCGCAAGACGTATATCAATTTGTTTGGATGGTACTTTTCCATGAAACACTAAGATCGTGGTCTACTGCGCGGCTTGGAACTGCCGCTGTTCATCTCTAAAACGCGGCCCTGGTCTTTCGTTCCGCGAGTAATAACATAAGGCGGTGCCACATGAATAGTCACAATACGCGTCATTGCTTCCGGCAAAATGGCGCTCTGCTTGACATTGCTGGGGGCGGGTTGCCTTAATTTTTTTCTCCTTACCAGTCGGCCGAAACGAAGCGTTAACACTCGCCAATTTAATTTTAAGATTTAAACTTTCGGTGCAGATCGCGATTAAATTAGGTTGGACACCCGCTTTAAGGTAGTATACGACATAACTACACAACAGCATAACTTACGATGAAATTTACCATTGTCGTTTGTTGAGTCACACGTTTTGAAATAGAAACGAAACGAGAGTGCCAAACATCGTGAATCTTTTCACCTGGAGTACTTTTTATGTGGTTTCCTGATTAAGTTACAGGCAAGTTACTTTACGTGAGAATTTAGCGTTGTCACGCGATTTCGGGCTGGTGGCAATATATTTCCCACTGACACAAACGATGGCCAAGATCCTAATTTAAAGTAGTTTTTTTTACTATTATTTACAGGAAGAATGCGTTCGGGGGCGTTCGGTAATCCGGTGAATTACCAGTATTCATGAAGTTAGTATAAATTGAACTGCTCCGACAGAATTATTGGCTCGTGGCGGTATTCATCAGCCTTTTTCATTGCTTCCTGTGAAATGTTGGGTGTACACTTTTGTGGACACGGAGGCTACATGGGGCCATGAAACCAAGCCATGTGGGGTTGGATGAACCATGCTGCAGAGGCAGGTGTCAGGGCGCGAACCCACGACCTGTTGATATGCAGGTCTTACCAACTGGACCAGGGAGGCTCTCTGCATTGGCACCTGTCCTGGAAATCGTGGAGGAGGGCACACGAATGGTCTGGTGCTTAGCTCGTAGAGTGTGCTCTGCTCAGCCAGCCTTGGTGTCTGAGGTCCTGGGCCATTAGTTGGCGAGTTCGCGCCCCACTGCTCAGCCAGCCTTGGGGCCTGAGGTCCTGGGCCATTAGTTGGCGAGTTCGCGCCCCACTGCTTAGTCAGCCTTGGTGTCTGGGGTCCTGGGCCATTAGTTGGCGAGTTCGCGCCCCACTGCTTAGTCAGCCTTTGTGTCTGAGGTCCTGGGCCATTAGTTGGCGAGTTCGCGCCCCACTGCTCAGCCAGCCTTGGGGCCTGAGGTCCGGGGCCATTAGTTGGCGAGTTCGCGCCCCACTGCTTAGTCAGCCTTGGTGTCTGAGGTCCTGGGCCATTAGTTGGCGAGTTCGCGCCCCACTGCTTAGTCAGCCTTGGTGTCTGAGGTCCTGGGCCATTAGTTGGCGAGTTCGCGCCCCACTGCTCAGCCAGCCTTGGTGCCTGAGGTCCTGGGCCATTAGTTGGCGAGTTCGCGCCCCACTGCTCAGCCGGCCTTGGTGTCTGAGGTCCTGCGCCATTAGTTGGCGAGTTCGCGCCCCACTGCTCAGCCAGCCTTGGTGTCTGAGGTCCTGGGCCATTAGTTGGCGAGTTCGCGCCTCACTGCTCAGCCAGCCTTGGTGCCTGAGGTCCTGGGCCATTAGTTGGCGAGTTCGCGCCCCACTGTAATGATATCGTGCAAGCTAAACATCCCATGCCCTCCGTCGAAAAGATGAGGGGTTTACCCCGGAGACATGGCTTCTCTATCCTTGATCCTCTCCATTGTGTGCGATATACGATTAATGAGTCCTCCTCCAACTAGCCAAGCAACCAATAGACCTAGCAATAGCCACGAGTGCTTCAACCATTAACACTCCACACAACATAAAGTTACCCACGCGGCTTGAACTTTTACCGCTGTGACCAAGGTGTACTGTGGTATGGCACGCGAAAGCTGCATAAACCCCCTATTTACAGATATCAAATTGCAGATATCAGATGCAAATGATTTATTGATATAGGTAAATAATTACATATCCTTAAATATTTCTAGATATCTGCAAACCATTAATAGATATTTGCAAATCATTTATAAATATCTGCAGTTCGTTTGCAGGTATCTGCAAAATAGGAGCTTTCACGTGCCATACTCTGTTTGTGCCAGCGACAAAGTCCGCCTGTCAGTCTTATATAACTGTCTGCTGCTAAACAGTCGCTCGGACTTACTCCATGTATAGCTAGTCTGTGGACTCAACTGGTCGCCTGTCGACTATCGCACTGGTCTGTACATAGAAGTTATGTTGTACAGGGGCCGTATGGACATGATGCATACAGCACTATGCATCCTGCTTGTCTGGGTGTGTTCAAGCCACCGTGTCTATGGTGCCAAAATCCTGATCCTTCCATCTCCCTGGAAGAGTCACGTGTTTGAGTTGACGGCCATCGGGAACGCCCTGCACACCAGAGGTCATGAACTCTCCATCGTCCTTCCGCCGTCATACCCAGATATCGCCAAAGCCCGGAATTGGTCCAATTATGAGGTCATTGAGTACGAGCTGGCCGAGCCGGACTTTTTCTCTGCGGTGAGCAACGAGTCCCAATCGAACACCTACTTCGACGATGTGAGCCAGATGACGCCGATCCAGGACATGCGGGAGAATGTGGAGGCATTCATTCAGTTCTGCAGTAACCCGCTGCGAGACGAGGCGCTGTACGAGCGGTTGGCGGCGGCCCGCTACGACCTTGCCCTGGTGGACGCCTGCCCCGGGGGCCTGTGCCTCATGGTCCTCCCCTACAGACTGGGGCTGCCCTACGTCACCCTGTCCACCCAGTACGAACCGTGGCTGCTGCGCACCCCGGCCCTGCCCTCCCACGTGCCCTTCCCGCTGGCCGGGCGCTACACCGAGCGGATGACCTTGCGGGAGCGGGTGGAGAACCTGGCGTTCATGCTGGACTGGGCCCTCTTCCCCAGGGTGCCCTACCTGGCCGACGACTTCATAGCCCGGTACATCCCGGCCGGCCTGCCCCGAGTGTCCCTCACCCAGCTGGCCCACCGCTCCCTGCTGTGGCTCGTCGACACCGACGTCGTCCTCGACTACCCCCGCCCCACCATGGCCAACGAGGTCAACGTCGGAGGGCTGACGACCACCGCCCCCGCCCGCCCCCTGCCCCGCCCCCTACAGGCCTTCCTGGACGGGGCGCCGCCGGAGGGCGCCATCGTCGTGTCCTTCGGGTCGACGGACGGCCTCGGGAAGCGCTACTTCCGGAAGATGCTATCGGCCCTCAGCGCCGTCCCCCAGAGGGTCATCTGGCGCCACGCCAATATCGACCCCGCCGTGGAAATCCCTCCGCATATCAAAATTCTGGATTGGATTCCCCAGAACGACATCCTGGGTCACCCGAAGGTGAAGCTGTTTGTCACCCACTGCGGCGCCAACGGTCAGTTCGAGGCCGTGTTCCACGCGGTGCCAATGGTGGGCCTCCCCATCTTTGGCGACCAGCCCTATAACGCCCGCCGCATGGCTTACCGCGGCTACGGCCGGCACCTCGACCTCTTGACCTTCACGCCGGAGACGCTCGCCGAGGCCATCCGTGACGTGACCGGAAACCAGTCGTATTACGATAACATCCGGCGCGCGTCCGATATTTTTAAAAGTCGCCCGTTAACGCCGAGCGAGCGCGCCGCCTACCGAGTGGAGGAGGTATTACGCTTCGGCGGGGGTCACCTTCACTCGCACGCCCTGGACATGCCGTGGCACGAGTACTTGATGCTGGACCTCCTCTGTCTGCTGCACGTCCTGGTGATCGCCATAGTAGGCACATTACTGGCCATGTGCTTCTGTGTCATCAGGTGCTGGAGGGGTCCGCCGGCACCTCGACCCAAACTTAAACAGCGCTAGCTGGAGGGGTCCGCCAGCACCTCGACCCAAACTTAAACAGCGCTAGCTGGAGGCGCCCGCCGGCACCTCGACCCAAACTTAAACAGCGCTAGCTGGAAATTGATACCCTTTACGGTAATGTACGACATAACTATATAACAGCATAACTTACGGTAAAAATGTACGGTGTCAGCAGATTGTTATTTTTTTAGAGTGGGGGGGGGGGGGGGGGATTTGGGGTTGAACACCAGCCCCCATCAAAATTTACCATTGTCGCTTATTGATCAACATGTTTTGAATTATAAAACGAAACGAGACTGTCAAACATCGTGATTTCTTTCACCTGGAGTACTTTATTATATGCTTAAGTTAGAGATTAAGTTGCAGGCTAGTTTCTTTACGTTAGAAATTCAGCGTTGTCGTGGGAGTTGGGGCTGGTGAAAATATATTTTCCAATGACAAAACAGATTCAAATTTGTTATTTACTATAATTATTTTACATTAGATAAACCCTAAACTATTGCTCAGCAAAAATGCTCGCTAGGCGGCGAAACAGTCGCATATATACGAAGTACTCGGTAGGGGGCGCCACGGGAATCCGGCGAACTACCATTATTCATGAAGTTAGTGTATAAATTTAACTGCTCCGACAGGATTATTGGCTCGTGGCAGTATTTATCAGCCTGTTTCATTGCTTCCTGTGAAATGTTGGGTGTACACTTTTGTGGACACGGAGGCTACATGGGGCCAAGAAAGGAAGACATGTGGGGTGGGATGAACCATGCTGCAGTATCAGGGGGGGGGGGGGCGAACCCACGACCTGTTGATCTGCAGGATCGTGTAGGCTAAACATCCCATGCCCTCCGTCGAAAAGAGTAGGGGTTTACCCCCGGGACGTGGCTCCTATCTATCCTTGATCCTCTCCATTGTCGCGATATACGATTATTGAGTCCTCCTCCAACTAGCCAAGTAACCAATAGACCTAGCAATATCCCGGCCGGCCTGCCCCGAGTGTCCCTCACCCAGCTGGCCCACCGCTCCCTGCTGTGGCTCGTCGACACCGACGTCGTCCTCGACTACCCCCGCCCCACCATGGCCAGCGAGGTCAACATCGGAGGGCTGACGACCACCGCCCCCGCCCGCCCCCTGCCCCGCCCCCTACAGGCCTTCCTGGACGGGGCGCCGCCAGAGGGCGCCATCGTCGTGTCCTTCGGGTCGACGGACAGCCTCGGGAAGCGCTTATTCCGGAAGATGCACTTAAACAGCGCTAGCTGGAGGGGCCCGCCGGCACCATGACCCAAACTTAAACAGCGCTAGCTGGAGGGGCCCGCCGGCACCCCGACCCAAACTTAAACAGCGCTAGCTGGAAATCGATACCGCTTAAAGGGAACCGCCAGCCCGGCCTCTGACGCTGCTTTACCGATTCACATAATACCCATTTTTCTATCCTCCAAATTACAAAATTTTTAGTCCTATCTATAGCTCACAATAAAATTTAGAAGTGACCGCCGGGCACGATTTCGCCGCCTACCCAGGCAGCAGCCCTTTTTGGATGTGTGTCCGCGATTGACCAATGAGGAGGCGATACTCTAATTTATTCAAACCGGAAATTGTGCCTATTGTGTGAGCAAAACAAGGGTGCGTGATCATCGCTAATCAAAAGAGCTGCGATTCTAACTTCAATCATGGCACTGTTGCGGAGTCAATAGTCGCAAGACGCATATCAATTTGTTTGGATGGTACTTTTCCATGAAACACTAAGATCGTGGTCTACTGCGCGGCTTGGAACTGCCGCTGTTCATCTCTAAAACGCGGCCCTGGTCTTTCGTTCCGCGAGTAATAACATAAGGCGGTGCCACATGAATAGTCACAATACGCGTCATTGCTTCCGGCAAAATGGCGCTCTGCTTGACATTGCTGGGGGCGGGTTGCCTTAAATTTTTTTTTCTCCTTACCAGTCGGCCGAAACGAAGCGTTAACACTCGCCAATTTAATTTTAAGATTTAAACTTTCGGTGCAGATCGCGATTAAATTAGGTTGGACACCCGCTTTAAGGTAGTATACGACATAACCACATAGCAGCATAACTTACGATGAAATTTACCATTGTCGTTTGTTGAGTCACACGTTTTGAAATAGAAACGAAACGAGAGTGCCAAACATCGTGAATCTTTTCACCTGGAGTACTTTTTATGTGGTTTCCTGATTAAGTTACAGGCAAGTTACTTTACGTGAGAATTTAGCGTTGTCACGCGATTTCGGGCTGGTGGCAATATATTTCCCACTGACACAAACGATGGCCAAGATCCTAATTTAAAGTAGTTTTTTTTACTATTATTTACAGAAAGAATGCGTTCGGGGGCGTTCGGTAATCCGGTGAATTACCATTATTCATGAAGTTAGTATAAATTGAACTGCTCCGACAGAATTATTGGCTCGTGGCGGTATTCGTCAGCCTGTTTCATTGCTTCCTGTGAAATGTTGGGTGTACACTTTTGTGGACACGGAGGCTACATGGGGCCAAGAAAGGAAGACATGTGGGGTGGGATGAACCATGCTGCAGTATCAGGGGGGGGGGGGGCGGCGAACCCACGACCTGTTGATCTGCTGGTCTTACCAACTGGACCAGGGAGGCTCCCTGCATTGCCACCTGTCCTGGAAATCGTGGAGGAGGGCACACGAATGGTCTGGTGCTTAGCTCGTAGAGTGTGCTCTGCTCAGCCAGCCTTGGTGCCTGAAGTCCTGGGCCATTAGTTGGCGAGTTCGCGCCCCACTGCTCAGCCAGCCTTGGGGCCTGAGGTCCTGGGCCATTAGTTGGCGAGTTCGCGCCCCACTGCTTAGTCAGCCTTGGTGTCTGAGGTCCCGGGCCATTAGTTGGCGAGTTCGCGCCCCACTGCTTAGTCAGCCTTGGTGTCTGAGGTCCTGCGCCATTAGTTGGCGAGTTCGCGCCCCACTGCTCAGCCAACCTTGGTGTCTGAGGTCCCGCGCCATTAGTTGGCGAGTTCGCGCCCCACTGCTCAGCCAGCCTTGGGGCCTGAGGACCTGGGCCATTAGTTGGCGAGTTCGCGCCCCACTGCTCAGCCAGCCTTGGCGCCTGAAGTCCTGGGCCATTAGTTGGCGAGTTCGCGCCCCACTGCTCAGCCAGCCTTGGTGCCTGAAGTCCTGGGCCATTAGTTGGCGAGTTCGCGCCCCACTGCTCAGCCAGCCTTGGTGTCTGTGGTCCTGGGCCATTAGTTGGCGAGTTCGCGCCCCACTGCTCAGCCAGCCTTGGTGTCTGAGGTCCTGGGCCATTAGTTGGCGAGTTCGCGCCCCACTGTAATGATATCGTGCAAGCTAAACATCCCATGCCCTCCGTCGAAAAGATGAGGGGTTTACCCCGGAGACATGGCTTCTCTATCCTTGATCCTCTCCATTGTGTGCGATATACGATTAATGAGTCCTCCTCCAACTAGCCAAGTAACCAATAGACCTAGCAATAGCCACGAGTGCTTCAACCATTAACACTCCACACAACATAAAGTAAGCCACGCGGCTTGAACTACTACCGCTGTGACCAAGGTGTACTGTGGTATGGCACGCGAAAGCTGCATAAACCCCCTATTTACAGATATCAAATTGCAGATATCAGATGCAAATGATTTATTGATATAGGTAAATAATTACATATATCCTTAAATATTTGCAGATATCTGCAAACCATTAATAGATATTTGCAAATCATTTATAAATATCTGCAGTTCGTTTGCAGGTTTCTGCAAAATAGGAGCTTCCGCGTGCCATACTCTGTTTGTGCCAGCGACAAAGTCCGCCTGTCAGTCTTACATAACTGACTGCTGCTAAACAGTCGCTCGGACTTACTCCATGTATAGCTCGTCTGTGGACTCAACTGGTAGCCTGTCGACCATCGCACTGGTCTGTACATAGAAGTTATGTTGTGCAGGAACCGTATGGACATGATGCATACAGCACTATGCATCCTGCTTGTCTGGGTGTGTTCAAGCCACCGTGTCTACGGTGCCAAAATCCTGATCCTTCCATTTCCCTGGATGAGTCACGTGTTTGAGGTGACGGCCATCGGGAACGCCCTGCACGACAGAGGTCATGAACTCTCCATCGTCCTTCCGCCGTCATACCCGGATATCGCCAAAGCCCGTAAGTGGTCCAATTATGAGGTCATTGAGTACGAGCTGGCTGAGCCGGACTTTTTCTCTGCGGTGAGCAACGAGTCCCAATCGAACACCTACTTCGACGAGGTGAGCCAGATGACACCGATCCAGGACTTCCGGAAGAAGTTGGGGGGATTCATCCAGTTCTGCAGTAACCCGCTGCAGGACGAGGCGCTGTACGAGCGTTTGGCGGCGGCCCGCTACGACCTTGCCCTGGTGGACGCCTTCCCCGGGTCCCGGTGCCTCATGGTCCTCCCCTACAGACTGGGGCTGCCCTACGTCACCCTGTCCACCCAGTACGAACCGTGGCTGCTGCGCACCCCGGCCCTGCCCTCCCACGTGCCCTTCCCGCTGGGCGGGCACTACACCGAGCGGATGACCCTGCGGGAGCGGGTGGAGAGCCTGGCGGTCATGCTGGACTGGGCCCTCTTCCCCAGGGTGCCCTACCTGGCCGACGACTTCATAGCCCGGTACATCCCGGCCGGCCTGCCCCGAGTGTCCCTCACCCAGCTGGCCCACCGCTCCCTGCTGTGGCTCGTCGACACCGACGTCGTCCTCGACTACCCCCGCCCCACCATGGCCAACGAGGTCAACATCGGGGGGCTGTTGACCACCGCCCCCTGCCCCGCCCCCTACAGGCCTTCCTGGACGGGGCGCCGCCAGAGGGCGCCATCGTCGTGTCCTTCGGGTCGACGGACAGCCTCGGGAAGCGCTTCTTCCGGAAGATGCTATCGGCCTTCAGCGCCGTCCCCCAGAGGGTCATCTGGCGCCACGCTAATACCGACCCCGCCGTGGAAATCCCGCCGCATATCAAAGTTCTGGATTGGATTCCCCAGAACGACATCCTGGGTCACCCGAAGGTGAAGCTGTTTGTCACCCACTGCGGCACCAACGGTCAGTTCGAGGCCGTGTTCCACGCGGTGCCAATGGTGGGCCTCCCCATCATCGCCGACCAGCCTTATAACGCCCGCCGCATGGCTTACCGCGGCTACGGCCGGCACCTCGACCTCTTGACCTTCACGCCGGAGACTCTCACCGAGGCCATCCGTGACGTGACCGGAAACCAGTCGTATTACGACAACATCCGGCGTGCGTCCGAGATTTTCAAAAGTCGCCCGTTAACGCCGAGCGAGCGCGCCGCCTACCGAGTGGAGGAGGTACTACGCTTCGGCGGGGGTCACCTTCACTCGCACGCCCTGGACATGCCGTGGCACGAGTACTTGATGCTGGACCTCCTCTGTCTGCTGCACGTCCTGGTGATCACCATAGTAGGCACATTACTGGCCATGTGCTTCTGTGTCATCAGGTGCTGGAGGGGCACGCCGGCACCCCGACCCAAACTTAAACAGCGCTAGCTAGAGGGGCCCGCCGGCACCCCGACCCAAACTTAAACAGCGCTAGCTGGAAATCGATACCGCTTAAAGGGAACCGCCAGCCCGGCCTCCGACGCTGCTTTACCGATTCATATAATACCCAACTGTCTATCCTCCAATTTACAGAATTTTTCGTCCTATCTATAGCTCACAATAAAATTTAGAAGTGACCGCCGGGCACGATTTCGCCGCCTACCCAGGCAGCAGCCCTTTTTGGATGTGTGTCCGCGATTGACCAATCAGGAGGCGATACTCTAATTTATTCAAACCGGAAATTGCGCCTATTGTGTGAGCAAAACAAGGGTGCGTGATCATCGCTAATATCAAGAGCTGCGATTCTAACTTCAATCATGGCACTGTTGCGGAGTCAATAGTCTCAAGACGTATATCAATTTGTTTAGATGGTACTTTTCCATGAAACACTAAGATCGTGGTCTACTGCGCGGCTTGGAACTGCCGCTGTTCATCTCTAAAACGCGGCCCTGGTCTCTCTCCCCGCGAGTGATAACATAAGGCGGTGCCACATGAATAGTCACAATACGCGTCACTGCTTCCGGCAAAATGGCGCTCTGCTTGACATTGCTGGGGGCGGGTTGCCTTAATTTTTTTCTCCTTACCAGTCGGCCGAAACGAAGCGTTAACACTCGCCAATTGAATTTTTAGACTTAAACTTTCGGTGCAGATCGCGATTAAATTAAGTTGGACACCCGCTTTTAGGTAGTATACGACATAACCACATAGCAGCATAACTTACGATGAAATTTACCATTGTCGTTTGTTGAGTCACACGTTTTGAAATAGAAACGAAACGAGAGTGCCAAACATCGTGAATCTTTTCACCTGGGGTACTTTTTACTTTACGTGAGAATTTAGCGTTGTCACGCGATTTCGGGCTGGTGGCAATATATTTCCCACTGACACAAACGATGGCTAAGGTCCTAATTTAAAGTAGTTTTTTTACTATTATTTACAGAAAGAATGCTCGCCAGGCGACGAAACAGTCGCATGTACAAACTACTCGGTAGGGGGCGTTCGGTAATCCGGTGAATTACCATTATTCATGAAGTTAGTATAAATTGAACTGCTCCGACAGAATTATTGGCTCGTGGCGGTATTCATCAGCCTTTTTCATTGCTTCCTGTGAAATGTTGGGTGTACACTTTTGTGGACACGGAGGCTACATGGGGCCATGAAACCAAGCCATGTGGGGTTGGATGAACCATGCTGCAGAGGCAGGTGTCAGGGCGCGAACCCACGACCTGTTGATCTGCTGGTCTTGCCAACTGGACCAGGGAGGCTCCCTGCATTGGCACCTGTCCTGGAAATCGTGGAGGAGGGCACACGAATGGTCTGGTGCTTAGCTCGCAGAGTGTGCTCTGCTCAGCCAGCCTTGGTGTCTGAGGTCCCGGGCCATTAGTTGGCGAGTTCGCGCCCCACTGCTCAGCCAGCCTTGGTGCCTGAGGTCCTGGGCCATTAGTTGGCGAGTTCGCGCCCCACTGCTCAGCCAGCCTTGGGGCCTGAGGTCCTGGGCCATTAGTTGGCGAGTTCGCGCCCCACTGCTCAGCCAGCCTTGGGGCCTGAGGTCCTGGGCCATTAGTTGGCGAGTTCGCGTCCTACTGCTTAGTCAGCCTTGGTGTCTGAGGTCCTGGGCCATTAGTTGGCGAGTTCGCGCCCCACTGCTCAGCCAGCCTTGGTGTCTGAGGTCCTGGGCCATTAGTTGGCGAGTTCGCGCCCCACTGCTCAGCCAGCCTTGGTGTCTGAGGTCCAGGGCCATTAGTTGGCGAGTTCGCGCCCCACTGCTCAGCCAGCCTTGGTGCCTGTGGTCCTGGGCCATTAGTTGGCGAGTCCGCGCCCCACTGCTCAGTCAGCCATGGTGTCTGAGGTCCTGGGCCATTAGTTGGCGAGTTCGCGCCCCACTGCTCAGACAGCATTGGTGTCTGAGGTCCTGGGCCATTAGTTGGCGAGTTCGCGCCCCACTGCTCAGCCAGCCTTGGTGTCTGAGGTCCTGGGTCATTAGTTGGCGAGTTCGCACCTCACTCCTCAGCCAACCTTGGTGTCTGAGGTCCTGGGCCATTAGTTGGCGAGTCCGCGCCCCACTGCTCAGCCAGCCTTGGTGCCTGAGGTCCTGGGCCATTAGTTGGCGAGTTCGCGCCCCACTGCTCAGCCAGCCTTGGTGCCTGAGGTCCTGGGCCATTAGTTGGCGAGTTCGCGCCCCACTGCTCAGCCAGCCTTGGTGCCTGAGGTCCTGGGCCATTAGTTGGCGAGTTCGCGCCCCACTGCTCAGCCAGCCTTGGGGCCTGAGGTCCTGGGCCATTAGTTGGCGAGTTCGCGCCCCACTGCTCAGCCAGCCTTGGGGCCTGAGGTCCTGGGCCATTAGTTGGCGAGTTCGCGCCCCACTGCTCAGCCAGCCTTGGGGCCTGAGGTCCTGGGCCATTAGTTGGCGAGTTCGCGTCCTACTGCTTAGTCAGCCTTGGTGTCTGAGGTCCTGGGCCATTAGTTGGCGAGTTTGCGCCCCACTGCTCAGCCAGCCTTGGTGTCTGAGGTCCTGGGCCATTAGTTGGCGAGTTCGCGCCCCACTGCTCAGCCAGCCTTGGTGTCTGAGGTCCAGGGCCATTAGTTGGCGAGTTCGCGCCCCACTGCTCAGCCAGCCTTGGTGTCTGAGGTCCTGGGCCATTAGTTGGCGAGTTCGCGCCCCACTGCTCAGACAGCATTGGTGTCTGAGGTCCTGGGCCATTAGTTGGCGAGTTCGCGCCCCACTGCTCAGCCAGCCTTGGTGTCTGAGGTCCTGGGTCATTAGTTGGCGAGTTCGCACCTCACTCCTCAGCCAACCTTGGTGTCTGAGGTCCTGGGCCATTAGTTGGCGAGTCCGCGCCCCACTGCTCAGCCAGCCTTGGTGTCTGGGGTCCTGGGCCATTAGTTGGCGAGTTCGCGCCCCACTGCTCAGCCAGCCTTGGTGTCTGGGGTCCTCGGTCATTAGTTGGCGAGTTTGCACCTCACTCCTCAGCCAACCTTGGTGTCTGAGGTCCTGGGCCATTAGTTGGCGAGTTCGCGCCCCACTGCTCAGCCAGCCTTGGGGCCTGAGGTCCTGGGCCATTCGCTGGCGAGTTCGCGCCCCACTGCTTAGTCAGCCTTGGTGTCTGAGGTCCTGGGCCATTAGTGGGCGAGTTCGCGCCCCACTGCTCAGTCAGCCTTGGTGTCTGAGGTCCTGGGCCATTAGTTGGCGAGTTCGCGCCCCACTGCTCAGCCAGCCTTGGGGCCTGAGGTCCTGGGCCATTAGTTGGCGAGTCCGCGCCCCACTGCTTAGTCAGCCTTGGTGTCTGAGGTCCTGGGCCATTAGTTGGCGAGTTCGCGCCCCACTGCTTAGTCAGCCTTGGTGTCTGAGGTCCTGGGCCATTAGTTGGCGAGTTCGCGCCCCACTGCTCAGCCGGCCTTGGTGCCTGAGGTCCTGGGCCATTAGTTGGCGAGTTCGCGCCCCACTGCTCAGCCGGCCTTGGTGTCTGAGGTCCTGGGCCATTAGTTGGCGAGTTCGCGCCCCACTGCTCAGCCGGCCTTGGTGTCTGAGGTCCTGGGCCATTAGTTGGCGAGTTCGCGTCCCACTGCTCAGCCAGCCTTGGTGTCTGAGGTCCTGGGCCATTAGTTGGCGAGTTTGCGCCCCACTGCTCAGCCAGCCTTGGTGTCTGAGGTCCAGGGCCATTAGTTGGGGAGTTCGCGCCCCACTGCTCAGCCAGCCTTGGTGCCTGAGGTCCTGGGCCATTAGTTGGCGAGTTCGCGCCCCACTGCTCAGTCAGCCTTGGTGTGTGAGGTCCTGGGCCATTAGTTGGCGAGTTCGCGCCCCACTGCTCAGTCAGCCTTGGTGTCTGAGGTCCTGGGCCATTAGTTGACGAGTTCGCGCCCCACTGCTCAGCCAGCCTTGGTGTCTGAGATCCAGGGCCATTAGTTGGGGAGTTCGCGCCCCACTGCTCAGCCAGCCTTGGTGCCTGAGGTCCTGGGCCATTAGTTGGCGAGTTCGCGCCCCACTGCTCAGTCAGCCTTGGTGTCTGAGGTCCTGGGCCATTAGTTGGCGAGTTCGCGCCCCACTGCTCAGTCAGCCTTGGTGTCTGGGGTCCTGGGCCATTAGTTGGCGAGTTCGCGCCCCACTGCTCAGCCAGCCTTGGTGTCTGAGATCCTGGGCCATTAGTTGGCGAGTTCGCGCCCCACTGCTCAGCCAGCCTTGGTGTCTGAGGTCCTGGGTCATTAGTTGGCGAGTCCGCGCCCCACTGCTCAGCCAGCCTTGGTGTCTGGGGTCCTGGGCCATTAGTTGGCGAGTTCGCGCCCCACTGCTCAGCCAGCCTTGGTGTCTGGGGTCCTCGGTCATTAGTTGGCGAGTTTGCACCTCACTCCTCAGCCAACCTTGGTGTCTGAGGTCCTGGGCCATTAGTTGGCGAGTTCGCGCCCCACTGCTCAGCCAGCCTTGGGGCCTGAGGTCCTGGGCCATTCGCTGGCGAGTTCGCGCCCCACTGCTTAGTCAGCCTTGGTGTCTGAGGTCCTGGGCCATTAGTGGGCGAGTTCGCGCCCCACTGCTCAGTCAGCCTTGGTGTCTGAGGTCCTGGGCCATTAGTTGGCGAGTTCGCGCCCCACTGCTCAGCCAGCCTTGGGGCCTGAGGTCCTGGGCCATTAGTTGGCGAGTCCGCGCCCCACTGCTTAGTCAGCCTTGGTGTCTGAGGTCCTGGGCCATTAGTTGGCGAGTTCGCGCCCCACTGCTTAGTCAGCCTTGGTGTCTGAGGTCCTGGGCCATTAGTTGGCGAGTTCGCGCCCCACTGCTCAGCCGGCCTTGGTGCCTGAGGTCCTGGGCCATTAGTTGGCGAGTTCGCGCCCCACTGCTCAGCCGGCCTTGGTGTCTGAGGTCCTGGGCCATTAGTTGGCGAGTTCGCGCCCCACTGCTCAGCCGGCCTTGGTGTCTGAGGTCCTGGGCCATTAGTTGGCGAGTTCGCGTCCCACTGCTCAGCCAGCCTTGGTGTCTGAGGTCCTGGGCCATTAGTTGGCGAGTTTGCGCCCCACTGCTCAGCCAGCCTTGGTGTCTGAGGTCCAGGGCCATTAGTTGGGGAGTTCGCGCCCCACTGCTCAGCCAGCCTTGGTGCCTGAGGTCCTGGGCCATTAGTTGGCGAGTTCGCGCCCCACTGCTCAGTCAGCCTTGGTGTGTGAGGTCCTGGGCCATTAGTTGGCGAGTTCGCGCCCCACTGCTCAGTCAGCCTTGGTGTCTGAGGTCCTGGGCCATTAGTTGACGAGTTCGCGCCCCACTGCTCAGCCAGCCTTGGTGTCTGAGATCCAGGGCCATTAGTTGGGGAGTTCGCGCCCCACTGCTCAGCCAGCCTTGGTGCCTGAGGTCCTGGGCCATTAGTTGGCGAGTTCGCGCCCCACTGCTCAGTCAGCCTTGGTGTCTGAGGTCCTGGGCCATTAGTTGGCGAGTTCGCGCCCCACTGCTCAGTCAGCCTTGGTGTCTGGGGTCCTGGGCCATTAGTTGGCGAGTTCGCGCCCCACTGCTCAGCCAGCCTTGGTGTCTGAGATCCTGGGCCATTAGTTGGCGAGTTCGCGCCCCACTGCTCAGCCAGCCTTGGTGTCTGAGGTCCTGGGTCATTAGTTGGCGAGTTCGCACCTCACTCCTCAGCCAACCTTGGTGTCTGAGGTCCTGGGCCATTAGTTGGCGAGTTCGCGCCCCACTGCTCAGCCAGCCTTGGTGTCGGACGTCCTGGGCCATTAGTTGGCGAGTTCGCGCCCCACTGCTCAGACAGCATTGGTGTCTGAGGTCCTGGGCCATTAGTTGGCGAGTTCGCGCCCCACTGCTCAGCCAGCTTTGGTGTCTGAGGTCATGGGCCATTAGTTGGCGAGTTCGCGCCCCACTGCTCAGCCAGCCTTGGTGTCTGAGGTCCTGGGCCATTACTTGGCGAGTTCGCGCCCCACTGCTCAGCCAGCCTTGGTGTCTGTGGTCCTGGGCCATTAGTTGGCGAGTTCGCGCCCCACTGCTCAGCCAGCCTTGGTGTCTGAGGTCCTGCGCCATTAGTTGGCGAGTTCGCGCCCCACTGCTCAGCCAGCCTTGGTGCCTGAGGTCCTGGGCCATTAGTTGGCGAGTTCGCGCCTTACTGCTCAGCCAGCCTTGGTGCCTGAGGTCCTGCGCCATTAGTTAGCGAGTTCGCGCCCCACTGTAATGATATCGTGCAAGCTAAACATCCCATGCCCTCCGTCGAAAAGATGAGGGGTTTACCCCGGAGACATGGCTTCTCTATCCTTGATCCTCTCCATTGTGTGCGATATACGATTAATGAATCCTCCTCCAACTAGCCAAGTAACCAATAGACCTAGCAATAGCCACGAGTGCTTCAACCATTAACACTCCACACAACATAAAGTAAGCCACGCGGCTTGAAGTTTTACCGCTGTGACCAAGGTGTACTGTGGTATGGCACGCGAAAGCTGCATAAACCCCCTATTTACAGATATAAAATTGCAGATATCAGATGCAAATGATTTATTGATATAGGTACATAATTACATATATCCTTAAATATTTTTAGATATCTGCAAACCATTAATAGATATTTGAAAATCATTTATAAATATCTGCAGTTCGTTTGCAGGTATCTGCAAAATAGGAGCTTTCGCGTGCCATACTCTGTTTGTGCCAGCGACAAAGTTCGCCTGTCAGTCTTACATAACTGACTGCTGCTAAACAGTCGCTCGGACTTACTCCATGTATAGCTAGTCTGTGGACTCAACTGGTAGCCTGTCGACCATCGCACTGGTCTGTACATAGAAGTTATGTTGTGCAGGGGCCGTATGGACATGATGCATACAGCACTATGCATCCTGCTTGTCTGGGTGTGTTCAAGCCACCGTGTCTATGGTGCCAAAATCCTGATCCTTCCGTTTCCCTGGAAAAGTCACGTGTTTGAGGTGACGGCCATCGGGGACGCCCTGCACGCCAGGGGTCATGAACTCTCCATCGTCCTTCCGGTCGTCGTACCCGGATATCGCCAAAGCCCGGATGTGGTGCAATTACGAGGTTATTAAATACGAGCTGGCCGAGCCGGACTTTTTGTCTGCCGTGAGCAACGAGTCCCAATCGAACACCTACTTCGACGATGTGAGCCAGATGACGCCGATCCAGGACTTGCGGGAGAATGTGGAGGGATTCATCCAGTTCTGCAGAAACCCGCTGCGAGACGAGGCGCTGTACGAGCGGTTGGCGACGGCCCGCTACGATCTTGCCCTGGTGGACGCCTGCGCCGGCTCCCGGTGCCTCATGGTTCTCCCCTACAGACTGGAGCTGCCCTACGTCACCGTGGCCACCCACTACGAACCCTGGCTGCTGCGCACCCCGGCCCTGCCCTCCCACGTGCCTTTCCCACTGGGTGGGAACTACACCGAGCGGATGACCCTGCGGGAGCGGGTGGAGAACCTGGCGGTCATGCTGGACTGGGCCCTCTTCCCCAGGGTGCCCTACCTGGCCGACGACTTCATAGCCCGGTACATCCCGGCCGGCCTGCCCCGAGTGTCCCTCACCCAGCTGGCCCACCGCTCCCTGCTGTGGCTCGTCGACACCGACGTCGTCCTCGACTACCCCCGCCCCACCATGGCCAACGAGGTCAACATCGGGGGGCTGACGACCACCGCCCCCGCCCGCCCCCTGCCCCGCCCCCTACAGACCTTCCTGGACGGGGCGCCGCCAGAGGGCGCCATCGTCGTGTCCTTCGGGTCGACGGACGGCGTCGGGAAGCGCTACTTCCGGAAGATGCTATCGGCCCTCAGCGCCGTCCCCCAGAGGGTCATCTGGCGCCACGCCAATATCGACCCCGCCGTGGAAATCCCTCCGCATATCAAAATTCTGGATTGGATTCCCCAGAAAGACATCCTGGGTCACCCGAAGGTGAAGCTGTTTGTCACCCACTGCGGCACCAACGGTCAGTTCGAGGCCGTGTTCCACGCGGTGCCAATGGTGGGCCTCCCCATCTTCTCCGACCAACCCTATAACGCCCGCCGCATGGCTTACCGCGGCTACGGCCGGCACCTCGACCTCTTGACCTTCACGCCGGAGACGCTGGCCGAGGCCATCCGTGACGTGACCGGAAACCAGTCGTATTACGACAACATCCGGCGCGCGTCCGAGATCTTCAAAAGTCGCCCGTTAACGCCGAGCGAGCGCGCCGCCTACCGAGTGGAGGAGGTACTACGCTTCGGCGGGAGTCACCTTCACTCGCACGCCCTGGACATGCCGTGGCACGAGTACTTGATGCTGGACCTCCTCTGTCCGCTGCACGTCCTGGTGATCACCATAGTAGGCACATTACTGGCCATGTGCTTCTGTGTCATCAGGTGCTGGAGGGGTCCGCCGGCACCCCGCCCCAAACTTAAACAGCGCTAGCTGGAGGCGCCCGCCGGCACCCCGCCCCAAACTTAAACAGCGCTAGCTGGAGGCGCCCGCCGGCACCCGGACCCAAACTTAAACAGCGCTAGCTGGAAATCGATACCGGTTAAGGTAGTATACGACATAACTACATAGCAGCATAACTTACGATAAAATTTACCATTGTCGTTTGTTGAGTCACACGTTTTGAAATAAAAACCAAGCGAGAGTGCCAAACATCGTGAATCTTTTCACCTGGGGTACTTTTTTATATGGTTTCCTGATTAAGTTACAGGCAAGTTACTTTACGTCCGAATTTAGCGTTGTCACGCGATTTCGGGCTGGTGACAATATATTTCCCAATAGGGCTGTACAGTTCTCGCCGGTTCTATTTCCGGTTTAGGTCTTTTGGGGACCAACAAAAAAACCACGTGCTTATAGAACGAGTGCGCATCACGCTGGTGCCTGGCTACAGCTGCTTGACACGCACTTATTGTAGTCAACGTTTGAGTGTTGGGAACCGGCCAGCTGCGCGGTTTGTACGTGAAGAATCGAGTGGGTGTGAAACTATTTTTTGTTTGCTTTGGTCCAGGCATTGCTAACTATGAAATCATAATATAGTTAAAGGTAAGACATTTATCTCTCCATAATGCATGTGGTCCGTTCGATGAGACTGTTGGAAGCGTTGTATTTTTAGGCAATTCATCGATGTTTACATTTCTGGACAAACGGCACACCATTTCCCTCGCCTGGTCAGTTCATATAGGGAGCGTTGTTACGTAACCATAGATACCGCGCGCAGACATGCGAGTCGTGATGATTATTACGTCATACGACATGGAAAACCCCGCGCAACACGTTAGATGGCCTGACACGAACAGTCACTCATGAGACAACCGCATTCTGGTTTATCAACTGTCTAACCGCTCATATATTGCATAAATCTACTCAGATGGTTATAATTCTGATATGCGCAGACCCTCAGTGGTTAGTTGTGCAGCCAAGGACAGCTTTAGCCGATCTTCTCTGTGAGGCGAGTGAAGGGAAGGCAAACAACCGGAAGGTAGGCAACACGTAATGGCCGTTGATGCTAGGCACTGACGTAGAGCATAATTTGCCATCTCGTGAGGTCTCGATAAGATCCCGTAGTGACTGTACAGCCCTATGACACAAGCGATGGCTAAGATCCTAATTTAAAGTAGTTTTTTTACTATTATTTGCGGAAAGAATGCTAGCTTGGCAACGAAACAGTCGCATATACAAAGTACTCGCTAGGGGGCGTTCGGTAATCCGGTGAATTACCATTATTCATGAAGTTAGTATAAATTGAACTGCTCCGACAGGATTATTGGGTCGTGGCGGTATTCATCAGCCTTTTTCATTGCTTCCTGTGAAATGTTGGGTGTACACTTTTGTGGACACGGAGGCTACATGGGGCCAAGAATAGAAGACCTGTGGGGTGGGATGAACCATGCTGCAGTATGAGGGGGGGGGGGGCGAACCCACGACCTGTTGATCTGCAGGATCGTGTAGGCTAAAGATCTGATGCCCTCTATCGAAAAGAGTAGGGGTTCATCCCGGGGACATGGCTCCTCTCTATCCTTGATCTTCTCCATTGTCGCGATATACCATTAATGTGTCCTCCTCCAAGTAACCAATAGACCTAGCAATAGCCACGAGTGCCTTAACGATCACACCCCACACTCTCCACCACGCTGGCGACCTTCAAGCCTTCTTATCTGCCAACTGCAAGCCTGTTAGAGTCGGCGGATGAGAGGGGGGGGGCGGGGGAGGGGGGGAGTGCTCGGACTCCTGTATACCTCTGTTGCATGAAAATAGCGAGTCCGTGAAAAGCCCGGGACTTTCACGTGAAAAGTGCGAGACCACCCAAATTTACTTACCGTGGAGAACCCGATTTTTTCACGTGAAAAAAGCGAGTTCTGAGTGCCGTCTCGCTGTTTTCACGGACTTCATTTTTTCACGCGAGGGTCGCGTGAAAACGTAGAGACAGAGAGCGTGTGAAAGTCGCAGATTGTCATAGACTGATTATGGCGATGATCCTGTCGCTCACGCATAGCTCTCTCTCATGCTAATAGCAATGGGGGAAATGGGAAATGGGGGAAATCTTCATCCTATGACTACCCCCCCCACCCCACCCCCAGGTCCCTTAACCCACATGGATCGGTAGTGCAGTGGTCTCGCTTATTTCACGGCTTGCCTGCCGTGAAAACCCCGGGACACCCTACCCAATGACTGTGCTCTATTTCTCCGCGCTCGTCCCCCCCCCCCCCCCGTTGTAAAGGCGAGTCCGTTCTCTCTCTGTACCACACAGTGCCGCGGTCTCGCACGGCCTGTGAGCTAATACCTATTTTTAGCGCACGCACGCTGATCCAGAAACGAGACGGTCAAGCAGAGCTTGAGAAGGAAGACGAAAATTGGGATTATGGGACCAATTCGACCATTTAAAGACCCATCGCCGCTCGCTCATTGGTTGTTCAGCCTGGCGTTCGAGACCATATCGCCCACTGAACGCTGTAGCGAGGCCAAATTGCTGGCTGAAAGCGCAAATTAGCCCAAAATGGAACCCCAGTATCGTGGTGTGCTGGATGAGCACCATCTAACGGCTGCTGTTCAACGCGGGCTGTTTTTCCAGGTCGAGGGCGTCGTTTAGAGTGAATACGTTCAAATCCCGACTTTCTACGTGTCCTTGGTCACGCTCTAAACGTTGTTCTCGTACTCTTCATCGCTGAATTACGGAGCCCCCTAGCGGCGGAACTAAGCGTGATAGGAAAAAAACGAAGGCGGTTTTCATACCCAAGTCGACTATTGCCCGTCGTTTGCAACCAATCCCGACTCTCTAGCGTCGCTATTAAGCGAACGGCGGCCATCGCCACCCCGAAAGAGTGCCGGTCCATATCGCCCGTTGACTCATAATGGGAGCGTCGGCATGGAGGGGGGTGCACCTCTTGCGAGCGCTCTAGCGGCCAAACTAAGCGTCCTAGAGCAATTCTGAGGTGGTTTCGATCTGCCTAGGTCACATTTTTCTCTCCATTCATGCCAAATCTGGGCTCCCTAGCTCAAATATTAACCGAGTTTTGGCCTTGCAAAGGTCAAAACGCCACTTGACACGTACGCTGAATATTTATTGGCCGATTACTCGAAAATCCTTCAGTATTCGGAAAAATCTGAGCACATACTGCGTTACCGCCTCTCCCTGATGAATACTCTCAAACAAACAGCCAATCTCTAGACCCTAGTTATTCGTGCCCAATTACTGATGTCATGTATCTCGCCAGGTGACGTTTGTCTCACTTGTAAACTTCACGGAGAAATTGAGACCATGTTCCCGCCAAAATGCTGCCGTGGGATCCCATGTTAAACTTCGGGAATTTTTTGCAAAAGAACTATTCGGAGGATTTTCAAAATTGAAACACCGTATACAAGGTACCTGTGAATGCAATACGTGAATTAATTTTGAGCGTCATTAAGTACAAACTCGGAACGCTATAGAGATTTTGCCGATTTTTGTTCCTATCTATCAATGGTTAAGCGAATTGCGAAAAATTCCTGTGACCTTGACCGTTGACCTACATAGCCCATCTACGAACTTAGCCTGACGATTGCCATTCCGCATGTTTTTGTAAATTTGGAAGTCGATAGCTTAAGGCATTCGAAAGATAATGCCCCGCGTTACAAACGGACAGACACACAGATTCACCGAACACACCGACATAAGACGAAAATTGGAAATTTTCGTCTTAAATACGGGCGAATAAAGCGTGTGGAGCTGAGGCACGCACATAGTTAAACCTACGGAAGCCCGTTGATGCCAAGGGATTTGACATTACTTTCTTGAAAAAAATTATGTGGCCTTTTCACAACAAGCAAGCCGTGAAATAAGCGAGACAGCTGCACTATGTGGTACAGAGACAGCACCGACTCGCATTTACAACGGGGGGCGAGCGTGGAGAAATAAAGCACAGTCATTGGGTAGGGTGTCCCGGGGTTTTCACGGCAAGCAAGCCGTGAAATATGCGAGACCGCTGCTCTATGTGGCATAGAGAGAGCACGAACTCGCCTTTACAACGGGGGGCGAGCGTGGAGAAATACAGCACAGTCATTGGGTTGGGTGTCCCGGCCTTTTCACAACAAGCAAGCCGTGAAATAAGCGAGACAGCTGCACTATGTGGTACAGAGAGAGCACCGACTCGCATTTACAACGGGGGGCGAGCGTGAAGAAATAGAGCACAGTAATTGGGTAGGGTGTCCCGGGGTTTTCACGGCAGGCAAGCCGTGAAATAAGCGAGACAGCTGCACTATGTGGCACAGAGAGAGCACCGACTCGCATTTACAACGGGGGGCGAGCGTGGAGAAATAAAGCACAGTCATCGGGTAGGGTGTCCCGGGGTTTTCACGGCAAGCAAGCCGTGAAATAAGCGAGACAGCTGTACTATGTGGTATAGAGAAATTACGGACTCGCATTTACAACGGAGGGCGAGCGTGGAGAAATACAGCACAGTCATTGGGTTGGGTGTCCCGGCCTTTTCACAACAAGCAAGCCGTGAAAAAGGCGAGACAGCTGCAATATGTGGTACAGAGAGAGCACGGACTCGCATTTACAACGGGGGGCGAGCGTGAAGAAATAGAGCACAGTAATTGGGTAGGGTGTCCCGGGGTTTTCAATGCAGGCAAGCCGTGAAATAAGCGAGACCGCTGCTCTATGTGGTATAGAGAGAACACGGACTCGCCTTTACAACGAGGGGCGAGCGTGGAGTCATTGGGTAGGGTGTCCCGGGGTTTTCACGGCAGGCAAGCCGTGAAATAAGCGAGACCGCTGCTCTATGTGGTATAGAGAGAGAACGGACTCGTCTTTACAACGGGGGGCGAGCGTGGAGAAATAAAGCAGTCATTGGGTAGGGTGTCCCGGGCTTCGCACAGCACCCCCCTGCACCGTAGAGAGGAAGTTGAACTCGCCTTCTCCGCGACAAGTGAGCGTGAAAGTCCCGGGCGAGACCACTACACTGTGTAGGGGGTCGTGCGTGGAGTAATAGAGCACAGCGATGGATTGACAAGTCTCAGGTTTCTGTCGCCTCTGTCACGCCTGTGCCACTGCATAAATGCACGCTTCTCGCACCATGTACACTCGCTCGCTTCGCAAGCTACGCTCAGGCTAAGAGGGTCGATGGCCGGGGTGGGGGAGAGTGCGGGCGGGCGGGGGTACACAACAACCGACTAAGCTCCCTAGCTGTGCCACTAAGCAAAGTAGACTCGTTGGCGGGTGGCCGGGGAGAGGGTGGAGGGGGCAGCAGAACCTGTCAGAAAAAGGGACACATAAAAATGGTCATTACCGCCCCCCCCCCCCCGCCCCCCCTCCATCCATCCCAACCCTACCAAGCCCCCTGTGCCCTAGGAAAAGTTGGATATTTCCATATGCGCCCAGCTAAGGTTTGTACTTTAGACAAATTTCGTTGCAACTGCACTAGGACAGTGTTTGTCGGCGGCATGGTTTACCCAACCGTTTGTAGCCGTCAAAAAGCCGAGTCCGAAGAGAAACTGCGTGAAAAAAGTGAGTCGGACTGGCTCTATTTTTTCACGACTCGCTATTTTCATGCAACACCTCCACACAACATAACGTAGGCCACTCGGTAGGGAGCGCTAAGGTAATCCGGCGAACTACCATTACTCATAAAGTTAGTGTATAAATTGCACTGCTCCGACAGGATTATTGGCTCGTGGTGCCATTCGTCAGCCTGTTTCATTGCTTCCTGTAAAAAAGTTAGGGTGTACACTTTTGTGGACACGGAGGCTACATGGGGCCATGAAACCAAGCCATGTGGGGTGGGATGAACCTAGCCCCATCAGATGGCTTGTTATGGATTTTATATTGTTCTATGTCCATAACAGCCACACCGTAGGTCCCCATGTTTGGTCCCAATCACCGTGAGAGGTCTACTTTATAAGTTGCTAGAGGTTTATATACAAAACACTCACCTTTAATTCTTACTTTTTTAGGTTCCAGAACATTATATTCCAGGAGTGTCTGACAGAAATAAGTTTCCTGCTACTAATACTCACTAAATTCTTTTATTTGGTCCGTTAACAACTTTTGCTGACAAGTTTTGTTGTCTTGTGTTGTGTCGTCTCACGAGACCGCTAGATGTCACTCGTTTCTTCCGGTAAACGCCCTCTGGCGAACTGGCTGCGCATTTCCCAAAGACCTGGTTCCAACACTCTTTCTGTTTATTAACAGTGACACGTGTTTTTCTGTCAGGTATGCAGAAAACAGCTGGGTAGACACTTGTCACTGTTGATAAACAGAACGGGAACCAGGTCTTTGACAAATGTGCAGCCAGTTCGCTAGAGGGCGTTGACCGGAAGGAACTAGCGACATCTAGCGATCACGTGGGACGAGACAACACAAGAAGATGGCAACGCTAGCCAGGAAAACTTGTTAGAGAACAAAATGAATGAGTTGAGCTAGTGTTAGTTGCATGAAACGTATTTCAGTCAGACACTCCTTGAGGATAATGCTCCTGAACTTAAACAACTAAAAATTAGAGGTAAGTGTTTGGTGTCAAAACCTCCAGCAACTTGTAAAGTGGACATCTCACCGTTTTTTAGACTGAATATGGCGACCTACGCCGTGGCGGTAAGGGCGGCCTATCAGTCTGCCGTAACCATTAACGCCATCAAACGGGGCTAGGATGAACCATGCTGCAGAGGCAGGTGTCAGGGCGCGAACCAACGACCTGTTGATATGCAGGTCTAACGACTGGGCCAGGGAGGCTCCCTGCGTTGGTATCTGTCCTAAAGGTCGTGGAGGAGGGCACACGAATGGTCTGGTACTTAGCTCGCAGAGTGTAGTCTGCTCAGCCAGCCTTGGTGTCTGAGGTCCTGGGCCATTAATTGGCGAGTTCGCGCCCAACTGCTCAGCCAGCCTTGGTGCCTGAGGTCCTGGGCCATTAGTTGGCGAGTTCGCGCCCCACTGCTCAGCCAGCCTTGGTGTCTGAGGTCCAGGGCCATTAGTTGGCGAGTTCGCGCCCCACTGCTCAGCCAGCCTTGGTGTCTGAGGTCCTGGGCCATTAGTTGGCGAGTTCGCGCCCCACTGCTCAGCCAGCCTTGGTGTCTGAGGTCCTGGGCCATTAGTTGGCGAGTTCGCGCCCCACTGCTCAGCCGGCCTTGGTGTCTGAGGTCCTGGGCCATTAGTTGGCGAGTTCGCGCCCCACTGCTCAGCCAGCCTTGGTGTCTGAGGTCCTGGGCCATTAGTTGGCGAGTTCGCGCCCCACTGCTCAGCCAGCCTTGGTGTCTGAGGTCCTGGGCCATTAGTTGGCGAGTTCGCGCCCCACTGCTCAGCCAGCCTTGGTGTCTGAGGTCCTGGGCCATTAGTTGGCGAGTTCGCGCCCCACTGCTCAGCCGGCCTTGGTGTCTGAGGTCCTGGGCCATTAGTTGGCGAGTTCGCACCTCACTGCTCAGGCAGCCTTGGTGTCTGAGTTCCTGGGCCATTAGTTGGCGAGTTCGCGCCCCACAGCTCAGCCAGCCTTGGTGTCTGAGGTCCTGGGCCATTAGTTGGCGAGTTCGCGCCCCACTCCTCAGCCAGCCTTGGTGTCTGAGGTCCAGGGCCATTAGTTGGCGAGTTCGCGCCTCACTGCTCAGCCAGCCTTGGTGTCTGAGGTCCTGGGCCATTAGTTGGCAAGTTCGCGCCCCACTCCTCAGCCAGCCTTGGTGTCTGAGGTCCAGGGCCATTAGTTGGCGAGTTCGCGCCTCACTGCTCAGCCAGCCATGGTGTCTGAGGTCCAGGGCCATTAGTTGGCGAGTTCGCGCCCCACTGCTCAGCCAGCCTTGGTGTCTGAGGTCCTGGGCCATTAGTTGGCGAGTTCGCGCCCCACTGCTCAGCCAGCCTTGGTGTCTGAGGTCCTGGGCCATTAGTTGGCGAGTTCGCGCCCCACTGCTCAGTCAGCCTTGGTGTCTGAGGTCCTGGGCCATTAGTTGGCGAGTTCGCGCCCCACTGCTCAGCCGGCCTTGGTGTCTGAGGTCCTGGGCCATTAGTTGGCGAGTTCGCACCTCACTGCTCAGGCAGCCTGGGTGTCTGAGTTCCTGGGCCATTAGTTGGCGAGTTCGCGCCCCACAGCTCAGCCAGCCTTGGTGTCTGAGGTCCTGGGCCATTAGTTGGCGAGTTCGCGCCCCACTCCTCAGCCAGCCTTGGTGTCTGAGGTCCAGGGCCATTAGTTGGCGAGTTCGCGCCTCACTGCTCAGCCAGCCATGGTGTCTGAGGTCCAGGGCCATTAGTTGGCGAGTTCGCGCCCCACTGCTCAGCCAGCCTTGGTGTCTGAGGTCCTGGGCCATTAGTTGGCGAGTTCGCGCCCCACTCCTCAGTCAGCCTTGGTGTCTGAGGTCCAGGGCCATTAGTTGGCGAGTTCGCGCCCCACTGCTTAGCCAGCTTTGGTGTCTGAGGTCCTGGGCCATTAGTTGGCGAGTTCGCGCCCCACTGCTTAGCCAGCCTTGGTGTCTGAGGTCCTGGGCCATTAGTTGGCGAGTGCGCGCCTCACTGCTCAGCCAGCCTTGGTGCCTGAGGTCCTGGGCCATTAGTTGGCGAGTTCGCGCCCCACTGCTTAGCCAGCTTTGGTGTCTGAGGTCCTGGGCCATTAGTTAGCGAGTTCGCGCCCCACTGCTTAGCCAGCCTTGGTGTCTGAGGTCCTGGGCCATTAGTTGGCGAGTTCGCGCCCCACTGCTCAGCCAGCCTTGGTGCCTGAGGTCCTGGGCCATTAGTTGGCGAGTTCGCGCCCCACTGCTTAGCCAGCTTTGGTGTCTGAGGTCCTGGGCCATTAGTTGGCGAGTTCGCGCCCCACTGCTTAGCCAGCCTTGGTGTCTGAGGTCCTGGGCCATTAGTTGGCGAGTTCGCGCCCCACTGCTCAGCCAGCCTTGGTGCCTGAGGTCCTGGGCCAACAGTTAGCGAGTTCGCGCCCCACTGTAATGATATCGTGCAAGCTAAACACCCCATGCCCTCCGTCGAAAAGATGAGGGGTTTACCCAGGAGACATGGCTTCTCTATCCTTGATCCTCTGCATTGTGTGCGATATACGATTAATGTGTCCTCCTACCTGCTAGCCAAGTACCCAATAGACCTAGCAATAGACACGAGTGCTTCAACGGTAACTCTCCACACAACAAAGTAAGCCGCGTGGCTTGAACTTTTACCGCTGTGACCAAGGTGTACTGTGGTATGGCACGCGAAAGCTGCATAAACCCCCTATTTACAGATATCAAATTGCAGATATCAGATGCAAATCATTTGTTGATATAGTTAAATAATTACAGATATCCGTAAATATTTTTAGATATCTGCAAACCATTAATAGATATTTGCAAATCATTTATAAATATCTGCAAACCAGTAATAGATATTTACAAATCATTTATAAATATCTGCAATTCGTTTGCAGGTCTCTGCAAAATAGGAGCTTTCGCGTGCCATACTCCGTTTGTGCCAGCGACAAAGTCCGCGTGTCAGTCTTACGTAACTGACTGATGCTAAACAGTCGCTCGGACTTACTCCATATATAGCTAGTCTGCGGACTCAACCGATCACCAATCGACTCGAAGGCACTGGTCTGTACATAGAAGTTATGTTGTACAGGAGCCGTGTGGACATGGTGCATACAGCACTATGCATCCTGCTTGTCTGGGTGTGTTCAAGCCACCGTGTCTATGGTGCCAAAATCCTGATCCTTCCGTTTCCCTGGAAGAGTCACGTGTTTGAGGTGACGGCCATCGGAGACGCCCTGCACGCCAGGGGTCATGAACTCTCCATCGTCCTTCCGCCGTCGTACCCGGATATCGCCAAAGCCCGAAAGTGGTCCAATTACGAGGTTATTAAATACGAGCTGGCCGAGCCTGACTTTTTCTCTGCCGTGGGCGACGATTCCCAATCGGACACCTACTTCGACGAGTTGAGCCAGATGACGGCGAGCCAGGGCTTGCGGGAGAATGTGGAGGGATTCATCCAGTTGTGCAGTAACCCGCTGCGAGACGAGGCGCTGTACGAGCGGTTGGCGGCGGCCCGCTACGACCTTGCCCTGGTGGACGCCTCCCCGGAGTCCCGGTGCCTCATGGTCCTCCCCTACAGACTGGGGCTGCCCTACGTCACCCTGGCCACCCAGTACGAACCCTGGCTGCTGCGCACCCCGGCCCTGCCCTCCCACGTGCCCTTCCCGCTGGCCGGGCACTACACCGAGCGGATGACCCTGCGGGAGCGGGTGGAGAGCCTGGCGGTCATGCTGGACTGGGCCCTCTTCCCCAGGGTGCCCTACCTGGCCGACGACTTCATAGCCCGGTACATCCCGGCCGGTCTGCCCCGAGTGTCCCTCACCCAGCTGGCCCTCCGCTCCCTGCTGTGGCTCGTCGACACCGACGTCGTCCTCGACTACCCCCGCCCCACCATGGCCAACGAGGTCAACGTCGGAGGGCTGACGACCACCGCCCCCGCCCGTCGCCTGCCCCGCCCCCTACAAGCCTTCCTGGACGGGGCGCCGCCGGAGGGCGCCATCGTCGTGTCCTTCGGGTCGACGGACAGCCTCGGGAAGCGCTACTTCCGGAAGATGCTATCGGCCCTCAGCGCCGTCCCCCAGAGGGTCATCTGGCGCCACGCCAATATCGACCCCGCCGTGGAAATCCCGCCGCATATCAAAATTCTGGATTGGATTCCCCAGAACGACATCCTGGGTCACCCGAAGGTGAAGCTGTTTGTCACCCACTGCGGCACCAACGGTCAGTTCGAGGCCGTGTTCCACGCGGTGCCAATGGTGGGCCTCCCCATCTTCGGCGACCACCCCTATAACGCCCGCCGCATGGCTTACCGCGGCTACGGCCAGCACCTCGACCTCTTGACCTTCACGCCAGAGACGCTCGCCGAGGCCATCCGTGACGTTACCGGAAATCAGTCGTATTACGACAACATCCGGCGCGCGTCCGAGATCTTCAAAAGTCGCCCGTTAACGCCGAGCGAGCGCGCCGCCTACCGAGTGGAGGAGGTATTACGCTTCGGCGGGGGTCACCTTCACTCGCACGCCCTGGACATGCCGTGGCACGAGTACTTGATGCTGGACCTCTTCTGTCTGCTGCACGTCCTGGTGATCGCCATAATAGGCACATTACTGGCCATGTGCTTCTGTGTCATCAGGTGCTGGAGGGGTCCGCCAGCACCCCGACCCAAACTTAAACAGCGCTAGCTGGAGGCGCCCGCCGGCACCCGGACCCAAACTAAAACAGCGCTAGCTGGAAATCGATACCGCTTAAGGTAGTATACGACATAGCTACATAGCAGCATCACTTACGATGAAATTTACCATTATCGTTTGTTGAGTCACACGTTTTGAAATAAAAACGAAGCGAGAGTGCCAAACGTCGTGAATCTTTTCACCTGGGGTACTTTTTTATATGGTTTCCTGATTAAGTTACAGGCAAGTTACTTTACGTCAGAATTTAGCGTTGTCACGCGATTTCAGGCTGGTGACAATATCTTTCCCAATGACACAAGCGATGGCTAAGATCCTAATTTCAAGTAGTTTTTTTACTATTATTTACAGAAAGAATGCTCGCTTGGCAACGAAACAGTCGCATATACAAAGTACTCGCTAAGGGGCGTTCGGTAATCCGGTGAATTACCATTATTCATGAAGTTAGTATAAATTGAACTGCTCCGACAGGATTATTGGCTCGTGGCGGTATTCATCAGCCTGTTTCATTGCTTCCTGTGAAATGTTGGGTGTACACTTCTGTGGACACGGAGGCTAAATGGGGCCAAGAAAGGAAGACATGTGGGGTGGGATGAACCATGCTGCAGTATCAGGGAGGGGGGGGGGCGAACCCAGGACCTGTTGATCTGCAGGATCGTGTAGGCTAAAGATCTGATGCCCTCTATCGAAAAGAGTAGGGGTTCATCCCGGGGACATGGCTCCTCTCTATCCTTGATCTTCTCCATTGTCGCGATATACCATTAATATGTCCTCCTCCAACTAACCAAGTAACCAATAGACCTAGCAATAGCCACGAGTGCCTTAACGATCACACCCCACACTCTCCACCACGCTGGCGACCGCCAAGACTTCTTATCTGTAAACTGCAAGCCTGTTAGAGTCGGAGGGGGAGGGAGGGGGGGAGGGGCGGAGGGAGGGGGGGGGGGGTGCTCGGACTCCTGTATACCTCCACACAACATAAAGTAGGCCACGCGGCTTGAACCTTTACCGCTGTGACAAACGTGTACTGTGGTATGGCACGCGAAAGCTGCATAAACCCCCTATTTACAGATATCAAATTGCAGATATCAGATGCAAATCACGTATGAATATCTGTAAATATTTACAGATATCCGTAAATATTTACAGATATCCGTAACTATTTATAGATATGCGTAAATATTTGCAGATATATGCAAACCATTAATTGATATTTTGAAACCATTTATAAATATCTGCAAAATATAAGCTTCCGCGTGCCATACAGTGTTTGTCCAGCGGCAGGGTCCGCCTGTCAGTCTATACTACTGACAGAGGCTAAACAGTCGCTCGGACTTACTCCATGTATATCTAGTCTGAATTCAACTGGTCTGTACATAGAAGTTATGTTGTACAGGGGCCGTATGGACATGGTGCATACAGCACTATGCATCCTGCTTGTCTGGGTGTGTTCAAGCCACCGTGTCTACGGTGCCAAAATCCTGATCCTTCCGTTTCCCTGGAAAAGTCACGTGTTTGAGGTGACGGCCATCGGGGACGCCCTGCATGCCAGAGGTCATGAACTCTCCATCGTCCTTCCGCCGTCGTACCCGGATATCGCCAAAGCCCGGATGTGGTCCAATTACGAGGTCATTGAGTACGAGCTGGCCGAGCCGGACTTTTTCTCTGCGGTGGGCGACGATTCCCAATCGGACACCTACTTCGACGAGGTGATCAAGATGACACCGATCCAGGACTTCCGGAAGAAGTTGGGGGGATTCATCCAGTTCTGCAGTAACCCGCTGCGAGACGAGGCGCTGTACGAGCGGTTGGCGGCGGCCCGCTACGACCTTGCCCTGGTGGACGCCTTCCCCGGGTCCCGGTGCCTCATGGTCCTCCCCTACAGACTGGGGCTGCCCTACGTCACCCTTGCCACCCAGTATGAACCCTGGCTGCTGCGCACCCCGGCCCTGCCCTCCCACGTGCCCTTCCCGCTGGGCGGGCACTACACCGAGCGGATGACCCTGCGGGAGCGGGTGGAGAACCTGGCTTTCATGCTGGACTGGGCCCTCTTCCCCAGGGTGCCCTACCTGGCCGACGACTTCATAGCCCGGTACATCCCGGCCGGCCTGCCCCGAGTGTCCCTCACCCAGCTGGCCCACCGCTCCCTGCTGTGGCTCGTCGACACCGACGTCGTCCTCGACTACCCCCGCCCCACCATGGCCAACGAGGTCAGCATCGGAGGGCTGTCGACCACCGCCCCCGCCCGCCCCCTGTCCCGCCCCCTGCAGGCCTTCCTGGACGGGGCGCCGCCAGAGGGCGCCATCGTCGTGTCCTTCGGGTCGACGGACGGCCTCGGGAAGCGCTTCTTCCGGAAGATGCTATCGGCCTTCAGCGCCGTCCCCCAGAGGGTCATCTGGCGCCACGCTAATACCGACCCCGCCGTGGAAATCCCTCCGCATATCAAAGTTCTGGATTGGATTCCCCAGAACGACATCCTGGGTCACCCGAAGGTGAAGCTGTTTGTCACCCACTGCGGCACCAACGGTCAGTTCGAGGCCGTGTTCCACGCGGTGCCAATGGTGGGCCTCCCCATCATCGCCGACCAGCCCTATAACGCCCGCCGCATGGCTTACCGCGGCTACGGCCGGCACCTCGACCTCTTGACCTTCACGCCGGAGACTCTCACCGAGGCCATCCGTGACGTGACCGGAAACCAGTCGTATTACGACAACATCCGGCACGCGTCCGAGATCTTTAAAAGTCGCCCGTTAACGCCGAGCGAGCGCGCCGCCTACCGAGTGGAGGAGGTAATACGCTTCGGCGGGGGTCACCTTCACTCGCACGCCCTGGACATGCCGTGGCACGAGTACTTGATGCTGGACCTCCTCTGTCTGCTGCACGTCCTGGTGATCGCCATAGTAGGCACATTACTGGCCATGTGCTTCTGTGTCATCAGGTGCTGGAGGGGTCCGCCGGCACCCCGACCCAAACTTAAACAGCGCTAGCTGGAGGGGCCCGCCGGCACCATGACCCAAACTTAAACAGCGCTAGCTGGAGGGGCCCGCCGGCACCCCGACCCAAACTTAAACAGCGCTAGCTGGAAATCGATACCGCTTAAAGGGAACCGCCAGCCCGGCCTCTGACGCTGCTTTACCGATTCATATAATACCCAATTTTCTATCCTCCAAATTACAAAATTTTTAGTCCTATCTATAGCTCACAATAAAATTTAGAAGTGACCGCCGGGCACGATTTCGCCGCCTACCCAGGCAGCAGCCCTTTTTGGATGTGTGTCCGCGATTGACCAATGAGGAGGCGATACTCTAATTTATTCAAACCGGAAATTGCGCCTATTGTGTGAGCAAAACAAGGGTGCGTGATCATCGCTAATCAAAAGAGCTGCGATTCTAACTTCAATCATGGCACTGTTGCGGAGTCAATAGTCGCAAGACGTATATCAATTTGTTTGGATGGTACTTTTCCATGAAACACTAAGATCGTGGTCTACTGCGCGGCTTGGAACTGCCGCTGTTCATCTCTAAAACGCGGCCCTGGTCTTTCGTTCCGCGAGTAATAACATAAGGCGGTGCCACATGAATAGTCACAATACGCGTCATTGCTTCCGGCAAAATGGCGCTCTGCTTGACATTGCTGGGGGCAGGTTGCCTTATTTTTTTTCTCCTTACCAGTCGGCCGAAACGAAGCGTTAACACTCGCCAATTTAATTTTAAGTTTTAAACTTTCGGTGCAGATCGCGATTAAATTAGGTTGGACACCCGCTTTAAGGTAGTATACGACATAACTACATAGCAGCATAACTTACGATGAAATTTACCATTGTCGTTTGTTGAGTCACACGTTTTGAAATAGAAACGAAACGAGAGTGCCAAACATCGTGAATCTTTTCACCTGGGGTACTTTTTATGTGGTTTCCTGATTAAGTTACAGGCAAGTTACTTTACGTGAGAATTTAGCGTTGTCACGCGATTTCGGGCTGGTGGCAATATATTTCCCACTGACACAAACGATGGCCAAGATCCTAATTTAAAGTAGTTTTTTTTACTATTATTTACAGAAAGAATGCGTTCGGGGGCGTTCGGTAATCCGGTGAATTACCATTATTCATGAAGTTAGTATAAATTGAACTGCTCCGACAGGATTATTGGCTGGTGGCGGTATTCATCAGCCTGTTTCATTGCTTCCTGTGAAATGTTGGGTGTACACTTTTGTGGACACGGAGGCTACATGGGGCCATGAAACCAAGCCATGTGGGGTTGGATGAACCATGCTGCAGAGGCAGGTGTCAGGGCGCGAACCCACGACCTGTTGATATGCAGGTCTTACCAACTGGACCAGGGAGGCTCCCTGCATTGCCACCTGTCCTGGAAATCGTGGAGGAGGGCACACGAATGGTCTGGTGCTTAGCTCGTAGAGTGTGCTCTGCTCAGCCAGCCTTGGTGTCTGAGGTCCTGGGCCATTAGTTGGCGAGTTCGCGCCCCACTGCTCAGCCAGCCTTGGGGCCTGAGGTCCTGGGCCATTAGTTGGCGAGTTCGCGCCCCACTGCTTAGTCAGCCTTGGTGTCTGGGGTCCTGGGCCATTAGTTGGCGAGTTCGCGCCCCACTGCTTAGTCAGCCTTTGTGTCTGAGGTCCTGGGCCATTAGTTGGCGAGTTCGCGCCCCACTGCTCAGCCAGCCTTGGGGCCTGAGGTCCTGGGCCATTAGTTGGCGAGTTCGCGCCCCACTGCTTAGTCAGCCTTGGTGTCTGAGGTCCTGGGCCATTATTTGGCGAGTTCGCGCCCCACTGCTTAGTCAGCCTTGGTGTCTGAGGTCCTGGGCCATTAGTTGGCGAGTTCGCGCCCCACTGCTCAGCCAGCCTTGGTGCCTGAGGTCCTGGGCCATTAGTTGGCGAGTTCGCGCCCCACTGCTCAGCCGGCCTTGGTGTCTGAGGTCCTGCGCCATTAGTTGGCGAGTTCGCGCCCCACTGCTCAGCCAGCCTTGGTGTCTGAGGTCCTGGGCCATTAGTTGGCGAGTTCGCGCCTCACTGCTCAGCCAGCCTTGGTGCCTGAGGTCCTGGGCCATTAGTTGGCGAGTTCGCGCCCCACTGTAATGATATCGTGCAAGCTAAACATCCCATGCCCTCCGTCGAAAAGATGAGGGGTTTACCCCGGAGACATGGCTTCTCTATCCTTGATCCTCTCCATTGTGTGCGATATACGATTAATGAGTCCTCCTCCAACTAGCCAAGTACCCAATAGACCTAGCAATAGACACGAGTGCTTCAACGGTAACTCTCCACACAACAAAGTTACCCACGCGGCTTGAACTTTTACCGCTGTGACCAAGGTGTACTGTGGTATGGCACGCGAAAGCTGCATAAACCCCCTATTTACAGATATCAAATTGCAGATATCAGATGCAAATGATTTATTGATATAGGTAAATAATTACATATCCTTAAATATTTCTAGATATCTGCAAACCATTAATAGATATTTGCAAATCATTTATAAATATCTGCAGTTCGTTTGCAGGTATCTGCAAAATAGGAGCTTTCACGTGCCATACTCTGTTTGTGCCAGCGACAAAGTCCGCCTGTCAGTCTTATATAACTGTCTGCTGCTAAACAGTCGCTCGGACTTACTCCATGTATAGCTAGTCTGTGGACTCAACTGGTCGCCTGTCGACTATCGCACTGGTCTGTACATAGAAGTTATGTTGTACAGGGGCCGTATGGACATGATGCATACAGCACTATGCATCCTGCTTGTCTGGGTGTGTTCAAGCCACCGTGTCTATGGTGCCAAAATCCTGATCCTTCCATCTCCCTGGAAGAGTCACGTGTTTGAGTTGACGGCCATCGGGAACGCCCTGCACACCAGAGGTCATGAACTCTCCATCGTCCTTCCGCCGTCATACCCAGATATCGCCAAAGCCCGGAATTGGTCCAATTATGAGGTCATTGAGTACGAGCTGGCCGAGCCGGACTTTTTCTCTGCGGTGAGCAACGAGTCCCAATCGAACACCTACTTCGACGATGTGAGCCAGATGACGCCGATCCAGGACATGCGGGAGAATGTGGAGGCATTCATTCAGTTCTGCAGTAACCCGCTGCGAGACGAGGCGCTGTACGAGCGGTTGGCGGCGGCCCGCTACGACCTTGCCCTGGTGGACGCCTGCCCCGGGGGCCTGTGCCTCATGGTCCTCCCCTACAGACTGGGGCTGCCCTACGTCACCCTGTCCACCCAGTACGAACCGTGGCTGCTGCGCACCCCGGCCCTGCCCTCCCACGTGCCCTTCCCGCTGGCCGGGCGCTACACCGAGCGGATGATCCTGCGGGAGCGGGTGGAGAACCTGGCGTTCATGCTGGACTGGGCCCTCTTCCCCAGGGTGCCCTACCTGGCCGACGACTTCATAGCCCGGTACATCCCGGCCGGCCTGCCCCGAGTGTCCCTCACCCAGCTGGCCCACCGCTCCCTGCTGTGGCTCGTCGACACCGACGTCGTCCTCGACTACCCCCGCCCCACCATGGCCAACGAGGTCAACGTCGGTGGGCTGACGACCACCGCCCCCGCCCGCCCCCTGCCCCGCCCCCTACAGGCCTTCCTGGACGGGGCGCCGCCGGAGGGCGCCATCGTCGTGTCCTTCGGGTCGACGGACGGCCTCGGGAAGCGCTACTTCCGGAAGATGCTATCGGCCCTCAGCGCCGTCTCCCAGAGGGTCATCTGGCGCCACGCCAATATCGACCCCGCCGTGGAAATCCCTCCGCATATCAAAATTCTGGATTGGATTCCCCAGAACGACATCCTGGGTCACCCGAAGGTGAAGCTGTTTGTCACCCACTGCGGCGCCAACGGTCAGTTCGAGGCCGTGTTCCACGCGGTGCCAATGGTGGGCCTCCCCATCTTTGGCGACCAGCCCTATAACGCCCGCCGCATGGCTTACCGCGGCTACGGCCGGCACCTCGACCTCTTGACCTTCACGCCGGAGACGCTCGCCGAGGCCATCCGTGACGTGACCGGAAACCAGTCGTATTACGATAACATCCGGCGCGCGTCCGATATTTTTAAAAGTCGCCCGTTAACGCCGAGCGAGCGCGCCGCCTACCGAGTGGAGGAGGTATTACGCTTCGGCGGGGGTCACCTTCACTCGCACGCCCTGGACATGCCGTGGCACGAGTACTTGATGCTGGACCTCCTCTGTCTGCTGCACGTCCTGGTGATCGCCATAGTAGGCACATTACTGGCCATGTGCTTCTGTGTCATCAGGTGCTGGAGGGGTCCGCCGGCACCCCGACCCAAACTTAAACAGCGCTAGCTGGAGGGGTCCGCCGGCACCCCGACCCAAACTTAAACAGCGCTAGCTGGAAATTGATACCCTTTACGGTAATGTACGACATAACTATATAACAGCATAACTTACGGTAAAAATGTACGGTGTCAGCAGATTGTTATTTTTTTAGAGTGGGGGGGGGGGGGATTTGGGGTTGAACACCAGCCCCCATCAAAATTTACCATTGTCGCTTATTGATCAACATGTTTTGAATTATAAAACGAAACGAGACTGTCAAACATCGTGATTTTTTTCACCTGGAGTACTTTATTATATGCTTAAGTTAGAGATTAAGTTGCAGGCTAGTTTCTTTACGTTAGAAATTCAGCGTTGTCGTGGGAGTTGGGGCTGGTGAAAATATATTTTCCAATGACAAAACAGATTCAAATTTGTTATTTACTATAATTATTTTACATTAGATAAACCCTAAACTATTGCTCAGCAAAAATGCTCGCTAGGCGGCGAAACAGTCGCATATATACGAAGTACTCGGTAGGGGGCGCCACGGGAATCCGGCGAACTACCATTATTCATGAAGTTAGTGTATAAATTTAACTGCTCCGACAAGATTATTGGCTCGTGGCAGTATTTATCAGCCTGTTTCATTGCTTCCTGTGAAATGTTGGGTGTACACTTTTGTGGACACGGAGGCTACATGGGGCCAAGAAAGGAAGACATGTGGGGTGGGATGAACCATGCTGCAGTATCAGGTGGGGGGGGGGCGAACCCACGACCTGTTGATCTGCAGGATCGTGTAGGCTAAACATCCCATGCCCTCCGTCGAAAAGAGTAGGGGTTTACCCCCGGGACGTGGCTCCTATCTATCCTTGATCCTCTCCATTGTCGCGATATACGATTATTGAGTCCTCCTCCAACTAGCCAAGTAACCAATAGACCTAGCAATATCCCGGCCGGCCTGCCCCGAGTGTCCCTCACCCAGCTGGCCCACCGCTCCCTGCTGTGGCTCGTCGACACCGACGTCGTCCTCGACTACCCCCGCCCCACCATGGCCAGCGAGGTCAACATCGGAGGGCTGACGACCACCGCCCCCGCCCGCCCCCTGCCCCGCCCCCTACAGGCCTTCCTGGACGGGGCGCCGCCAGAGGGCGCCATCGTCGTGTCCTTCGGGTCGACGGACAGCCTCGGGAAGCGCTTATTCCGGAAGATGCACTTAAACAGCGCTAGCTGGAGGGGTCCGCCAGCACCTCGACCCAAACTTAAACAGCGCTACCTGGAGCCGCCCGCCGGCACCTCGACCCAAACTTAAACAGCGCTAGCTGGAGGGGTCCGCCGGCACCTCGACCCAAACTTAAACAGCGCTAGCTGGAGGCGCCCGCCGGCACCTCGACCCAAACTTAAACAGCGCTAGCTGGAGGCGCCCGCCGGCACCTCGACCCAAACTTAAACAGCGCTAGCTGGAGGGGTCCGCCGGCACCCGGACCCAAACTTAAACAGCGCTAATTGGTGGGGCCCGCCGGCACCCCGACCCAAACTTAAACAGCGCTAGCTGGAGGCGCCCGCCGGCACCTCGACCCAAACTTAAACAGCGCTAGCTGGAGGCGCCCGCCGGCACCCCGACCCAAACTTAAACAGCGCTAGCTGGAAATCGATACCGCTTAAGGTAGTATACGACATAACTACATAGCAGCATCACTTACGATGAAATTTACCATTGTCGTTTGTTGAGTCACACGTTTTAAAATAAAAACGAAACGAGAGTGCCAAACATCGTGAATCTTTTCACCTGGGGTACTTTTTTATGTGGTTTCCTGATTAAGTTACAGGCAAGTTACTTTACGTGAGAAATTCGGCGTTGTCACGGGAATTTGGGCTAGTGAAAATATATTTTCCAATGACGAAACAGATTTGAAGTTGTTTTTTACTATAATTATTTTACATTGGAGAAAACCCTGAACTATTGCCCAGAAAAAATGCTCGCTAGGCGACGAAACAGTCGCATCTACAAAGTACTCGGTATGGGGCGCCACGGTAATCCGGCGAGCTACTATTATTCATGAAGTTAGTGTATAAATTGAACTGCTCCGACAGGATTATTGGCTCGTGGCGGTATTCATCAGCCTTTTTCATTGCTTCCTGTGAAATGTTGAGTGTATCCTTTTGTGGACAAGGAGGCTAAATGGGGCCAAGAAAACAAGACGTGTGGGGTCGGATGAACCATGCTGCAGTATCAGGGGGGGGGGGGGGCGGGGCGAACCCACGACCTGTTGATTTGCAGGACCGTGTAGGCTAAACATCCCATGCCCTCCGTCGAAAGAAGTAGGGGTTTACCCCCGGGACATGGCTCCTATCTATCCTTGATCCTCTCCATTGTCACGATATACGATTAATGAGTCCTCCTCCAGCTAGCCAAGTAACCAAGGGGGCTGTGCAGTCACTACGGGATTTTATCGAGACCCCACGAGACAGGCATACTTATGGTCTGCGTCAATGCGTAGCATCAACGGCCTGTACGTGTTGCCTACCTTCCGGTTGTTTGCCTTCACTCGCCTCACACACAAGATCGGCAAACACTCTCCTTAGATGCATAACTAACTACTGAAGTTCTGTGCATATCAGAATTATAACCATCCGAGTAGATTTATGTAATAAATGAGCGGTTAGACAGTTGATAAACCAGAATGCGGTTGTCTCATGAGTGACTGTCAGTATCAGGCGAACTAATGTGCCGCGCGAGGTTTTCCATGTCCTATGACGTAATAAGCATCACGACTGGTATGTCTGCGCGGTGTCTATGGTTACGCAACCACGCTCCTTATATGGCCTTACCAGGCGAGGAAAATGGTGTTCCGTTTGTCGCAGAAATGTAAACATCGATGATTTGCCTCAAAATACAACGCTTCCAACAGTCACATCGAACGGACCACATACATTATGGAGAGATAAATGTCTTATCTTTAACTATATTACGATTTTATAGTTAACAATGCTTGGACCAAAGCAAACAAAAACTAGTTTACACCCATTCGATTCTTCACGCATAAACCGCGCAGCCAGCCGGTTCCCAACACTAAAACGTTGACTACAATGAGTGCGCGTCACGCAGCTGCAGCAAGGCACCAGCGTGATGCGCACTCGTTTTAAGAGCACGTGTTTCTTTGTTGGTCCCCAAAAGACCTAAACCGGAAATAGAACCCGCGAGAACTGTACAGCCCTATAGACCTAGCAATGGCCACGACTGCTTCAACGATAACACCCCACACTCTCGACCCCGCTCGCGACCGCCAAGACTTGTTATTTGCAAACTGTCTGCCTGTTAGAGTCGGAGGGGGAGGGAGGTGGGGGGGGGGGAGTGCTCGGACTCCTGTATACCTCCACACAACATGAAGTAGGCCACGCGGCTTGAACCTTTACCGCTGTGACAAACGTGTACTGTGGTATGGCACGCGAAAGCTGCATAAATCCCCTATTTGCAGATATCGAATTGCAGATATCAGATGCAAATCACGTATAGATATCCGTAACTATTTACAGATATGCGTAAATATTTGCAGGAATCTGCAAACCAGTAATAGATATTTGCAAATCATTTATCAATATATGTGAATCATTTACAGATGTCTGCAAAATAGGATCTTCCGCGTGCCATACTGTGTTTGTGCCAGCGGCAGGGGCCGCCTGTCAGTCTATACAACTGACTGAGGCTAAACAGTCGCTCGGACTTACTCCATGTATAGCTAGTCTGTGGACTCAACTGGTCACCTATCGACTATCGCACTGGTCTGTACATAGAAATTATGTTATACAGAGGCCGTATGGACATGATGCATACAGCACTGTGCACCCTGCTTGTCTGGGTGTGTTCAAGCCCCCGTGTCTACGGTGCCAAAATCCTGATCCTTCCGTTTCCCTGGAAGAGTCACGTGTTTGAGGTGACGGCCATCGGGGACGCTCTGCACGCCAGAGGTCATGAACTCTCCATCGTCCTTCCGCCGTCGTACCCGGATATCGCCAAAGCCCGGAAGTGGTCCAATTACGAGGTCATTGAGTACGAGCTGGCCGAGCCGGACTTTTTCTCTGCGGTGGGCGACGATTCCCAGTCGGACACCTACTTCGACGAGGTGATCAAGATGACGCCGATCCAGGACTTCCGGGAGAATGTGGAGGGATTCATCCAGTTCTGCAGTAACCCGCTGCGAGACGAGGCGCTGTACGAGCGGTTGGCGGCGGCCCGCTACGACCTTGCCCTGGTGGACGCCTTCCCCGGGTCCCGGTGCCTCATGGTCCTCCCCTACAGACTGGGGCTGCCCTACGTCACCCTTGCCACCCAGTATGAACCCTGGCTGCTGCGCACCCCGGCCCTGCCCTCCCACGTGCCCTTCCCGCTGGGCGGGCACTACACCGAGCGGATGACCCTGCGGGAGCGGGTGGAGAGCTTGGCGGTCATGCTGGACTGGGCCCTCTTCCCCAGGGTGCCCTACCTGGCCGACGACTTCATAGCCCGGTACATCCCGGCCGGCCTGCCCCGAGTGTCCCTCACCCAGCTGGCCCACCGCTCCCTGCTGTGGCTCGTCGACACCGACGTCGTCCTCGACTACCCCCGCCCCACCATGGCCAACGAGGTCAACATCGGGGGGTTGTCGACCACCGCCCCCGCCCGCCCTCTGCCCCGCCCCCTACAGGCCTTCCTGGACGGGGCGCCGCCGGAGGGCGCCATCGTCGTGTCCTTCGGGTCGACGGACGGCCTCGGGAAGCGCTTCTTCCGGAAGATGCTATCGGCCTTCAGCGCCGTCCCCCAGAGGGTCATCTGGCGCCACGCCAATACCGACCCCGCCGTGGAAATCCCTCCGCATATCAAACTTCTGGATTGGATTCCCCAGAACGACATCCTGGGTCACCCGAAAGTGAAGCTATTTGTCACCCACTGCGGCACCAACGGTCAGTTCGCGGCTGTGTTCCACGCGGTGCCAATGGTGGGCTTCCCCATCATCGGCGACCAGCCCTATAACGCCCGCCGCATGGCTTACCGCGGCTACGGCCGGCACCTCGACCTCTTGACCTTCACGCCGGAGACGCTCGCCGAGGCCATCCGTGACGTGACCGGAAACCAGTCGTATTACGATAACATCCGGCGCGCGTCCGATATTTTTAAAAGTCGCCCGTTAACGCCGAGCGAGCGCGCCGCCTACCGAGTGGAGGAGGTATTACGCTTCGGCGGGGGTCACCTTCACTCGCACGCCCTGGACATGCCGTGGCACGAGTACTTGATGCTGGACCTCCTCTGTCTGCTGCACGTCCTGGTGATCGCCATAGTAGGCACATTACTGGCCATGTGCTTCTGTGTCATCAGGTGCTGGAGGGATACGCCGGCACCCAGACTCAAACTTAAACAGCGCTAGCTGGTGGGGCCCGCCGGCACCTCGACCCAAACTTAAACAGCGCTAGCTGGAAATCGATACCGCTTAAGGTAGTATACGACATAACCACATAACAGCATAACTTACGATGAAATTTACCATTGTCGCTTGTTGAGTCACACGTTTTGAAATAAAAACGAAACGAGAGTGCCAAACATCGTGAATCTTTTCACCTGGGGTACTTTTTTATGTGGTTTCCTGATTAAGTTACAGGCAAGTTACTTTACGTGAGAAATTCGGCGTTGTCACGGGATTTTGGGCTGGTGAAAATATATTTTCCAATGACGAAGCAGATTTGAAGTTGTTTTTTACTATAATTATTTTACATTGGATAAACCCTGAACTATTGCCCAGAAAAAATGCTCGCTAGGCGACGAAACAGTCGCATCTACAAAGTACTCGGTAGGGGGCGCCACGGTGATCCGGCGAGCTACTATTATTCATGAAGTTAGTGTATAAATTGAACTGCTCCGACAGGATTATTGGCTCGTGGCAGTATTCATCAGCCTTTTTCATTGCTTCCTGTGAAATGTTGAGTGTACCCTTTTGTGGACAAGGAGGCTAAATGGGGCCAAGAAAACAAGACGTGTGGGGTCGGATGAACCATGCTGCAGTATCAGGGGGGGGAGGGGGGCGAACCCACGACCTGTTGATTTGCAGGACCGTGTAGGCTAAACATCCCATGCCCTCCGTCGAAAGAAGTAGGGGTTTACCCCCGGGACATGGCTCCTATATATCCTTGATCCTCTCCATTGTCACGATATACGATTAATGAGTCCTCCTCCAGCTAGCCAAGTAACCAAGGGGGCTGTACAGTCACTACGGGATTTTATCGAGACCCCACGAGACAGGCATACTTATGGTCTGCGTCAATGCGTAGCATCAACGGCCTGTACGTGTTGCCTACCTTCCGGTTGTTTGCCTTCACTCGCCTCACACACAAGATCGGCAAACACTCTCCTTAGATGCATAACTAACTACTGAAGTTCTGTGCATATCAGAATTATAACCATCCGAGTAGATTTATGTAATAAATGAGCGGTTAGACAGTTGATAAACCAGAATGCGGTTGTCTCATGAGTGACTGTCAGTATCAGGCGAACTAATGTGCCGCGCGAGGTTTTCCATGTCCTATGACGTAATAAGCATCACGACTGGTATGTCTGCGCGGTGTCTATGGTTACGCAACCACGCTCCTTATATGGCCTTACCAGGCGAGGAAAATGGTGTTCCGTTTGTCGCAGAAATGTAAACATCGATGATTTGCCTCAAAATACAACGCTTCCAACAGTCACATCGAACGGACCACATACATTATGGAGAGATACATGTCTTATCTTTAACTATATTACGTTTTTATAGTTAACAATGCTTGGACCAAAGCAAACAAAAACTAGTTTTACACCCATTCGATTCTTCACGCATAAACCGCGCAGCCAGCCGGTTCCCAACACTAAAACGTTGACTACAATTAGTGCGCGTCACGCAGCTGCAGCAAGGCACCAGCGTGATGTGCACTCGTTTTCAGAGCACGTGTTTCTTTGTTGGTCCCCAAAAGACCTAAACCGGAAATAGAACCCGCGAGAACTGTACAGCCCTATAGACCTAGCAATGGCCACGACTGCTTCAACGATAACACCCCACACTCTCGACCCCGCTCGCGACCGCCAAGACTTGTTATTTGCAAACTGTCTGCCTGTTAGAGTCGGAGGGGGAGGGAGGTGGGGGGGGGGGGGGTGCTCGGACTCCTGTATACCTCCACACAACATGAAGTAGGCCACGCGGCTTGAACCTTTACCGCTGTGACAAACGTGTACTGTGGTATGGCACGCGAAAGCTGCATAAATCCCCTATTTGCAGATATCGAATTGCAGATATCAGATGCAAATCACGTATAGATATCTGTAACTATTTACAGATATGCGTAAATATTTGCAGGAATCTGCAAACCAGTAATAGATATTTGCAAATCATTTATCAATATATGTGAATCATTTACAGATGTCGGCAAAATAGGATCTTCCGCGTGCCATACTGTGTTTGTGCCAGCGGCAGGGGCCGCCTGTCAGTCTATACAACTGACTGAGGCTAAACAGTCGCTCGGACTTACTCCATGTATAGCTAGTCTGTGGACTCAACTGGTCACCTATCGACTATCGCACTGGTCTGTACATAGAAATTATGTTATACAGAGGCCGTATGGACATGATGCATACAGCACTGTGCACCCTGCTTGTCTGGGTGTGTTCAAGCCACCGTGTCTACGGTGCCAAAATCCTGATCCTTCCGTTTCCCTGGAAGAGTCACGTGTTTGAGGTGACGGCCATCGGGGACGCCCTGCACGCCAGGGGTCATGAACTCTCCATCGTCCTTCCGCCGTCGTACCCGGATATCGCCAAAGCCCGGATGTGGTCCAATTACGAGGTCATTGAGTACGAGCTGGCCGAGCCGGACTTTTTCTCTGCGGTGGGCGACGATTCCCAATCGGACACCTACTTCGACGAGGTGATCAAGATGACGCCGATCCAGGACTTCCGGGAGAATGTGGAGGGATTCATCCAGTTCTGCAGTAACCCGCTGCGAGACGAGGCGCTGTACGAGCGGTTGGCGGCGGCCCGCTACGACCTTGCCCTGGTGGACGCCTTCCCCGGGTCCCGGTGCCTCATGGTCCTCCCCTACAGACTGGGGCTGCCCTACGTCACCCTGGCCACCCAGTATGAACCGTGGCTGCTGCGCACCCCGGCCCTGCCCTCCCACGTGCCCTTCCCGCTGGGCGGGCACTACACCGAGCGGATGACCCTGCGGGAGCGGGTGGAGAACCTGGCGGTCATGCTGGACTGGGCCCTCTTCCCCAGGGTGCCCTACCTGGCCGACGACTTCATAGCCCGGTACATCCCGGCCGACCTGCCCCGAGTGTCCCTCACCCAGCTGGCCCACCGCTCCCTGCTGTGGCTCGTCGACACCGACGTCGTCCTCGACTACCCCCGCCCCACCATGGCCAACGAGGTCAACATCGGGGGGTTGTCGACCACCGCCCCCGCCCACCCCCTGCCCCGCCCCCTACAGGCCTTCCTGGACGGGGCGCCGCCAGAGGGCGCCATCGTCGTGTCCTTCGGGTCGACGGACAGCCTCGGGAAGCGCTTCTTCCGGAAGATGCTATCGGCCCTCAGCGCCGTACCCCATAGGGTCATCTGGCGCCACGCCAATATCGACCCCGCCGTGGAAATCCCGCCGCATATCAAACTTCTGGATTGGATTCCCCAGAACGACATCCTGGGTCACCCGAAGGTGAAGCTGTTTGTCACCCACTGCGGCACCAACGGTCAGTTCGAGGCCGTGTTCCACGCGGTGCCGATGGTGGGCCTCCCCATCTTCGCCGACCAGCCCTATAACGCCCGCCGCATGGCTTACCGCGGCTACGGCCGGCACCTCGACCTCTTGACCTTCACGCCGGAGACGCTCGCCGAGGCCATCCGTGACGTGACCGGAAACCAGTCGTATTACGACAACATCCGGCGCGCGTCCGAGATCTTTAAAAGTCGCCACTTGGCGCCGAGCGAGCGCGCCGCCTACCGAGTGGAGGAGGTACTACGCTTCGGCGGGGGTCACCTTCACTCGCACGCCCTGGACATGCCGTGGCACGAGTACTTGATGCTGGACCTCCTCTGTCTGCTGCACGTCCTGGTGATCGCCATAGTAGGCACATTACTGGCCATGTGCTTCTGTGTCATCAGGTGCTGGAGGGGTTCGCCGGCACCCCGCCCGAAACTTAAACAGCGCTAACTGGAGGAGTCCGCCAGCACCCCGACCCAAATTTGAACAGCGTTAGCTGGAGGAGTCCGCCAGCACCCCGACCCAAACTTAAACAGCGCTAGCTGGAGGAGTCCGCCAGCACCCCGACCCAAACCTAAACAGCGTTAGCTGGAGGAGTCCGCCAGCACCCCGACCCAAACTTAAACAGCGCTAACTGGAGGAGTCCGCCAGCACCCCGACCCAAACCTAAACAGCGCTAGCTGGAGGAGTCCGCCAGCACCCCGACCCAAACTTGAACAGCGCTAGCTGGAGGAGTCCGCCAGCACCCCGACCCAAACTTGAACAGCGCTAGCTGGAGGAGTCCGCCAGCACCCCGACCCTGACTTAAACAGCGCTAGCTGGAGGAGTCCGCCAGCACCCCGACCCAAACTTGAACAGCGCTTGAATTGTCTCAAAAATCATCAACGTTTACCATTGTCGCTTGTTGAGTCACACGTTTTGAAATAAAAAGCAAACGAGAGTGCCACATAGCGTGATTGTTTTCACCTCGGGTACTTTATTATATGCCTATGATGATTACGTTGGAGGCTAGTTTCTTTGAGTGAAAATTCAGCGTTGTCACGGGATTTCGGGGTGGTGACAATATATTTTCCAATGACATAAAATATGGCCAAGGTCCTAATTTAAATTTGCTATTTACTGTTAATTTACATTGGGTAAACACTGACATATTGCTCAGAAAGAATGCTCGCTAGGCGACGAAACAGTCGCATGTACAACGTACTCGGTAGGGGGCGCCACGGTTATCTGGCTAAGTACCATTATTCATGAAGTTAGTGTATAAATTGAACTTATCCGACAGGATTATTGGCTCGTGGTGCCATTCGTCAGCCCGTTTCATTGCTTCCTCTGAAATGTTGAGTGTACACTTTTGTGGACACGGAGGCTAAATGGGGCCAAGAAAGCAAGACATGTTGGGTTGGATGAACCATGCTGCAGAGGCAGGTGTCAGGGCGCGAACCCACGACCTGTTCACGTTCACGACCAGCCAGCCTTGGTGCCTGAGGTCCTGGGCCATTAGTTGGCGAGTTCGCGCCCCACTGCTCAGCCAGCCTTGGTGCCTGAGGTCCTGGGCCATTAGTTGGCGAGTTCGCGCCCCACTGCTCAGCCAGCCTTGGTGTCTGAGGTCCTGGGCCATTAGTTGGCGAGTTCGCGCCCCACAGCTCAGCCAGCCTTGGTGTCTGAGGTCCTGGGCCATTAGTTGGCGAGTTCGCGCCCCACTGCTCAGCCAGCCTTGGTGTCTGAGGTCCTGGGCCATTAGTTGGCGAGTTCGCGCCCCACTGCTCAGCCAGCCTTGGTGTCTGAGGTCCTGGGCCATTAGTTGGCGAGTTCGCGCCCCACTGCTCAGCCAGCCTTGGTGTCTGAGGTCCTGGGCCATTAGTTGGCGAGTTCGCGCCCCACTGCTCAGCCAGCCTTGGTGTCTGAGGTCCTGGGCCATTAGTTGGCGAGTTCGCGCCCCACTGCTCAGCCAACCTTGGTGTCTGAGGTCCTGGGCCATTAGTTGGCGAGTTCGCGCCCCATTGCTCAGCCAGCCTTGGTGTCTGAGGTTCTGGGCCATTAGTTGGCGAGTTCGCACCTCACTGCTCAGCCAGCCTTGGTGTCTGAGGTCCTGGGCCATTAGTTGGCGAGTTCGCGCCCTACTGCTCAGCCAGCCTAGGTGTCTGAGGTCCTGGGCCATTAGTTGACGAGTTCGCACCTCACTGCGTAGCCAGCCTTGGTGTCTGAGGTCCTGGGCCATTATTTGGCGAGTTCGCGCCCCACTGCTCAGCCAGCCTTGGTGTCTGAGGTCCTGGGCCATTAGTTGGCGAGTTCGCGCCCCACTGCTCAGCCAGCCTTGGTGTCTGAGGTCCTGGGCCATTAGTTGGCGAGTTCGCACCTCACTGCTCAGCCAGCCTTGGTGGCTGAGGTCCTGGGCCATTAGTTGGCGAGTTCGCACCTCACTGCTCAGCCAGCCTTGGTGCCTGAGGTCCTGGACCATTAGTTGGCGAGTTCGCACCTCACTGCTCAGCCAGCTTTGGTGCCTGAGGTCCTGGGCCATTAGTTGGCGAGTTCGCACCTCACTGCTCAGCCAGCCTTGGTGCCTGAGGTCCTGGGCCATTAGTTGGCGAGTTCGCACCTCACTGCTCAGGCAGCCTTGGTGCCTGAGGTCCTGGGCCATTAGTTGGCGAGTTCGCGCCCCACTGCTCAGCCAGCCTTGGTGCCTGAGGTCTTGGGCCATTTGTTGGCGAGTTCGCGCCCCACTGCTCAGCCAGCCTTGGTGTCTGAGGTCCTGGGCCATTAGTTGGCGAGTTCGCGCCCCACTGCTCAGCCAGCTATGGTGTCTGAGGTCCTGGGCCATTAGTTGGCGAGTTCGCGCCCCACTGCTCAGCCAGCCTTGGTGTCTGAGGTCCTGGGCCATTAGTTGGCGAGTTCGCTCCCCACTGCTCAGCCAGCCTTGGTGTCTGAGGTCCTGGGCCATTAGTTGGCGAGTTCGCGCCCCACTGCTCAGCCAGCCTTGGTGTCTGAGGTCCTGGGCCATTAGTTGGCGAGTTCGCGCCCCACTGCTCAGCCAGCCTTGGTGTCTGAGGTCCTGGGCCATTAGTTGGCGAGTTCGCGCCCCACTGCTCAGCCAGCCTTGGTGTCTGAGGTCCTGGGCCATTAGTTGGCGAGTTCGCGCCCCACTGCTCAGCCAACCTTGGTGTCTGAGGTCCTGGGCCATTAGTTGGCGAGTTCGCGCCCCATTGCTCAGCCAGCCTTGGTGTCTGAGGTTCTGGGCCATTAGTTGGCGAGTTCGCACCTCACTGCTCAGCCAGCCTTGGTGTCTGAGGTCCTGGGCCATTAGTTGGCGAGTTCGCGCCCTACTGCTCAGCCAGCCTAGGTGTCTGAGGTCCTGGGCCATTAGTTGACGAGTTCGCACCTCACTGCGTAGCCAGCCTTGGTGTCTGAGGTCCTGGGCCATTATTTGGCGAGTTCGCGCCCCACTGCTCAGCCAGCCTTGGTGTCTGAGGTCCTGGGCCATTAGTTGGCGAGTTCGCGCCCCACTGCTCAGCCAGCCTTGGTGTCTGAGGTCCTGGGCCATTAGTTGGCGAGTTCGCACCTCACTGCTCAGCCAGCCTTGGTGGCTGAGGTCCTGGGCCATTAGTTGGCGAGTTCGCACCTCACTGCTCAGCCAGCCTTGGTGCCTGAGGTCCTGGACCATTAGTTGGCGAGTTCGCACCTCACTGCTCAGCCAGCTTTGGTGCCTGAGGTCCTGGGCCATTAGTTGGCGAGTTCGCACCTCACTGCTCAGCCAGCCTTGGTGCCTGAGGTCCTGGGCCATTAGTTGGCGAGTTCGCACCTCACTGCTCAGGCAGCCTTGGTGCCTGAGGTCCTGGGCCATTAGTTGGCGAGTTCGCGCCCCACTGCTCAGCCAGCCTTGGTGCCTGAGGTCTTGGGCCATTTGTTGGCGAGTTCGCGCCCCACTGCTCAGCCAGCCTTGGTGTCTGAGGTCCTGGGCCATTAGTTGGCGAGTTCGCGCCCCACTGCTCAGCCAGCTATGGTGTCTGAGGTCCTGGGCCATTAGTTGGCGAGTTCGCGCCCCACTGCTCAGCCAGCCTTGGTGTCTGAGGTCCTGGGCCATTAGTTGGCGAGTTCGCTCCCCACTGCTCAGCCAGCCTTGGTGTCTGAGGTCCTGGGCCATTAGTTGGCGAGTTCGCGCCCCACTGCTCAGCCAGCCTTGGTGTCTGAGGTCCTGGGCCATTAGTTGGCGAGTTCCCGCCCCACTGCTCAGCCAGCCTTGGTGTCTGAGGTCCTGGGCCATTAGTTGGCGAATTCGCGCCCCACTGCTCAGCCAGCCTTGGTGTCTAAGGTCCTGGGCCATTAGTTGACGAGTTCGCACCTCACTGCTCAGCCAGCCTTGGTGTCTGAGGTCCTGGGCCATTAGTTGGCGAGTTCGCGCCCTACTGCTCAGCCAGCCTTGGTGTCTGAGGTCCTGCGCCATTAGTTGGCGAGTTCGCGCCCCACTGCTCAGCTAGCCTTGGTGTCTGAGGTCCTGGGCCATTAGTTGACGAGTTCGCACCTCACTGCTCAGCCAGCCTTGGTGTCTGAGGTCCTGGGCCATTAGTTGGCGAGTTCGCGCCCTACTGCTCAGCCAGCCTTGGTGTCTGAGGTCCTGGGCCATTAGTTGACGAGTTCGCACCTCACTGCTCAGCCAGCCTTGGTGTCTGAGGTCCTGGGCCATTAGTTGGCGAGTTCGCGCCCCACTGCTCAGCGGGCCTTGGTGTCTGAGGTCCTGGGCCATTAGTTGGCGAGTTCGCGCCCCACTGCTCAGCCAGCCTTGGTGTCTGAGGTCCTGGGCCATTAGTTGACGAGTTCGCACCTCACTGCTCAGCCAGCATTGATGTCTCAGGTCCTGGGCCATTAGTTGGCGAGTTCGCGCCCTACTGCTCAGCCAGCCTTGGTGTCTGAGGTCCTGGGCAATTAGTTGGCGAGTTCGCGCCCCACTGCTCAGCCAGCCTTGGTGTCTGGGGTCCTGGGCCATTAGTTGGCGAGTTCGCGCCCCACTGCTCAGCCAGCCTTGGTGTATGAGGTCCTGGGCCCTTAGTTGGCGAGTTGCCCTGGTGGACGCCCTCCCCGGGTCCCGGTGCCTCATGGTCCTCCCCTACAGACTGGGGCTGCCCCACGTCACCCTGGCTACCCAGTACGACCGTGGCTGCTGCGCACCCCGGCCCTGCCCTCCCACGTGCCCTTCCCGCTGGGCGGGCACTACACCGAGCGGATGACCCTGCGGGAGCGGGTGGAGAACCTGGCGGTCATGCTGGACTGGGCCCTCTTCCCCAGGGTGCCCTACCTGGCCGACGACTTCATAGCCCGGTACATTCCGGCCGGCCTGCCCCGAGTGTCTCTCACCCAGCTGGCCCACCGCTCCCTGCTGTGGCTCGTCGACACCGACGTCGTCCTCGACTACCCCCGCCCCACCATGGCCAACGAGGTCAACATCGGGGGGCTGACGACCACCGCCCCCTGCCCCGCCCCCTACAGGCCTTCCTGGACGGGGCGCCGCCAAAGAGCGCCATCGTCGTGTCCTTCGGGTCGACGGACAGCCTCGGGAAGCGCTACTTCCGGAAGATGCTATCGGCCCTCAGCGCCGTCCCCCAGAGGGTCATCTGGCGCCACGCCAATATCGACCCCGCCGTAGAAATCCCTCCGCATATCAAAATTCTGGATTGGATTCTCCAGAACGACATCCTGGGTCACCCGAAAGTGAAGCTGTTTGTCACCCACTGCGGCACCAACGGTCAGTTCGAGGCCGTGTTCCACGCGGTGCCAATGGTGGGCCTCCCCATCTTCGGCGACCAGCCCTATAACGCCCGCCACATGGCTTACCGCGGCTACGGCCGACACCTCGACCTCTTGACCTTCACGCCGGAGACGCTCGCCGAGGCCATCCGTGACGTTACCGGAAATCAGTCGTATTACGACAACATCCGGCGCGCGTCCGAGATCTTCAAAAGTCGCCCGTTAACGCCGAGCGAGCGCGCCGCCTACCGAGTGGAGGAGGTATTACGCTTCGGCGGGGGTCACCTTCACTCGCACGCCCTGGACATGCCGTGGCACGAGTACTTGATGCTGGACCTCCTCTGTCTGCTGCTGGTGATCACCATAGTAGGCACATTACTGGCCATGTGCTTCTGTGTCATCAGGTGCTGGAGGGGTCCGCCAGCACCCCGACCCAAACCTAAACAGTGCTAGCTGGAGGAGTCCGCCAGCACCCCGCCCCAAACTTAAACAGCGCTAGCTGGAGGGGTGCGCCGGCACCCCGACCCAAACTTAAACAGCGCTAGCTGGAGGGGTCCGCCAGCGCCCCGACCCAAACTTAAACAGAGCTAGCTGGAGGAGTCCGCCGGCACCCCGACCCAAACCTAAACAGTGCTAGCATGTTGAGACCGCCGGCACCCCGACCCAAACCTAAACAGTGCTAGCTGGGGGAGTCCGCCGGCACCCCGACCCAAACCTAAACAGTGCTAGCTGGGGGAGTCCGCCAGCACCCCGACCCAAACCTAAACAGTGCTAGCTGGAGGAGTCCGCCAGCACCCCGACCCAAACCTAAACAGCGCAAGCTGGAGGAGTCCGCCAGCACCCCGACCCAAACCTAAACAGCGCTACCTGGGGGAGTCCGCCGGCACCCCGACCCAAACCTAAACAGCGCTAGCTGGAGGAGTCCGCCAGCACCCCGACCCAAACCTAAACAGAGCAAGCTGGAAGAGTCCGCCAGCACCCCGACCCAAACCTAAACAGCGCTAGCTGGGGGAGTCCGCCGGCACCCCGACCCAAACCTAAACAGCGCTAGCTGGGGGAGTCCGCCGGCACCCCGACCCAAACCTAAACAGCGCTAGCTGGGGGAGTCCGCCAGCACCCCGACCCAAACCTAAACAGCGCTAGCTGACGGAGTCCGCCGGCACCCCGACCCAAACCTAAACAGCGCTAGCTGGAGGAGTCCGCCAGCACCCCGACCCAAACCTAAACAGCGCTAGCTGGGGGAGTCCGCCGGCACCCCGACCCAAACCTAAACAGCGCTAGCTGGAGGAGTCCGCCAGCACTCCGACCCAAACCTAAACAGTGCTAGCTGGAGGAGTCCGCCAGCACCCCGACCCAAACCTAAACAGTGCTAGCTGGAGGAGTCCGCCAGCACCCCACCCAAACCTAAACAGTGCTAGCTGGAGGAGTCCGCCAGCACCCCGACCCAAACCTAAACAGTGCTAGCTGGAGGAGTCCGCCGGCACCCCGACCCAAACTTAAACAGTGCTAGCTGGAGGAGTCCGCCGGCACCCCGACCCAAACCTAAACAGTGCTAGCTGGGGGAGTCCGCCGGCACCCCGACCCAAACCTAAACAGTGCTAGCTGGGGGAGTCCGCCAGCACCCCGACCCAAACCTAAACAGTGCTAGCTGGAGGAGTCCGCCAGCACCCCGACCCAAACCTAAACAGCGCAAGCTGGAGGAGTCCGCCAGCACCCCGACCCAAACCTAAACAGCGCAAGCTGGAGGAGTCCGCCGGCACCCCGACCCAAACCTAAACAGCGCTAGCTGGAGGAGTCCGCCAGCACCCCGACCCAAACCTAAACAGTGCTAGCTGGGGGAGTCCGCCGGCACCCCGACCCAAACCTAAACAGTGCTAGCTGGAGGAGTCCGCCAGCAACCCGACCCAAACCTAAACAGCGCAAGCTGGAGGAGTCCGCCAGCACCCCGACCCAAACCTAAACAGCGCTAGCTGGAGGAGTCCGCCAGCACCCCGACCCAAACCTAAACAGTGCTAGCTGGGGGAGTCCGCCGGCACCCCGACCCAAACCTAAACAGTGCTAGCTGGGGGAGTCCGCCAGCACCCCGACCCAAACCTAAACAGTGCTAGCTGGAGGAGTCCGCCAGCACCCCGACCCAAACCTAAACAGCGCAAGCTGGAGGAGTCCGCCAGCACCCCGACCCAAACCTAAACAGCGCAAGCTGGAGGAGTCCGCCAGCACCCCGACCCAAACCTAAACAGCGCTAGCTGGGGGAGTCCGCCGGCACCCCGACCCAAACCTAAACAGCGCTAGCTGGAGGAGTCCGCCAGCACCCCGACCCAAACCTAAACAGCGCAAGCTTGAGGAGTCCGCCAGCACCCCGACCCAAACCTAAACAGCGCTAGCTGGGGGAGTCCGCCGGCACCCCGACCCAAACCTAAACAGCGCTAGCTGGAGGAGTCCGCCGGCACCCCGACCCAAACCTAAACAGCGCCAGCTGGGGGAGTCCGCCGGCACCCCGACCCAAACCTAAACAGCGCTAGCTGGGGGAGTCCGCCAGCACCCCGACCCAAACCTAAACAGCGCTAGCTGGGGGAGTCCGCCGGCACCCCGACCCAAACCTAAACAGCGCTAGCTGGAGGAGTCCGCCAGCACCCCGACCCAAACCTAAACAGCGCTAGCTGGGGGAGTCCGCCGGCACCCCGACCCAAACCTAAACAGCGCTAGATGGAGGAGTCCGCCAGCACCCCGACCCAAACCTAAACAGTGCTAGCTGGAGGAGTCCGCCAGCACCCCGACCCAAACCTAAACAGTGCTAGCTGGAGGAGTCCGCCAGCACCCCGACCCAAACCTAAACAGTGCTAGCTGGAGGAGTCCGCCAGCACCCCGACCCAAACCTAAACAGCGCTAGATGGAGGAGTCCGCCAGCACCCCGACCCAAACCTAAACAGCGCTAGCTGGGGGAGTCCGCCAGCACCCCGACCCAAACCTAAACAGTGCTAGCTGGGGGAGTCCGCCAGCACCCCGACCCAAACCTAAACAGTGCTAGCTGGGGGAGTCCGCCAGCACCCCGCCCCAAACCTAAACAGCGCTAGCTGGAGGGGCCCGCCGGCACCCCGACCCAAACCTAAACAGCGCTAGATGGAGGAGTCCGCCGGCACCCCGACCCAAACCTAAACAGTGCTAGCTGGAGGAGTCTGCCGGCACCCCGACCCAAACCTAAACAGCGCTAGCTGGAGGGGCCCGCCGGCACCCCGACCCAAACCGAAACAGCGCTAGATGGAGGAGTCTGCCAGCACCCCGACCCAAACCTAAACAGTGCTAGCTGGAGGAGTCCGCCAGCACCCCGACCCAAACCTAAACAGTGCTAGCCGGAGGAGTCCGCCGGCACCCCGACCCAAACCTAAACAGTGCTAGCTGGAGGAGTCCGCCAGCACCCCGACCCAAACCTAAACAGTGCTAGCTGGAGGAGTCCGCCAGCACCCCGACCCAAACCTAAACAGTGCTAGCTGGAGGAGTCCGCCAGCACCCCGACCCAAACCTAAACAGTGCTAGCTGGAGGAGTCCGCCAGCACCCCGACCCAAACCTAAACAGTGCTAGCTGGAGGAGTCCGCCAGCACCCCGACCCAAACCTAAACAATGCTAGCTGGGGGAGTCCGCCAGCACCCCGCCCCAAACCTAAACAGCGCTAGCTGGGGGAGTCCGCCAGCACCCTGACCCAAGCTTAAACAGTGCTAGCTGGAGGAGTCCGCCAGCACCCCGACCCAAACCTAAACAGTGCTAGCTGGAGGAGTCCGCCGGCACCCCGACCCAAACCTAAACAGTGCTAGCTGGAGGAGTCCGCCAGCACCCCGCCCCAAACCTAAACAGTACTAGCTGGAGGAGTCCGCCAGCACCCCGACCCAAACCTAAACAGTGCTAGCTGGAGGAGTCCGCCAGCACCCCGACCCAAACCTAAACAGTGCTAGCTGGGGGAGTCCGCCAGCACCCCGCCCCAAACCTAAACAGCGCTAGCTGGGGGAGTCCGCCAGCACCCCGACCCAAACCTAAACAGTGCTAGCTGGAGGAGACCGCCAGCACCCCGACCCAAACCTAAACAGTGCTAGCTGGAGGAGTCCGCCAGCACCCCGACCCAAACCTAAACAGTGCTAGCTGGGGGAGTCCGCCAGCACCCCGCCCCAAACCTAAACAGCGCTAGCTGGGGGAGTCCGCCAGCACCCCGACCCAAACCTTAACAGCGCTAGCTGGAGGAGTCCGCCAGCACCCCGACCCAAACCTAAACAGTGCTAGCTGGAGGAGTCCGCCAGCACCCCGACCCAAACCTAAACAGTGCTAGCTGGAGGAGTCCGCCAGCACCCCGACCCAAACCTAAACAGTGCTAGCTGGAGGAGTCCGCCAGCACCCCGACCCAAACCTAAACAGTGCTAGCTGGAGGAGTCCGCCAGCACCCCGACCCAAACCTAAACAGTGCTAGCTGGGGGAGTGCGCCAGCACCCCGCCCCAAACCTAAACAGCGCTAGCTGGGGGAGTCCGCCAGCACCCCGACCCAAACCTAAACAGTGCTAGCTGGAGGAGTCCGCCAGCACCCCGACCCAAACTTGAACAGCGCTAGCTGGAGGAGTCCGCCGGCACCCCGACCCAAACTTGAACAGCGCTAGCTGGAGGGGTCCGCCGGCACCCCGACCCAAACTTAAACAGCGCTAGCTGGAGGAGTCCGCCGGCACCCCGACCCAAACCAAACAGCGCTAGCTGGAAATGGATACCCTTTAAGGTAGTATACGACATAGCTACATAACAGCGTAACTTATGATTTGATAGCCCCTATCAAAATTTACCATTGTCGCTTGTTGAACAACACGTTTTGAAATATAAAACGAAACGAGACTGTCAAACATCGAGATTTTTTTCACCTGGAGTACTTTATTATATGCTTAAGTTAGAGATTAAGTTGCAGGTTAATTTCTTTACGTGAGAAATTCAGCGTTGTCACGGGATTTCGGGCTGGTGAAAATATATTTTCCAATGACGAAACAGATTTAAAGAAGTTATTTAGCATAATTATTTTACATTGGATAACCCTGAACTATTGCTCAGAAAAAATGCTCGCCAGGCGACGAAACAGTCGCATGTACAAAGTAGGGGGCGCCACGGTAATCCGGCGAACTACCATTATTCATGAAGTTAGTGTATAAATTGAGCTTATCCGACAGAATTATTGGCTCGTGGCGGTATTCATCAGCCTTTTTCATTGCTTCCTGTGAAATGTGGGGTGTACACTTTTGTGGACACGGAGGCTACATGGGGCCAAGAAAGGAAGACATGTGGGGTGGGATGAACCATGCTGCAGTATCAGGCGGGGGGGGGGGGGAGGGCGAACCCACGACCTGTTGATCTGCAGGATCGTGTAGGCTAAAGATCTGATGCCCTCTATCGAAAAGAGTAGGGGTTCATCCCGGGGACATGGCTCCTCTCTATCCTTGATCTTCTCCATTGTCGCGATATACCATTAATGTGTCCTCCTCCAACTAGCCAAGTAACCAATAGACCTAGCAATAGCCACGAGTGCCTTAACGATCACACCCCACACTCTCCACCACGCTGGCGACCGCCAAGACTTCTTATCTGTAAACTGCGAGCCTGTTAGAGTCGGAGGGGGAGGGAGGGTGGGGGGTGCTCGGACTCCTGTATACCTCCACACAACTTAAGTAGGCCACGCGGCTTGAACCTTTACCGCTGGGACAAACGTGTACTGTGGTATGGCACGCGAAAGCTGCATAAACCCCCTATTTACAGATATCAAATTGCAGATATCAGATGCAAATCACGTATGGATATCTGTAAATATTTGCAGATATCCGTAACTATTGATAGATATGCGTAAATATTTGCAGATATCTGCAAACCACCAATAGATATTTGGAAACCATTTATAAATATCTGCAAAATATGAGCTTCCGCGTGCCATACTGTGTTTGTCCAGCGGCAGGGCCCGCCTGTCAGTCTTATATAACTGACTGATGCTAGACAGTGGCTCGGACTTACTCCATGTATAGCTAGTCTGTGGGCTCAACTGGTCACCTATCGACTCGAAGGCACTGGTCTGCACATATAAGTTATGTTGTACAGGGGCCATATGGACATGGTGCATACAGCACTATGCATCCTGCTTGTCTGGGTGTGTTCAAGCCACCGTGTCTACGGTGCCAAAATCCTGATCCTTCCGTTTCCCTGGAAGAGTCACGTGTTTGAGGTGACGGCCATCGGGGACGCTCTGCACGCCAGAGGTCATGAACTCTCCATCGTCCTTCCGCCGTCGTACCCGGATATCGCCAAAGCCCGGAAGTGGTCCAATTACGAGGTCATTGAGTACGAGCTGGCCGAGCCGGATTTTTTCTCTGCGGTGGGCGACGATTCCCAATCGGACACCTACTTCGACGAGGTGTACAAGATGACGCCGATCCAGGACTTCCGGGAACATGTGGAGGGATTCATCCAGTTCTGCAGTAACCCGCTGCGAGACGAGGCGCTGTACGAGCGGTTGTCGGCGGCCCGCTACGACCTTGCCCTGGTGGACGCCTTCCCCGGGTCCCGGTGCCTCATGGTCCTCCCCTACAGACTAGGGCTGCCCTACGTCACCCTGGCTACCCAGTATGAACCGTGGCTGCTGCGCACCCCGGCCCTGCCCTCCCACGTGCCCTTCCCGCTGGGCGGGCACTACACCGAGCGGATGACCCTGCGGGAGCGGGTGGAGAACCTGGCGGTCATGCTGGACTGGGCCCTCTTCCCCAGGGTGCCCTACCTGGCCGACGACTTCATAGCCCGGTACATCCCGGCCGACCTGCCCCGAGTGTCCCTCACCCAGCTGGCCCACCGCTCCCTGCTGTGGCTCGTCGACACCGACGTCGTCCTCGACTACCCTCGCCCCACCATGGCCAACGAGGTCAACATCGGGGGGCTGTCGACCACCGCCCCCGCCCGCCCCCTGCCCCGCCCCCTACAGGCCTTCCTGGACGGGGCGCCGCCGGAGGGCGCCATCGTCGTGTCCTTCGGGTCGACGGACAGCCTCGGGAAGCGCTTCTTCCGGAAGATGCTATCGGCCCTCAGCGCCGTACCCCAGAGGGTCATCTGGCGCCACGCCAATACCGAACCCGCCGTGGAAATCCCTCCGCATATCAAACTTCTGGATTGGATTCCCCAGAGCGACATCCTGGGTCACCCGAAGGTGAAGCTGTTTGTCACCCACTGCGGCACCAACGGTCAGTTCGAGGCTGTGTTCCACGCGGTGCCAATGGTAGGCCTCCCCATCTTCGGCGACCAGCCCTATAACGCCCGCCGCATGGCTTACCGCGGCTACGGCCGGCACCTCGACCTCTTGACCTTCACGCCGGAGACGCTCGCCGAGGCCATCCGTGACGTGACCGGAAACCAGTCGTATTACGACAACATCCGGCGCGCGTCCGAGATCTTCAAAAGTCGCCACTTGGCGCCGAGCGAGCGCGCCGCCTACCGAGTAGAGGAGGTATTACGCTTCGGCGGGGGTCACCTTCACTCGCACGCCCTGGACATGCCGTGGCACGAGTACTTGATGCTGGACCTCCTCTGTCTGCTGCACGTCTTGGTGATCACCATAGTAGGCACATTACTGGCCATGTGCTTCTGTGTCATCAGGTGCTGGAGGGGTCCGCCGGCACCCCGACCCAAACTTAAACAGCGCTAGCTGGAAATTGATACCCTTTACGGTAGTATACGACTTAACTACATAACAGCATTACTTACGGTGAAAATGTACGGTGTCAGCAGATTATTTTTTTAGGGGAGGGGGGGGGGGCATTTGGGGTTGAACACCAGCCCCCATCAAAATTTACCATTGTCGCTTGTTGAACAACATGTTTTGAAATATAAAACGAAACGAGACTGTCAAACATCGTGATTTTTTTCACCTGGAGTACTTTATTATATGCTTAAGTTAGAGATTAAGTTGCAGGCTAGTTTCTTTACGTTAGAAATTCAGCGTTGTCGTGGGAGTTGGGGCTGGTGAAAATATATTTTCCAATGACAAAACAGATTTTAATTTCTTATTTACTATCCTTATTTTACATTAGATAAACCCTAAACTATTGCTCAGCAAAAATGCTCGCCAGGCGGCGAAACAGTCGCATATATACGAAGTACTGGGTAGGGGGCGCCACGGGAATCCGGCGAACTACCATTATTCATGAAGTTAGTATAAATTGAACGGCTCCGACAGGATTATTGGCTCGTGGCAGTATTCATCAGCCTTTTTTTTATTGCTTCCTTCCTGTGAAATGTTGGGTGTACCCGTTTGTGGACACGAGGCTAAATGGGGCCAAGAAAGAAAGACATGTGGGGTGGGATGAACCCTGCTGCAGTATCACGGGGGGGGGGGGGGCGAACCCACGACCTGTTGATCTGCAGGATCGTGTAGGCTAAAAATCTGAATACAGATGCCCTCTATCGAAAAGAGTAGGGGTTCATCCCGGGGACATGGCTCCACTCTATCCTTGATCTTCTCCATTGTCGCGATATATCATTAATGTGTCCTCCTCCAACTAGCCAAGTAACCAATAGACCTATAGACGGCCACGAGTGCCTTAACGATCACACCCCACACTCTCGACCCCGCTCGCGACCGCCAAGACTTCTTATCTGCAAACTGTCTGCCTGTTAGAGTCGGAGGGGGAGGGGGGGTGGGGGTGGGGGTGGGGGCGGTGCTCGGACTCACATGGGTCGTAATACGCTAAGGCGTTACGTTTTGGGGTATGGTCAGTTTAAGTCGAAAAAACCGTATTTGAAAGAACGGGGAGTACAAATCGTCTTGTGCACCGTACAGAGTATATCGTACAGAGTTTATGTCAAAGATATAGTATGGATACTTCACATTTTTAAGGTAAAGTAAAATTGAAAATAAGCAGGTTGAATACGAAAATGTGGTGTTTTGAGAGAGCCCATTTGAGACATAAGTAGGGTGCATGTCATCGGATGTAGATTGTTATATAATGTGGAATTCAAATACAGAAACAATTGTAACAACTCTCGAAGAACATATTTGGAGCTTTTAAATTAAATAAACATAATGATAATTAAGCATTTCATGCTAATAAATAAAATGTCTCGCTATCAATGGTGTCGGACGAACGCTGTCTGTCCTTTGGATATGCGAAATTGACTTCTCTTTCCCTCTAGTTTTGGCGCTTGATTTATCAGATGGCACAACTTGGTTGCTCCAAGATTTAGTTTATAGATGATGCCGTATAAGCTACTTTACACACCTTTCTACAAATAATAAATGAGCGACAAAAAATGGCATAGCAATTTCTGTCCAAATGTTACGTCCGACACCAACGTGGTATATTTACTGCAGCATGCCGTAAAACGCACGGAAAAGAATACCGTTGGATTCGACTTGCGCGTTACATGTTTGTAAGCGCGGGAAAAGCCTCTTGGCAGCAGGAACTAATACCACACCACCGACAAGGCTGTCTGTCCTAATATGTTACGTCCGACCCCTTACTGGCTGATTAAGGCTAGTATAGTGATGCCGAAATGTGTCAACGTTGGCATTTTCTGTAGGAGAGCCATGTAACATAAGCCTACGCACAGTCTCGGGATAGACATGGATGATATTCAGCAAATGGGTGACAATGTGTTATACCGGACCGACAGATGAGTGTCGCCCGTAACATGAGACAGACAGACAGGCGTTTAACATATGAGTGAGACAGATATGTCAGATGTCGGCCGTAACATATGAGACAGACATACAGGTGAGGGATGAAAGAAATCCTACTAGGGTATATATCTTGCCATTCTAAGTTCTAATATCTTACATAAAACACATTATGCTAGCATGGTCTATGTCCAGATTTCAGCTGGCAGCAAGAACAACTCAATGTATATGAATGTTTCTTTCTCTGTTTGCATCTTGACGGAAAGCAAAAGCAATATACTGTGGTCAATACCGGAGTTCTGTCCAGTGTGTACACAAAACTTTCGATATTACTCTCTTGTCTGTCCTATGTTGGTCCAACACTTTTTACAAACTTTTTAATTTGTCTCACTTCATATTAAGTGGTCCAAAGTTTTCGGAAATTGTCTTCTCATTACAGTGAACATATGCAACACTTCCTCTGTTGGATGCGGGAAATATTAAGAAGAGTAAATTCGTCTCTAATTTACCTCTGTCTGTCCTGTTCGTCCAACACGTTGGGTTATCTTTCTTCATTTGTCCTTATTTCATATATATTCAGATATATTTCCCAATCTATTAAAGTATTGAACGTTATTTGCCTTCATAAGCATTAAATTAAAATTTAAAAGTCATACAATATAATGCAAAAAAACACATTTATGTCTGTCCCTGTTCGTCCGATTCCAAGTACTACCACGTCCAGGAAACCATTAATTCCCAGTAAACTACTATCTAAACTATCTTCTGTGCTATGTTATTGTAAATTTAGGATTATAACCTTCATATTTTTCACCCCATACCCGCACGGTTTACACTTTTTTCACGGCAAACCCGCCCTGTGATGGCACATTTTGAGTCCCCCCCCCCCCCCGGTCGCAAGTTTCAGAGTCGACCCCGCCCCCCCCCCCCCCTCCGGTCGCGTAAGATATCCGCTCTTTTGGGGTAGATCTATCGATCTTTTTTATCATAACTGTCCGCCGCTCTCTCAGGCACCAATGGGCATCCGTGAAACCACCCACCAAATTTGCATAACAATGCCCCCGCTCATCCCCCCCCCCCAACTGTGTCAGTCATGCCACGCTTTGGGTAACGCCTTAGCGTATTATGACCCATATATACCTCCACACAACATAAAGTAGATCACATGGCTTGAACTTTAACCGCTGTGACAATGTGTACTGTGGTATGGCACGCGAAAGCTGCATAAACCCCTATTTGCAGATATCAAATTGGAGATAGCAAATCATTTATTGATATAGGGAAATCATTCCATATATCCTTAAATATTTGTAGATATCTGCAAACCATTATTAGATATTTGCAAATCATTTATAACTATCTGCAAACCAGGATTAGATATTTGCAAATCATTTATAAATATCTGCAGTTCGCTTGCAGGTATCTGCAAAATAGGAGCTTTCGCGTGCCATGCTCTGTTTGTACCAGCGACAAAGTCCGCCTGTCAGTCTTATATAACTGACAGAGGCTAGACAGTGGCTCGGACTTACTCCATGTATAGCTAGTCTGTGGACTCAACTGGTCACCTATCGACTCGAAGGCACTGGTCTGTACATATAAGTTATGTTGTACAGGGGCCATATGGACATGGTGCATACAGCACTATGCATCCTGCTTGTCTGGGTGTGTTTAACCCACCGTGTCTATGGTGCCAAAATTCTGATCCTTCCATTTCCCTGGATGAGTCACGTGTTTGAGGTGACGGCCATCGGGAACGCCCTGCATGCCAGAGGTCATGAACTCTCCATCGTCCTTCCGCCGTCGTACCCGGATATCGCCAAAGCCCGGAAGTGGTCCAATTATGAGGTCATTGAGTACGAGCTGGCCGAACCGGACTTTTTCTCTGCGCTGAGCAACGAGTCCCACACCTACTTCGACGAGGTGAGCCAGATGACGCCGATCCAGGACTTCCGGGAGAAGTTGGGGGGATTGATCCAGTTCTGCAGTAACCCGCTGCGGGACGAGGCGCTGTACGAGCGGTTGTCGGCGGCCCGCTACGACCTTGCCCTGGTGGACGCTTTCCCCGGGTCCCGGTGCCTCATGGTCCTCCCCTACAGACTGGGGCTGCCCTACGTCACCCTGGCTACCCAGTATGAACCCTGGCTGCTGCGCACCCCGGCCCTGCCCTCCCACGTGCCCTTCCCGCTGGGCGGGCACTACACCGAGCGGATGACCCTGCGGGAGCGGGTGGAGAACCTGGCGGTCATGCTGGACTGGGCCCTCTTCCCCAGGGTGCCCTACCTGGCCGACGACTTCATAGCCCGGTACATCCCGGCCGGCCTGCCCCGAGTGTCTCTCACCCAGCTGGCCCACCGCTCCCTGCTGTGGCTCGTCGACACCGACGTCGTCCTCGACTACCCCCGCCCCACCATGGCCAACGAGGTCAACATCGGGGGGTTGTCGACCACCGCCCCTGCCCGCTCCCTTCCCCGCCCCCTACAGGCCTTCCTGGACGGGGCGCCGCCAGAGGGCGCCATCGTCGTGTCCTTCGGGTCGACGGACGTCCTCGGGAAGCGCTTCTTCCGGAAGATGCTATCGGCCTTCAGCGCCGTCCCCCAGAGGGTCATCTGGCGCCACGCCCTTATCGACCCCGCCGTGGAAATCCCTCCGCATATCAAAATTCTGGATTGGATTCCCCAGAACGACATCCTGGGTCACCCGAAGGTGAAGCTGTTTGTCACCCACTGCGGCACCAACGGTCAGTTCGAGGCTGTGTTCCACGCGGTGCCAATGGTGGGCCTCCCCATCTTCGCCGACCAGCCCTATAACGCCCGCCGCATGGCTTACCGCGGCTACGGCCGGCACCTCGACCTCTTGACCTTCACGCCGGAGACGCTCGCCGAGGCCATCCGTGACGTTACCGGAAATCAGTCGTATTACGACAACATCCGGCGCGCGTCCGAGATCTTCAAAAGTCGCCCGTTAACGCCGAGCGAGCGCGCCGCCTACCGAGTGGAGGAGGTATTACGCTTCGGCGGGGGTCACCTTCACTCGCACGCCCTGGACATGCCGTGGCACGAGTACTTGATGCTGGACCTCCTCTGTCTGCTGCACGTCCTGGTGATCGCCATAGTAGGCACATTACTGGCCATGTGCTTCGGTGTCATCAGGTGCTGGAGGGGTCCGCCGGCACCTCGACCCAAACTTAAACAGCGCTAGCTGGAGGGGTCCGCCAGCACCTCGACCCAAACTTAAACAGCGCTAGCTGGAGGCGCCCGCCAGCACCTCGACCCAAACTTAAACAGCGCTAGCTGGAGGCGCCCGCCGGCACCCCGACCCAAACTTAAACAGCGCTAGCTGGAGGCGCCCGCCGGCACCCCGACCCAAACTTAAACAGCGCTAGCTGGAGGCGCCCGCCGGCACCCCGACCCAAACTTAAACAGCGCTAGCTGGAGGGGTCCGCCGGCACCCCGACCCAAACTTAAACAGCGCTAGCTGGAGGGGTCCGCCGGCACCCCGACCCAAACTTAAACAGCGCTAGCTGGAAATCGATACCGCTTAAGGTAGTATACGACATAACTACATAGCAGCATAACTTACGATGAAATTTACCATTGTCGCTTGTTGAGCCACACGTTTTGAAATAAAAACGAAACGAGAGTGTCAAACATCGTGAATCTTTTCACCTGGGGTTCTTTTTTATATGGTTTCCTGATTAAGTTACAGGCAAGTTACTTTACATGAGAGTTTAGCGTTGTCACGCGATTTCGGGCTGGTGACAATATATTTTCCAATGACACAAACGATGGCTAAGATCCTAATTTAAAGTAGTTATTTTACTATTATTTACAGAAAGAATGCTCGCTTGGCAACGAAACAGTCGCATGTACAACGTACTGGGTAGGGGGCGCCACGGTAATCCGGCGAGCTACCATTATTCATGAAGTTAGTGTATACATTGAACTTATCCGACAGGATTATTGGCTCGTGGCGGTATTCGTCAGCCTGTTTCATTGCTTCCTGTGAAATGTTGGGTGTACACTTTTGTGGACACGGAGGCTCAATGGAGCCAAGAAAGCAAGACATGTGGGGTCGGATGAACCATGCTGCAGAGGCAGGCGTCAGGGCGCGAACCCACGACCTGTTGATCTGCAGGTCTTACGACTGGGCCAGGTAGGGAGGCTCCCTGCATTGGTACCTGTGTGGCCGCTCCCGAGTGGTCTGGTGCTTAGCCCGCTCGGCGGTGTCCAATGTATTGTTCTCAGCCATACTTTGTGTCTGGGTTCGTGCGTCATTAGTTCGCGCCGCACTGTGCGAATATCTGCAGGGTCGTGTAGGCTAAATCCCATGCCCTCCGTCGAAAAGATTAGGGGTTTACCCCGAGGACATGGCTCTTTATCGTTGATTCTCGTATTGTCGCGATATACGATTAATGAGTCCTCCCCCCAACTAGCTAACGTAATTTACGCCAATGTGATCATGAATACGGCCCATGGGGCGTAAGTTACGCAAGAAAGGTGTAATTTCGTCCTAGCCTCTCGCGCTGGTAGCGGCGATGGAATTTATAATCAACGCGTTGTTGACTATAAATTTTGCATTTGCGTCTTTCTAAAGCACCGGGGTTGGCGTCTCAAAATGCGCATGTTTATTTGTGAAAAGGCGAAGATCCCGTGGCCGCTTTCGAAAAGAGTTTTACTTCGCCCCATCTTTCATCCTTGGCACTAACGTAATGAAGTAATGAGGGATCGTCAAAGTGGTGTGAGGGCACGAAAGATAGTGTATAATACACCATCATTGAGGACATTCCGTGTGGATGGGGACTGTATGATGTGACATGGCTGCGTTATGATCCAACGGGCACCGCTTCCACTATGAGCACCTCTTGTAAATGTATTTGCTGATATGAGGGAATTGCTGTTACATACTTAAATGATATTACATTAAGTGTAAACGTGCGAACCGAACGGACCTCTAAAATAATCTTCCGTATGGTCGTAGAATCATAGATTAGGATCGCGGATTTTATGTTAAAGACACTGACGACCTGGCTTAGGACTACATGTGTGAAAGGAAACAGTTATCGTCATCGGCACATCGAGACAAAAATGCCACGAGATTGTGCCCAAACCCACGACCATGGATTGGATGTTCCCCCGGCTGAGCAAACCGGGGTTCATGATCATGTTCGGTCGCGTTTGAATGCTCTCACGGAAACCTGCCCCGCCATATTAGTTTTAAAACATTTCTAGTAGGTAACATGTGAGGATATCTTACAATTGGATTCGTTTTCATTTCGTTTCTTTCATTCAGTAAATGAGATTTCATTGGGATCAGTGGCAATCAGAGAGATTGGGCCAAGCGCCATGTATGTGAGTTAAACTGTTGAACATGGTTGGGTAGCTATACCACATTCGTAAGCACACAGGGAATATAACACTGGTGTACACCCTGTAGTTAAGGGTGTAGCACTGATGTACACCCTGTAGTTAAGGAGTGTAGCACTGGTGTACACCCTGTAGTTAAGGGGTGTAACACTGGTGTACACCCTGTAGTTAAGGGGTTTAGCACTGGTGTACACCCTGTAGTTAAGGGGTGTAGCACTGCTGTACACCCTGTAGTTAAGGGGTGTAGCACTGGTGTACACCCTGTAGTTAAGGGGTGTAACACTGGTGTACACCCTGTGGTTAAGGGGTGTAGCACTGGTGTACACCCTGTAGTTAAGGGGTGTAACACTGGTGTACACCCTCTAGTTAAGGGGTGTAACACTGGTGTACACCCTGTGGTTAAGGGGTGTAGCACTGGTGTACACCCTGTGGTTAAGGTGTGTAGCACTGGTGTACACCCTGTGGTTAAGGTGTGTAGCACTGGTGTACACCCTGTAGTTAAGGCCAGTCCTTTGTACTTCGTCGCATTCTCGTCTTAATTATCCTGATGTGAATATGCCTTCAACTGTTTGGCTTGTTTAAATCACATGATTATCCCTCCCGTGGCCTCTAGCTCGGCTCCTGTAGCTTTCAAGGGCGACATTTGCTAAGCGTGGTGTCGGTCCAGACTAGCGCCATAATGACGTCACGTGGTGACGTCATCATCACATAGTGACGTCAAAAACACAATCCGAGACTGCTCTTCTTGTATTTATTATATTTCATTACAAAATTCGTGTACTTGATTTTCATTTTTTTCCAAGGCAATGTGCTAGTGAGCATTAAAGTGACAGACATTGATGTTGGAGTTCCATACATATAACAATAAGAATGACAGCTTGGAGAGGCAGTCCGGGGGCGGTGCGGGGCGGGGCAGGGCGGCCCGCTGGGTAAACCTGTAGAGCAACTGGCTCCTCCTGGCCCGCTATGGGGCACGGGGGTTATCATTGAATGCAGCTCTGGGGGGGGGGGGGGGTGGCGCGCTCAATGCAGTTTCGGTTTAAAACTCTGAGCGGGCACGAAGGTCTGCGACGTTGCCATGGTGCCGTTGGTGACGGTGATGGTCTGGGCGGTGGTGGGGGTGGACTGCTGGGCGGCCCGTACGGCCACCCGCAGCCTCTGCAGGGACAGGCTGGCCGTGTTACAGGACAGCCACATGACCATGGCGACGATCCCCCCGGCCAGCAGGGCCAGGTCGGTCATAAGGTACTGGTACCAGGGGAGGTCCATGGCGTGCGGCCGCAGGTGACCCAGCTTGTCGTCCACGGCCAGGGTTACCATGTCGACCACCATCTGCCTCGGGGCGTGGACGCCCCCGCCGCGCTCCTGCTCGCCGCGCCAGATCTCGGACGCCTGGCGCGCGTTGTCCGAGTACTCAGTACTCGACAGCATCTTTTTGACGTAGCCGATGACGTCAGCCTTGGACGCCGTGAGGACGTCGACGACGAGGCCGAAGCGATTGTAGCGCGCCTTCTGGGCGTTGTGGCGGAGCGGCCCCGTCAGCGGCACGCTCAGCATGGGCACCCCGTGGTAAAGCGCCATCTGCTGGTCGTGGTGCGAAGCCGCCGTGATGAAGAGCCGCGTGCGCCCGTCGCCAAGCACGTCGTTAAGGGGCAGCCACGGGACGATCTTGACATTGGGCGGCGGGGTGTACGGCGCCGTGTCGCCCTTGTGTTGCCATAGCACCCGGTGGGTGGTACCCAGGGTCGCGAACGCGTCCAGGAAGAGTTTGAGGGTCTTGGGCGGCAGGGCCGGGCCGTCCACCCCGCCCAGGTGGACCACGATCACCCCGGGCGCCTCCGCCGTCCCGTTGGCGGGGCTGACGAAGGTCTCGAGCGGCTTGGGGAGGGGGGCCGCGGGGCGCGCGGTCAGCCCGCCGACCAGGGCTTCGTTGGGCCAGACGGGCCGCGGGTAGTCGAGCAGGAAGGTGGCGTCGGCCAGCCACAGGGTGGACTGGCGAGCCAGCTGGTTGAGGGTCATGGCCGGGCGGTCGGGGGCGTAGGTGGCTACGAGGCTGTCGCTGAGGGTAGGCAGCGGGCAGAAGGCGGCCCAGTACACCCTGGTCCAGGTGTTGAGGACCCGCTCCCACAGGCCCATGGCCTCGGTGGCTCGCTCCATGTGGACGGACGGGGCGAAGGAGGGCAGGGCCGGGGCCCGCATCAGCCAGGGGTCGTACTGCTGCATGTAGCTGGCGTAGGGCACCCCGAGCTTGTAGAGCAGCACGTAGTAGCAGCGGACGAGCGGGTGGGCGTCCACCACGGCGTGCGACACCCCCAGCGTCGCTAAGCTGCGGTACAGCTCGGCGTTGTCCAGGAGCCGCGCGCACAGCTCGCCGAACGCCGGCCCGCGCGCCTTCAGCTCGCCGAGTGACGTCATCTGGGTCACGTGGGTGAAGCAGTCCTCGGCCGACAGGGGTTCGCCGCCGTCGCCGCCGTCCTCGCACCCCGGGTTTCCCGCCGCCGCCCGCCAGTCCGGCTCGGCGACCGGATACTGGATCACCCGCAGGTGCGCGGCCTTCATGCGCGCCGGGTTGAGGGTGTAGGCCGAGGGCACCATCATGTACACCTCGTACCCCCCGCCCCCCACCAGCGCCTCCCCCAGGGCGATGAAGGCCTCCACGTGGGGCTCCGTGGGGCGGGGCAGCAGCAGGATGCGCGTCGCCCAGGCCCCCGGGGTCAAGGTCAAGGTCAACAATAGGGTCAAGGTCACGGAGCACCACATGGCTCGGTGTATCGTATCGCTGCGTGATCCCTGGGTCCGGCTTATCGCGAATCGGGTGTGTAGTTGTGCCGCCGACCGATATCCTAATCCTGATTATCCATGGCGCACAATAAAAACTATCCACTTGTAAACACTGTTATGATCGGTTTCCCATAGCAAATTCGAAATTGGAGTATTTTGCCACCACGTGTGGTTACAATGGTTGACGGACACGAGTTCCCTTCGTGTTAACCGCTGTGCAATCTGAAATGGACCAGTGCTGTATTAGATATTAAGGCGATTATCTGATTAGACAGGGCTATAATAGCTTAACCAAGCATTCTATCGTAAACACGTGCACGGGACTTCCAATAATAGCTGGTTGTAACAAAGACGCGTTTTACCATCTACGTACATTGATTCCAAGGTATTCCAAGCATCAATGGTCACAGGGCTCTGCACTCTGCATATGATTCTGGTTGGCTATTCTCTTACCCGAAGCGTTGACAGCTGCTCGTGTGTTGAGTTGGCTTGTCGCCACAGTGAGGTTAATCCCCGGTGTGACCTTGTTGCCGGTGATTCTCTTGTTGTATCCGGCGGAGTGTCCTGCTAGGAATCCAGAAGCCTTCTGGATGCCTTGGTGCCTACGAAAGGTGTTTGAGGGGTGCTCCCAGGTTGTTAGGCTGTGTCCAGATGGCGGCGGGACGCCCTGGATCCAGGCGGGCAGGCCAGCAGCGGCAGCCAGCAGACTCCACCCAGGCAGTGATCCAGAAGGAGGCACCATGCAGCGGTGGGTCGTGCATTCGGGATCCACTCACTCCCGATCGCTGCCCACTCCTCCCAGCCGTGTCCTTGCTGCCGCGATGCCGACCAGGCCGAGCCCGTGAAGGTCAAATGTACTATCGGCAACCAATCCGGACGTATGATCCTGAGGATGGATCCGGACGCCAGCTGGCTCAGCTTGCCTGGCTCCCTGCCTGGCTGGCTCCCTGCCTGGCTGGCTCCCTGCCTGGCTGGCTCCCTGCCTGGCTGGCTCCCTGCCTGCCTGACTGGCTGGCTGACCGGCTGACCGGCTCTCCGGACTGACCGGCTCCCGGGCTGGCAGGCTGGCTGGCTGGCTGGCTTGCTGGCTGGCTGGTTGGCTGGCTCCCTGGCTGGCTGGCTGACCGGCTCTCAGAACTGACCGGCTCCCGGGCTGGCAGGCTGCCCGGCTGGTTGACTGGTTCCCTGCCCGGATGGCTGGCTGGCTTCCTGGCGTTCCCTACAGGCGTTCTACAGTCTGGGTGGCTGGCTGACTGGTTCCCCGGCTGCCTGGCTGGCTGGCTCCCTGGCGTTCCCTACAGGCGTTCTAGAGTCCGGGTGGCTGGCTGACTGGCAGCAGGACTCTCCGGTCTTCTCCGCATTTCCAGTTTTGCCGCTGCCAGGTGCGTCCTGGGATCCTAGGATAGTGAGTCAGCAAATCCGGACTCCGGGATTGGCTACAGCCTGCCAATGATCCAGGCGGCGTCCTGCCTGTGGCGTAGGCTTCCCTGGTCCGGTTGTACTTGCGGCACAATATTTGTGTTTGGCTTTCCTCGCAGCGGTGTCGGCGCTCGAACGGCTAACTGGCCTTCGAAACCTCTGTCTTACAGCGGGGTGGGCGGCTTTTATGGGGGAGGAGCCAGGGGCTTGAAGCGGGGTGGGGGTGGCGTGGCGGCAGCAGGGATGTGAGGAGTGGGGGTGGGGATGAAGACGGGGTAGTGGTGGAGTTGTGGCCATGGTCTCCTCTAAGCACGGCGCCCCTAATAGACAGCCCTCCCGCCGCTCGACGGACGTGGGTTCGAGTCCCCCGCGCGTACCCGCCCGCCCGCCCGATCTGGAGGCTGGCTGGCCCATCAATCACGCATCATATCCCCGTGAGTTGTGTTTACTTGTGGCAGCCACAATGTACGCAACAGCGGCCCGCAAAAAAAAAAAAGTGATGCATCCCTCACCTCAGAGTTGAAGTGGGCCGGGTGGCTGGGATGTAGCACCATGAAGATGGGTGGGGAGGGTGGAGGGGGGGGGGGGGGGGGGCGGGTGGAAGTCTCCCGCAGAGCCCCCCACCCCACCTTGATGCAATCAGTGGAATGCAAAGACTGCCTGGGCATTACTATTGCGGAATATAAGGAATGTGGTAGTGACGGAGTAGGTACTGGTTGTGGCATTTTCTGGTTTGAGAAGGACACGTTGACCTTGAAGGTCGTATCGCGTCAATACCGGGGACCAAGGGTAGAACGTAGTGTCCATGTCCCCGGGGGTAATCCCTACTCTTTTCGAAGGAGGATGTGTTTTCTTAGTATTCGACATTCGTACAGCGGGCGCGAACCCCCGATCTCTGGCTGGCCTGGCAGAGTTCACTAGACAAAGCCGAAACCCTTAACAACCAGACAATTTGCCTGGTGACTAGTTCTGAAAGTAAACTTTAAATAGTTACTGCATATAATTGTGGCAGTGAATGATTGGAATCATCCACTGGGCAATTCTCTGATGATGGATAAGCTTCTTCTCCTTAATCCTAGTTTGTGGCAGTGAATGATTGGAATCATCCACTGGGCAATTCTCTGATGATGGATAAGCTTCTTCTCCTTAATCCTAGTTTGTGGTAGTGAATGATTGGAATCATCCACTGGGCAATTCTCTGATGATGGATAAGCTTCTTCTCCTTAATCCTAGTTTGTGGTAGTGAATGATTGGAATCATCCACTGGGCAATTCTCTGATGATGGATCAGCTTCTTCTCCTTAATCCTAGTTTGTGGCAGTGAATGATTGGAATCATCCACTGGGCAATTCTCTGATGATGGATAAGCTTCTTCTCCTTAATCCTAGTTTGTGGCAGTGAATGATTGGAATCATCCACTGGGCAATTCTCTGATGATGGATAAGCTTCTTCTCCTTAATCCTAGTTTGTGGTAGTGAATGATTGGAATCATCCACTGGGCAATTCTCTGATGATGGATAAGCTTCTTCTCCTTAATCCTAGTTTGTGGTAGTGAATGATTGGAATCATCCACTGGGCAATTCTCTGATGATGGATAAGCTTCTTCTCCTTAATCCTAGTTTGTGGCAGTGAATGATTGGAATCATCCACTGGGCAATTCTCTGATGATGGATAAGCTTCTTCTCCTTAATCCTAGTTTGTGGCAGTGAATGATTGGAATCATCCACTGGGCAATTCTCTGATGATGGATAAGCTTCTTCTCCTTAATCCTAGTTTGTGGCAGTGAATGATTGGAATCATCCACTGGGCAATTCTCTGATGATGGATAAGCTTCTTCTCCTTAATCCTAGTTTGTGGTAGTGAATGATTGGAATCATCCACTGGGCAATTCTCTGATGATGGATAAGCTTCTTCTCCTTAATCCTAGTTTGTGGCAGTGAATGATTGGAATCATCCACTGGGCAATTCTCTGATGATGGATAAGCTTCTTCTCCTTAATCCTAGTTTGTGGTAGTGAATGATTGGAATCATCCACTGGGCAATTCTCTGATGATGGATAAGCTTCTTCTCCTTAATCCTAGTTTGTGGCAGTGAATGATTGGAATCATCCACTGGGCAATTCTCTGATGATGGATAAGCTTCTTCTCCTTAATCCTAGTTTGTGGTAGTGAATGATTGGAATCATCCACTGGGCAATTCTCTGATGATGGATAAGCTTCTTCTCCTTAATCCTAGTTTGTGGCAGTGAATGATTGGAATCATCCACTGGGCAATTCTCTGATGATGGATAAGCTTCTTCTCCTTAATCCTAGTTTGTGGCAGTGAATGATTGGAATCATCCACTGGGCAATTCTCTGATGATGGATAAGCTTCTTCTCCTTAATCCTAGTTTGTGGTAGTGAATGATTGGAATCATCCACTGGGCAATTCTCTGATGATGGATAAGCTTCTTCTCCTTAATCCTAGTTTGTGGTAATGAATGATTGGAATCATCCACTGGGCAATTCTCTGATGATGGATAAGCTTCTTCTCCTTAATCCTAGTTTGTGGCAGTGAATGATTGGAATCATCCACTGGGCAATTCTCTGATGATGGATAAGCTTCTTCTCCTTAATCCTAGTTTGTGGCAGTGAATGATTGGAATCATCCACTGGGCAATTCTCTGATGATGGATAAGCTTCTTCTCCTTAATCCTAGTTTGTGGCAGTGAATGATTGGAATCATCCACTGGGCAATTCTCTGATGATGGATAAGCTTCTTCTCCTTAATCCTAGTTTGTGGTAGTGAATGATTGGAATCATCCACTGGGCAATTCTCTGATGATGGATAAGCTTCTTCTCCTTAATCCTAGTTTGTGGCAGTGAATGATTGGAATCATCCACTGGGCAATTCTCTGATGATGGATAAGCTTCTTCTCCTTAATCCTAGTTTGTGGTAGTGAATGATTGGAATCATCCACTGGGCAATTCTCTGATGATGGATAAGCTTCTTCTCCTTAATCCTAGTTTGTGGCAGTGAATGATTGGAATCATCCACTGGGCAATTCTCTGATGATGGATAAGCTTCTTCTCCTTAATCCTAGTTTGTGGTAGTGAATGATTGGAATCATCCACTGGGCAATTCTCTGATGATGGATAAGCTTCTTCTCCTTAATCCTAGTTTGTGGCAGTGAATGATTGGAATCATCCACTGGGCAATTCTCTGATGATGGATAAGCTTCTTCTCCTTAATCCTAGTTTGTGGCAGTGAATGATTGGAATCATCCACTGGGCAATTCTCTGATGATGGATAAGCTTCTTCTCCTTAATCCTAGCTTGTGGTAGTGAATGATTGGAATCATCCACTGGGCAATTCTCTGATGATGGATAAGCTTCTTCTCCTTAATCCTAGTTTGTGGCAGTGAATGATTGGAATCATCCACTGGGCAATTCTCTGATGATGGATAAGCTTCTTCTCCTTAATCCTAGTTTGTGGTAGTGAATGATTGGAATCATCCACTGGGCAATTCTCTGATGATGGATAAGCTTCTTCTCCTTAATCCTAGTTTGTGGCAGTGAATGATTGGAATCATCCACTGGGCAATTCTCTGATGATGGATAAGCTTCTTCTCCTTAATCCTAGTTTGTGGTAGTGAATGATTGGAATCATCCACTGGGCAATTCTCTGATGATGGATAAGCTTCTTCTCCTTAATCCTAGTTTGTGGCAGTGAATGATTGGAATCATCCACTGGGCAATTCTCTGATGATGGATAAGCTTCTTCTCCTTAATCCTAGTTTGTGGTAGTGAATGATTGGAATCATCCACTGGGCAATTCTCTGATGATGGATAAGCTTCTTCTCCTTAATCCTAGTTTGTGGCAGTGAATGATTGGAATCATCCACTGGGCAATTCTCTGATGATGGATAAGCTTCTTCTCCTTAATCCTAGCTTGTGGTAGTGAATGATTGGAATCATCCACTGGGCAATTCTCTGATGATGGATAAGCTTCTTCTCCTTAATCCTAGTTTGTGGTAGTGAATGATTGGAATCATCCACTGGGCAATTCTCTGATGATGGATAAGCTTCTTCTCCTTAATCCTAGTTTGCGTTTCCCGCTGCCCCCTCCCCCCTTCTAGGATAACTTCCCCTGCAGGCACTGCTGCCGAAAACATATCTGATATTGAAGTCTATCGCGCAGTTGAGTGACTCTCTATATATAGACCTTGTGATAATAGCATGACGCAAACACTGTGTGTACTAATAGCCCCGGGTATCGCTTCAGACCACTTCTCCCTGTCCCCCGCATAGCCCCGGGTATCGCTTCAGACCACTTCTCCCTGCCTCCCGTATTGCCCCGGGTATCGCTTAAGACCACTTCTCCCTGCCTCCCATATAGCCCCGGGTATATCGCTTCAGACCACTTCTCTCTGCCCCCCATATAGCCCCGGGTATCGCTTCAGACCACTTCTCCCTGTCCCTCGTATAGCCCCGGGTATTGCTTTAGACCACTTCTCTCTGCCCCCCGTATAGCCCCGGGTATCGCTTCAGACCACTTCTCCCTGTCCCCCGTATAGCCCCGGGTATCGCTTAAGACCACTTCTCCCTGTCCCCCGTATTGCCCCGGGTATCGCTTAAGACCACTTCTCCCTGTCCCCCGTATTGCCCCGGGTATCGCTTAAGACCACTTCTCCCTGCCTCCCGTATAGCCCCGGGTATCGCTTCAGACCACTTCTCCCTGTTCCGCCGTATAGCCCCGGGTATCACTTCAGACCACTTCTCCCTGTCCCCCGTATTGCCCCGGGTATCGCTTCAGACCACTTCTTCCTGTCCCCCGTATTGCCCCGGGTATCGCTTAAGACCACTTCTCCCTGCCTCCCATATAGCCCCGGGTATCGCTTCAGACCACTTCTCCCTGTCCCCCGTATTGCCCCGGGTATCGCTTCAGACCACTTCTCCCTGTCCCCCGTATTGCCCCGGGTATCGCTTAAAACCACTTCTCCCTGCCTCCCGTATAGCCCCGGGTATCGCTTCAGACCACTTCTCCCTGTCCCGCCGTATAGCCCCGGGTATCACTTCAGACCACTTCTCCCTGTCCCCCGTATTGCCCCGGGTATCGCTTCAGACCACTTCTCCCTGTCCCCCGTATTGCCCCGGGTATCGCTTAAGACCACTTCTCCCTGCCTCCCATATAGCCCAGGGTATCGCTTCAGACCACTTCTCTCTGTCCCCCGTATTGCCCCGGGTATCGCTTAAGACCACTTCTCCCTGTCCCTCGTATAGCCCCGGGTATCGCTTCAGACCACTTCTCCCTGCCTCCCATATAGCCCCGGGTATCGCTTCAGACCACTTCTCCATGTCCCCCGTATTGCCCCGGGTATCGCTTCAGACCACTTCTCCCTGTCCCCCGTATTGCCCCGGGTATCGCTTAAGACTACTTCTCCCTGCCTCCCATATAGCCCCGGGTATCGCTTCAGACCACTTCTCCCGGTCCCCCGTATTGCCCCGGGTATCGCTTAAGACCACTTCTCCCTGCCTCCCATATAGCCCCGGGTATCGCTTCAGACCACTTTTCCCTGTCCCGCCGTATAGCCCCGGGTATCACTTCAGACCACTTCTCCCTGTCCCCCGTATAGCCCAGTTTATCGCTTCAGACCACTGCTCTCTGACCCCCCCCCCCACCCCGTATAGCCCCGGGTACCACTTCAGACCACTTCTCCCTGTCCCCCGTATAGCCCCGGGTATTACTTCAGACCACTTCTCCCTGCCTCCCATATAGCCCCGGGTATCGCTTCAGACCACTTCTCTCTGCCCCCCGTATAGCCCCGGGTATCGCTTCAGACCACTTCTCCCTGTCCCCCCGTATAGCCCCGGGTATCGCTTAAGACCACTTCTCCCTGTCCCCCGTATAGCCCCGGGTATCGCTTCAGACCACTTCTCCCTGTCCCTCGTATAGCCCCGGGTATCGCTTCAGACCACTTCTCCCTGTCCCTCGTATAGCCCCGGGTATCGCTTCAGACCACTTCTCCCTCTCCCCCGTATAGCACCGGGTATCGCTTCAGACCGCTTCTCCCTGTCCCCCGTATAGCCCCGGGTATCGCTTCAGACCACTTCTCCCTGTCCCCCGTATAGACCCAGGTATCGCTTCAGACCATTTCTCCCTGTCCCCCTATAGCCCCGGGTATCGCTTCAGACCACTTCTCCCTGTCCCCCGTATAGCCTAGGGTATAGCTTCAGACCACTTCTCCCTGTCCCCCGTATAGCCCCGGGTATCACTTCAGACCACTTCTCCCTGCCTCCCGTATAGCCCCGGGTATCGCTTCAGACCACTTCTCCCTGTCCTTCGTATTGCCCCGGGTATCGCTTCAGACCACTTCTCCCTGTTCCCCGTATAGCCCCGGGTATCGGTTCAGACCACTTTTCCCTGTCCCTCGTATTGCCTCGGGTATCGCTTCAGACCACTTTTCCCTGTCCCTCGTGTTGCCCCGGGTATCGCTTCAAACCACTTCTCCCTCTCCCCCTTATAGCCCCGGGTATCACTTCAGACCACTTCTCCCTGTCCCCCGTATTGCCCCGGGTATCGCTTCAGACCACTTCTCCCTGTCTCCCGTATTGCCCCGGGTATCGCTTCAGACCACTTCTCCCTGTCCCCCGTATAGCCCAGGGTATCGCTTCAGACCACTTCTCCCTGCCTCCCATATAGCCCCGGGTATATCGCTTCAGACCACTTCTCTCTGCCCCCCATATAGCCCCGGGTATCGCTTCAGACCACTTCTCCCTGTCCCTCGTATAGCCCCGGGTATTGCTTCAGACCACTTCTCTCTGCCCCCCGTATAGCTCCGGGTATCGCTTCAGACCACTTCTCTCTGCCCCCCGTATTGCCCCGGGTATCGCTTAGGACCACTTCTCCCTGCCTCCCATATAGCCCCGGGTATCGCTTCAGACCACTTCTCCCTGTCCCTCGTATAGCCCCGGGTATCGCTTCAGACCACTTTTCCCTGTCCCCCCGTATTGCACCGGGTATCGCTTCAGACCACTTCTCTCTGCCCCCTGTATAGCCCCGGGTATCGCTTCAGACCACTTCTCTCTGTCCCCCGTATAGCCCCGGGTATCGCTTCAGACCACTTCTCCCTGCCTCCCATATAGCCCCGGGCATCGCTTCAGACCACTTCTCTCTGTCCCCCCATATAGCCCCGGGTATCGCTTCAGACCACTTCTCTCTGTCCCCCCATATAGCCCCGGGTATCGCTTCAGACCACTTCTCCCTGTCTCCCGTATAGCCCCGGGTATCGCTTCAGACCACTTCTCTCTGGCCCCCCATATAGCCCCGGGTATTGCTTCAGACCACTTCTCCCTGCCTCCCATATAGCCCCGGGCATCGCTTCAGACCACTTCTCTCTGTCCCCCCATATAGCCCCGGGTATCGCTTCAGACCACTTCTCTCTGTCCCCCCATATAGCCCCGGGCATCGCTTCAGACCACTTCTCTCTGTCCCCCCATATAGCCCCGGGTATCGCTTCAGACCACTTCTCTCTGTCCCCCCATATAGCCCCGGGCATCGCTTCAGACCACTTCTCTCTGTCCCCCCATATAGCCCCGGGTATCGCTTCAGACCACTTCTCTCTGTCCCCCCATATAGCCCCGGGTATCGCTTCAGACCACTTCTCCCTGTCTCCCATATAGCCCCGGGTATCGCTTCAGACCACTTCTCCCTGTCTCCCATATAGCCCCGGGTATCGCTTCAGACCACTTCTCCCTGTCTCCCATATAGCCCCGGGTATCGCTTCAGACCACTTCTCGTGGCATGTTGATCATTTTGACCAGGTGCGATCGTTTTTCCTGTACCTGGATCATGGCGTGTGGGGGACAGGGTGGGTGATCTGGATAGTGAAGCGGGGGGGGGGGTGGTCAGGCCCCTGGCTCAACAAAGGGGTGCAGTCTACAGGTCTATTTAGCCCGCGGGTGGGTTTCAGCCCGGGAGGTTTCCCGTAACAACATCCGCTATCTCGTTTTACGGAGGCCCTGGCAATAAACGGCCGATAAACGTTTGATATTACTATGGAGATTAAGGGTAATGATAATATTGGCGGGTTACTTCCCATTGTCGGCGGCCGGTGCAGGGGGGAGGGCGGAGTCTTTGCGCACCGGCCGCTGAGGCAGGGAGTCGGCTTACTCATCGTATCGGTTTGTGTAAACGGCCTGTCAGCAAACCGCCGAACGTGTCTCTGATTTATGACTTTTATAAAGCCTAAACTTGGTTTAAACATATTTTTATTTCACAATCGGAAAACAGGCAAGGCCTAAACTTCTATATTATTCCAAGTCTATTGTGCATTAGACTGATTCTTTCCCTGAACGACGCTGGGAGATATTACAGTGCTTTGGAGGTGGTCAGGGGCGGATCCAGAAAATCTGGATAGGGGGTGCCGGTACTGCTACTGACCAAGGGGCGTTCCTGTGTGACTTGGTGGTAGCGGTCGGGTTTGCTCTGCCAGGCCAGCCCCGGCGGCCGGGGCGTGGTTCGAACCCCACCTGTGCAAATATCTTATGTTCGGTATAAACAGTATTAATATCAGGTGACGAGTGAAGGTGCAACTCTTATTTACTACGAATAAAGAACGATCGAAGTGTCATACTTCCAATGCCACTTCCGCTTCCGGTGGAGAAATATACAGAACCGCGATGGGCCATGGTAGGAGTTTGATCGTATTCACATTCAACATCCCATCTAAACAGTGGGGTGAACCCCCCCCCCCCCTCCCCGCGCCTTCCCTCTGTTGGCCATTTCGTCCCTGGTCGTACGTACTACATGCAAGCCGCTCCACAGCAGACTGGCGAAAAGGCCTTTCGTTTGGTACCGTTCTATATCTTTATCAGCAAATCCCAAGTGAGAATAACCCAACACGACGAAGGTAAATAAATCACTACCTTTTGTCTGTCCGTAATCACCCCAAGCTGTAGAAGTCTTCTGGCACTGGCTCCGGTCGGGCCGCCTGGCAACAGGTACCCTTTTTTCTCGCTACTGCAAGTTTTGTTTGGCCAGTTGTAGCTTTCAGCCTCGCGCCTCCTTGGAGTAGGTTTCGTCTGCCTTTTGCCGCCCTTTCTGATGCGCCGTTGACGTCACGCAGAAGTCTGTATTTATAGTCTATTGGGTCACTGCCGTTGACCCCTGGACAAACGCTCATAGCGCGCGAAGCTTTGTAGTTTACGAGGGAAAGTATTAGGATAAATTCCGTTACTCAGATTTATGTCGTGCTGGACGTAACTTTGCGCGTCTGGTTGCAAAGGTTGTCTGTTACATAATATTACATAATAATATGTCTGGGGGTACTTTTCACGTTGGGTCGGAAAGTGGTATCCGCTTTTACCGTGGCGGTAACGACCCTGCTGGTATGTCAACACAGCCAGACTTACATTGTAAACAATAAACGTCAATCTCAGCCACGTCACTTGCGCTAATACTTCCGTGGAGTCGACCGAGGAGAGAGAGATGGAGGGACAGAAACCTCGCATGGACTTTGTCGAGCTTATGTCAGACGTTTGTTGGATTTTATGCGAGACATTCGTTGGACCTATGTCATACATTTGTTGGGCCAATGTCGGACATATGTTGGGTGTATGTCAGACATGTTGGGTCCGTGTTAGACATTTGTTGGGTCCGTGTTTGACATTTGTTAGACCTGTGCTAGATATTTGTTAGACCTGTGTTAGACATTTGTTAGACATGTGCTAGACATTTGTTAGACCTGTGGTATACGTTTGTATACCATTCAGGGCGTTCAGGGCATTCAGGACCCGGAGGGCGTCATTCAGGCATTTGTTGTGCCTGTCAAACGTTTGTTGGGCTTCGGTCAAACGTTTGTTGTGCCTATGTCAGACGTTTGTTAGATTTGTCTTTAAGTTAATGATGGTATTTTCAGGACGTTTTAACCACTTTAGCCATCACGTCAATGGGAGGGGAGAGTGGAGCCATGTCCCCGGGGGTAACTCCCTACTCTTTGCGAAGAAGGACATGGGATCTTTATCCTGCGACCACACAGACATGGCTACAGCAGGGCTCGAACCACCGATCCACGTGCCGTTAGGCTCTCAGGTGGCCAGAGCACTCAATGCGAGCGCTCTAGCCCACATAGCTACCGGACCGGCCCCAGATTTGTCTTAAATGCCGTAAGACCTGTAGTAGGGGTCAGAGGTTAGCGCACCCAGGTCCGGCTGACCTTGACTCCTCGTGACCCACATATTGGTTGCAACCCTAGGCTTTTTTCCACGGGATCAACCTGGTGTTAATTACGTCACTCCATACCGAACAAATCTGTTTCACGTTTGACCCGTGGCAGAGATGGATGAGGGGCTACGGCGGAATTCTTCATGCCCCCTCCCCCCCCCCCCCCTCCGGTATCGATTGACCAGGTTCTGCGTGCCTCGATAGACCTGGGCCCGTAATGTCCAAAAATGTCCTATTCGAGGGCAAAATATTTAAACCCGGCGATTTCGAACGTACGGGTCCTGATCCTACATGTTGGGTAGATGATAACGCTCCTTCTCCCCTCTGCCCTTCCCACCCGTCACTGTGCAGACAGGACTTAGTTACAGCGTTGTCCAATCTAGACTGTTAAAATGAGAAAGAACAGATCATTTTGTTGGCCTTCTTGGTTTTAACCAAACTAGTGCATCTCTCGTTGGTTTCTTTGTACTAATTTATCAACATTCTGATATTGTTGCCGCGCTTTGCCGTTTAACATGTGATAACACAATCAGACAATGTTACCAGAACATGTGTCCAAAATAGTTTTAAACTTATATTGTATATATGGAAAAGTGTATATTCTAAGAAACTGTTTGGCTAAAGTTGCCAGACTTTACAATGCCAGTCCTCCCTCCCCCCTCCTTAGTTCTGCTACGAACCTCCCCGAGCAGGGCACCCCCTCCCCCTCGCACACACACACGCTCCTACTATCCCCCATTCCCCTTGGGTGTATCCTGGCAAGATTTACCTACGTATACACTGTGCTAGCTTACCCTGTCCCTTGGTACGACATGACTCGGTCTTTGCATCCAGGCCTTTGCTTGAAGAGTAGCGTAAAAGTCATATTGTCTTCATAAGTTATACATGAGTTTAATTATAAGCTAAAACATTCGTTTGTTCTATGTGACCTTGACCTTTGACCCATTTCAACTAAACGCGAAACGGACCTCCTCCATTGGCCAGCTAACCTTTTGGCGTATTTTGAACACCGCGTGTGGAATGGTGGAATGTGTCACTTTTCGGCGGTGACAAACTGTGCGCCAGTAACAATGTTTGTGTTGGAATCTCCGTTATACCATTGCTGGGCCTGTGTTGGGGTCTCCGTTATACCATTGCTGGGCCTGTGTTGGGGTCTCCGTTATACCATTGCTGGGCCTGTGTTGGGGTCTCCGTTATACCATTGCTGGGCCTGTGTTGGGGTCTCCGTTATACCATTGCTGGGCCTGTGTTGGGGTCTCCGTTATACCATTGCTGGGCCTGTGTTGGGGTCTCCGTTATACCATTGCTGGGCCTGTGTTGGGGTCTCCGTTATACCATTGCTGGGCCTGTGTTGGGGTCTCCGTTATACCATTGCTGGGCCTGTGTTGGGGTCTCCGTTATACCATTGCTGGGCCTGTGTTGGGGTCTCCGTTATACCCTTGCTGGGCCTGTGTTGGGGTCTCCGTTATACCCTTGCTGGGCCTGTGTTGGGGTCTCCGTTATACCATTGCTGGGCCTGTGTTGGGGTCTCCGTTATACCATTGCTGGGCCTGTGTTGGGGTCTCCGTTATACCCTTGCTGGGCCTGTGTTGGGGTCTCCGTTATACCATTGCTGGGCCTGTGTTGGGGTCTCCGTTATACCATTGCTGGGCCTGTGTTGGGGTCTCCGTTATACCATTGCTGGGCCTGTGTTGGGGTCTCCGTTATACCCTTGCTGGGCCTGTGTTGGGGTCTCCGTTATACCCTTGCTGGGCCTGTGTTGGGGTCTCCGTTATACCATTGCTGGGCCTGTGTTGGGGTCTCCGTTATACCATTGCTGGGCCTGTGTTGGGGTCTCCGTTATACCATTGCTGGGCCTGTGTTGGGGTCTCCGTTATACCCTTGCTGGGCCTGTGTTGGGGTCTCCGTTATACCCTTGCTGGGCCTGTGTTGGGGTCTCCGTTATACCCTTGCTGGGCCTGTGTTGGGGTCTCCGTTATACCATTGCTGGGCCTGTGTTGGGGTCTCCGTTATACCCTTGCTGGGCCTGTGTTGGGGTCTCCGTTATACCATTGCTGGGCCTGTGTTGGGGTCTCCGTTATACCATTGCTGGGCCTGTGTTGGGGTCTCCGTTATACCATTGCTGGGCCTGTGTTGGGGTCTCCGTTATACCCTTGCTGGGCCTGTGTTGGAATCTCCGTTATACCCTTGCTGGGCCTGTGTTGGGGTCTCCGTTATACCCTTGCTGGGCCTGTGTTGGGGTCTCCGTTATACCCTTGCTGGGCCTGTGTTGGGGTCTCCGTTATACCATTGCTGGGCCTGTGTTGGGGTCTCCGTTATACCCTTGCTGGGCCTGTGTTGGGGTCTCCGTTATACCCTTGCTGGGCCTGTGTTGGGGTCTCCGTTATACCCTTGCTGGACCTGTGTTGGAATCTCCGTTATACCATTGCTGGGCCTGTGTTGGGGTCTCCGTTATACCCTTGCTGGGCCTGTGTTGGGGTCTCCGTTATACCATTGCTGGGCCTGTGTTGGGGTCTCCGTTATACCCTTGCTGGGCCTGTGTTGGGGTCTCCGTTATACCATTGCTGGGCCTGTGTTGGGGTCTCCGTTATACCATTGCTGGGCCTGTGTTGGGGTCTCCGTTATACCCTTGCTGGGCCTGTGTTGGGGTCTCCGTTATACCATTGCTGGGCCTGTGTTGGGGTCTCCGTTATACCCTTGCTGGGCCTGTGTTGGGGTCTCCGTTATACTATTGCTGGGCCTGTGTTGGGGTCTCCGTTATACCATTGCTGGGCCTGTGTTGGGGTCTCCGTTATACCCTTGCTGGACCTGTGTTGGAATCTCCGTTATACCCTTGCTGGGCCTGTGTTGGGGTCTCCGTTATACCATTGCTGGGCCTGTGTTGGGGTCACCGTTATACCCTTGCTGGGCCTGTGTTGGGGTCTCCGTTATACCATTGCTGGGCCTGTGTTGGGGTCTCCGTTATACCATTGCTGGGCCTGTGTTGGGGTCTCCGTTATACCATTGCTGGGCCTGTGTTGGGGTCTCCGTTATACCCTTGCTGGGCCTGTGTTGGGGTCTCCGTTATACCATTGCTGGGCCTGTGTTGGGGTCTCCGTTATGCCCTTGCTGGACCTGTGTTGGGGTCTCCGTTATGCCCTTGCTGGACCTGTGTTGGGGTCTCCGTTATACCCTTGCTGGGCCTGTGTTGGGGTCTCCGTTATACCCTTGCTGGGCCTGTGTTGGGGTCTCCGTTATACCATTGCTGGGCCTGTGTTGGGGTCTCCGTTATGCCCTTGCTGGGCCTGTGATGGGGTCTCCGTTATACCATTGCTGGGCCTGTGTTGGGGTCTCCGTTATACCATTGCTGGGCCTGTGTTGGGGTCTCCGTTATGCCCTTGCTGGGCCTGTGTTGGGGTCTCCGTTATGCCCTTGCTGGACCTGTGTTGGGGTCTCCGTTATGCCCTTGCTGGACCTGTGTTGGGGTCTCCGTTATACCATTGCTGGGCCTGTGTTGGGGTCTCCGTTATGCCCTTGCTGGGCCTGTGTTGGGGTCTCCGTTATGCCCTTGCTGGACCTGTGTTGGGGTCTCCGTTATACCATTGCTGGGCCTGTGTTGGGGTCTCCGTTATACCCTTGCTGGGCCTGTGTTGGGGTCTCCGTTATACCCTTGCTGGGCCTGTGTTGGGGTCTCCGTTATACCATTGCTGGGCCTGTGTTGGGGTCTCCGTTATACCATTGCTGGGCCTGTGTTGGGGTCTCCGTTATACCCTTGCTGGGCCTGTGTTGGGGTCTCCGTTATACCCTTGCTGGGCCTGTGTTGGGGTCTCCGTTATACCCTTGCTGGGCCTGTGTTGGGGTCTCCGTTATACCATTGCTGGGCCTGTGTTGGGGTCTCCGTTATACCATTGCTGGGCCTGTGTTGGGGTCTTCGTTATACCCTTGCTGGGCCTGTGTTGGGGTCTCCGTTATACCATTGCTGGGCCTGTGTTGGGGTCTCCGTTATACCCTTGCTGGGCCTGTGTTGGGGTCTCCGTTATACCCTTGCTGGGCCTGTGTTGGGGTCTCCGTTATACCATTGCTGGGCCTGTGTTGGGGTCTCCGTTATACCCTTGCTGGGCCTGTGTTGGGGTCTCCGTTATACCATTGCTGGGCCTGTGTTGGGGTCTCCGTTATACCCTTGCTGGGCCTGTGTTGGGGTCTCCGTTATACCATTGCTGGGCCTGTGTTGGGGTCTCCGTTATACCCTTGCTGGGCCTGTGTTGGGGTCTCCGTTATACCCTTGCTGGGCCTGTGTAGAGGCCTAGGGTGGGTGAGGGGAGTTGTACAGCGTCCGCTGTGCGGTTTGCCGCGGTGCCATGGACGTGGTGAGTCCCGGGTATATAGCTCCCTTATCGCCGTTTGATGTTCCTCAAGTATCTGAGATGGTGTCTCAGAATAACAAACTCTTGGGTTAATTGTGGCTTTCATAGAGACCCTCCGCAGTCCTTCACTGCGGGCACTCCATGTGCAAGGGCGCTGTGACGACCAGCAGCGGGCTCCAGCCAGTGTTTGGGGCCAGCCTTGGCGTCTGTTTCCTGGCGCTATGGGGGTGTCATTGTTGTGGAACTCCGACTCGCCTCGGGGTGTCTCAAGTTAATCGCTGTTTGCCGTGTGCTATCGGAACTCTGGCTGACGCTTTTCACATGTATACGACTTGGTTAGCATCTGTGCTTGTCTGGTCTGGCAGACTGTTGAATGCGCCATTTGCTTGGTGTGTCTGGTCTGGCAGACTGTTGAATGCGCCATTTGCTTGGTGTGTCTGGTCTGGCAGACTGTTGAATGCGCCATTTGCTTCGTGTGTCTGGTCTGGCAGACTGGAATGCTCCGTTTGCTTCGTATGTCTGGTCTGGCAGACAGTTGAATGCGCCGTTTGCTTGGTGTGTCTGGTCTGGCAGACAGTTGAATGCGCCGTTTGCTTGGTGTGTCTGGTCTGGCAGACTGTTGAATGCGCCGTTTGCTTTGTGTGTCTGGTCTGGCAGACTGGAATGCGCCGTTTGCTTGGTGTGTCTGGTCTGGCAGACTGGAATGTGCCGTTTGCTTGGTGTGTCTGGTCTGGCAGACTGTTGAATGCGCCGTTTGCTTGGTGTGTCTGTTCTGGCAGACTGGAATGTGCCGTTTGCTTGGTGTGTCTGATCTAGCAGACTGGAATGCGCCGTTTGCTTGGTGTGTCTGATCTGGCAGACTGGAATGTGCCGTTTGCTTAGTGTGTCTGATCTAGCAGACTGGAATGTGCTGTTGGCTTGGTGTGTCTGGTCTGGCAGACAGTTGAATGCGCCGTTTGCTTGGTGTGTCTGGTCTGGCAGACTGTTGAATGCGCCGTTTGCTTTGTGTGTCTGGTCTGGCAGACTGGAATGCGCCGTTTGCTTGGTGTGTCTGGTCTGGCAGACTGGAATGTGCCGTTTGCTTGGTGTGTCTGGTCTGGCAGACTGTTGAATGCGCCGTTTGCTTGGTGTGTCTGTTCTGGCAGACTGGAATGTGCCGTTTGCTTGGTGTGTCTGATCTAGCAGACTGGAATGCGCCGTTTGCTTGGTGTGTCTGATCTGGCAGACTGGAATGTGCCGTTTGCTTAGTGTGTCTGATCTAGCAGACTGGAATGTGCTGTTGGCTTGGTGTGTCTGGTCTGGCAGACAGTTGAATGCGCCGTTTGCTTGGTGTGTCTGGTCTGGCAGACTGTTGAATGCGCCGTTTGCTTTGTGTGTCTGGTCTGGCAGACTGGAATGCGCCGTTTGCTTGGTGTGTCTGGTCTGGCAGACTGGAATGTGCCGTTTGCTTGGTGTGTCTGATCTAGCAGACTGGAATGCGCCGTTTGCTTGGTGTGTCTGATCTGGCAGAGTGGAATGTGCCGTTTGCTTAGTGTGTCTGATCTAGCAGACTGGAATGTGCCGTTTGCTTGGTGTGTCTGGTCTAGCATACTGGAATGCGCCCTTTGCTTGGTGTGTCTGGTCTGGCAGACTGTTGAATGCGCCGTTTGTTTGGTGTGTCTGGTCCGGCAGACTGGGATGCGTCGTTTGCTTGGTGTGTCTGGTCTGGCAGACTGGAATGCGCCGTTTGCTTGATGTGTCTGGTCTGGCAGACTGGAATGCGCCGTTTGCTTGGTGTGTCTGGTCTGGCAGACTGTGGAATGCGCCGTTTGCTTGATGTATACGAGATGCGCTCTGTGAGATGATGTTGTTACTGACGACTCTTTCAGGAGAGAGCCAAAGCACCTCTTGAATGCCCATGAATATGTTATGGCGCCGCACGGCAGTCTCTGTTGGCATAGTGACGGTCAGTGCCAACAGCCCCACACCTGGGGAGTCTATCAAGTCTTTCTGGAGCGCTAAGGCCGGGGAGGTGGGGGGTGGGGTAGGGTTAGGCAGGGGGTAGGGGGGGCGGTCCGGAGCAGCGACGACAGGCATTACGAGATCAGGTCCGGATGGGGTTCGGGTCGAGATCCGGTCGGGTTGGGGTCGGGTCTGTTCGGGTTTCGGGTCTGTTCTGGTCGGGATCACGATCGGGTCAAGATCTGTTCGGGTCGGGGTCGGGTCGGGGTCGGGTCGGGGTCGGGGTCGTGGTCCGGGTCCGGGTCCGGGTCCGGGTCAGGTCGGGGTCGGGGTCCGGTCGGGGTCGGGGTCCGGGTCCGGGTCAGGTCGGGGTCGGGGTCCGGTCGGGGTCGGGGTCGGGGTCGGGGTTGGGTCGGGGTCGGGGTCGGGGTCGGGGTTGGGGTCGGGGTCGGGGTCCGGTCGGGGTCGGGGTCGGGGTCGGGGTCGGGGTCGGGGTCCGGTCGGGGACGGGGTCGGGGTCGGGGTCGGGGACGGGGTTGGGGTTGGGTCGGGGACGGGGTCGGGGTCGGGGTTGGGGTCGGGGTTGGGTCGCGAAGGGGTCGGGGTCAGGTCGGGGTCGGGTCTGTTGCGGTCGGGGTCGGCTCTGTTGCGGTCGAGGTCGGGTCTGTTGCGGTCGAGGTCGGGTCTGTTGCGGTCGGGGTCGGGTCTGTTGCGGTCGGGGTCGGGTCTGTTGCGGTCGGGGTAGGGTCTCTTCGGGGTCGGGTCCGTTGCGGTCGGGGTAGGGTCTGTTCGGAATCGGGTCTGTTCCGGAGCAGGAAGGGACGCCCTTATCGCAGACGCCTCATCCCCGCGGAAGCTTCATCTCCACAGCCTGACCCAGATGTGTGGCTCCTGTGGAACCACTTCCATTTTAACGACGCGCTGCCCGATGGCTTTGGTTTGGTGGTCGGCCCTCCGTGCTGCGGGGACCGGGGATTGGCTGGTGGCTTCCACTGTGGGGTCGTAATTCTCTAGTCATCGACCGCTTTTATCCTTTCCCACAGCTCCCCCAGGGCAACGACCCCCTGATCTACACCTTATGGGTTCCCTCCAGCCAACACCCTGGGGGTAACCCACCCCTGATCTACACCACCGGTACCCCCTATTCTACCCCCCCCCCCCCGATGCCCCTAGTAGTCTTAACCCCCGGTACTCCCTATTCTACCCCCCTCCCCGATGCCCCTAGTAGTTTTAACTCCCGGTACCCCCTATTCTACCCCACCTCCCCGATACCCCTAGTAGCCTTCACCCCCGGTACCCCCTATTCTACCCCCCGCCCATCCCGATACCCCTAGTAGTCTTCACCCCCGGTACCCCCTATTCTACCCCCCGCCCATCCCGATACCCCTAGTAGCCTTCACCCCCGGTACCCCCTATTCTACCCCCCGCCCATCCCGATACCCCTAGTAGTCTTCACCCAGATAACTCAGTTTATATCCTGTAAGGAATTTTGGTTCCGACGGAGATACGCGATGTTTTTTCCTGAACCAATAATGCCAGTGGGATGCCAGGATCGTCGGAAGATGGAAACGATGGGAGATAAAGCGACGCGGATTCCTTCTTGGCAAATCCGTGTTTATTTCAGCTTTCGCCGGCGCCGTTCATTTAGAGATACACTTGAGTGGGACACTGGGGAGGGGGGGGGGGTTGTGAAAGGCGTGAGTCAAGGCCGCCATACATCGGGGATTGGTTCGTGTTACAGACCGCCTAACAATGGACAAGTGGGGGTGTTACAGACCGCCTAACAATGGGCGAGTGGGGCTGTTACAGACCGCCTAACAATGGACGAGTTAGGCTGTTACAGACCGCCTAACAATGGACGAGTTAGGCTGTTACAGACCGCCTAACAATGGACGAGTGGGGCTGTCACAGACCGCCTAACAATGGACAAGTGGGGCTGTTACAGACCGCCTAACAATGGACAAGTGAGGCTGTTACAGACCGCCTAACAATGGACGAGTTGGGCTGTTACAGACCGCCTAACAATGGACGAGTGAGGCTGTTACAGGCCGCCTAACAATGGACGAATGGGGCTGTCACAGACCGCCTAACAATGGACGAGTGGGGCTGTTACAGACCGCCTAACAATGGACGAGTGAGGCTGTTACAGACCGCCTAACAATGGACGAGTGAGGCTGTTACACACCGCCTAACAATGGACGAGTGAGGCTGTTACAGGCCGCCTAACAATGGACGAGTGAGGCTGTTACAGGCCGCCTAACAATGGACGGGTGGGGCTGTTACAGGCCGTACGCACGGGAGTCCGTCCCCTCCTGGCCAGCCTGGTGTGTCTCTAGTACCCTCCAGTGGGGCTCACCCGGATATGTTTACGGCGACGAAGAGACCGGTGCAGATTGGATCTCAACTTCTTCCCCTGGGTACTGAGTGATCTGGGTCTGCCTGTGATAAATAACCGAATATATGCCACCCACACCCACCACCCCGGACCCCCCCCCCCCCCTCCGCCGTCTGTTCCTGCCACGTATATCGACAGTGCTACTGCCACACTTTCTCCGTCCGATCATCATCACCCGTGTTAATAAAACCATATATAGCGGTACGCAGCGGTGCTTAACGCTAAGCAGAACATTTTAAAACAGTTTCTTTCTAGGCTCGCAACAGAAAAATGCCACCCGTGCACCTAAACATTTTTTTAAAAGAGAACAACTTAAGTCGGCAACTGATTGTGATTCCGAATACGACCGCTAGGGGCGTGAGAGTCTACGACGAAAAGGCCAACGACTTACAACGTGCGTCCTGGTTGTGAATACCGACCCAGGGACCGTACTCATAATTCCCTCGTAAGTTACGCATGAAAAGTGCACTTTCGTCTTAGCCTCACCAGCTCGTTGTGGTGGTGTTCAGGATTAAGAAATCCTTTTAAACATGATTTTAGCACTTTTTTAATTCAGAAAATTCTTGGGTGACAACTTATGTATTTTGAACCCCGATAATCGGTGGACAAATCTTTCACTTAGCATTAAGGCTAGTGGCGTAGCCTAAGTGGCGATCATGAATACGGGCCCCTGGGGCTGTATTGAGAAGCCACGCAAATAGACTTAGCGCCAAGTGGAACATTTGTCGAGCGATTATCTGTATACATAAGCAGTCACCCGTGAAGTGGACTTTCTAAATAAAAAAAGTGCTAAAATTATATAAAAAAAAAAATCCTGAACACCACCACAACGAGCTGGTGAGGCGGTTGTGAAAGGCGTGAGTCAAGGCCGCCAGACATCGGGGATTGGTTCGTGTTACAGACCGCCTAACAATGGACAAGTGGGGGTGTTACAGACCGCCTAACAATGGACGAGTTAGGCTGTTACAGACCGCCTAACAATGGACAAGTGGGGGTGTTACAGACCGCCTAACAATGGACGAGTGGGGCTGTTACAGACCGCCTAACAATGGACGAGTTAGGCTGTTACAGACCGCCTAACAATGGACAAGTGGGGCTGTTACAGACCGCCTAACAATGGACGAGTGGGGCTGTTACAGACCGCCTAACAATGGACGAGTTAGGCTGTTACAGACCGCCTAACAATGGACGAGTTAGGCTGTTACAGACCGCCTAACAATGGACGAGTTAGGCTGTTACAGACCGCCTAACAATGGACAAGTGGGGCTGTTACAGACCGCCTAACAATGGACGAGTGGGGCTGTTACAGACCGCCTAACAATGGACGAGTTAGGCTGTTACAGACCGCCTAACAATGGACGAGTTAGGCTGTTACAGACCGCCTAACAATGGACGAGTGGGGCTGTCACAGACCGCCTAACAATGGACAAGTGGGGCTGTTACAGACCGCCTAACAATGGACGAGTTGGGCTGTTACAGACCGCCTAACAATGGACGAGTGAGGCTGTTACAGGCCGCCTAACAATGGACGGGTGGGGCTGTTACAGGCCGTACGCACGGGAGTCCGTCCCCTCCTGGCCAGCCTGGTGTGTCTCTAGTACCCTCCAGTGGGGCTCACCCGGATATGTTTACGGCGACGAAGAGACCGGTGCAGATTGGATCTCAACTTCTTCCCCTGGGTACTGAGTGATCTGGGTCTGCCTGTGATAAATAACCGAATATATGCCACCCACACCCACCACCCCGGACCCCCCCCCCTCGCCGTCTGTTCCTGCCACGTATATCGACAGTGCTACTGCCACACTTTCTCCGTCCGATCATCATCACCCGTGTTAATAAAACCATATATAGCGGTACGCAGCGGTGCTTAACGCTAAGCAGAACATTTTAAAACAGTTTCTTTCTGGGCTCGCAACAGAAAAATGCCACCCGTGCACCTAAACATTTTTTTAAAAGAGAACAACTTAAGTCAGCAACTGATTGTGATTCCGAATACGACCGCTAGGGGCGTGAGAGTCTACGACGAAAAGGCCAACGACTTACAACGTGCGTCCTGGTTGTGAATACCGACCCAGGGACCGTACTCATAATTCCCTCGTAAGTTACGCATGAAAAGTGCACTTTCGTCTTAGCCTCACCGGCTCGTTGTGGTGGTGTTCATGATTAGGAAATCCTTTTAAACATGATTTTAGCACTTTGTTAATTCAGAAAATCCGCTTCTTGGGTGACTACTTATGTATTTTGAACCCCGATAATCGGTCGACAAATCTTTCACTTAGCATGAAGGCTAGTGGCGTAGCCTAAGTGGCGATCATGATAACGGGCCCCTGGGGCTGTATTGAGAAGCCACGCAAATAGACTTAGCGCCAAGTGAAACATTTCTCGTGCGATTATCTGGTTCAAAATACATAAGTAGTCACCCGTGAAGTGGATTGTCTGAATAAAAAAGTGCTAAAATTATATTGAAAAAAAATCATGAACACCACCACAACGAGCTGGTGAGGCTAAGATGGAAATGCACTTTTCGTGCGTAACTTACGAGGGGATTGTGAATACGGGCCCAGGGGCTGTATTCATAATCCACATTGTGCTACGCAAGTAGACTCCAAATGAAGCATTTGTCGAGCGATAATCGGGGTAAAAATGCATAAGTATTGACCTAACAGGTGTAACGAGCTGGTATCCGCCTTCTTCATTTCCTTGCCGCATTCCGTAGAAGCACACGTGGAACAGCGATGCCCTCCGGCGAATTAGTCACTGATGCGTATCAGGCCAGAGAGTTTCGGAATTTTTTTGAAAAAAAATTTGCACCACACAATGAAAGCCGATGGGTATGTATTCCTAAGAGAAACCTGTATGAGGGTGGGTGACCCCTGTGCTCTGCCACCGACCAGGCTTTACCGACATTCCCGCACCAGTGGCTGTGTAGTGTGGTGCGCCGCGAGGAACGTTACCCCAACACCAAACGAGATTAAGACACAACGTACTTACGTACTTACAGCTCATGTGTGGATACTGAAGCTCCGGTTGAATCGTGGAACTTTACCCCCCCCCCACTCCCCTATGCCCTAAGCCCCTCGTTCCCCTGCTCCGCCAGACACTCTACCCTTGGTCACGTGACTGCATGTTTATACTGTTTCTTTCTGTTGTTCCTTGTTCTGTTGTTTTTTCCCAATTACCATTTTTTCCTTGTCTTTCCCCGTTGTCTTTTCTCCGTTGTCTTATCTTCGTTGTCTTTCTCTGTTGTCTTTTCTTTGTTGTCTTTTCTTCGTTGTCTTTCTCCGTTGTCTTTCTCCGTTGTCTTTTCTTCGTTGTCTTTCTTCGTTGTCTTTTCTTCGTTGTCTTTTCTTCGTTGTCTTTCTCCGTTGTCTTTCTCTTGTCTTTTCTTCGTTGTCTTTTCTTCGTTGTCTTTCTCTGTTGTCTTTCCCCGTTGTCTTTTCTCCGTTGTCTTTTCGTTGTCTTTCTTCGTTGTCTTTTCATCGTTGTCTTTTCTTCGGTGTCTTTTCTTCGTTGTCTTTCTCCGTTGTCTTTCTCCGTTGTCTTTCTCTTGTCTTTTCTTCGTTGCCTTTTCTTCGTTGTCTTTCTCCGTTGTCTTGCTCTGTTGTCTTTCTCCGTTGTCTTTCTTCGTTGTCTTTTCTCCGTTGTCTTTCTCTGTTGTCTTTCTCCGTTGTCTTTCTTCGTTGTCTTTTCTTCGGTGTCTTTTCTTCGTTGTCTTTCTCCGTTGTCTTTCTCTTGTCTTTTCTTCGTTGTCTTTTCTTCGTTGTCTTTTCTTCGTTGTCTTGCTCTGTTGTCTTTCTCCGTTGTCTTTCTTCGTTGTCTTTTCTTCGTTGTCTTGCTCTGTTGTCTTTTCTTTGTTGTCTTTTCTTCATTGTCTTTTCTTCGTTGTCTTTCCTTTGTTGTCTTTTCTTCGTTGTCTTTCTCTGTTGTCTTTCTCCGTTGTCTTTCTTCGTTGTCTTTTCTTCGTTGTCTTGCTCTGTTGTCTTTTCTTTGTTGTCTTTCTCCGTTGTCTTTTCTCCGTTGTCTTCTCTTCATTGTCTTTTCTTCGTTGTCTTTCTCTGTTGTCTTTCCTTTGTTGTCTTTTTTTCGTTGTCTTTCTCTGTTGTCTTTCTCCGTTGTCTTTCTTCGTTGTCTTTTCTTCGTTGTCTTTCTCTGTTGTCTTTTCTTTGTTGTCTTTTCTTCGTTGTCTTTTCTTTGTTGTCTTTTCTTCGTTGTCTTGTCTTCGTTGTCTTTCTCCATTGTCTTGTTTTCGTTGACTATAATGGTAATTTTTGCCAAGTAATACATCGTCCGAAGTCTTTCCTCCGTTGTCCTTCCCATATTATCTGTTTCCTAAGATCATTCTTCATTAGTCTCCCCCCCCCTCCCCTGACTGTGATGAAGATCTCGTCTTTCGCTATTGTTAATGTGGGGTTGTCATTATGGTAATATTAAACTGGACGTCAGACGCATACCAACAACGTCTGCCTCCTCCGCGCTATCCTGTATCTAACCTTAAAACCTCCCGCCCTGTCACCTCCAAATGACCTTGTCGGAGGTACTCTTGCCTCTGACTTCCTGTCGAAACTACTCCATCAGCATTAGTTGGCAGCACTACCCCGCCCCCTCCCCCACCCCCTCCGTCGCCCCCACCGCCCCTTCCCGTGGCCGGCGCTCCCTCTACCTTCTACCTCCCCCATCCCTTCCTGCCTGACCCCCATCGTCTTGTATTACACGCGGCTCGTGGCTCAGGCAGAATGTAGAGATTGCCTGGCGCACTGGGGTTCCCACTGTGCCTCCTATCAGCTGGCCGTCACTCTCCCGAGCCCTAGTCCCCCTGGTGAGAACTGGCGAGAACTCTGATGGAGAATGAATGCCTCATAATATACATGCCATCGTCGACAGTGCCTTATCGTCGTTGGGAGGGTGTGTGTGGGTGGTGGGGAGCGTTAAGGGGTGTGTGTGTGTGGTTTGGAGTGCTTAGGGGGGTGTGGAAGTGGGGGTGAATGCTGAGGCTGTTTGTGAGTGAGGATGGGGCATGGGGGATAGAGGAGCGGGGGGGCGTGGAAGTGGGGGGCTGAGAGGCTGCCAATACACTCCAGCCACCACGGAGGCCTCTTGTCTTGTGCTGAGGAAATGTTGGCCGTTCCTACTGTTCTTGCTGGTCCCACCACTTACTTGGCGAATGGCGCATGTTCTCGTGGAATGGCGTTGATTATATCAGGACCGGACCATTGAAAGGGTCAAAGTCGTTGATTATATCCCGCCCAGCCCATTGAAAGAGTCAAGGTCGTTGATTATATCAGACACAGCCCACTGAGAGGGTCAAGGTCGTTGATTATATCAGGCCCGGCCCATTGAATGCGTCAAGGTCGTTGATTTGTGGACAATTTGTTGCTGAAAGTTTGTGGAAACTGCACTGAACATTTGTGGCAACTTTGCAGTGAAAGTTTGTGGAAACTTTGTTACTGAAAGCTTGTAGAAACTATGTTACTGAAAGATTGTGGCAACTTTGTTACTGAAAATTGTGCGGCAACTTGGTTGCTGAAACTTTGTGGAACCGCTGTTTTCGAGAATTAGTTCTCGTGTATGCTGGAACGTTTGCTATTATCGGTAATTTCGTTTCCCTGTTTTCCCCTGTTTCTGGAAATGATGTACTTATATTCTCAACATATAGGTACACATATATTGTGCAATAAATAACCGGACATGTTATTAAACCACTTTTTTTAGCCAAATTGGTGCACTCTGATCACGATTGTCTGAGGCGGGCCGGGACCCACTCTATGATAATGGGATGATGTATGTTTATCTGGCGCTCCACAGACCGCTGTGCCGTGGGCGGTGCTTCAGGAAGGGGGGTGGGGAGGGGAGGGGGGGGGGGTGCATACGCTCCATGTAACGGCTGATGAGAAACGCTTAGCTGAAATGGTGCAGCCAGAAAAAAAACCCTGAGTATGGAGAGTCTGTTCACTGTTTGTGGCTGTTAGGTTAACCGTGGAGTGTTCAGGGGTATGGATCGCACAGCTGAAAGTAGTTTACAGGCAGCAGTTACTGACGTTGTTTCAGACCAGGGTATCTCCCGTGTGTGTGTTTCAGGCCAGGGTATCTCCCGTGTGTGTGTTTCAGGCCAGGGTATCTCCTGTGTGTGTGTTTCAGGCCAGGGTATCTCCTGTGTGTGTGTTTCAGGCCAGGGTATCTGCCGTGTGTTTCAGGCCAGGGTATCTGCCGTGTGTGTGTTTCAGGCCAGGGTATCTTCCGTGTGTGTTTCAGGCCAGGGTATCTTCCGTGTGTGTGTTTCAGGCCAGGGTATCTCCCGTGTGTGTGTTTCAGGCCAGGGTATCTGCCGTGTGTTTCAGGCCAGGGTATCTGCCGTGTGTGTGTTTCAGGCCAGGGTATCTCCCGTGTGTGTGTTTCAGGCCAGGGTATCTCCCGTGTGTGTGTTTCAGGCCAATGTGTCGCCGTGTTTCAGTGTATTTTCCCGTGTTTCACTGTGTTTTCCCGTGTTTCAGGCCAGGGTATCTGTGTTTCACTGTGTTTTTCCGTGTTTCAGGCCCGGGTGGAGAAGATTCACGTGGACGGACTCGCGCGCACGAAGAATGACATCGTCACTAAACACGTCAATCAGCTGTTCTCAGCCACGAACTTCGAGGATGTAAGTTCTGGGTGTCAAATCATAAAGATGTGGCCCGAAGAGGAAGGAAAATGTCAAATGCGTCATAAATATATTGAAAATGTATAAGTTAATTCAAAATAAAGTTACGAGCTCGTAACTTGTAGCGAGACGGTTCCATGACTGTGTTACAGTTTGCCTTTGTCACTGATCTGGTTTATAATATCCCGGGGGCCCGTGTCAGTTGCAATAACTCTTTGACAAGTATTAGCTTTAATATCTTCTAACTGACTTTTTTTTATAAATTTAAATGGAGATTACGAGCGATTAGTTGGACCTACGTACCCCCCCCCCCCCACCACCCTTTGTATATATAACATATATTGTTTTACGGTCGTGCGTTTCCCATGTCTCTTACCCTCGCCCGCCGTGTGCTTGCAGATGGTGCGGCGTGCTCAGATGGCCAAAGCCACGCTGGAGGGATTGGGTCTCTTTAAGAAAGTCAACATTGCGATAGACGTCAGCAAAGGTTAGTAGACGTGGAGCACACCTAAGGTCAGAGCCAGCCGCAACTCGTCTTGTCTCTAAATCTGAAGATGTAGGTTGAAGATTCGACTGCACTGGACTTTATATTCCTTGCGGGCCTAGCGAAGAGTGTGGCTGCGCGCGATAACGATATTGTTAGAAAAGAGTACACGTTGCCCCCCCCCCCCCTCCCCCCCCCCCACCCCTCATTCGGTAATACTTACAGATTCAACCGTCCAACTTAAGCCATAAGACAGGAGTTAATCCGTCAGGTAAATGGCTCATGGTGATGAATATTGCGCTCCGATTTTATACAAATTGTTCGGTCTTTTACAAACATGTTCGGTTCTGATGCCCGCATTTCTTTGCTAGGATCTGATGCCTGATGGGTACGAAGTGACTACTGGTTCTATTTTCCTTATGTTCCTCACCAGGGGCCGTATTCATAATCGCCACTTAGGTTACGCCAGTAGACTTAGCGCTAAGTGAAAGATTCATCAAGCGATTATCGGGCTTAAAATACATAAGTAGTCATCCAAGAAGTGGATTTTCTGAATTAAGAAAAGGGTAAAATTATATTGAAGAGGATTTCTTACCACCACCACGAGCTGGTGAGGCTAAGACGAAAACGCACTTTTCGTGCGTACCTTACGAGGGGATTATGAATACGACCCCTGGTCCATTTGCTAAGCCCGATGGGTACGAAGTGACTACCAGTTCTATTTTCCTTATTTTCCCCACCAGGTCCTGATGCTAAGCCTGATGGGTACGAAGTGACGTTTGACGTGCGGGAGTCGCGCCGAATGACTGGCGGCATCGGCACCATGATGGGAACAAATGACGCCAGCATGGTGAGCCTGGTGACGTCACACATGGGTAAAGCTGGTGAGCATGGTGACGTCACACATGGGTAAAGCTGGTGAGCATGGTGACGTCACACATGGGTAAAGCTGGTGAGCATGGTGACGTCACACATGGGTAAAGCTGGTGAGCCTGGTGACGTCATACAGGGTACAGCTGGTGAGCACAGGGTGACGTCATACATGGGTACGACTGGTGAGCACAGGATGACGTCATACATGAGTACAGCTGGTGAGCACAGGGTGACGTCATATATAGTACAGCTGGTGAGCACAAGGTGCGTCATTCATGGGTACAGCTGGTGAGCTCATAGTGACGTCACACATGGGTACAGCTGGTGAGCACAGGGTGACGTCACACATAGGTACAGCTGATGAACACATGGTGACGTCACACATGGGTACAGCTGATGAACACAGGGTGACGTCACACATGGGTACAGCTCTTGAGCACAGGGTGACGTCACACATGGATACAGCTGGTGAGCACAGGGTGACGTCACACATGGGTACAGCTGGTGAGCACAGGGTGACGTCACACATGGGTACAGCTGGTGAGCACATGGTGACGTCATACATGGGTACAACTGGTGAGCACATGGTGACGTCATTCTATTCCACAAAGAGAGCCTGTTGGTTAGCATACTGAACTGAAGATTATCGGGTCGTGGGTTCACACCCTGGCACCTCCGTCATCGGGGGAGGGGGAAATTCAACCTCATTTCATCGTTCGTCCCTGGAGGTTTTCGTAGCCCAATTTGCTCTTCATGTACATAAAAACGGCTTAAAACATCAACATTTCATTTTGATCCCAAGGTGTTCAACATTCGGATGCCGAACGCCTTCGGGCGAGGTGAGAACATCAGCACTCAGTATACATACGGCACAAAGAAGGCTCTGGGATGCGGCATCACCTTCAGCAAGCCCCTCCAGGGTAACCCCAATGCCATGTGAGTCACTTTAACCCATCCCACACCCTCCAGGGTAACCCCAACGCCATGTGAGTCACTTTAACCCACCCCACCCCCTCCAGGGTAACCCAACGCCATGTGAGTCACTTTAACCCACCCCACCCCCTCCAGGTTAACCCCAACGCCATGTGAGTCGCTTAAACCCACCCCACCCCCTCCAGGGTAACCCCAACGCCATGTGAGTCACTTTAACCCATCCCACCCCCTCCAGGGTAACCCCAACGCCATGTGAGTCACTTTAACCCATCCCACCCCCTCCAGGGTAACCCCAATGCCATGTGAGTCACTTTAACCCATCCCACCCCATCCAGGGTAACCCCAACGCCATGTGAGTCACTTTAACCCACCCCACCCCCTCCAGGGTAACCCCAACGCCATGTGAGTCGCTTAAACCCACCCCACCCCCTCCAGGGTAACCCAACGCCATGTGAGTCACTTTAACCCACCCCACCCCCTCCAGGGTAACCCCAACGCCATGTAAGTCACTTTAACCCACCCACCCCCTCCAGGGTAACCCCAACGCCATGTGAGTCACTTTAACCCACCCCACCCCACCCACTCCAGGGTAACCCCAACGCCATGTGAGTCACTTTAACCCACCCCCTCCAGGGTAACCCCAACGCCATGTGAGTCACTTTAACCCACCCCCTCCAGGTTAACCCCAACGCCATGTGAGTCACTTTAACCCACCCCACCCCACCCCCTCCAGGGTAACCCCAACGCCATGTGAGTCACTTTAACCCACCCCACCCCCTCCAGGGTAACCCCAACGCCATGTGAGTCACTTTAACCCACCCCACCCCCTCCAGGGTAACCCCAACGCCATGTGAGTCACTTTAAGCCACCCCACCCCCTCCAGGGTAACCCCAACGCCATGCGAGTCACTTAAACCCACCCCACCCCCTCCAGGGTAACCCCAACGCCATGTGAGTCACTTTAACCCACCCCCTCCAGGGTAACCCCAACGCCATGTGAGTCACTTTAACCCACCCCCTCCAGGGTAACCCCAACGCCATGTGAGTCACTTTAACCCACCCCACCCCCTCCAGGGTAACCCCAACGCCATGTGAGTCACTTTAACCCACCCCCTCCAGGGTAACCCCAACGCCATGTGAGTCGCTTTTACCCACCCCACCCCACCCCCTCCAGGGTAACCCCAACGCCATGTGAGTCACTTAACCCACCACCCCCTCCAGGGTAACCTCAACGCCATGTGAGTCACTTTAACCCACCCCACCCCCTCCAGGGTAACCCCAACGCCATGTGAGTCATTTTAACCCACCCCACCCCCTCCAGGGTAACCCCAACGCCATGTGAGTCACTTTAACCCACCCCACCCCCTCCAGGGTAACCCCAACGCCATGTGAGTCACTTTAACCCACCCCACCCCCTCCAGGGTAACCCCAACGCCATGTGAGTCACTTTAACCCACCCCACCCCCTCCAGGGTAAACCCAACGCCATGTGAGTCACTTTAACCCACCCCCTCCAGGGTAACCCCAACGCCATGTGAGTCGCTTTAACCCACCCCACCCCACCCACTCCAGGGTAACCCCAACGCCATGTGAGTCACTTAACCCACCACCCCCTCCAGGGTAACCCCAACGCCATGTGAGTCACTTTAACCCACCCCACCCCCTCCAGGGTAACCCCAACGCCATGTGAGTCGCTTTAACCCACCCCACCCCCTCCAGGGTAACCCCAACGCCATGTGAGTCACTTTAACCCACCCCACCCCCTCCAGGGTAACCCCAACGCCATGTGAGTCACTTTAACCCACCCCACCCCCTCCAGGGTAACCCCAACGCCATGTGAGTCGCTTTAATCCACCCCCTCCAGGGTAACCCCAACGCCATGTGAGTCGCTTTAACCCACCCCACCCCACCCACTCCAGGGTAACCCCAACGCCATGTGAGTCACTTAACCCACCACCTCCTCCAGGGTAACCTCAACGCCATGTGAGTCACTTTAACCCACCCCACCCCCTCCAGGGTAACCCCAACGCCATGTGAGTCACTTTAACCCACCCCACCCCCTCCAGGGTAACCTCAACGCCATGTGAGTCACTTTAACCCACCCCACCCCCTCCAGGGTAACCCCAACGCCATGTGAGTAACTTTAACCCACCCCACCCCCTCCAGGGTAACCACAACGCCATGTGAGTCGCTTTAACCCACCCCCTCCAGGGTAACCCCAACGCCATGTGAGTCACTTTAACCCACCCCCTCCAGGGTAACCCCAACGCCATGTGAGTCACTTTAACCCATCCCACCCCCTCCAGGGTAACCCCAACGCCATGTGAGTCACTTTAACCCACCCCACCCCCTCCAGGGTAACCCCAACGCCATGTGAGTCACTTTAATCCAACGACATGATATATAGTTTGAGTGTCACCGACAAAAGATGCGTTGTTTCGTCAACGTTACCGCGTGACTATTTTTTATTGTTGTATTTTATTATTCAAAGGGTTTTTACGCCCTTTATATTTGTTTTCTTTAAATGACGTTGCACCTTGGTAGCTAATTTTTCTTCTTTTTCTCAGGTTTCAAAGTACGTTTTTCCAAGCGACGGGCGAGTTTCCTTGGAGCGGCTTCAAAGAAGATGACCGGGGTGTAGGTCTAGACTTCACGGTGAGTGGCTCCCCCTGGTTACGTGAGGGGGACCGGGGTGTGGGTCTAGACTTCACGGTGAGTGGCGCCCCCTGGTTACGGGAGGGGGACCGGGGTGTGAGTCTAGAATTATCGTTCTTTGACCAGCGTGCAAAACGTTCTGTTCATTAACAAACGACAACGCCTTTTGACCTCGACTTTTGGTTAACAACATATTCTAACTATGATCCTTTATTCAAAAATTGACCTTTATTCGATGATTTGTTTTAATCGTTACCACGACGATACCATAGCTAATAGCGACACGCATGTTGAAAAAAATAAGAGGTAACGCATGTCTAGACAACGTTTGTGCGATAGGTTAGGTTTCTTTTTAGCCGAACGAATGTATTATACTTTATTTCATGAAAGTATAATGCAAATTAATTCTTTGCGTGACTTTGTCCTCATACCATGATGATCGACTACCTTGGCCTTGACCTTGTCGCTGGGTGTCACGTGTGTGGTTTGATAAACAATTTAATGCCCCATGTATTTGTTTCTTAGAATTCGGCCGAGTTGATCTGGACTAAAAAATAAAATATGAACTTTTGAACTTTGACCTGGTTGCAGTTTCCCACGATCCTGGGCAACCACAACCTGCGGTGGGAGGGCATCTGGCGCGAGATCTCCTGTCTGACCAGAACCTCCGCCTTCGCCGTCAGAGAGCAGTGCGGCCACAGCATCAAGTCCGCCCTTAAGGTAGCACCCCCGTAACCTTTCCGCGCGTCGCTATAGCCTACTGCTACACCTCCACCAGTCTTGTTGGCCCGTGGTAATGGGGCACACCTGTCTAATGCTATAAATACAAACAAGGTATAGAGACATCAATGCAAGGTTAATGGAATCTGTTCACGTGGAGAAAATGTTATTGCTGTAAATGAGAAAAGGCATAATTATAAATCAAAGAAATATGGTACATTTCATCTGTGTTCATGTGAAGAAATTAGTTTTATATCTATGGGAAGTTTTAATTATAAATTAAAGAACTAAGGGAATTTCTCAATTTTGATGAGAAACTAGTGTTATTTATAATAAAAGATATAAACAACTAAGGTATCTGCATCTGCGTTAATGTGCAGAAACTAGTAGTCTTCTGTTTTGTGGGCTGTGAACAGTGTTACCGTAGTCTTATGTGTTGTGAAATGTGTGAACACAGTGTTACCGCAGTCTTCTGTGTTGTGGGATGTGTGAACACAGTGTTACCGTGGTCTTCTGTGTTTCAGCACACGTGGTCCAGCGACAGTCGTGATAACAAGATGATTCCAACGACTGGCTACTTGCTGAAGTGTTCGCAGGTTAGACACAGAATTGTTTACATAATTGTTTTTTGAAGACTACCGATACGTTCGCTTTTATTTATCAATAAAGACAACAAATTGGCTACCATCAAGTTTAGGTATTAGTTCTGTCCGTTGCACTATCGAATATAAATCCTGACATTGACATTATGAAGTGAATACATGTATTTGTCTCTATGCCAGTATTGACTATGAACTCTGTGGATATATTTGACCTCTCGAGCACTAGAATATGCATAATGTGACAAATGCTTAATAATGATTAATATATCATTTACAGATACGTCTATAACACAATAGATTATAGGCTAAAGGGTGTTCGTACCTCTATAACGGGAAATAGAGTCTAATAATACATTTTGTGAATAATATTTGCTAGTTACCACCATAACTATATAATATATAATGTATACGTGGTGTAGGCAACAGTTGGTAAAATCGACTGGTGACGTCACTAGCTTGTTTTCTCGCGACATGGTGTTTCTGTAATGTGTGTTTGAGTCATAGAGGACGTTGATTTTAATACAAATTTACCTCGGGCTTTGTCCTTGGACACCATTATTAACTGGTAATGTCGTGTTCGTAGTCTGTAGTCGTTATGTAACATTTGTTTGTAAAATCATCTGTTGACCTTTTTCACTTGCGCCTTATGATGTAGTTATTAATCTGAATTTTTTATCCGTTTTGACAACTGTTTGATATCGTACTCCAGAGGTGATCTTTCACATGTGTATTCATTGTTGGAAACCTGTCGTGTTCCCTGGACATTACACGTGGTTCACGTTGTTTTCCGTTGTTACAGGAGCTGGCTGGGATCGGCGGGGACGCGCACTTCATGAAGGCGGAGGCTGAGGCTCAGTACAACATACCCTTCATTTTGAGCTCGGTTAGCTTACCATGTTTCGGTCTTTCCATCCTTAGCTTTACTTGGCGTATCGGGCGCCATCCTTATGTCTGTACGCGATGACCACTCTGGTGTGGTCTTGTAGCCCCACATAACATGTCAGCGAACCCCCTTATGTTGGTTTGTCAGAGACTGTTAACCACAATGATAAACTGTATATAGTGTATTCCCTAATCCAAGTCCAATCCAGGGTTCATTTATGTTCCTAAATGTGCAAGTATTGCAACAGTAAATGGCGGATGTAAACTAATGTCGACATTTAGGATGGTTGACCCGGGCTAAGACCATAGGGCCGCTGTCACCCGGGCTGAGACCATAGGGTCGCTGTCACCCGGGCTGAGACCATAGGGTCGCTGTCACCCGGGCTGAGACCATAGGGTCGCTGTCACCCGGGCTAGGACCATAGGGTCGCTGTCACCCGGGCTAAGACCATAGGGTCGCTGTCACCCGGGCTGAGACCATAGGGTCGCTGTCACCCGGGCTGAGACCATGGGGTCGCTGTCACCCGGGCTGAGACCATAGGGTCGCTGTCACCCGGGCTGAGACCATAGGGTCGCTGTCACCCGGGCTGAGACCATGGGGTCGCTGTCACCCGGGCTACCACCATAGGGTCGCTGTCACCCGGGCTGAGACCCTAAGGTCGCTGTCACCCGGGCTAAGACCACAGGGTCGCTGTCACCCGGGCTGAGACCATAGGGTCGCTGTCACCCGGGCTGAGACCATGGGGTCGCTGTCACCCGGGCTACCACCATAGGGTCGCTGTCACCCGGGCTGAGACCCTAAGGTCGCTGTCACCCGGGCTGAGACCATAGGGTCGCTGTCACCCGGGCTGAGACCATAGGGTCGCTGTCACCCGGGCTAAGACCATAGGGCCGCTGTCACCCGGGCTAAGACCATAGGGTCGCTGTCACCCGGGCTAAGACCACAGGGCCGCTGTCACCCGGGCTAAGACCATAGGGCCGCTGTCACCCGGGCTACCACCATAGGGTCGCTGTCACCCGGGCTGAGACCCTAAGGTCGCTGTCACCCGGGCTGAGACCATAGGGTCGCTGTCACCCGGGCTAAGACCACAGGGTCGCTGTCACCCGGGCTAAGACCACAGGGTCGCTGTCACCCGAGCTACCTAGGAGATGCATCTTGTTATGGGCCGTCACTGTGCGAACGTCTATGTTCGGAGCAGTGTTTGTATGGCATAGAGTTAGTAAGACTTCATCTTGTGGTTATCCAAGCGGGGATAGAACCATATGTGTTATAATAGAAATAATGCTCAAGTTCTTATTCTTGCTCGAAGGGGAGGTGGGGGGAGGGGTAGGTATATGGGAGGGTGGGAGGGTCTAACGTTGGGTCTGATTGGTCTGGCGGGTCTAACGATGGGTCTGACGGGTCTAGCGGTGGGTCTGGTGTGTCTAGCGGTGGGTCGGGCTGGTCTAGCGGTGGGTCTAGCGGTGCGTCTGGCTGGTCTGACTGATTTAGCTGTGGGTCTGGTGGGTCTAGCTGTGGGTCTGGTGGGTCTAGCGGTGGGTCTGACTGATCTAGCTGTGGGTCTAGCGGTGGGTTTGGTGGGTCTAGATGTGGGTCTGATGCGTCTAGCGGTGGGTCTAGCTGGTCTAGCGGTGGGTCTGACTAATCTAGCTGTGGGTCTGGTAGGTCTAGCGGTGGGTCTAGCTGTGGGTCTGGTGTGTCTAGCCGTGGGTCTGACTGGTCTAGCGGTGGGTCTGGTGTGTCTAGCGGTGGGTCTGACTGATCTGGCTGTGGGTCTGTGTTCCAGACGCTGTCGCTGTCCCTGGCGGCCGGGGTCATGAAGCCGCTGCACCCTGGAGACGAGGCGAGACTCCCGGATCGGTTCTTCCTGGGCGGTCCGCTCACCCTGAGGGGGTACAACCTGCGGGGAGCGGGACCCTCGGAGGACGGTAAGCAGTGGTCACCACCCTGAGGGGGTACAACCTGCGGGGGGCGGGACCCTCGGAGGACGGTAAGCAGTGGTCACCACCCTGAGGGGGTACAACCTGCGGGGAGCGGGACCCTCGGAGGACGGTAAGCAGTGGTCACCACCCTGAGGGGGTACAACCTGCGGGGGGCGGGACCCTCGGAGGACGGTAAGCGGTGGTCACGACCCTGAGGGGGTACAACCTGCGGCGGGCGGGACCCTCGGAGGACGGTAAGCAGTGGTCACCACCCTGAGGGGGTACAACCTGCGGGGGGCGGGACCCTCGGAGGACGGTAAGCGCTGGTCACCACCCTGAGGGGGTACAACCTGCGGGGGGGCGGTCCGCTCACCCTGAGGGGGTACAACTTGCGGGGGGCGGGACCCTCGGAGGACGGTAAGCGCTGGTCACCACCCTGAGGGGGTACAACCTGCGGGGGGGCGGTCCGCTCACCCTGAGGGGGTACAACTTGCGGGGGGCGGGCCCCTCGGAGGACGGTAAGCGGTGGTCACCACCCGGAGGGGGTACAACCTGCGGGGGGCGGGACCCTGGGTGGACGGTGAGCGCTGGTCACCACCCTGAGGAGGAGTGGTGGGGAGGGGGCAGCATCCCTGCCTCTCCGTAACGGCGATATGCATGTGGCATTGATTGGTGCGAGTGAGAGATGGTTTGTCTCAGCCCAGGTCAGCCATATCCTGTCCGAACGTTTGTTTGGACGAGGGTAAGAGAGGAAATCAGAGAGAGACCCATCTCTCACGAGAAGTGCTGTCATATGCATTTTCCCGTCTTATCAAAGTCTTAATTGATCTTATTAATCGTAAAATTAACCCTGAGACGTGACAAACCGTATGTCAGATGGTTTTATCCCGGACCTGGTCTCACAATCGGACGCAGCGAAGTCGGTGCGAAAAGTTGGATTGACAGATTGGAGTGATACAAATTTTCATCAATTTCCTCAGCTGGATACGCCTGTTTGAGACTGGTAGATGGTAACCGTATCTGTGACCGGTAACACCTCAAGCTGGTGTTGTGTCGTGGTAGTGCGGTCAATGTCGGGCCGAATGGCTATATAATTATATGATCAGGAACACTTATTTTTGATTTATTGGCAATACGACTATGAAATAACCATGGTATAACCTCAAACTTGTACACCAGAGGAAGCCTCTCGCTCATTTGGCAAGCATGATGAGCTGCAGATCAACAGGTCGTGGGTTCGCACCCTGGCCCCTGCATATGTGTCATGTTTCGATCATTCACCCTCATTTCATTGTCCCGGAAGGTTTCTTTGCCTTCCTGTGTAAATAATGGCGTAGAACCCCCACATTTGGCGTACGTGACATTGGTACATTGTGCTCACACAGGTTGTGCCCTGGGTGCAGACACTTACTGGAACAGCGGCCTTCACCTCTACACGCCGCTGCCCTTCAGGCCCGGGAAGGGCGGCTTCGGGGACCTGTTCCGGACGCACCTGTTTGTCAACGCCGGCAACCTGGCCAACGTCGACTTCAGTGAGTACCACCCCAAGGCCACACGGCATCCCAAGGCCACGCGGCAACCCAAGGCCACGTGGCATCCCAAGGCCACGCGGCATCCCAAGGCCACGCGGCATCCCAAGGCCACGTGGCATTCTAAGGCCACGCGGCATCCCAAGGCCACGCGGCATCCCAAGGCCACGTGGCATCCCAAGGCCACGCGGCATCCCAAGGCCACACGGCATGAAAGCGTCACCCTGTTGTGACGTACATAGTCTTGTGACGTACATAGCCTTGTGACGTACATAGTCTTGTCACTTACATATTGTTGTGACGTACATAGTCTTGTGACGTACATAGTCTTGTGACGTACATAGCTTTGTGACGTACATAGTCTTGTCACTTACATATTGTTGTGACGTACATAGTCTTGTGACGTACATAGTCTTGTGACATACATAGTCTTGTGACGTACATAGTCTGGTGACGTACATAGTCTTGTGACGTACTCAGTATCGTGACGTACATAGTCTTGTGACGTACATAATCTTGTGCCGTACATAGTATTGTGACGTACACAGCCTTGTGACGTACATAGCCTTGTGACGTACATAGTCTTGTGACGTACATAGTCTTGTGACGTACATAGTATCGTGACGTACATAGTCTTGTGACGTACATAATCTTGTGCCGTACATAGTATTGTGACGTACACAGCCTTGTGACGTACATAGCCTTGTGACGTACATAGTCTTGTGACGTACATAGTCTTGTGACGTACATAGTTTTGTGACGTACATAGTCTTTTATCTTACATATTGTTGTGATGTACGTAGTCTTGTGACATACATAGTCTTGTGACGTACATATTTTTGTGATGTACATAGTGTTGGGACGCACATACTCTTGTGACGTACATATTCTGTTAACTTACATATTCTTGTGACGTACATAGTCTTGCGGCGTTTATGTTCTTCTGACGTACATAATTAATTGTGATTTGCATATTACTGTAACATACATAGTCTTGTGACGTACATATTTTCATGACGTACATAGTATTATGATAAAGATCTTGATGCGAAAGTGTGACCTTGATTTTGCAGAGGGTGATGTCAAGGACAATTTCCGGCGATTAGCTGAGGACTTCCGATGGAGTTACGGCGCCGGCCTCGTTCTGAAACTGGGAGGAGTGGCGCGACTGGAGCTCAACTACTGCTGGCCAATGAGAGCTCAGCGTGGAGACAGGTGACTCATAGTTAATCTGGCCAATGAGAGCTCAGCGTGGAGACAGGTGACTCATAGTTAATCTGGCCAATGAGAGCTCAGCGTGGAGACAGGTGACTCATAGTTAATCTGGGCAATGAGACCTCTGCGTGGAGACAGGTGACTCATAGTTAATCTGGCCAATGAGAGCTCAGCGTGGAGACAGGTGACTGATAGTTAATCTGGCCAATGAGAGCTCAGCGTGGAGACAGGTGACTCATAGTTAATCTGGCCAATGAGAGCTCAGCGTGGAGACAGGTGACTCATAGTTAATCTGGCCAATGAGAGCTCAGCGTGGAGACAGGTGACTGATAGTTAATCTGGCCAACGAGAGCTCAGCGTGGAGACAGGTGACTCATAGTTAATCTGGCCAATGAGAGCTCAGCGCGGAGACAGGTGACTCATAGTTAATCTGGCCAATGAGAGCTCTGCGCGGAGACAGGTGACTCATAGTTAATCTGGCCAATGAGAGCTCTGCGTGGAGACAGGTGACTCATAGTTAATCTGGCCAATGAGAGCTCAGCGTGGAGACAGGTGACTGATAGTTAATCTGGCCAATGAGAGCTTTGCGCGGAGACATGTGACTCATAGTCAATCTGGCCAATGAGAGCTCAGCGTGGAGACATGTGACTCATAGTCAATCTGGCCAATGAGAGCTCAGCGTGCAGACAGGTGACTCATAGTTAATCAGAGAGTTGGCTACATATTTTTTTACATGGGAGATGTGCGCCTTCTTTTAATCGCGGCATTCCGTATGCCGTAATTCACGCTAATGTATTGAGCTGTTGTATTGAGTGATTCCTTCGCCAGATGGCACCACTGCTCTGTGCGGTTTCTTACAGGATTCGGCCCCAAATTGAAAGCCCGGACTACACTCCAATAAAATAACCAGGGAAAGCCCGTCTTGATTATAGCATGTTTATGGTTATTGTCCCCTATATGAGTACGCCGCGATATATAACGACCTTCATAATTATTCATAATGTAGATGATTCGATTGCGATGAGAGAGATCTGTATGTTGTGATTCATGGTTGGCTGGTTGGTTATTCAGGACGCCTTAACCACTTTTGGTCATATCGCGTCTCCGGGGGTAACCCTCTACTCTTTACGAAGAAAGACATGGGATCTTTATGCTGCGACCACACAGATATGGCCACAGCAGGGCTCGAACCACCGACCCACGTGCCGTTAGGCTCTTAGGTGGCCAGAACACTCAATGCGAGCGCTCTAGCCCACTGAGCTATCGGGCGGGCTCCGTTGTGATTTATGAGTTGTAGATGCTGACACTCTCATTGCTGGTTAGCAGACTGTTGCTCATGGCAGTCCCACGTAAGTTATATTATAACCGTCATATGTTATTTCCACAGTGCGAACCCCGGTATACAGCTGGGAGTGGGAGTCTCGTTCTTGTGATCGTCGCGGCAGCAGCTCCCCCAAGCGGGGAGAGTGTCCCGGCACCTCCACATCCGGTCATCTGTTTCCGGTTCCGGCTGGAGCCTCGTTTCTGTGTTCGACCGGATTGACGGTGAAGGTGACCGACGCCATGGTTGATGACGTCATCGACAGAGCCATGCTGGTTCCCCACCACGTTGAACACTCTCACAATGGACATTCAGAGCACCAGTGGTTTGTGTAATAAAGTTATTTACAAAACACCGGTTGTTATTCCGTTATTTTTCGCTTAACTGCTTGATTTATTTTTCACGGATGTTTCAAGAAGTATCCAGTCATGTTGAGCGATTCTTTAAGAGGCTAGCTCACACTCTGCTGGTTTATAGGCCCGGTTTACCCCGCTCCTGAAAACCGGGGATAACCTTGGACAACCTTGGGAAATCGTAGGGATTCCTTTTTCAATCCGGGGTGATCCGGGGTGTACCGTGGTGATGTCCGTAGGTCGCCCCGGTGGTTTTTAACTGTTTAAAACTACCGTGGCACCGCAGTTAAATCTTGGCTTACTGTTTTCGCGCCAAAATTGTGCGAGATGGACCCCGTTCGTCCCGGTATATAGGCCGGTTTAAATCATTTATTCCCGGTTTAAATCAGTTATTCCCGGTTTAAATCAGTTATTCCCGGTTTAAATCAGTTATTCCCGGTTAAAATCATTTATTCCCGGTTAAAATCACTTATTCCCGGTTTAAATCATGTATTCCCGGTTTAAATCTTGTATTCCTGGTTTAAATAATTTATTCCCGGTTTAAATGATTTGTTCCCGGTTTAAATCCTGTATTCCCGGTTTAAATGTTGTATTGCCTGGTTTAAATGATTTGTTCCCGGTTTAAATCATTTATTCCCGGTTTAAATCTTTTATTCCCGGTTTAAATAATTTATTCCCGGAGGAAATAATTGCTTCCTGGTTTAAATGCTCTGTAAGAACTAAATCAAAATTTAAAAACTTCATGGCCCTAATAGGCTTCCGTACAGTAGGCTATTCTTCGATATCCCGACATGGCTTTCCAGCTTCTTTGGCTCCACCCCATCTTCCAGAAATAGAAATAGACCCCTCTGTCGGCGAATTTTGTGATATTCTCTGAGTCCCCGTATTGACCCTTCCGAATTGTTGGAGATTCCGTATATGTTACCTAAGGGTTGGGAATTCGCGAATCAGAGAGGGCATTCCCCTCCCCCTTAATAATAGGCGTGAAGATGGGCGGGATGAGACCTGACAATGTTACGTACGTTCATGGATCTTAGACCGTAATACAACTTCCATATCTAAGGATGAGAGCCATACCTACAATTAACTGAAGCTACTATCATCGTGCTTTTGATCATTTGAACACCCCGAGAAGATAAATTAACCTTTTGAGATGTTTCCTTGCTGTAGAACCAATGGTTCGCCATAACTTGAAGAACGCTCTTGTGGCATTATCAACCAGGGTGCGGGCTAATAAAGCTTTGTTCTGATTTAGTAAATAATACGCCTATAATTATTTTTCGAGTGAATCATGAATATATACAAAATTTAAAAACATACGGAATATATTATTTATTTATTAATGAAATCGCAAAAGCAAAGCGTTGCGTCCAATACTGCCACCTACATAAATACACCTGTACAGCAAAGCGTCCAGCTTCAGATCTATATTAGATCTAGCATAAGATGAATGGCATGGATGATTTCATTGTTATATTTACAGGGATACTCTACTGACATCTCTATATTACACAGACACAACAATGTCTCACGGTGGAGACATCTCTATATCACACAGACACAAACAAGTCTCACGGTCGAGACATCTCGATATCACACAGACACAACAAAGTCTCTGTGGAGACATCTCTATATCACACAGACACAAACAAGTCTCACGGTCGAGACATCTCGATATCACACAGACACAACAAAGTCTCTGTGGAGACATCTCTATATCACACAGACACAAACAAGTCTCACGGTCGAGACATCTCGATATCACACAGACACAACAAAGTCTCTGTGGAGACATCTCTATATCACACAGACACAAACAAGTCTCACGGTCGAGACATCTCTATATTACAGACACAAACAAGTCTCACGGTCGAGACATCTCGATATCACACAGACACAACAAAGTCTCTGTGGAGACATCTCTATATTAAACAGACACAAACAAGTCTATGTGGAGACATCTCTATCTCACACAGACACAAACAAGTCTTACTATGGAGACATATATATCACACAGACACAAACAAGTCCCTTTGTCAAGACACCTCTATATCACACAGACACAAACAAGTCCCTGTGTCAAGACACCTCTATATCACACAGACACAAACAAGTCTCACAGTTGAGACATCCTTACAATAGTTACATTACGGTGTTGTTGTCACACCACCAGCTTCGTACAGTAGTTATTTACGGTCTTGTCATTTAACAGCTTGTACAATTATGTTGTTTTATACATATTCCCGATTTGTCATCTACACGCCATCTACGCACAGCCATTACATTACCGTTGTAATCATTGAATAAATCTGTACCATCTGTATCTGAATCAAACGCCTGATCCTATTATATAGTAAAGAACAGTCTAATCCTGCGTGGATGCCGAACAATTATGCTGGAGAAGGCGGCAAATCGTGGAACGGGCTACCCCTACCACCGCCCCTGACCACTAGTTCTGGATGTATAGGTACAGTTCGTCGTGGAGACGGTCCCTCCGCCCCTGATCACTAGTTCTAGATGTCTAGGTACAGTTGGTCGTGGAGACGGTCCCTCCGCCCCTGACCACTAGTTCTGGATGTCTAGGTACAGTTGGTCGTGGAGACGGTCCCTCCGCCCCTGACCACTAGTTCTAGATGTCTAGGTACAGTTAGTCGTGGAGACGGTCTCTCCGCCCTTGACCACTAGTTTTGGATGTCTAGGTACAGTTGGTCGTGGAGACGGTCCCTCCGCCCCTGACCACTAGTTCTGGATGTCTAGGTACAGTTGGTCGTGGAGACGGTACCCCCGCCCCTGACCACTAGTTCTGGATGTCTAGGTACAGTTCGTCGTGGAGATGGTCCCTCCGTCCCTGACCACTAGTTCTGGATGTCTAGGTACAGTTGGTCGTGGAGACGGTCCCTCCGCCCCTGATCACTAGTTCTAGATGTCTAGGTACAGTTGGTCGTGGAGACGGTCCCTCCGCCCCTGACCACTACTTCTAGATGTCTAGGTACAGTTGGTCGTGGAGACGGTCCCTCCGCCCCTGACCACTAGTTCTGGATGTCTAGGTACAGTTGGTCGTGGAGAGGGTCCCTCCGCCCCTGACCACTAGTTCTGGATGTCTGGGTACAGTTGGTCGTGGAGACGGTCCCTCCGCCCCTGACCACTAGTTCTAGATGTCTAGGTACAGTTGGTCGTGGAGACGGTACCCCCGCCCCTGACCACTAGTTCTGGATGTCTAGGTACAGTTCGTCGTGGAGATGGTCCCTCCGTCCCTGACCACTAGTTCTGGATGTCTAGGTACAGTTGGTCGTGGAGACGGTCCCTCCGCCCCTGATCACTAGTTCTAGATGTCTAGGTACAGTTGGTCGTGGAGACGGTCCCTCCGCCCCTGACCACTAGTTCTAGATGTCTAGGTACAGTTGGTCGTGGAGACGGTCCCTCCGCCCCTGACCACTAGTTCTGGATGTCTAGGTACAGTTGGTCGTGGAGACGGTCCCTCCGCCCCTGACCACTAGTTCTAGATGTCTAGGTACAGTTGGTCGTGGAGACGGTCCCTCCGTCCCTGACCACTAGTTCTAGATGTCTAGGTACAGTTGGTCGTGGAGACGGTCCCTCCGCCCCTGACCACTAGTTCTAGATGTCTAGGTACAGTTGGTCGTGGAGACGGTCCCTCCGCCCCTGACCACTGGTTCTGGATGTCTAGGTACAGTTGGTCGTGGAGACGGTCCCTCCGCCCCTGACCACTAGTTCTAGATGTCTAGGTACAGTTGGTCGTGGAGACGGTCCCTCCGTCCCTGACCACTAGTTCTGGATGTCTAGGTACAGTTGGTCGTGGAGACGGTCCCTCCGCCCCTGACCACTAGTTCTGGATGTCTAGGTACAGTTGGTCGTGGAGACGGTCCCTCCGCCCCTGACCACTAGTTCTAGATGTCTAGGTACAGTTGGTCGTGGAGACGGTCCCTCCGCCCCTGACCACTGGTTCTGGATGTCTAGGTACAGTTGGTCGTGGAGACGGTCCCTCCGCCCCTGACCACTAGTTCTGGATGTCTAGGTACAGTTGGTCGTCCTCGGGAGCGGCTGCTTGCTGGTCGTTATCCCGCACCACTGAGATGTTTCCGTACGTCGGTTCCTGATAATAGCTTGGTTCTGGGGCCGTGTGCTTGACCGGGGCGCTCCAATTGTTTGGCTTGACCTTGGTGACGATGGGTTTGGCCTTGGTCTTGGGCGGTGTCGTATTAATTGGCTTCCCCCTGGTGTCGGGTGGGGCCTCCACCGCGTCGTATATGTCATCGGGGCTGTCACCGACCGCTACTGGCGAAATGGGGTGGCCGCTAAACGCCTCGGGCTCTGGAGGCGGAATCGCCATGGCCTTGCCCCCACTTTTCTTGCCCTTGCGGCCGCTCCACAAGGCGTTGCCGCTGCTCTTCTTGTTCTTGTTTACGCTCTCCGTGACCTTGTTGTCGTCGTCCTCGACCTTGCCGTCGTCGTCCTTGACCTTGCTGTCGGCGTCCTTGACGTGTAGCGGGGACAAGCTGTACCGCTCGCCGCCCTCCGGGTTCGGGTCCTCGTCGGTCACGTGACTCGCCATCTTGAAGGGACTGGGCATGACGCTGAGGCGCTTCCGGCTCTGTGTGAGCACCCTCCTCAAGGAGAACACGCCGTCCCTGCAGTCAGACAGCAAGAACACTGGTCACCAGTTACAATTTACATCTGCTATTTACTACATAATGCTCCAGTTTGTTGTATCTAATATGGAAGACGGACCAGCTCACGCCATTTACTACATAATCCATTTGGCAGGATTCGTGTGGCGTTTTGGCTAAGCTCAGCGTCGTTTTTCAAAAATCTGTATCGATTTCGCAAATTTAGATCCTCAGTGTCAGAATTTGGGGGTCAATGTCGAGTGTCGATTTTTCAAACATGCCTGTGTCGCGTGTCGCCATTTACTCCTTCCAGACCCCTACTTTTGGCGAAGCTGTCTCCTAGCGTTGTTTGACCAATGACGCGGGTTGTACGCCCAGAGCAATGTTATTATACTTACCGCCTCTTGTTGTGGACGAGGTAACCGATACAAACTGCCATTTGGACAAAGACACAGACAGGCACCAGAATCCACAGGACTGAAAGGAAATTAAGTCAATATATATATCCATGTACGTCGTGCGAAATGCTGCAAAATGTACTCACGTTACGCAATGTTCGTTATATATTTAACCATGCCTGACCAGACAACCCACCAGTAAATTGCCCACCAGAGAACTGACCAGCTAAATGCCCCACCAGACAACTGACCAGCTAAATGCCCCACCAGACAACTAACCAGCTAAATGCCCCACCAGACAACTGACCAGCTAAATGCCCCACCAGACAACTGACCAGCTAAATGCACCGCCAGACAACTGACCAGCTAAATGCCCCACCAGACAACTGACCAGCTAAATGCCCCACCAGACAACTGACCAGCTAAATGCCCCGCCAGACAACTGACCAGCTAAATGCCCCGCCAGACAACTGACCAGCTAAATGCCCCACCAGACAACTGACCAGCTAAATGCCCCACCAGACAACTGACCAGCTAAATGCCGCACAGACAACTGACCAGCTAAATGCCCCGCCAGACAACTGACCAGCTAAATGCCCCACAGACAACTGACCAGCCAAATGCCCCACCAGACAACTGACCAGCTAAATGCCCCGCCAGACAACTGACCAGCTAAATGCCCCACAACGTAAACTCAACAATGTCTACTCGAGATAATCCCTCTTATTTTGCTCGAGGTTATACTCACCAGAGACGCAAAGTCCGCTTATGGCGACGTACAACGCGGAACATTCACAGCTTCCCTGTCGTTGATCGTACTGCCCGGTTGAGACACAATGGCTGCCGGAGACCAAGCAGCTGAAGTCAGCAGTGCAGGGACTGCCAAGGTGACCCCGGGGAACTGAAAACAACCCCAGTGAGTCGGCGTTTTTAGGGCTCTTTTCTTGTGCGCACGAGAAGTGCGCTAACCACTACACTGGGAGGTCCACAGACATTCCCAGTGCTGCTCTATCTGATGCTAAAATCCATACAATACGTTGCACGAGGACGTTATGATGTTTGTCCATCTGTCTTCAAGGGCGGTCCGGTTACAATGGTTAACTCCGGTCGCGAATCAGCAGCCACCTTACAGAGCTAGATATGAATTGCACCTTTATCTAGTTTGCACCTATTCCGTGTGATCGTCTATTGATTTTATATGGCAGCATGTGTGTATATTATTGGGTACGTGGGTCGTTCTCCTCGCCCTATGTTAGTCTTTCTTGCCGTCATGACGTCATAGCGGTGTGATGCGTGGGTTACTGCGTCATGATGTCAGCATGTCGTCATGACACATGACACTAATGTTTGTAGTGTTATTTGTGTGTAACCATCGTGCTTTTTTTGGGATTTGTTATTATTATTTTTATCATTCAAAGTATTGTTGGCTAGATACTTTTGATGAGAACAAGTTGAACAATACAAGGCCGGCAAGGCTAACTGTTATGTGTAACTTTTCTGGACAGTTGCCTACTGTTCTAGGGGGGGGGGGGGGAGGGGGCAAAGGGGGGGGGGGGTCCTTTTCCCAGAGCACGAAGAATAAATCTTTTTATTCCCAGGTCACGATGAATTAAAAAGAAAACTCCCCTCATACAATGGAAGGGGCGGACACATTATATAAATTGACGATTTACGGTTATTTAATATAAAAATTCCCAGTTCACGATTACCGAAAATCCTTCATCACGACGGTCGGCTAATACCCCATTCCCAGTTCACGAAGAAAATGTTTCCTCATTCCCAGTTCACGGTGAAATGAAAAGCCCATTCCCGAGGAACCGAAATACCCCTTGGCCCCCCGCCCCCTGTTCTAGAAAGTCGCTAACTGCTGGACAGTGGCTAACTCTTCTGGGCAGTGGCTAACACTTCTGGACAGTGGCTAACTCTTCTGGACAGTGGCTAACTCTTCTGGACAGTGGCTAACTCTTCTGGACAGTGGCTAACTCTTCTGGGCAGTGGCTAACACTTCTGGACAGTGGCTAACTCTTCTGGACAGTGGCTAACTCTTCTGGACAGTGGCCAACTCTTCTGGCCAGTGGCTAACTCTTCTGGGCAGTGGCTAACTCTTCTTGACAGTGGCTAACTCTTCTGGGCAGTGGCTAACTCTTCTGGGCAGTGGCTAACTCTTCTGGGCAGTGGCTAACACTTCTGGACAGTGGCTAACTCTTCTGGACAGTGGCTAACTCTTCTGGACAGTGGCCAACTCTTCTGGCCAGTGGCTAACTCTTCTGGGCAGTGGCCAACTCTTCTGGCCAGTGGCTAACTCTTCTGGGCAGTGGCTAACTCTTCTTGACAGTGGCTAACTCTTCTGGGCAGTGGCTAACTCTTCTGGGCAGTGGCTAACTCTTCTGGGCAGTGGCTAACACTTCTGGACAGTGGCTAACTCTTCTGGACAGTGGCTAACTCTTCTGGACAGTGGCCAACTCTTCTGGCCAGTGGCTAACTCTTCTGGGCAGTGGCTAACTCTTCTTGACAGTGGATAACTCTTCTGCGCAGTGGCTAACTCTTCTGGGCAGTGGCTAACTCTTCTGGGCAGTGGCTAACTCTTCTGGGCAGTGGCTAACTCTTCTGGGCAGTGGCTAACTCTTCTGGGCAGTGGCTAACTCTTCTGGACAGTGGCTAACTCTTCTGGCCAGTGGCCAACTCTTCTGGCCAGTGGCTAACTGTTCTGGACAGGGGCTAACACTTCTGGACAGTGGCTAACTCTTCTGGGCAGTGGCTAACTCTTCTTGACAGTGGCCAACTCTTCTGGGAAGTGGCTAACTCTTCTGGGCAGTGGCTAACTCTTCTGGGCAGTGGCTAACTCTTCTGGCCAGTGGCTAACTCTTCTGGGCAGTGGCTAACTCTTCTGGACAGTGGCTAACTCTTCTGGGCAGTGGCTAACTCTTCTGGGCAGTGGCTAACTCTTCTGTACAGTGGCTAACTCTTCTGGCCAGTGGCCAACTCTTCTGGGCAGTGGCTAACTCTTCTGGGCAGTGGCTAACTCTTCTTACAGTGGCTAACTCTTCTTACAGTGGCTAACTCTTCTGGCCAGTGGCCAACTCTACTGGACAGTGGCTAACTCTTCTGGACAGTGGCTAACTCTTCCGGACAGTGGCTAACTCTTCTGGCCAGTGGCTAACTCTTCTGGACAGTGGCTAACTCTTCTGGGCAGTGGCTAACTTTTCTGGGCAGTGGCCAACTCTTCTGGACAGTGGCTAACTCTTCTGGGCAGTGGCTAACTCTTCTGGGCAGTGGCTAACTCTTCTGGACAGGGGCTAACTCTTCTGGCCAGTGGCCAACTCTTCTGGACAGTGGCTAACCCTTCTGGACAGTGGCTAACTCTTCTGGGCAGTGGCCAACTCTTCTGGACAGTGGCTAACTCTTCTGGGCAGTGGCTAACTCTTCTGGGCAGTGGCTAACTCTTCTGGACAGTGGCTAACTCTTCTGGCCAGTGGCCAACTCTTCTGGACAGTGGCTAACTCTTCTTGACAGTGGCTAACTCTTCTGGGAAGTGGCTAACTCTTCTGCGCAGTGGCTAACTCTTCTGGGCAATGGCTAACTCTTCTGGGCAGTGGCTAACTCTTCTGGAAAGTGGCTAACTCTTCTGGGCAGTGGCTAACTCTTCTGGGCAGTGGCCAACTCTTCTGGACAGTGGCTAATTCTTCTTGACAGTGGCCAATTCTTCTGGGAAGTGGCTAACTCTTCTGGCCAGTGGCCAACTCTTCTGGACAGTGGCTAACTCTTCTGGACAGTGGCCACCTCTTCTGGGCAGTGGCTAACTCTTCTGGGCAGTGGCCAACTCTTCTGGACAGTGGCTAATTCTTCTTGACAGTGGCCAATTCTTCTGCGCAGTGGCTAACTCTTCTGGCCAGTGGCCAACTCTTCTGGACAGTGGCTAACTCTTCTGGACAGTGGCCACCTCTTCTGGGCAGTGGCTAACTCTTCTGGGCAGTGGCTAACTCTTCTGGAAAGTGGCTAACTCTTCTGGACAGTGGCTAACTCTTCTGGGCAGTGGCTAACTGTGGACAGTGGTCAATTGCTCTAAACAGTGCCTAACTCTTTCGGACAGCCTCTTTGAGGATATTTAGCGTTATATAAGCAGGGTTAAGACCATGTGAGGACAGGGCGCCGTTAGCGTGTGCCATGTACTTACGACAGGTCTGGGAACTGTTGCTCCAATAACGCGTGGTCGGGCAGCCAAAATTCTTGACCGCTAAAAAGAATTGAACGTGAAAATGCCGGTCATTTGCGCTACCACAGAATATTCGAGATACGCGTATGTTACGTCGAGCGAAGTATTTCCATATCCCGTCTCATGTCTAGAGCTGGACGCTTCTGAAGAGGAACAGTAAACATATTACAGCAGGAATGTGAAAAACGGAGGGATCCTCTGAAACTAACTGCATAGCGAGGGATCATCTGAAACTAACTGAAAAGCGGGGGATCATCTGAAACTAACTGCAAAGCGAAGGATCCTCTGAAACTATCCGAAAAGGGAGGGATCCTCTGAAACTAACTGAAAAGGGAGGGATCCTCTGAAACTAACCGAAAAGGGAGGCATCTTCTGAAACTAACTGAAAAGGGAGGGATCCTCTGAAACTAACCGAAAAGGGAGGGATCCTCTGAAACTAACTGAAAAGGGAGGGATCCACTGAAACTAACTGAAAAGGGAGGGATCCACTGAAACTAACTGAAAAGGGAGGGATCCACTGAAACTAACTGAAAAGAGAGGGATCCACTGAAACTAACTGAAAAGGGAGTGTTCCACTGAAACTAACTGAAAAGGGAGGGATCCACTGAAACTAACTGAAAAGGGCAGGATCCACTGAAACTAACGGAAAAGGGAGGGATCCACTGAAACTAACTGAAATAGGGAGGGATCCACTGAAACTTACTAAAAAGGAAGGGATCCTCTGAAACTAACTGAAAAGGGAGGGATCCACTGAAACTAACTGAAAAGGGAGGGATCCACTGAAACTTACTAAAAAGGAAGGGATCCTCTGAAACTAACTGAAAAGGGAGGGATCCACTGAAACTAACTGAAAAGGGAGGGATCCACTGAAACTAACTGAAAAGGGAGGGATCCACTGAAACTAACTGAAAAGAGAGGGATCCACTGAAACTAACTGAAAAGGGAGTGTTCCACTGAAACTAACTGAAAAGGGAGGGATCCACTGAAACTAACTGAAAAGGGCAGGATCCACTGAAACTAACGGAAAAGGGAGGGATCCACTGAAACTAACTGAAATAGGGAGGGATCCACTGAAACTTACTAAAAAGGAAGGGATCCTCTGAAACTAACTGAAAAGGGAGGGATCCACTGAAACTAACTGAAAAGGGAGAGATCCACTGAAACTAACTGAAAAGGGAGGGATCCACTGAAACTAACTAAAAAGGGAGGGATCCACTGAAACTAACTGAAAAGGAAGGGATCCACTGAAACTAACTGAAAAGGGAGGGATCCACTGAAACTTACTAAAAAGGAAGGGATCCTCTGAAACTAACTGAAAAGGGAAGGATCCACTGAAACTAACTGAAAAGGGAGGGATCCACTGAAATTAACTGAAAAGGAAGGGATCCACTGAAACTAACTGAAAAGGGACTAACTGAAAAGGGAAGCATCCACTGAAACTTACTAATAGGGGAGGGATACACTGAAACTAACTGAAAAGGGAGGGATCCACTGAAACTAACTGAAAAGGGAGGGATCCACTGAAACTAACTGAAAAGGGAGGGATCCACTGAAACTAACTGAAAAGGGAGGGATCCACTGAAACTAACTGAAAAGGGAGGGATCCACTGAAACTAACTGAAAAGGGAGGGAACCACTGAAACTAACTGAAAAGGGAGGGATCCACTGAAACTAACTGAAAAGGGAGGGATCCTGTGAAACTAACTGAAAAGGGAAGGATCCACTGAAACTAACTGAAAAGGGAGGGATCCACTGAAACTAACTGAAAAGGGAGGGATCCACTGAAACTAACTGAAAAGGGAGAGATCCACTGAAACTAACTGAAAAGGGAGGGATCCACTGAAACTAACTGAAAGGGAGGGATCCACTGAAACTAACTGAAAAGGGAGGGATCCACTGAAACTAACTGAAAAGGGAGGGATCCACTGAAACTAACTGAAAAGGGAGGGATCCACTGAAACTAACTGAAAAGGGAGTGATCCTCTGAAAACCAAAATGTATCAAGCTGGCACAGACAATTCCCTTAAAGCTGTTCATACAACAATTTTCCACGTCCATCATGATCTTTATCATCTTGCAGAGAAATTGAGCACATTACGTGACTGCGTGAATGCTAATTTTGTACGTAATAGATAAGTTATCTCGTATATAAAAAAGAAAAACCGCGCTGTAATACACATATTTTGATGACGTGGTACACAAGTAAACCACACTTTCCCGCCCGACAGCACTCATTATTGTGTTGTTTATGCGTACAATGTTTATGCGTACAATGTCCTTACACACTAAGAACTTAAATACTTAATTTCCATTCTAAACACAAGGGAACGCTCTTCAAAAAATTACCCATTATCACCTATTCTTGGGTGTGCAGCAGGGAAAAAACACAATCTGCGTAATAAACCAAACGCCATACATGGCAAACAGTAAGGCAGATTTGGCAACAAGAATTGGTTAAAATCCGAGAAGAATATACCATTCGTGTCAGCAAAATGACAAGCTGTCGAAGGAAGTAAATTTAGACGTAGAAGTCCCAAACGTACCATTCTTGCGGTTAAAGCCGCTCCAAAAATATTGGCGAAAAAATATCTAAAATTACATCGCAGTTATTTTTTTGGTGTCACATGCCTGATAGAAGTTAATATACATACATTTAGCTAAGAATCAAGTTTAACATTAACAACTCCACGAAAGAAAATATTTTACAGGTTATAGATGGTTGAAAAAATGATGCGTGAACAGACGACATTAATCGCCGGAAAGACTCCACTCACCATACACGTTGATGTCCGGATCCGAATTATTAGTTAGTGTGATAGTGCCGAGGATTATCTGACAGTTGACACTGAAACACACCAATATCAAGGTCAAGGTCAATTACATGAGGCACACATGATGCATTATTTATTTATATAATATATATATATTATGTATTTGTAAAAAAAAAAAATATATTTATTTAATCCCATTGCATCTATACATTAGAGCCATACGCATCCAACATCTCGCGAGTAGCAATGGACGACGACACATTGAAGTTGCATATCGAGCTATTCCCGCCAAAACTAAAGAGGTCAAAATACAAATAAGAATCAGCTCTTAAATCATCCAACATTTCTTTTGTCTGTATTCCACGCATACCAGACTGCCAAATGGAGCCTCTTAGCCTTGCCCGTTATATCAATTTACCACTTTTCAACTTAGTGGAAAACGTCATCAGTTTGTGTGCTTCGCGATGCTTTGTTATAAGTAGCAGTGCCGCGACAGAGTTCTGTTAGTGTCCCTGGATAGACAAGTAGGTGGGGAGCCTCCGCGGCCAAGGGTGGGGGAGCCTCCGTGGCCAAGGGTGGGGGAGCCGCCGTGGCCAAGGGTGGGGGAGCCTCCGTGGCCAAGGGTGGGGGAGCCTCCGTGGCCAAGGGTGGGGGAGCCTCCGTGGCCAAGGGTGGGAGAGCCTCCGTGGCCAAGGGTGGGGGAGCCGTAGTGGCCAAGGGTGGGGGAGCCTCCGTGGCCAAGGGTGGGAGAGCCTCCGTGGCCAAGGGTGGGGGAGCCGCCGTGGCCAAGGGTGGGGGAGCCTCCGTGGCCAAGGGTGGGGGAGCCTCCGTCGCCAAGGGTGGGGGAGCCGCCGTGGCCAAGGGTGGGGGAGCCTCCGTGGCCAAGGGTGGGGGAGCCTCCGTCGCCAAGGGAGGGGGAGCCTCCGTGGCCAAGGGTGGGGGAGCCTCCGTCGCCAAGGGTGGGGGAGCCGCCGTGGCCAAGGGTGGGAGAGCCTCCGTGGCCAAGGGTGGGGGAGCCTCCGTGGCCAAGGGTGGGGGAGCCTCCGTGGCCAAGGGTGGGGGAGCCTCCGTGGCCAAGGGTGGGGGAGCCTCCGTCGCCAAGAGTGGGTGAGCCGCCGTGGCCAAGGGTGGGAGAGCCTCCGTGGCCAAGGGTGGGGGAGCCTCCGTGGCCAAGGGTGGGGGAGCCTCCGTGGCCAAGGGTGGGGGAGCCGCCGTGGCCAAGGGTGGGGGAGCCTCCGTGGCCAAGGGTGGGAGAGCCTCCGTCGCCAAGGGTGGGGGAGCCGCCGTGGCCAAGGGTGGGAGAGCCTCCGTGGCCAAGGGTGGGGGAGCCTCCGTGGCCAAGGGTGGGGGAGCCTCCGTGGCCAAGGGTGGGGGAGCCGCCGTGGCCAAGGGTGGGGGAGCCTCCGTGGCCAAGGGTGGGGGAGCCTCCGTGGCCAAGGGTGGGGGAGCCTCCGTGGCCAAGGGTGGGGGAGCCGCCGTGGCCAAGAGTGGGAGAGCCTCCGTGGCCAAGGGTGGAGGAGCCGCCGTGGCCAAGGGTGGGAGAGCCTCCGTGGTCATGGGTGGGGGAGCCTCCGTGGCCAAGGGTGGGGAGCCTCCGTGGCCAAGGGTGGGGGAGCCTCCGTGGCCAAGGGTGGGGGAGCCTCCGTGGCCAAGGGTGGGGGAGCCTCCGTGGCCAAGGGTGGGGGAGCCTCCGTGGCCAAGGGTGGGGGAGCCTCCGTGGCCAAGGGTGGGGGAGCCGCCGTGGCCAAGGGTGGGAGAGCCTCCGTGGCCAAGGGTGGGGGAGCCTACGTGGCCAAGGGTGGGGGAGCCTCCGTGGCCAAGGGTGGGGGAGCCTCCGTCGCCAAGGGTGGGGGAGCCGCCGTGGCCAAGGGTGGGAGAGCCTCCGTGGCCAAGGGTGGGGGAGCCGCCGTGGCCAAGGGTGGGGGAGCCTCCGTGGCCAAGGGTGGGGGAGCGTCCGTCGCCAAGGGTGGGGGAGCCGCCGTGGCCAAGGGTGGGAGAGCCTCCGTGGCCAAGGGTGGGGGAGCCTCCGTGGCCAAGGGTGGGGGAGCCTCCGTCGCCAAGGGTGGGTGAGCCGCCGTGGCCAAGGGTGGGAGAGCCTCCGTGGCCAAGGGTGGGGGAGCCTCCGTGGCCAAGGGTGGGGGAGCCTCCGTGGCCAAGGGTGGGGGAGCCGCCGTGGCCAAGGGTGGGGGAGCCTCCGTGGCCAAGGGTGGGGGAGCCTCCGTGGCCAAGGGTGGGGGAGCCGCCGTGGCCAAGGGTGGGAGAGCCTCCGTGGCCAAGGGTGGAGGAGCCTCCGTGGCCAAGGGTGGGGGAGCCTCCGTGGCCAAGGGTGGGGGAGCCGCCGTGGCCAAGGGTAGGGGAGCCTCCGTGGCCAAGGGTGGGGGAGCTTCCGTGGCCAAGGGTGGGGGAGCCTCCGTGGCCAAGGGTGGGGGAGCCTCCGTGGCCAAGGGTGGGGGAGCCTCCGTGGCCAAGGGTGGGGGAGCCTCCGTGGCCAAGGGTGGGGGAGCCTCCGTGGCCAAGGGTGGGGGAGCCTCCGTGGCCAAGGGTGGGGGAGCCTCCGTCGCCAAGGGTGGGGGAGCCGCCGTCGCCAAGGGTGGGGGAGCCGCCGTGGCCAAGGGTGGGGGAGCCTCCGTGGCCAAGGGTGGGGGAGCCTCCGTGGCCAAGGGTGGGGGAGCCGCCGTGGCCAAGGGTGGGGGAGCCGCCGTGGCCAAGGGTGGGAGAGCCTCCGTGGCCAAGGGTGGGGGAGCCTCCGTGGCCAAGGGTGGGGGAGCCTCCGTGGCCAAGGGTGGGGGAGCCGCCGTGGCCAAGGGTGGGGGAGCCTCCGTGGCCAAGGGTGGGGGAGCCTCCGTCGCCAAGGGTGGGGGAGCCGCCGTGGCCAAGGGTGGGAGAGCCTCCGTGGCCAAGGGTGGGGGAGACTCCGTGGCCAAGGGTGGGGGAGCCTCCGTGGCCAAGGGTGGGGGAGCCGCCGTGGCCAAGGGTGGGGGAGCCTACGTGGCCAAGGGTGGGGGAGCCTCCGTGGCCAAGGGTGGGGGAGCCTCCGTTGCCAAGGGTGGGGGAGCCGCCGTGGCCAAGAGTGGGGGAGTCTCCGTGGCCAAGGGTGGGGGAGCCTCCGTCGCCAAGGGTGGGGGAGCCGCCGTCGCCAAGGGTGGGGGAGCCGCCGTGGCCAAGGGTGGGGGAGCCTCCGTGGCCAAGGGTGGGAGAGCCTCCGTGGCCAAGGGTGGGGGAGCCACCGTGGCCAAGGGTGGGGGAGCCGCCGTGGCCAAGGGTGGGAGAGCCTCCGTGGCCATGGGTGGGGGAGCCTCCGTGGCCAAGGGTGGGGGAGCCTCCGTGGCAAAGGGGGGGGGAGCCTCCGTGGCCAAGGGTGGGGGAGCCGCCGTGGCCAAGGGTGGGAGAGCCTCCGTGGCCAAGGGTGGGGGAGCCCCTGTGGCCAAGGGTGGGGGAGCCTCCGTGGCCAAGGGTGGGGGAGCCTCTGTGGCCAAGAGTGGGGGAGCCGCCGTGGCCAAGGGTGGGGGAGCCTCCGTGGCCAGGGGTGGGGGAGCCTCTGTGGCCCAGGGTGGGGGAGCCTCTGTGGCCAAGGGTGGGGGAGCCTCCGTGGCCAAGGGTAGAGGAGCCTCTGTGGCCAAGGGTGGGGGAGCCTCTGTGGCCAAGTGTGGGAGAGCCTTCGTGGTCAAGGGTGGGGGAGCCGCCGTGGCCAAGGGTGGGGGAGCCTGTGGCCAAGGGTGGGGAAGCCTCCGTGTCCAAGGGTGGGGGCGCCTCTGTGGCCAAGGGTGGGGGAGCCTCTGTGGCCAAGGGTGGGGGAGCCTCCGTGGCCAAGGGTAGAGGAGCCTCTGTGGCCAAGGGTGGGGGAGCCTCTGTGGCCAAGGGTGGGAGAGCCTCAGTGGCCAAGGGTGGGAGAGCCTCCGTGGCCAAGAGTGGGGGAGACTCCGTGGCCAAGGGTGGGGGAGCCTCCGTGGCCAAGGGTGGGAGAGCCTCCGTGGCCAAGGGTAGGGGAGCCTCCGCGGCCAAGGGTGGGAGAGCCTCCGTGGCCAAGGGTGGGAGAGCCTCCGTGGCCAAGGGTGGGGGAGCCTCCGTGGCCAAGGGTGGGAGAGCCTCCGTGGCCAAGGGTGGGGGAGCCTCCGTGGCCAAGGGTGGGGAGCCTCCGTGGCCAAGGGTGGGGGAGCCTCCGTGGCCAAGGGTGGGAGAGCCTCCGTGGCCAAGGATGGGGGAGCCTCCGTGGCCAAGGGTGGGAGAGCCTCCGTGGCCAAGGGTGGGAGAGCCTCCGTGGCCAAGGGTGGGGAGCCTCCGTGGCCAAGGGTGGGAGAGCCTCCGTGGCCAAGGGTGGCGGAGCCTCCGTGGCCAAGGGTGGGAGAGCCTCCGTGGCCAAGGGTGGGGGAGCCTCCGTGGCAAGAGCACTGACCTTGTAACATTTCCGTTGTCGTCGTAGTTGTTGACTAATTGGACGTGAGAGCAGTCCCAGCGTAGCACATCACAATCATCTTGGCAGATACCTAACTGTGTCTCGTTATGCTCGAGGTTCGCCTTTCCACTAAACTTGAAATTAGGCACCAACTTGTATTTGCCTGGAACGAGAAGACAGTGGGGCTTTAACTGCATACTCTGGCCGACAGTACTGGGACTGGGACTATTGCATAGCGCATATCAACTGATTGAACATCTTAATTATAGCGAGCGCAAGCGAGCTCTTAAGGTAACATGCATGCGTATTCAAAGTCCATTTCAAGCATAAGCTTAGGACTTTCATTTCGCGTAACAGCCCCCATGAGACGTTTTCGGATTCGGAGTAAATATCAGCTGTACATAAATATATTCAAGCAAAGAGAGGTCGAAGCCTATTACGTCATGTCTTTAATAATTAAATCAGCTGCCCCACAAAATTAACGAATACATTTTTCAATGTTAACACTGGATGTATACTTCAAAATAAAGTTAATTTATAAGCGACGGGCTTGGTGACCGCCCATCGGCTTCTGTCATAGTGAGTAGTTGTGACGTCAAAATGTTATAAGCATGACGTCACAATGGGAGTTCCTAAGCAATCGAATGATATGCCACAAGTACGTGCATGGTATAGGGCTATAAAGTCTCGTTTGCTTGGACTTCCGGTTTACTCATTTTGGGGACAAACAAACGAAGCACGTGTTCGGAACGAGTTTATAATCTCTGCGCATACTGGTATCCTGACTATCTCTGACGTAGGCGTGACGTGTATGTTACGCAAAGAGAGAGACTGGGAACCAGACTACCTGCGCAAAAGCCAGGCGCCGAGGGGTGGATATATTGCGGAAGACCTAGCGCTATGATTAAAAATATTTAAGAAATTTAGCTTCACAAAACGGATAGATGACATATTTTGTATTCGTTTGCGCCATCACAATGACGAATATTTGCTACGACGGGACAATACGACTGAGAAACTAACGTTTTTTTGCATTTCCTACGAAAACGAGGCATTATGAGGTCACACGGATTCTCCCCGGTGACAACGTTGGCGCAACGCTTCAAACAGAAAAAAAATGAAGAAACTTGGTCTTTTCGTGATCCAAAAGTGATACGAAAACATCCAACTGGTCTTATTTTATCTTTACCATGTGGTTTAATGACGCACCCGTGTGTAGTTACTCCATGCACTGCACATTTTGACAGCGGAATCGTTAAGTCGATCACTTGCTCTCGCCATTTTTGTTACCGCGGAGGCACGCGAAACCCTGTGACGTCACTCGCTGTTTAGTGAACTTGCGAAAGCCCGGGTGCAGGGCTAAATTTAGAACGTTATTTTTAGCTTTCGAGTGTAATGAAGGCGGATTTTCCCTTGTATATTCCCAAAGTTCTGCGCTTCATCGCCTCCAAATATTTTAACGTATATCTCCCATAGCCATGTTTAGTGAAATGGTACTCATAGTCTTTAGAATAAACCTGGAAAGAAATTAACTTATAGCTGCCTATACTTCAACATGGAGCACGTGTGTTTGTTTGTCCCCAAAACTGAAGTCTCGCAGCCCGATCGCGAGAACTATATAGCCCTATACGTCATCCCGCCAAAGATATTCTTTATGGCCAGCCGAAGTGAGATTAATTTTGAATATTAATCTAGATGTATCCCTTCGGAATATCTGAATTAATAAATATACGCTCGCATTTTTTAAGTAGCACCTATCCATATTATGGGTAATGGGGTCGTTCTGCCATGTAAGGGCGAACCATTGTTTCAGCATAGCTTACGTATTAAGCACGCCTAACGTTTACCATAATAACACAATAGTTTTGTCCATTGTCGATTCTACCTACTTATCTGTCCAACGTCCATTTTCTGAATAACGGTGTCGCTATCGAATGTTAGAGACCAAATGTACAACGGTGTCGAAATCGATTGGTGAGATTCACGGTGTCGGACTTCGGATGCCACTGTCGAGTGTCGATTATTGAACAAAGGTAATGTCGCGTGTCGCCATTTACCCCCATCTAGTCTACAGACTAGACATGTCGACCCTTTGGTCTAATGAGTTTGGTGTGCGCTCAGAACGCGAAGAATCAGGGGATTTGTCCGCGACCATTCAGGCCTGGTGCCAGGCATAAACACTACTGTCAGCTAACAACTGTACTTACGCTGAAAGGATGGGTGGATGTCACAACACGTCAGTGTGAGGACCGAGCCGAAGAGGAGAAGTCTTATTAGCACCATGGTGGCCGCTGGGCTGGCTGCAAACAATCCGAACAGGAAAGTAACACCCCCTTGACAAACTCCAAATTAGTCCTCAGTGAGTAGTAGTAATGGTAGATCTGACACCCTGAGTAGTATCGCTTTATATTATAACCAAGTGTTCGCTTAAGTGGACGCGCGATAACCTTGGCGGTTGCTGACACGTATTGTCGCCGTATCCCCGCCAGGGTGGGTGTCAGAGACCGGTTGTCCTGGCATGCAGTACCGCTAATCCGTCCCCTGGGGTCTGTCCGGCACATATATTGCTAGCTTCATACACTCGTTGTACAGTCGAGCTGTATAACGGGGCCGCGTGTAATGGGTTAACAGGCGGATGTAGCTCCGCTCTCCTCATTTATATACGTATTATATATACAGCGACCCCCTCGCCCCCTCCAACCCCCAGTCCTCCCTTCACACCCCCCCCCACCCCCAGACCCCCCTCGACCCCCCCCCCCCGCTCCAGTCTCCCGTTGGCTTCAGTTACGCCCGCGTGGTGAAGGCCGGCATACCCAACACTCCTGGCGGTGTCTTCCTGTTCGTGTGTCGCGCTCGCTCACTGGCTGAACTGTTGCCACGGATGAGCCATATTCACTTTAATGTGTGACTAACAGCATCAGTCAGCGGATAACGCTGACCACTGAAACTGTAAATAGCAATGTTTCAGTTTATTAGGCGTAAATGTGGCATGAGTCAGAAATGTGTTCCATGAAATCTATTGGGGGCAACGCAATTGAATAAAGCTGAAAAGCTCGATTTGCTGCACGCTTACAAGTTTAATAATAATGTAACCTTATTTTTATGTTTTTTATGACCCAATTATTCAAGACCGGGGATATCAGAAACATTCATTTTAATACCGACGTCCTAATAGACCGATCCAAGGTCCGACACTAAGCCCCGCCAACGCGTGAGTCTTTTTTCTTACTCGTGAGTATGAAATCGACAATCATAGCTGATGGTGGGTATACAAGTGAGAAATACTCATCTCTGAAACGGACAAGAAAGCGTCATGCTGCTTTGGTTGTCCGACTTGTTTGTCTGACATAGCGCATGTGGAAGACCTTTTTTCACCACATGATTGGATAAAAGCAACTGTGACCTCAGTGAATGATTGACAGTCTGGATCGGTCTATTGGTTACACGGCTGAACAACAAGACAATTAGAATTACTAAAAATGAGTAAAGAAATCGACAATTGATGGATGGAATTTCTAGCAATATAATGTACGCTGATTCCCTCATGGTTGGAACAAAAACATAAGTGTGCTTGGCCTTGGTTTTTGACGAAAGGATACAATTTGATTGATACTGTTAAATTACAATAAATTGTTCGCGGTGTGACGTGTACAGATGCAAGTCTTCATGACTTTACTGACTGTTTCCGTGTTAACAACAATAGCAACAATCTCCCATGACAAGAGTTTATTTATCAATGTGTAAATACTTTTATGATCATTACACGTATGTTATGGTCCATATTCCATGAAAGAACCCACGAAATGTATTATTGTAGTACACGTTAGGCGTGAGTAATATGTGAGCTATGCTGAAACAATGGTTTGCCCTGACATGGAAGAACGACCTATGTTATTATTGCTGCAGTATGATTTAGTTTAATGGCTAGATGTTAATAATTGCACTGTGATCTGGGGTCGGTTCCCATGCAGCTTCACATCATTTCAGTCAATTCACAGTCATGTCACAGTCATTTCAATCTTTTCAGTCATTTCACAGTCTGTTTAATACAGTCATTTCACAGCTACGGAAGCGTGGACTTGGGTTTAGCCTGCCATCTCATTTAGATGTAACAGTAGAGGCAATATATCCGGCATATGCAATGTGCACGGCGTCAGTAACCCAACATGAGCCTGACAAATATCATGCATACGCAACGTGCATTAGACTTATAGTTTATGAATACCGCCACTGGGACAGTATTTATAAACCACAAGTAGCTTGTGCACGAAAAGTGCCTTTCCCTCGTCGCGTCTGTGACCGGATTCATAACCTAAAAGTGGTATTTCATAGAATGGTGACACTTTTCTAATTCCGAAATCCATCCCCTGGTTGTCATGAATATATTTCTATTTTAGATACGATACTCGCAGGACAAATCTTCTACTTATCGTTAAGTAGATTAATATGGTTTATAAATAGGCCTCCCGGCCCTGTTATTCTAGTATACAAAGAGGTAGTTGAGAGGGAAGCACACTCGGTTGTAGGCCCTACCCAACGTTTTTATATAAATTGTGGACTCATCCAGAGTCGTCCACGCCCGGCCACAGTAATATACTGGAGGGGGCCTCCCTGGTGTAGTGGTTAGCGCACTAGACCGCAGATCAATAGGTCCTGGCTTCGAATCCGGGCTCGGGCACCTAATCTGGGGCATGTTTCATTCCTTCATCCTTCATCGTCTCGGGAGGTTCCTTGGCCCAATTTAGCCTGTATGTGCACAAAAGTGGCCTAAAACACCAACATTCCATTCCAGTAATATACTGACTGATGGGTAGGGGTAAACGTGGCCCGGCCCGATCTTTTAGGGCCCACATTTATACGGTTTAATATATGAAAACCAAAACCGGCCCCCCCTATCCAGCTTATCTGGATCCGACCATGAAACAGCCCCCCCCCCCCCACTGGATGGGATGTCTACTGGCGGATCCAGTGGGGATGGGAAAGGGGGGGAGGGGGTCGAGGGTAACCGAAACAAACACACCCGTGTTTTGTGTGCAAACTATATGTGCATCTACCACTTGTAATTACCTTGTCATACAACTCAAATGTTCGTTTGTATTTTATTAATACACGGTCACATCAAGGTACAAGATCCACACAGACATAGCCCCAATTTAGTATCTATTTCAGTACAGGTACTCGTACGGATAGATTAAAATACCAGGGGGTCCGCCCCCCCCCCTTCCACCCCCCTCTCCCATCCCCTCCTTCTTTTCACTGAGAAGCAATTGTGTTTACGAAGCACAATATACACATGGCGTGCCATAGGTCTCTCCTAACGTACGACATACATAAGTAAGGTCGTTTTCTGTCGCGTTATTCAGCGGGACTCCAGTTCCGTGTCAAAAAAAAGTTCACCGCCAAATTCCGCTCAGTCGAGGCTTTTCATCGACAAAATCCGCTCGGAAGGGGTATCTATGAACGCACATTTAAGAATTCGCTCTATAGGGGTATCTTTTTCATCATAAATGTCCCGTCTATAGGGGTATCTGTTTCATCACAAATATCCGTTCTCTCAGGCATCAAGGAACTCGCGTACCCCCCCCCCTCCAAATTTATATAATAGTGCCCCCCCCCCACCACCAAATTTATATAATAGTACTCCCACCCCCCGAGAGTCACACCAACGTTTATCAATGGCCAGTCCGCAAGCGATGGCATCAAGTCTAACTAACCCGAATACCATATTATCACAAATAAAACTCAACATGCAGTATGATAAATCTGGACATTATATAAATTGTCTCTGTGGCTTGTGGTTTATACCTCCGAGTTGGCCTCCGGCGCGTCCAGGGAGATGTTTGGTATGTTCGCCGGTTTACGGAAGAGGGATTTTCTCTTCTGGCCCATTGTGTCTGCGGGAGGGGACGGGGCGGTTACCTCCCCCTGGTCCCCGTCACCCTCACCCCCAGCCATCCCACCCTGCATCCGCGGGCCATCCGGCCTCGGCGACCTCTCATCCTCACCCCAAGCCAACTCTCCCTGCCTCCCCGGGGCCTCATCCCCCAGTGACCTCTCACCCCGACCCTGCCTCCCCGGGGCCCCAGCCCTCGGTGACCGCTCATCCCTACCCACGGGGGATTCTGTGACGTCATTTCCCCCTTGATTAACATAATCTTTTTCGTTCTTCGTCCCTTCTTCCTCATTGTTCTCTCCCCGATTTTCTTCCTCTCCCTCGTTCCCATCCATGTGTGTCACAGGAACCTCCTCTTCTGTTGACTTCACGTCCCGTGGGCTCTCACCTTCAGGTCTCGCGTGATTCTCGTCGTTCAGATTCACGTCCGCATTCTGAGGGTCTCGTCTTTGCTCGTCGTCAACTCTAGGTTCTTCCGGCGTTCGGCGTTTGACGCGTATCCCTGGGTGTTTATCTCTCTTGTCCAGATCAGTTTCTCCCTGTTGCTTCTGTTCATCGCTGGTTCTTGTAGACGGCTCCTCGTCGCTGCCGTCGAGCTGCGTTGGTCCTGGTATATGTAGGATCACTGTAGACGTTGGTTTGTCCGGATTCGACTCCCCTGTGGTTGCAGTCTTGTGCTGCTCACCACCGCTAGGCGGCGCGGTACTGTCTCCAGAGTCCAGATCTTCAAGCCGAACGACGCTCTCGGCATTCGTGCCACTCTCCCCCTTTCGGTGTCTGCCACTAGAGGGCGCGGCGACGCTGGAGCCCCGTGACGGTTCCCCGTCCTCGCTGCTCTGAGAGGGCCTGCCGACAGTTTCCTGGCTCCCCTCCGATATCTCCGCCAGACGCTCGTTCTCGACGTCATTGACGGAGGTCTTGCGGGACGCCATCGTGACGTCATCGGCGTCAACATCGAAGATGCCGCTCTCCATGCTGGGTCGAGTGACCGACGTGCGCATGCGCTTGCCCGTGGTAACCGGAAGTAGCCTCGGTTTCGGGTCGTCCTCTCGGCTGAGCTGCTCGAAGTCTGGGAGCGGTTCGTCGTACCCTTGACGGCCGAGCAGCCAGTACGTGTTCACTTTGCCCAGACCCTAAGCAACAAAAACAATAACAAGTAAAAAAACCTTTGGGTCATGGTCTCCCATGCACGTAGTGATAGTATTCAGGATCTGAAAGCAATATTTATTTACATTTTATAACATTCCTAATTGGGAAAATGTATTTGCTGAGTGGGCTTTTCTCAGCAGTTTGCCCGCAAGCTAGCTTCCAAATTTTCAAATGAGAACGCATGCTTAATGCTAATTTAAGTATTCATTATTATGTATTATCTTCCCTATGTCAAATAATTGCTTAAGTTAAGCATGAACAGTTCCTTTTCTGTCATAGCTAGAATCTGGAACAGGTTTTGTTCGCGTGTAATTCACGAAACACTGGCGAGTGGAAGATTCCGAAATCGGCGAAGGCAATTTTAGAATGATGAAGGTTATATTCACGGGCGTGTCCAGGGGAGTGTGTGTGTGTGTGGGCGGGGTGGGGGGGGGCACGTGCCCCCTGTGTACCCCCCCCCGGGACACACCCTTCCATTTCAGACCCTAATATATACCTTACCCCCCCACTCCCCCTTTCAAATTATGTGCAACACGGTCACCTACGTCTCAAGCTTTTACACGTATTTGTTATGTTTTTGTGCCCCCCCCCCCCGCTTTCATGAATTCCTGCACACGCCACTTATATAACAGTGAACATCACGCTGGGATTACCAATGTTCCTTCCCTAATTAAGCTCCCCTGGTGGTTGATTCCCCAAGTCGCTAAATACCCCCTAGTTTAATCCCCCATCCCCGAATAAGCAAGTATAACACTATTGTCATGGAGTCGAGAAGCTGTGGCGAACAGGCATGGTAACCACGGTGCTGTGGGGGACACCACTACCTTGATCCATGGTGACCACGGTGCTGTGGGGGACACCACTACCTTGATCCATGGTGACCACGGTGCTGTGGGGGACACCACTACCTTGATCCATGGTGACCACGGTGCTGTGGGGGACACCACTACCTTGATCCATGGTGACCACGGTGCTGTGGGGGACACCACTACCTTGATCCATGGTGACCACGGTGCTGTGGGGGACACCACTACCTTGATCCATGGTGACCACGGTGCTGTGGCGGACACCACTACCTTGATCCATGGTGACCACGGTGCTATGGGGGACACCACTACCTTGATCCATGGTGACCACGGTGGTGTGGGGGACACCACTACCTTGATCCATGGTGACCACGGTGCTGTGGCGGACACCACTACCTTGATCCATGGTGACCACGGTGCTATGGGGGACACCACTACCTTGATCCATGGTGACCACGGTGCTGTGGGGGACACCACTACCTTGATCCATGGTGACCACGGTGCTATAGGGGACACCACTACCTTGATCCATGGTGACCACGGTGCTATGGCGGACACCACTACCTTGATCCATGGTGACCACGGTGCTATGGGGGACACCACTACCTTGATCCATGGTGACCATGGTGCTATGGGGGACACCACTACCTTGATCCATGGTGACCACGGTGCTGTGGGGGACGACACTACCTTGATCCATGGTGACCACGGTGCTATGGGGGACACCACTACCTTGATCCATGGTGACCATGGTGCTATGGGGGACACCACTACCTTGATCCATGGTGACCACGGTGCTATGGGGGACACCACTACCTTGATCCATGGTGACCACGGTGCTATGGGGGACAACACTACCTTGATCCATGGTGACCACGGTGCTATGGGGGACAACACTACCTTGATCCATGGTGACCACGGTGCTATGAGGGACACCACTACCTTGATCCATGGTGACCACGGTGCTATGGGGGACAACACTACCTTGATTCATCGTGACCACGGTGCTATGGGGGACACCACTACCTTGATCCATGGTGACCACGGTGCTATGAGGGACACCACTACCTTGATCCATGGTGACCACGGTGCTATGGGGGACAACACTACCTTGATCCATGGTGACCACGGTGCTATGGGGGACACCACTACCTTGATCCATGGTGACCACGGCGCAATGGGGGACACCACTACCTTGATCCCTGGTGACCACGGTGCTATGGGGGACAACACTACCTTGATCCATGGTGACCACGGTGCTGTGGGGGACACCACTACCTTGATCCCTGGTGACCACGGTGCTATGGGGGACACCACTACCTTGATCCATGGTGACCACGGTGCTATGAGGGACACCACTACCTTGATCCATGGTGACCACGGTGCTATGGGGGACAACACTACCTTGATCCATGGTGACCACGGTGCTATGGGGGACACCACTACCTTGATCCATGGTGACCACGGTGCTATGAGGAACACCACTACCTTGATCCATGGTGACCACGGTGCTGTGGGGGACACCACTACCTTGATCCATGGTGACCACAGTGCTGTGGGAGACACCACTACCTTGATCCATGGTGACCACGGCGCAATGGGGGACACCACTACCTTGATCCCTGGTGACCACGGTGCTATGGGGGACACCACTACCTTGATCCATGGTGACCACGGTGCTATGGGGGACACCACACCTTGATCCATGGTGACCACGGTGCTGTGGGGGACACCACTACCTTGATCCATGGTGACCACGGCGCAATGGGGGACACCACTACCTTGATCCATGGTGACCACGGTGCTATGAGGGACACCACTACCTTGATCCATGGTGACCACGGTGCTATGGGGGACAACACTACCTTGATCCATGGTGACCACGGTGCTATGGGGGACACCACTACCTTGATCCATGGTGACCACGGTGCTATGAGGAACACCACTACCTTGATCCATGGTGACCACGGTGCTGTGGGGGACACCACTACCTTGATCCATGGTGACCACAGTGCTGTGGGGGACACCACTACCTTGATCCATGGTGACCACAGTGCTGTGGGAGACACCACTACCTTGATCCCTGGTGACCACGGTGCTATGGGGGACACCACTACCTTGATCCATGGTGACCACGGTGCTATAGGGGACAACACTACCTTGATCCATGGTGACCACGGTGCTATGGGGGACAACACTACCTTGATCCATGGTGACCACGGTGCTATAGGGGACAACACTACCTTGATCCATGGTGACCACGGTGCTATAGGGGACACCACTACCTTGATCCATGGTGACCACGGTGCTATAGGGGACAACACTACCTTGATGTCGAGCGGGGCGTTTCTCTCGGCCAGTCTGTATCCCGAGAACCGACTGAGAACATCATACGTCTGCTGACTCAGGTGGATACGCATCGCTGGAAACAAGATGGCGGCTCTCTAATAGTTATGACGTCAGGCGGCTACTATCTGTCGTCTGCATGCTAACTGCGATATTATGTAATTATATACCATGCATGTTATTAAGACGAAAATCGTAGATTTTCGTCTTATGTCGGTGTGTTCGGTTTGTCTGTCTGTCTGTCTGTCTGTCTGTGTGTCTGTCTGTCTGTGTGTCTGTCTGTCTGTCTGTAGACGCATTATCTGTCGAATGCCTAAAGATATCGTTCTCTTCTTTTACCAAAACATTCCGACAGCCAATCGACAGGTCAAGTTCGTGAATGGGCAATATAACTCAAAGGTCAAGGTCACGATGACGTCATACGTCCAAAACACATTTTCCGCTCTAGCTCTCCTAAGATAGTTCCCCATAGAGCCGCAATTAGTGTCAAAATACTCAGCTCCTCAAAATCTTTCGCGTTACTGACATCAGATTTGACGTAGGATAAAAAGTTTTCGCGCCACAGCCTCTTGAAAATTGCAAATTTTGGATTTTTTTTTTTTCTTATAAAGTTTGAGATATCGACTCCGCCTTCTGCACAGACAATGCCACGGCCCACCGTCAGGCTAAATTTGTAGATGGGCAATGTAGGTCAAAGGTTCAGGTCACAGGAATTTTTCAAACTTCTCTTAACCATTGAAAGATAGGACCAAAAAACGGAAACATCGCTATAACGTTCGCAGTTTCCATTTAATCACGCTGCAAATTATTTCACGTATTGAGCCCATTAGTACCTTCTATATGGTCTTTCATTTATGCAAATCGCCCAAATAGTTTTCCCGCCAAAATGCTCCTGTAGGGTCCCATGTTAAACTTTGGAAATTTTAGCGGGAAAATTATTTGGGCGATTTGCATCAATGAAAGACCACTCTGTCAGTAAGGCATGTACATAGTCGGCACTCGCTATATATATTCCAGTTGCACTTATCCCCAGATTTTCGTCTCCCTTCTCAAGCTACGCTTGACGTTCTCGTTATATATATTATTACGTATATTATGTACCATATATTCCATTAATTATATTATATACCATATATGCCATTACGTATATTATATGCTACATATACTTATATTACTACGATAATACTGGCAATTTTTGGGGATGAAAAGGTATGAATAATTATGAACGACACTATTCGGAATTGCTTGTAGAAGCACAGATACACGTGGTCTGTGTGACGTCACTCACGCTGTCCCCCCGACTCCATGGTCTGCGCGATCTGTACGGTGTTCCCGAAGAGACAGTAGCGCGGCATGGTGAGACCCACCACCCCAGCCACCGAGGGGCCGGTGTGCAGACCTGCAACGGGGTGGGAGGCGGGTAAAGGTACTGGCAGGGTAGGGTAATGATACTGGCAGGGCGAGATACTGGGGAGGTCGTGGTAAAGGTACTGGGAGGGCAGCGTAAAGGTACTGGAGAGGGCAGGGTAAAGGTACTGGCAAGGCTAGGTAACGGTACTGGGAGGGCAGGGTAAAGGTACTGGGAGGGCAGAGTAAAGGTACTGGAGAGGGCAGGGTAAAGGTCCTGGGAGGGCAGGGTAAAGGTACTGGGAGGGCAGGGTAAAGGTACTGGGAGGGCAGGGTAAAGGTACTAGGAGGGCAGGGTAAAGGTACTGGGAGGGCAGGGTAAAGGTACTGGGAGGGCAGGTAAAGGTACTGGGAGGGCAGGGTAAAGGTACTGGGAGGGCAGGGTAAAGGTACTAGGAGGGCAGGGTAAAGGTACTGGGAGGGCAGGGTAAAGGTACTGGGGAGGGCAGGGTAAAGGTACTGGGAGGGCAGGTAAAAGTACAGGGAGGGCAGGGTACAGGTACAGGGAGGGCAGGACAAAGGTACTGTGGAGGGCAGGGTAAAGGTACTGGGAGGGCAGGGTAAAGGTACTGGGGAGGACAGGGTAAAGGTACTGGGTAGGGCAGGGTAAAGGTACTGGGAGGGCAGGGTAAAGGTACTGGGAGGGCAGGGTAAAGGTACTGGGAGGACAGGGTAAAGGTACTGGGAGGGCAGGTAAAGGTACTGGGGAGGGCAGGGTAAAGGTACTGGGAGGGCAGGTAAAAGTACAGGGAGGGCAGGGTACAGGTACAGGGAGGGCAGGACAAAGGTACTGTGGAGGGCAGGGTAAAGGTACTGGGAGGCAGGGTAAAGGCACTGGAAGGGCAGGTAAAGGTACTGGGAGGGCAGGATAAAGGTACTGTGGAGGGCAGGGTAAAGGTACTGGGAGGGCAGGTAAAGGTACTGGGGAGGGCAAGGTAAAGGTACTGGGATGGCAGGGTAAAGGTACTGGGGAGGGCAGGGTAAAGGTACTGGGAGGGCAGGATAAAGGTACTGTGGAGGGCAGGTAAAGGTACTGGGGAGGACAGGGTAAAGGTACTGGGAGGGCAGGGTAAAGATACTGGGAGGGCAGGGTAAAGGTACTGGGAGGGCAGGTAAAGGTACTGGGAGGGCAGGATAAAGGTACTCTGGAGGGCAGGATAAAGGTACTGGGAGGGCAGGGTAAAGGTATTGGGAGGGCAGGTAAAGGTACTGGGAGGGCAGGTAAAGGTACTGGGAGGGCAGGATAAAGGTACTGGGAGGGCAGGTAAAGGTACTGGGAGGGCAGGATAAAGGTACTGGAAGGGCAGGTAAAGGTACTGGGAGGGCAGGATAAAGGTACTGGAAGGGCAGGTAAAGGTACTGGGAGGGCAGGATAAAGGTACTGGAAGGGCAGGTAAAGGTACTGGGAGGGCAGGATAAAGGTACTGTGGAGGGCAGGGTAAAGGTACTGGGAGGGCAGGGTAAAGGTACTGGGAGGGCAGGGTAAAGGTACTGGGGAGGACAGGGTAAAGGTACTGGGAGGGCAGGATAAAGGTACTGTGGAGGGCAGGGTAAAGGTACTGGGGAGGGCAAGGTAAAGGTACTGGGATGGCAGGGTAAAGGTACTGGGGAGGACAGGGTAAAGGTACTGGGAGGGCAGGGTAAAGGTACTGGGGAGGGCAGGGTAAAGGTACTGGGAGGGCAGGGTAAAGATACTGGGAGGGCAGGGTAAAGGTACTGGGAGGGCAGGGTAAAGGTACTGGGGAGGGCAGGTAAAGGTACTGGGGAGGGCAGGGTAAAGGTACTGGGAGGGCAGGGTAAAGATACTGGGAGGGCAGGGTAAAGGTACTGGGAGGGCAGGTAAAGGTACTGGGAGGGCAGGATAAAGGTACTCTGGAGGGCAGGATAAAGGTACTGGGAGGGCAGGGTAAAGGTATTGGGAGGGCAGGTAAAGGTACTGGGAGGGCAGGTAAAGGTACTGGGAGGGCAGGATAAAGGTACTGGGAGGGCAGGTAAAGGTACTGGGAGGGCAGGATAAAGGTACTGGAAGGGCAGGTAAAGGTACTGGGAGGGCAGGATAAAGGTACTGGAAGGGCAGGTAAAGGTACTGGGAGGGCAGGATAAAGGTACTGGAAGGGCAGGTAAAGGTACTGGGAGGGCAGGATAAAGGTACTGTGGAGGGCAGGGTAAAGGTACTGGGAGGGCAGGGTAAAGGTACTGGGAGGGCAGGGTAAAGGTACTGGGGAGGACAGGGTAAAGGTACTGGGAGGGCAGGATAAAGGTACTGTGGAGGGCAGGGTAAAGGTACTGGGGAGGGCAAGGTAAAGGTACTGGGATGGCAGGGTAAAGGTACTGGGGAGGACAGGGTAAAGGTACTGGGAGGGCAGGGTAAAGGTACTGGGGAGGGCAGGGTAAAGGTACTGGGAGGGCAGGGTAAAGATACTGGGAGGGCAGGGTAAAGGTACTGGGAGGGCAGGTAAAGGTACTGGGAGGGCAGGATAAAGGTACTCTGGAGGGCAGGATAAAGGTACTGGGAGGGCAGGGTAAAGGTATTGGGAGGGCAGGTAAAGGTACTGGGAGGGCAGGTAAAGGTACTGGGAGGGCAGGATAAAGGTACTGGGAGGGCAGGTAAAGGTACTGGGAGGGCAGGATAAAGGTACTGTGGAGGGCAGGGTAAAGGTACTGGGAGGGCAGGTAAAGGTACTGGGAGGGCAGGATAAAGGTACTGTGGAGGGCAGGTAAAGGTACTGGGAGGGCAGGGTAAAGGTACTGGGAGGGCAGGGTAAAGGTACTGGGAGGGCAGGTAAAGGTACTGGGAAGGATTGTCCACTGAGAGGCCCATTGCTCCTGGGTGAGTCAACCTTCACCAACCGGTGTTGATATATACATTTACGTGTTAGTCAGTAACCTTACCCCGCCCCATCCTCACCGATCCGGAGCCTGAGCTGGTACCCCACCCCCGCCCCCCCATCCTTTGTCCTCCAGGCCCCGCCCCACCCTAACCGATCCGGAGCCTGAGCTGGTACCCCCCCCCACCCCCACCCCTTGTCGTCCAGGGCCCGTAAGTTCGAACGACGGGGGCCAAATATTCTACCCCACTCCATGCTAATATCCTATTATAGGGCGAAATATTTTGCCCCTGGTGTTTCGAACTTACGGGCCCAGACCTCGCCCCCTCACCGATCTCGAGCATGAGCTGGTACCCCCCCCCCCACCCTCTCCTTGTCCTCCAGACCCCGCCCCATCCTCACCGATCCGGAGCCTGAGCTGGTATCCCGGCTTATGGTCCACGGTGAAGGCCAGAACTTCAGACAGCAGATCCAGAGCGGCGTTGGCGATCTCCACGGCATGCTGGTCGCTGTTCCTCTCCGGAAGCCCACTTACCAACATGTAGGCGTCCCCAATGGTCTCCACCTGACACCGAGAGATACAAACAACATGTAGGCGTCCCCAATGGTCTCCACCTGACACCGAGAGATACAAACAACATGTAGGCGTCCCCAATGGTCTCCACCTCACACCGAGAGATACAAACAACATGGAGGCGTCCCCAATGGTCTCCACCTGACACCGAGAGATACAAACAACACGTAGGCGTCCCCAATGGTCTCCACCTGACACCGAGAGATACAAACAACATGTAGGCGTCTCCAATGGTCTCCACCTCACACCAAGAGATACAAACAACATGTAGGCGTCTCCAATGGTCTCCACCTGACACCGAGAGATACAAACAACATGTAGGCGTCCCCAATGGTCTCCACCTGACACCAAGAGATACAAACAACATGTAGGCGTCTCCAATGGTCTCCACCTGACACCAAGAGATACAAACAACATGTAGGCGTCCCCAATGGTCTCCACCTGACACCGAGAGATACAAACAACATGTAGGCGTCTCCAATGGTCTCCACCTGACACCGAGAGATACAAACAACACGTAGGCGTCCCCAATGGTCTCCTCCTGACACCACAAACTGTCGTAAGTGATTTAACGTACAAAGTCGAGTTTTGAATCTGACTGTTCAGAATTATCATATATATATAATAACAATGCGCGTGTATCCGTATGTACGCTGTATGGAAGCGTCCTGACGCCACAGTCACGTGACTCACCTTGTACACGTCGTGTTTGTCTATGGCGGAGTCGAAGACCGTGTAGAGTTTGTTGAGGAGCTTGACGACCTGCATGGGGGTACTCTCTGAAGACAGCTTGGTGAACTGCACGATGTCAGAGAAGTACAGCGTCACGTGGTCAAACGACTCCGCCGGCACAGTATTTCCGGTTTTCAAAGCCTCGGCCACGGGTCTAAAATACGGATAAAGATTATGTCAAATAAAAGCGATAAAATGGCGATAGCGGCAGGGGACCTAAGGTTTAAATAGGAATAAAGTAACATCCATATGAACAACGTGATACCCGCTGCTGAAGTACAGCTTTGCACGAGTTTCCTTTTGACATCTCAGAATTTTATTTAAAAAAAAAGAAAAACAATTTGCAATCGTTATAACGGTGAAACTGACAATTCAGATGGAGAGAGCTCTTTATTGATGCCAACTCCCCGCCCTCTAGCTTCACCACCACCCCGTATTTTTTTTTTGCTGGAGGATTTATTTGTACCTCTACGCTACCAAGACAAGGTATGGATAGCCACAGCAAATGATATATCTGTGGATACGTTTTTCGTTTTCCTCTTAGTCTGTTTATTATTTTTATTATTGTTGGTAGCGTTTCATACTGTTTAATACTTCTCGATATTTATAAATTGTGCCAAGGTGACCATTTGCACATGCATACGTTTGCTGGAAACCTGGTGAAATAAATGACAAAAAAGAAGAGGGAGGCGATCTAGCTGTGGGTTACCTCGGCAGCATCCTGTAGAGCAGTCTCTCTGACCGCTTCTTCTCCTCCTCAACCTGTCCCGTGTACTCCAGCACCACGTCCTCCAGGTGGTTAGAGTATCGCTCCATCATCTTGATCATGTTGTCCATCACGTTGGCAGATCTGTATGGAAGGAGATCGTATTATAACATGATTTGTCATTTATTTATGTAGTTATTTATTCTTTATTTATTTTTTTATTTTTTTTATTACCATGTGGGTATGTATGGTATGTATGTATGGGGGGGGGGGGGGGGGGTGGGGTCAGGCTTATAATGCAGCGCACCGCTGTCGTTACCAACTCATACAGCTCATAATTATACTCCTAGCATAATATCTTATGCAAGTAACCCCATCCACATAACACACAAATAATGATAATACATGATCTTCTGCCATGTATAAAGGCTGATGAATATACTGCTGAATCTCCCACCACATTGACACGTGGTCAACAACCCGGATTTGCCCATGGCCCAGTGCCCACTTCCGGTCTGGGTTTGCTGGGTACACCACGCAGCCTACTTGAAGGGGTTAATCCGCTGGAGGTCCCTGAGGACGGTGGAGACGCTGGGTCGGTCCGCCGCCTTCTCCGCCCACCCCACCCGGATCACCGTCAGCATCCGATCCGGAGCCCTGCCCTTGACCTCTGTTAGCGGGGGCCGGAATGGCTTCTGCTCCCCGGTCGGCTGGGCTCTCACACGCTGGATGATTTCTGTGGATGGTTATCAGCATTGGGGATAAAGACACGACACGTTTGGCAGTGGTCATTAGTTTAATGTACAGGTTTTCTATATTGGTTCTATTAAAGTTGAATATCGAGTTCTCTCCCGCCAAAACTAAGCCCAGGCGAAATTTATATCAAAATTTGCAGAAAACTCGATTGTTTTATTCAATAAATTCAGAAACCTGATAAACATCGCCGTTTCGTCTGTGATATGGCAAACGTGTCTATCCTGGGACACCACAGAACTCTATAGAGGCACTGCTACTTATAATAAAGCATCGCGAAGCACATACACTGATGTCATTTACCACTAAGTTGAAAACTTGTGGTAAATTGAAATCACGGGCAAGGCTAAGAGACTCTATTCGGCAGTCTGGCATAGGTAGAGTATAGACCAAAAAAAACCTGAATGATTAAAGGACTAATTTTTATTTTTATTTTGACCGCTTTAGTTTTGGCGGGAAAGAGCTCGATATGCAACTTTAAGGGTGGAAGGGCGCCAGCATAATTATCATAATCAGGTTTGGGAATAATGGCAGTCGGATACGTCAATCTAGGACATCGCTGTGAAGACCGGCAAGCTGTGCCGGTCACAGCTAGGCTGATTCAGTCACAAGCGCAAATACCGCGTAATGAATAGGCATTTTTAATCACATTAAGTAAGCTTCAAATCCATCACTTCAGGCAGATGCCAACCAACCACCATGTCAATCGTTATTATAGGCATTTTGGCAATTTTACGTTATATTATGCAACAGAAATATATTTCAAAGACCTCTGTGAAGGGGATGGGGGGGGGGGGATGAAACATGCACCAAAGCTAGATGTTCGGGCCTGGATTCGAACCCATGACCTATTGAACTGTGGTCTAGTGCGCTAACCACTACACCAGAGAGGCACCCTATTTCTGTTGAGGGAGGAGAGCACGTATTATACGAGTATTTATAACAATATTTGAGTCAGCCTGGTAGGTGCTCACGTGTATGTAGCCATAAGTCACTAATTTTGCTTCATTCCCCTATGTGCTTACACCACCGGTAGCCTCACCCATAGGTTCCATATCGTCATCCACCTCACTGTACGGACTATTTCTCGCGAAGATCTCCTTCAGTATTACTGCGCCGGCGTAAAGGTCTGCTTCTGGCGACCGCTGCACCAGCGTCTGCGGCTGAGATCCCTCGGCGTTCCTCTCCTCCTCTTGACGAAGTAGTTCCGGAGCGGTCCAGAAGCGCTCTAAGATCAAAACAATCATTATAGGGGCGGATCTAGAAATTTTGAGGAGGGGGGGCGGGGTTACTCTTGAAAACTTGCGACCGGGGGGGGGGGAGCTCGGAAAACCCGACTTTTACAGTGCAAGCTCCAGTGCCCAAGGGGGTGGGGTCGCAACCCCCCTAACCCCCTCCCCTACCCTCCCCGCCCCTGCGTTATTATAGTGACATGTATGATACCCATGCATATAGTAAATCTGAACTGTGGCAAATACGTCATATATTCGCATTACTATGCAGAGATATATTTAATATAAGTTACGTGTATATCGCAATAGATAAGTATGTACTATACAGACATACATATTAAATTAACTTTTATTAGCTATTAAAGCAGCCTACATACATGCGCCATCTTAGATTTTTCATATTTTAGTACTAAGTACTAAAGATTAAAGGTATATCAAAATTATGATTCATATATGTTTTATAGCTCGTTGAATCTGTAAAACAACAACTTCAACATAAATTGCGCGGACTAGTTTATCGCACGCAGACGTCCTAGCGAGCCGCGGTCGACATCACACAGAATACCGAACAGCGAACAGGCGCGCAGGGATATAAAGCCGGCCACCAACTTCTGCTCCGCATGGAGAAGCTTGAGATTGGCAATATAAAAATTTGACATGGAGAAGCTTGAGATTGGCAATATAAAAATTATAGAATATATTGCTTTAACTAGAACAGTATGTTACAGTCTTATACGAAACTTAACTATTCTGCAGTAGATTAGATCTATACCATACAAACTCTATTCTAATCTTGCTCAGCTATGGCTGACTGTACGGAAGTATTTGTTTTCAATACATAAAGATCTACCGAAGGCCATAGCTGAAGAGCATATATAACGACCATACTTCACTCACGAGAGTAACGCTTGTCATCCGAGACATCCGGGTTCTCTTGCGCCCCCTGGCGGAAGTTAAACAGACCATAGTCGCACAGCTTGCAGACCCAGCGCCCGTCTATGACGCAGTTACTGCTCTTGAGACTGCCGTGGACTTTAAGTGGACTGTCGTGCAGATACTTCAGGCCCTGGGTGTCAAGTAAAACACCGACATTAAAGTTCATCATACAGCAATATTCATATTGAGAAACTGTCAATATGCTTTGAATGGAAATTTAGATTTAAATTCAGATTCTTATTGTAGAATGACACTCACATATTGGACACAATAAGTAAAAGATATATGGCTAAGTCATTTTCTTGTGGCCAAACTGGTGCATCTCGGGTAGGAAAGTGAAGCTATTCTTGTGTACTACGTCATCAAGACATCAAATTAACTATATAACCTTAAGCAGGTTGGTTGTGGGCGGTGTGGGGCTAACCTTGAAGATATCGATGGCCAGGGAGAACTTGAACATGTCGTCCAGCTTGATGTCATCGTTGTAGATGACGTCCTGCGTCGGGCAGTGTGTCAGATGGGTCACCGAGGGACAGGAGCCGCAAGGAGACATTGTATCACAGAGATAACACGGGTATTTTATAGCTATGGTTAAAAATACTGAGATGGTCTCTCTCACAGGTGAATTGGACCCTATATATTTGAGATGGTCCCTGAGAGCAAGGCTACCGTAACGTTTAAATCCCTGCAAAGTTACTTGTTTTTCTAAAGTTTAAAGCCACAAACAGATGCAGAGGTTCCCATGTCCTTGGCTTCTTTAAATCTGGAGTCACAAGGGTTAAATCTGGCCGCCTCCATTGGCTACTGGGTCTCCTGGCTGTCTAGGGCCACACGGTGTTGTATTCTCAGATATTTAGGATACAGTTGGCTTCTGAATCCAGACATGGCTTCATAGAATGCAGTAGCCACGCTATGCTGTTTCGATAATTAAGTCGTGAAACATACATCGAATTTACGTCATCCATCGTTATCATTTACATCAAATATGTGATAGAGAAGTGACAAGTTAAAATGTGGCAAAAAAATAAGAGATATTGGTCCTAAAGACCTTGATATATACGTTGCATTATAACACGTAGGGGAGGGTAGAGGTGGGTAGAGGTAGGGATGGGTGGAGATAGGGGTGGGTGAGCTATTGGAGGGTAGAGAGGGTGGAGCCAGGGGAGGGTAGAGGTGGGCAGAGGGTGGAGGTAAGGGTGGGTGGAGGAGGGTGGAGGTAGGGGAGGGTGGAGGTAGGGGAGGGTGGAGGAGGGTGGAGGTAGGGGAGGGTGGAGGTAAGGGTGGGTGGAGGAGGGTGGAGGTAGGGGAGGGTGGAGGTAGGGGAGGGTGGAGGAGGGTGGAGGTAGGGGAGGGTGGAGGTAGGGGAGGGTGGAGGAGGGTGGAGGTAGGGGAGGGTGGAGGTAAGGGTGGGTGGAGGAGGGTGGAGGTAGGGGAGGGTGGAGGTAGGGGTGGGTGGAGGAGAGTGGAGGTAGGGGAGGGTGGAGTTGTGGCAGGGGTAGGGGAGGTGGAGGTGTGGCACGGGTAGGGGAGGGTGGAGGTGTGGCACGGGTAGGGGAGGTGGAGGTGTGGCACGGGTAGGGGAGGGTGGAGGTGTGGCACGGGTAGGGGTGGGTGGAGGAGGGTGGGGATAGGGGATGGTGGAGCTTTTGCCGCGGGTAGGGGTGAGTGGAGGAGGGTGGGGGTAGGGGTGGGTGGAGGTGTGGCACGGGTAGGGGTAGGTGGAGGTGCGGCACGGGTAGGGGATGGCGGAGGTTGCGCCTCGGGTAGGGGAGGGTGGAGGTTGCGGCACGGGTAGGGGTGGGTGGAGGTGCGGCACGGGTAGGGGTGGGTGGAGGCGTGGCACGGGTAGGGGAGGGTGGAGGTGTGGCACGGGTAGGGGTGGGTGGAGGTGCGACACGGGTAGGGTACCTGTAGGCTGCCTTTAGTGCAGTACTCCCACACTTCCATCACGTCAGATTGGTCCACAATGGCGCCGATAAAAGTCGCCAGGTTACTGTGCTTAGCGTCCGTCATCTTGAAACAACGAACACGACGATTACATTGTGGAAAATTCTGACGAGTCACCGACTGTCTTTCTAAGAACTAAAACGCTACACAAGACAGCGTAGTATAAACAATGGAACCACCTGTAACAAACACTTGGATAACTGACAAACAAATATGCCTACATGTATTAAGTGGTTTGATGTGACCTAAGCAATGAGGTTGACCCGCTCCCTAACCGCCCACTAGCGACGGGGGGGGGGGGGGGGAGCCATTACAAATCGTACGTCAAATTGATGTCCAATATATTTAATAAATTAATCAATTATATATATATGGAAAACATGGCACACACTTGATTCCATGTGAAAGTCTCAAGATCTCTTATATGGCGCCATGCTCTGGAATCTACACTTGGCGGTTACCATGTATATTACATCTTTAAACCCAACAGGAATGCCCCCCTTCCCCTGCCCCCGCCCCTTCCCATGTGGATCTGCCAGTGTCCCAGTGGGGGTCACGTGTGTGGGCTCCAGGTTTGACGTAATGCCAGATCTGTCGTAATACACAAGAACACAACACGCAGTCCATATGAATTGACTAGATCAATTTACTAGGTCTCACAATTGATAAACATTTGAATTGGCACTGCCATACGTGTAAAGTAGCGACAAAAATTAATAAGGTTACGGGTATACTCTACAAGTTGAAAAATGTACTTCCTCCACATATCTTAGTCACTATTTATAATTCTCTAATTCTGCCGCACCTATACTATTGCATACTTGCATGAGGTCACCAGATAGATAGACTAAGCAAACTTCAAAGGAAGGCAATTAGGATTATTACTAATAACAGATATATTTCTCACACAGAACCACTATTCAAGGAGTTAAAACAGCTAAAATTAAAGGACCTACATAAATTACAAGAACTTAAGTTTTATTATAAACTTGTTAACAACGATCTGCCATTATATTTCTATCGAGCCTGGACTTTCCGAAGAGTATACGACATACATAATTATAATACTAGACAAAAGCATACCTTTCACATCCCCAGAACAAACCATAAGTTTGCCGATCATTGCATTAGACACAACCTACTAACCGTAATGAATGACACTCCACAGATCATATTAGACAAAGCAACATCACATTGTTTAAAGGGATTTACGCAATACATAAAAAATACGATCATCGATTCATACTCCTATGAATGTAACATCCTTCACTGCTACACATGTAATCAACTAAAGTTATAACTGGCATACAGCGGCCCATAGTATACCTACTTATCTACAATACAATTCCATGTTTTAGCCATTAAATCCCTGTATTGTGACACATTTGTTCTATTTGTTTGTTTGTGTTTTTTTTTTTGGGTTATCTATTTATTTTTTATTTGTTTAGGTGGCTCCCATGCTAGCGACTAACCGTCTTAATGGGAGTCTCCTCAACTAATGCCAATGAATTTTTGTCTTGTCATTAGGTATTATTCATTGTATTTCTTGTATGTTTCTTTTTGGCATGTTGAAATAAACACCATTACTGAGTTGAGTCACGTGATGCAAATTTATTAGAAAATTAATTCTTAGCTTACTTAATAGTTTATAATATGATGCATCGTTCGGGCAGAAAACAGGAATGTAAGGTGTTAACAAATAAGTGATAACTATCAAATTTCATGCCGCTTCCAGCATGGTTCGTGACAAATAGTTCACTTTGCAAGCCCTTCGTCTGCTTAAGGGATTTTCACACTCAGCTTTTCACACAATACTACGATGCTAACGAGTTAACTGCCTAGGGTATAATAGTGAAGCAATAACAACTGATACATATAAGGTCACATTTGGAAATGGAGCTGCTCATTTTGCTCTAGGCTCCAACATCAGCTGATTACGACAGATCTGGCATTGCGTCAAACCTGGAGTGCACACACGTGTGTCTGCTGAGGGGGGGGGGGGCACTCACCCGCCGCATCTCGAGCAGCTGTTCCCGGTCCAGCTTGACGCGTGGCTTGTTCACCGCCTTGATGGTTACCGTCGCGCCCCGGTAGGTGGCGGTGTTGACGAACACCTGGTTCTCGCCCTCCACGGTCAGCACGCTCCCAGCCCCCGTGCTGCCTGTCCCCAGCAGCTCCCGGGCCGAGCCCCCCTGCCGCACCAGGGGGTCCGCCCCCGGGCGGCCGAGGGTCTGGGCGGCAGGCACCCTCAGGGCCGAGGACCCCCCGAGGCTGTGACCCCCAAGGCCCGAGCACTGAGAGTGGCGGAGGCTAGAGGCGCGAGATAGGCACATCAGCTGCAAGCAGAGATATTACCGTAATCCCCGATGAAGAACGCCCATTAGTCACGTGCCCTGGAAGCTTTGGTCATGTGACTGGGATATCATCCAATGAATATTCATCCCCTAATCCCAGTCACGTGGTCTTACGTCTTTATTGCGCCCAACGTCACGTGGTGTGATGCCCGTATTAGGTAACTAACATGTGGTTTATCCAATCAAAAAAACGATTACACATTATTACATATCTTTGCAATTGAGATGATGCTCAATATACTGAAACAAATGTACCCTGCAATCAAAGCCATCTGAATCGGGGTAGGGCAAAGGAAATGCACTTTTCACTTTCCCTTATCGTGGAGAGTAGGTATTATTTGTTTTGAGAGGGTTCCGCAATAAAGCCCCCCCCCTCAGCCCCCATGTCACCTCGAAACGGAAGTGGTATTTCCCCTGGGCCTCCATGTCGCCACTCCCCACACCTCCAGTCACCAATTTTAAAATATTTTCAGTTTTGTCTTTTTCATCAGAATTGTCTGCTCTGGGCATCCCGGAGCACACAGTGACCACCCTCCCCCCCTCCCCCACCAGAATATAATAGCGCCCCCCCTCCCCCCGGGGGTCTATGCAAGCCACATATACCGTGCTAGCGTCGTCTTTCTTCTTTGACGTATCAAGTTCATTGCGGTCAATTTTCCAGACCATTTGTTTCAGGCTTTCTTCAAACTGCATTCGTCTAAACAAAGCAAAATACTGTCAGTGAATTGCAAATCTAGTAATAAAATCAAGTACAATGCCCTGCTGATCCAGTCGCACATTTGTTTTTATAAAATAAGTCATTAAATATATATATAAAATAAATATATTTAAAGCAATACAAATCTGAGATACTTTCAATCTAGGTGATGGATTTACCTGACCAGGAAGAAGATGATGATGGCCAGTACAATGAGTATCAGGATACTCACTGGGATACCCACGTATATCCCCAAGTCTGAAACGAATAGCGAGAATACAAAACTATATATCCTAGTGAGTGTACGACATGATTCACAGTGTCTAATCACCGAGTATCTATCTAAAGAACAACTAATATATGTGTGTTAATACCTGTATATAAAGTATACGATGTACTTCATTCTTGTTCAAGATGAGTTTCATGTCGGTTTCGTAGTAGTTTTCACTCGCACTTAATTAATATTATTAGAGTTATTGGGATCACTAAATCGAAATGTCGATCTGTCAGCTTTGGTTTAGGTTGTGCTGGCACTAAACTACAGTGTTGGATGTGAACAGACCTGGGCAGTTCTCTCCCTCGAACCCACACGCAGGCACGGCCAGCGGGGCGTTGGCATTTCCGGTTGACCCGTCACCCCACGTGATGTCCACGACGTCAGTGATGGTCTGGGAAAGGAAAACAATATCTCAAAGAACGATTATTCCTCAAGTACTTCATTGCAAGCGCTCACATTGCTGATGGCTATGCTACAAGGTCACCTTATGACCTTGTAGATCAGCTGTTGTTAATGAGGCCACTGACACTCACGGCTTGCACCTGGCCGTTCAATAGACCACTGACACTCACGGCTTGCACCTGGCCCTTCATTAGACCACTAACACTCACGGCTTGCACCTGGCCCTTCATTAGACCACTGACACTCACGGCTTGCACCTGGCCCTTCATTCGACAACTGACACTCACGCCTTGTACCTGGCCCTTCATTAGACCACTAACACTCAAGGCTTGCACCTGGCCTTTCATTAGACCACTGACACTCACGGCTTGCACCTGGCCCTTCATTAGACCACTGACACTCACGGCTTGCACCTGGCCCTTCATTAGACCACTGACACTCACGGCTTGCACCTGGCCGTTCCGGATGGCCGCCTCCGTGTGCTGGGACACCCGGAAACTGCCGTCAGGACCCAGATCCAGAAGCCAGAAGTCCGGACGCCGATCTGCCTTGTCGTCCAGCAGGATCGGTGATGTGGCCCACTCTGGAACAGTCAGATGGGTGTCCAGAGACTGGGGACAGACAGGCTACCATAGTGATCTGGGTGAGGGGGCTTTAGGGTAATAGTACCCCGCTAACATGGCCCGCGCCTCAGAGATGTTAGTGACAGTCGTGCATATTTAATGCACAATGTGCAATATATACATTCTATGCAAGGGTAGTATACATTGATATTGTCCTCATGAGAGCAAAGGGTCTATTACCGATATTAAATATTACACAACTAAAACAAAGCCCATACCAGAAAGATGTTAGTTAAAAATCAATTTTGCCACAGGTAAGAGAAATACATAGATTAACGAGCTTTGGAATCACGTGATGCTGAAACGTTTCCAATTTGTATATTAAATTACTCATGGGACCAACAAAGGTAAAATTTAACAACGTGTGGGGTAACCATGTTATGTTTATGACCCGTCTACTCATTTCTTAAATCCGACTAATTAACTGTCCAGTTTCCCCTCCCTCAATCCCTCCCCCTCCCCCGCTCTCTGTCCCTCCCCCCCCGCTCTCTGTCCCTTTCTTTCCCTCTCCCTCGCTCCTTCTCCTACTTTCGCTTCACCCCTCTCCGTCCCTCCATTTCTTTCTCTCTCCCTTCTCTCCCTCCATTTGTCGTCCTCCATCTTTGTTTCACTCTCTCTCCCTGTCTGTCCACGTCCCCCCTCCCACCTCCACTCACCGCTGCCAGAGAAGACTCTGTTGCGAGCACGTGACAGGAAGAGCGTCCCGTTCCCGGCATCCTCTCCGGCATCCGCCATTTCCTGCACGATGGTGGCGTACAGCCGGACGCTGTCGTACAGGTAGGGAGAGTAGTTGTCGCTCTGTAAGGAGAACACCTAGTGGTACTCAAACCAAGCCAACATTGGCATAGTATACAAAGATGACTGTAGGCACATAATTAAATATTCTGGGATCACATATCATTTGATCCCCTGAGAAACTTTTTTACATGAAAATTATGTATTTATGTCCTAGGTGTATAGGTGAAATTATATTGTACGCAACTAACAAAGGACATGTTGTAAACTATGTTATGGTCCGAGAAAGTGTTTTTTTTGTATACAACGTTGACCACTGTAACCGTTAACCAACAATTTAAACATCATTTCTTTTCTGGGGTTCCCCTGAAAGGGATGCCATCGGGCAGGGTCACCTCGAACAAGAAAAAAAACATATATACACACAGACCTAATGTTACACAGAACGAAACGGAACCAAATATAATACGAAATTAACGATATAAGTTTGTGACTCGTGACTAGAACGCAGTTATTCGCATGTAAGGGGGAAATTTAAACCTATTCGATGCTACAACATAGTCTTGTATAAAACCAAGTTGTCCTTGTCGGAGAATGTCACATCATGGGACCCATTAAGTAGGACGGGTTCCAAAATGAATTATCCACATTCGGATGTCCCTGTCGTGTTTTGCCTTTTACTACAACAAATTCACGTACACTTCTTACACGCAATTGCTTTATAATTCACATTACACCAGACAATCTGTCCCGTACATTGGTAAAAACTGTATACGTCAATACGGCCTGTAGTAAGGTGGGATCGGGTTGGTCAAGGATTAATGGGACAGGCTTGTTGTGAGGTCTGACAACCCGTCTACCGGTGTCGGTGAAAGACCCCCGGGACAGGTGTGTTGTGAGGTCTGTGGTGTGGGGTATGACCCGCCTACCGGTGTCGGTGAGAGACCCCCGGGACAGGTGTGTTGTGAGGTCTGTGGTGTGGGGTATGACCCGCCTACCGGTGTCGGTGAGAGACCCCCGGGACAGGTGTGTTGTGAGGTCTGAGTTGTGGGGTATGACCCGGCTACCGGTGTCGGTGAGAGACCCCCGGGACAGGTGTGTTGTGAGGCCTGTGGTGTGGGGTATGACCCGCCTACCGGTGTCGGTGAGAGACCCCCGGGACAGGTGTGTTGTGAGGCCTGTGGTGTGGGGTATGACTCGCCTACCGGTGTCGGTGAGAGACCCCCGGGACAGGTGTGTTGTGAGGCCTGTGGTGTGGGGTATGACCCGCCTACCGGTGTCGGTGAGAGACCCCCGGGACAGGTGTGTTGTGAGGTCTGTGGTGTGGGGTATGACCCGCCTACCGGTGTCGGTGAGAGACCCCCGGGACAGGTGTGTTATGAGGCCTGTGGTGTGGGGTATGACCCGCCTACCGGTGTCGGTGAGAGACCCCCGGGACAGGTGTGTTGTGAGGCCTGTGGTGTGGGGTATGACCCGCCTACCGGTGTCGGTGAGAGACCCCCGGGACAGGTGTGTTGTGAGGCCTGTGGTGTGGGGTATGACCCGCCTACCGGTGTCGGTGAGAGACCCCCGGGACAGGTGTGTTGTGAGGCCTGTGGTGTGGGGTATGACCCGCCTACCGGTGTCGGTGAGAGACCCCCGGGACAGGTGTGTTGTGAGGCCTGTGGTGTGGGGTATGACCCGCCTACCGGTGTCGGTGAGAGACCCCGGGACAGGTGTGTTATGAGGCCTGTGGTGTGGGGTATGACCCGCCTACCGGTGTCGGTGAGAGACCCCCGGGACAGGTGTGTTGTGAGGCCTGTGGTGTGGGGTATGACCCGCCTACCGGTGTCGGTGAGAGACCCCGGGACAGGTGTGTTGTGAGGCCTGTGGTGTGGGGTATGACCCGCCTACCGGTGTCGGTGAGAGACCCCGGGACAGGTGTGTTGTGCGGCCTGTGGTTTGGGGTATGACCCGCCTACCGGTGTCGGTGAGAGACCCCCGGGACAGGTGTGTTGTGAGGCCTGTGGTGTGGGGTATGACCTGCCTACCGGTGTCGGTGAGAGACCCCGGGACAGGTGTGTTGTGAGGTCTGTGGTGTGGGTTATGACCCGCCTACCGGTGTCGGTGACAGACCCCCGGGACAGGTGTGTTGGGAGGTCTGTGGTGTGGGGTATGACCCGCCTACCGGTGTCAGTGAGAGACCCGCGGGACAGGTGTGTTGTGAGGCCTGTGGTGTGGGGTATGACCCGCCTACCGGTGTCGGTGAGAGACCCGCGGGACAGGTGTGTTGTGAGGCCTGTGGTGTGGGGTATGACCCGCCTACCGTTGTCGGTGAGAGACCCTCGGGACAGGTGTGTTGTGAGGTCTGTGGTGTGGGGTATGACACGCCTACCGGTGTCGGTGAGAGACCCCCGGGACAGGTGTGTTGTGAGGTCTGTGGTGTGGGGTATGACCCGCCTACCGGTGTCGGTGAGAGACCCCCGGGACAGGTGTGTTGTGAGACCTGTGGTGTGGGATATGACCCGCCTACCGGTGTCGGTGAGAGACCCCGGGACAGGTGTGTTGTGAGGTCTGTGGTGTGGGGTATGACCCGCCTACCGGTGTCGGTGAGAGACCCCCGGGACAGGTGTGTTGTGAGGCCTGTGGTGTGGGGTATGACCCGCCTACCGGTGTCGGTGAGAGACCCCCGGGACAGGTGTGTTGTGAGGTCTGTGGTGTGGGGTATGACCCGCCTACCGGTGTCGGTGAGAGACCCCCGAGACAGGTGTGTTGTGAGGCCTGTGGTGTGGGGTATGACCCGCCTACCGGTGTCGGTGAGAGACCCCCGGCACAGGTGTGTTGTGAGGTCTGTGGTGTGAGGTATGACCGCCTACCGGTGTCGGTGAGAGACCCCCGGGACAGGTGTGTTGTGAGGCCTGTGGTGTGGGGTATGACCCGCCTACCGGTGTCGGTGAGAGACCCCTGGGACAGGTGTGTTGTGAGGTCTGTGGTGTGGGGTATGACCCGCCTACCGGTGTCGGTGAGAGAACCCCGGGACAGGTGTGTTGTGCGGCCTGTGGTGTGGGGTATGACCCGCCTACCGGTGTCGGTGAGAGACCCCCGGGACAGGTGTGTTGTGAGGTCTGTGGTGTGGGGTATGACCCGCCTACCGGTGTCGGTGAGAGACCCCCGAGACAGGTGTGTTGTGAGGCCTGTGGTGTGGGGTATGACCGGCCTACCGGTGTCGGTGAGAGACCCCCGGGAGAGGTGTGTTGTGAGGCCTGTGGTGTGGGGTATGACCCGCCTACCGGCGTCGGTGAGAGACCCCCGGGACAGGTGTGTTATGAGGTCTGTGGTGTGGGGTATGACCCGAATACCGGTGTCGGTGAGAGACCCCCGGGACAGCTGTGTTTTGCGGCCTGTGGTGTGGGGTATGACCCGCCTACCGGTGTCGGTGAGAGACCCCCGGGACAGGTGTGTTGTGAGGCCTGTGGTGTGGGGTATGACCCGCCTACCGGTGTCGGTGAGAGACCCCCGGGTCAGGTGTGTTGTGAGGCCTGTGGTGTGGGGTATGACCCGCCTACCGGTGTCGGTGAGAGACCTTCGGGACAGGTGTGTTGTGAGGTCTGTGGTGTGGGGTATGACCCGCCTACCGGTGTCGGTGAGAGACCCCCGGGACAGGTGTGTTGTGCGGTCTGTGGTGTGGGGTATGACCCGCCTACCGGTGTCGGTGAGAGACCCCCGGCACAGGTGTATTGTGAGGTCTGTGGTGTGGGGTATGACCCGCCTACCGGTGTCGGTGAGAGACCCCCGGGACAGGTGTGTTGTGAGGCCTGTGGTGTGGGATATGACCCGCCTACCGGTGTCGGTGAGAGACCCCGGGACAGGTGTGTTGTGAGGTCTGTGGTGTGGGGTATGACCCGCCTACCGGTGTCGGTGAGAGACCCCCGGGACAGGTGTGTTGTGCGGCCTGTGGTGTGGGGTATGACCCGCCTACCGGTGTCGGTGAGAGACCCCCGGGACAGGTGTGTTGTGAGGTCTGTGGTGTGGGGTATGACCCGCCTACCGGTGTCGGTGAGAGACCCCCGAGACAGGTGTGTTGTGAGGCCTGTGGTGTGGGGTATGACCCGCCTACCGGTGTCGGTGAGAGACCCCCGGCACAGGTGTGTTGTGAGGTCTGTGGTGTGGGGTATGACCCGCCTACCGGTGTCGGTGAGAGACCCCCGGGACAGGTGTGTTGTGAGGCCTGTGGTGTGGGGTATGACCCGCCTACCGGTGTCGGTGAGAGACCCCTGGGACAGGTGTGTTGTGAGGTCTGTGGTGTGGGGTATGACCCGCCTACCGGTGTCGGTGAGAGAACCCCGGGACAGGTGTGTTGTGCGGCCTGTGGTGTGGGGTATGACCCGCCTACCGGTGTCGGTGAGAGACCCCCGGGACAGGTGTGTTGTGAGGTCTGTGGTGTGGGGTATGACCCGCCTACCGGTGTCGGTGAGAGACCCCCGAGACAGGTGTGTTGTGAGGCCTGTGGTGTGGGGTATGACCGCCTACCGGTGTCGGTGAGAGACCCCCGGGACAGGTGTGTTGTGAGGCCTGTGGTGTGGGGTATGACCCGCCTACCGGTGTCGGCGAGAGACCCCCGGGACAGGTGTGTTGTGAGCCCTGTGGTGTGGGTACGACCCGCCTACCGGTGTCGGTGAGAGACCCCCGGGACAGGTGTGTTGTGAGGCCTGTGGTGTGGGGTATGACCCGCCTACCGGTGTCGGTGAGAGACCTTCGGGACAGGTGTGTTGTGAGGTCTGTGGTGTGGGGTATGACCCGCCTACCGGTGTCGGTGAGAGACCCCCGGGACAGGTGTGTTGTGCGGTCTGTGGTGTGGGGTATGACCCGCCTACCGGTGTCGGTGAGAGACCCCCGGGACAGGTGTGTTGTGAGGCCTGTGGTGTGGGGTATGACCCGCCTACCGCTGTCGGTGAGAGACCCCCGGGACAGGTGTGTTGTGAGGCCTGTGGTGTGGGGTATGACCCGCCTACCGGTGTCGGTGAGAGACCCCCGGGACAGGTGTGTTGTGAGGTCTGTGGTGTGGGATATGACCCGCCTACCGGTGTCGGTGAGAGACCCCCGAGACAGGTGTGTTGTGCGGCCTGTGGTGTGGGGTATGACCCGCCTACCGGTGTCGGTGAGAGACCCCCGGGACAGGTGTGTTGTGAGGTCTGTGGTGTGGGGTATGACCCGCCTACCGGTGTCGGTGAGAGACCCCCGGGACAGGTGTGTTGTGAGGCCTGTGGTGTGGGGTATGACCCGCCTACCGGTGTCGGTGAGAGACCCCCGGGACAGGTGTGTTGTGAGGCCTGTGGTGTGGGGTATGACCCGCCTACCGGTGTCGGTGAGAGACCCCCGGGACAGGTGTGTTGTGAGGCCTGTGGTGTGGGGTATGACCCGCCTACCGGTGTCGGTGAGAGACCCGCGGGACAGGTGTGTTGTGAGGTCTGTGGTGTGGGGTATGACCCGCCTACCGGTGTCGGTGAGAGACCCCCGGGACAGGTGTGTTGTGAGGCCTGTGGTGTGGGGTATGACCCGCCTACCGGTGTCGGTGAGAGACCCCCGGGACAGGTGTGTTGTGAGGCCTGTGGTGTGGGGTATGTCCCGCCTACCGGTGTCGGTGAGAGACCCCCGGGACAGGTGTGTTGTGAGGTCTGTGGTGTGGGGTATGACCCGCCTACCGGTGTCGGTGAGAGACCCCCGAGACAGGAGTGTTGTAATGCCTGTGGTGTGGGGTATGACCCGCCTACCGGTGTCGGTGAGAGACCCCCGAGACAGGTGTGTTGTGAGGCCTGTGGTGTGGGGTATGAACCGCCTACCGGTGTCGGTGAGAGACCCCCGGGGAAGGTGTGTTGTGAGGCCTGTGGTGTGGGGTATGACCCGCCTACCGGTGTCGGTGAGAGACCCCCGGGACAGGTGTGTTGTGAGGCCTGTGGTGTGGGGTATGACCCGCCTACCGGTGTCGGTGAGAGACCCCCGGGACAGGTGTGTTGTGAGGTCTGTGGTGTGGGGTATGACCCGCCTACCGGTGTCGGTGAGAGACCCCCGGGACAGGTGTGTTGTGAGGTCTGTGGTGTGGGGTATGACCCGCCTACCGGTGTCGGTGAGAGACCCCCGGGACAGGTGTGTTGTGAGGCCTGTGGTGTGGGGTATGACCGGCCTACCGGTGTCGGTGAGAGACCCCCGGGAGAGGTGTGTTGTGAGGCCTGTGGTGTGGGGTATGACCCGCCTACCGGTGTCGGTGAGACCCCGGGACAGGTGTGTTGTGAGGCCTGTGGTGTGGGGTATGACCCGCCTACCGGTGTCGGTGAGAGACCCCCGGGACAGGTGTGTTGTGAGGCCTGTGGTGTGGGTATGACCCGCCTACCGGTGTCGGTGAGAGACCCCCGGGACAGGTGTGTTATGAGGTCTGTGGTGTGGGGTATGACCCGCCTACCGGTGTCGGTGAGAGACCCCCGGGACAGGTGTGTTGTGAAGCCTGTGGTGTGGGGTATGACCCGCCTACCGGTGTCGGTGAGAGACCCCCGGGACAGGTGTGTTGTGAGGCCTGTGGTGTGGGATATGACCCGCCTACCGGTGTCGGTGAGAGCCCCCCGGGACAGGTGTGTTGTGAGGTCTGTGGTGTGGGGTATGACCCGCCTACCGGTGTCGGTGAGAGACCCCCGGGTCAGGTGTGTTGTGAGGCCTGTGGTGTGGGGTATGACCCGCCTACCGGTGTCGGTGAGAGACCCGCGGGACAGGTGTGTTGTGAGGCCTGTGGTGTGGGGTATGACCCGCCTACCGGTGTCGGTGAGAGACCCCCGGCACAGGTGTGTTGTGAGGCCTGTGGTGTGGGGTATGACCCGCCTACCGGTGTCGGTGAGAGACCCCCGGGACAGGTGTGTTGTGAAGCCTGTGGTGTGGGGTATGACCCGCCTACCGGTGTCGGTGAGAGACCCCCGAGACAGGTGTGTTGTGAGGTCTGTGGTGTGGGGTATGACCCGCCTACCGGTGTCGGTGAGAGACCCCCGGGAGAGGTGTGTTGTGAGGTCTGTGGTGTGGGGTATGACCCGCCTACCGGTGTCGGTGAGAGACCCCCGAGACAGGTGTGTTGTGAGGTCTGTGGTGTGGGGTATGACCCGCCTACCGGTGTCGGTGAGACCCCCGGGACAGGTGTGTTGTGAGGCCTGTGGTGTGGGGTATGACCCGCCTACCGGTGTCGGCGAGAGACCCCCGGAACAGGTGTGTTGTGAGGCCTGTGGTGTGGGTATGACCCGCCTACCGGTGTCGGTGAGAGACCCCCGGGACAGGTGTGTTGTGAGGCCTGTGGTGTGGGGTATGACCCGCCTACCGGTGTCGGTGAGAGACCCCGGGACAGGTGTGTTGTGAGGTCTGTGGTGTGGGGTATGACCCGCCTACCGGTGTCGGTGAGAGACCCGCGGGACAGGTGTGTTGTGAGGTCTGTGGTGTAGGGTATGACCCGCCTACCGGTGTCGGTGAGACCCCCGGGACAGGTGTGTTGTGAGGCCTGTGGTGTGGGGTATGACCCGCCTACCGGTGTCGGTGAGAGACCCCCGGGACAGGTGTGTTGTGAGGTCTGTGGTGTGGGGTATGACCCGCCTACTGGTGTCGGTGAGAGACCCCCGGGACAGGTGTGTTGTGAGGTCTGTGGTGTGGGGTATGACCCGCCTACCGGTGTCGGTGAGAGACCCCCGGGACAGGTGTGTTGTGAGGCCTGTGGTGTGGGATATGACCCGCCTACCGGTGTCGGTGAGAGCCCCCCGGGACAGGTGTGTTGTGAGGTCTGTGGTGTGGGGTATGACCCGCCTACCGGTGTCGGTGAGAGACCCCCGGGTCAGGTGTGTTGTGAGGCCTGTGGTGTGGGGTATGACCCGCCTACCGGTGTCGGTGAGAGACCCGCGGGACCGGTGTGTTGTGAGGCCTGTGGTGTGGGGTATGACCCGCCTACCGGTGTCGGTGAGAGACCCCCGGCACAGGTGTGTTGTGAGGCCTGTGGTGTGGGGTATGACCCGCCTACCGGTGTCGGTGAGAGACCCCCGGGACAGGTGTGTTGTGAAGCCTGTGGTGTGGGGTATGACCCGCCTACCGGTGTCGGTGAGAGACCCCCGAGACAGGTGTGTTGTGAGGTCTGTGGTGTGGGGTATGACCCGCCTACCGGTGTCGGTGAGAGACCCCCGGGAGAGGTGTGTTGTGAGGTCTGTGGTGTGGGGTATGACCCGCCTACCGGTGTCGGTGAGAGACCCCCGAGACAGGTGTGTTGTGAGGTCTGTGGTGTGGGGTATGACCCGCCTACCGGTGTCGGTGAGACCCCCGGGACAGGTGTGTTGTGAGGCCTGTGGTGTGGGGTATGACCCGCCTACCGGTGTCGGCGAGAGACCCCCGGGACAGGTGTGTTGTGAGGCCTGTGGTGTGGGTATGACCCGCCTACCGGTGTCGGTGAGAGACCCCCGGGACAGGTGTGTTGTGAGGCCTGTGGTGTGGGGTATGACCCGCCTACCGGTGTCGGTGAGAGACCCCGGGACAGGTGTGTTGTGAGGTCTGTGGTGTGGGGTATGACCCGCCTACCGGTGTCGGTGAGAGACCCGCGGGACAGGTGTGTTGTGAGGTCTGTGGTGTAGGGTATGACCCGCCTACCGGTGTCGGTGAGACCCCCGGGACAGGTGTGTTGTGAGGCCTGTGGTGTGGGGTATGACCCGCCTACCGGTGTCGGTGAGAGACCCCCGGGACAGGTGTGTTGTGAGGTCTGTGGTGTGGGGTATGACCCGCCTACTGGTGTCGGTGAGAGACCCCCGGGACAGGTGTGTTGTGAGGTCTGTGGTGTGGGGTATGACCCGCCTACCGGTGTCGGTGAGAGACCCCCGGGACAGGTGTGTTGTGAGGCCTGTGGTGTGGGGTATGACCCGCCTACCGGTGTCGGTGAGAGACCCCCGGGACAGGTGTGTTGTGAGGCCTGTGGTGTGGGGTATGACCCGCCTACCGGTGTCGGTGAGACCCCCGGGACAGGTGTGTTGTGAGGCCTGTGGTGTGGGGTATGACCCGCCTACCGGTGTCGGTGAGAGACCCCCGGGACAGGTGTGTTGTGAGGCCTGTGGTGTGGGGTATGACCCGCCTACCGGTGTCGGTGAGAGACTCCCGGGACAGGTGTGTTGTGAGGCCTGTGGTGTGGGGTATGACCCGCCGACCGGTGTCGGTGAGAGACCCCCGGGACAGGTGTGTTGTGAGGCCTGTGGTGTGGGGTATGACCCGCCTACCGGTGTCGGTGAGAGACCCCCGGCACAGGTGTGTTGTGAAGCCTGTGGTGTGGGGTATGACCCGCCTACCGGTGTCGGTGAGAGACCCCCGGGACAGGTGTGTTGTGAAGCCTGTGGTGTGGGGTATGACCCGCCTACCGGTGTCGGTGAGAGACCCCCGAGACAGGTGTGTTGTGAGGCCTGTGGTGTGGGGTATGACCCGCCTACCGGTGTCGGTGAGACCCCCGGGACAGGTGTGTTGTGAGGCCTGTGGTGTGGGGTATGACCCGCCTACCGGTGTCGGTGAGAGACCCCCGGGACAGGTGTGTTGTGAGGCCTGTGGTGTGGGGTATGACCCGCCTACCGGTGTCGGTGAGAGACTCCCGGGACAGGTGTGTTGTGAGGCCTGTGGTGTGGGGTATGACCCGCCGACCGGTGTCGGTGAGAGACCCCCGGGACAGGTGTGTTGTGAGGCCTGTGGTGTGGGGTATGACCCGCCTACCGGTGTCGGTGAGAGACCCCCGGCACAGGTGTGTTGTGAAGCCTGTGGTGTGGGGTATGACCCGCCTACCGGTGTCGGTGAGAGACCCCCGGGACAGGTGTGTTGTGAAGCCTGTGGTGTGGGGTATGACCCGCCTACCGGTGTCGGTGAGAGACCCCTGGGAGAGGTGTGTTGTGAGGTCTGTGGTGTGGGGTATGACCCGCCTACCGGTGTCGGTGAGAGACCCCCGAGACAGGTGTGTTGTGAGGTCTGTGGTGTGGGGTATGACCCGCCTACCGGTGTCGGTGAGATCCCCGGGACAGGTGTGTTGTGAGGCCTGTGGTGTGGGGTATGACCCGCCTACCGGTGTCGGCGAGAGACCCCCGGGACAGGTGTGTTGTGAGGCCTGTGGTGTGGGTATGACCCGCCTACCGGTGTCGGTGAGAGACCCCCGGGACAGGTGTGTTGTGAGGCCTGTGGTGTGGGGTATGACCCGCCTACCGGTGTCGGTGAGAGACCCCGGGACAGGTGTGTTGTGAGATCTGTGGTGTGGGGTATGACCCGCCTACCGGTGTCGGTGAGAGACCCGCGGGACAGGTGTGTTGTGAGGTCTGTGGTGTAGGGTATGACCCGCCTACCGGTGTCGGTGAGACCCCCGGGACAGGTGTGTTGTGAGGCCTGTGGTGTGGGGTATGACCCGCCTACCGGTGTCGGTGAGAGACCCCCGGGACAGGTGTGTTGTGAGGTCTGTGGTGTGGGGTATGACCCGCCTACTGGTGTCGGTGAGAGACCCCCGGGACAGGTGTGTTGTGAGGTCTGTGGTGTGGGGTATGACCCGCCTACCGGTGTCGGTGAGAGACCCCCGGGACAGGTGTGTTGTGAGGCCTGTGGTGTGGGGTATGACCCGCCTACCGGTGTCGGTGAGAGACCCCCGGGACAGGTGTGTTGTGAGGCCTGTGGTGTGGGGTATGACCCGCCTACCGGTGTCGGTGAGACCCCCGGGACAGGTGTGTTGTGAGGCCTGTGGTGTGGGGTATGACCCGCCTACCGGTGTCGGTGAGAGACCCCCGGGACAGGTGTGTTGTGAGGCCTGTGGTGTGGGGTATGACCCGCCTACCGGTGTCGGTGAGAGACTCTCGGGACAGGTGTGTTGTGAGGCCTGTGGTGTGGGGTATGACCCGCCGACCGGTGTCGGTGAGAGACCCCCGGGGCAGGTGTGTTGTGAGGCCTGTGGTGTGGGGTATGACCCGCCTACCGGTGTCGGTGAGAGACCCCCGGGACAGGTGTGTTGTGAGGTCTGTGGTGTGGGGTATGACCCGCCTGCCGGTGTCGGTGAGAGACCCCCGGGACAGGTGTGTTGTGAGGCCTGTGGTGTGGGGTATGACCCGCCTACCGGTGTCGGTGAGAGACCCCCGGGACAGGTGTGTTGTGAGGCCTGTGGTATGGGGTATGACCCGCCTACCGGTGTCGGTGAGAGACCCCCGGGACAGGTGTGTTGTGAGGCCTGTGGTGTGGGTATGACCCGCCTACCGGTGTCGGTGAGAGACCCCCGGGACAGGTGTGTTGTGAGGCCTGTGGTGTGGGGTATGACCCGCCTACCGGTGTCGGTGAGAGACCCCCGGGACACGTGTGTTGTGAGGCCTGTGGTGTGGGGTATGACCCGCCTACCGGTGTCGGTGAGAGACCCCCGGGACACGTGTGTTGTGAGGCCTGTGGTGTGGGGTATGACCCGCCTACTGGCGTCGGTGAGAGACCCCCGGGACTGGTGTGTTGTGAGGCCTGTGGTGTGGGGTATGACCCGCCTACCGGTGTCGGTGAGAGACCCCCGGGACAGGTGTGTTGTGCGGCCTGTGGTGTGGGGTATGACCCGCCTACCGGTGTCGGTGAGAGACCCCCGGGACAGGTGTGTTGTGAGGTCTGTGGTGTGGGGTATGACCCGCCTACCGGTGTCGGTGAGAGACCCCCGGGACAGGTGTGTTGTGAGGCCTGTGGTGTGGGGTATGACCCGCCTACCGGTGTCGGTGAGAGACCCCCGGGACAGGTGTGTTGTAAGGCCTGTGGTGTGGGGTATGACCCGCCTACCGGTGTCGGTGAGAGACCCCCGGGACAGGTGTGTTGTGAGGCCTGTGGTGTGGGGTATGACCCGCCTACCGGTGTCGGTGAGAGACCCCCGGGACAGGTGTGTTGTGAGGTCTGTGGTGTGGGGTATGACCCGCCTACCGGTGTCGGTGAGACCCCCGGGACAGGTGTGTTGTGAGGCCTGTGGTGTGGGGTATGACCCGCCTATCGGTGTCGGTGAGAGACCCCCGGGACAGGTGTGTTGTAAGGCCTGTGGTGTGGGGTATGACCCGCCTACCGGTGTCGGTGAGAGACCCCCGGGACAGGTGTGTTGTGAGGCCTGTGGTGTGGGGTATGACCCGCCTACCGGTGTCGGTGAGAGACCCGCGGGACAGGTGTGTTGTGATGCCTGTGGTGTGGGGTATGACCCGCCTACCGGTGTCGGTGAGACCCCCGGGACAGGTGTGTTGTGAGGCCTGTGGTGTGGGGTATGACCCGCCTACCGGTGTCGGTGAGAGACCCCCGGGACAGGTGTGTTGTGAGGCCTGTGGTGTGGGTATAGCCCGCCTACCGGTGTCGGTAAGAGACCCCCGGGACAGGTGTGTTGTGAGGTCTGTGGTGTGGGGTATGACCCGCCTACCGGTGTCGGTGAGAGACCCCCGGGACAGGTGTGTTGTGAGGCCTGTGGTGTGGGGTATGACCCGCCTACCGGTGTCGGTGAGAGACCCAGACTGCCAGTCCAGGCAGCAGCGGCCGCGTCCGCATCCTGGAAGAACTGCTCGCCGCCTGGTGGCAGCACCGTCTTCGGCGTGAACTGCGACACCCCGAGAGTTATGAAACAAGATAGAATGCAATGATTGCCTTGCACCTCCCACCTTTCTAATAGCGCTGGGTCACAGCAGTTATATGCCTTGTAGAGAAAAAGTGAAACTGAAGGTGAGCTATCCCGAAAAGCTGACAAAGGAACGGAAGAAAAGGAGGGAGTGGGGGAGGGGGTAATCGCTCCAAAACACATGGTTCCGCGGGGGGGGGGGCGAGGGGGGGGGGGGGGTGGATGCACACTTCAATTAGCGCACAAATTTGCACTGAAACGGGCCGCCAATGCTCAATAATAGATGGGGGGGCGGGGTGGACGGGGGGGGGGGGAGGGAACTTGATGGAAGTTGGCATCTCGGATAACAATATAATTGATATTTGATTACTGCAGGTTGTAATGCAATGTTACAGCATTGACGAATTTGCAATCTTGAGCGCTGGAAAATGCGATAAATCTGTATTTCCCTTATACTGTCCCCACATTTACATAAATGCAGAGTAAAGTGCCCTTGAGGACAAATGAACGAAGAAATGACCGAGGATGTTATTTACGATGAGCAGGTTGCCATAGGCACGCTGGGCGCTGTCGTCATAGCCGTCCCCCCGTTGCCATGACGACTGGGCTGACAGCCGGGCGATGACGTCCACTGTGGGTTCCTTGGTGCTGACGTAGATGAAGACGTATTCCCCCTGGGTCAGGCCCTCCTGGTCAGCCACCACCATCCAGGCCCGCAACTCTTCCTCCGGGATCACAAAGATCACAACTGCAAGGACAGCCAATATTTGCTGACTTGACACAAAAATTACAATTAAGCGATAATGAACAATAATGTAGTGATGCTGTTTGGGTTTGTGTTTCATTATGTTTTACCGGCGAGATTCTCGCCATTCGGCAGATAGTCACGAGACTTGCTGCAGGGATATGAAATTATATGCACGTATATTTATAACATATATATATATACAGAAACCGGACCGTGGATTAGACCGAGTCATTAAATGAGTGAAAATAACCGGCACTTAAGTTACATACAAGTCCATTAATGTACTGTCGCAAGACCGTACGTCACAAAAACAATGAGGTTAAAAGGTCAAAATATCTCACTGCGGGATTCCTTCTTCAGGGTTTTGTAGATCTCGCGGATTCTCGCGTCGCCCGCGGCCGCGTCCTCGTCCTGAAACCAGCGCGTCATTTGGAAGCCGTCCTCGTCGGCGGCCGTGATGACGTCATTAACGGCGGAGGCGACGTCCGAGTACGGCGACCCAGCGGTCGAGATCATGGTGACCCGATTCCAGGACATCTTGGCCAAGGTCAGCATCAGGCCCTTGGCTGAAACACCGCGATGTCTTGTGAGAGCGGGTTGTGTAGGGTAATGTTTGGTAAGAAAGTCAAATTCGATTGCAGAATTATTTTGCGCGGTGCGATGTATTTTAATATTTTAGTTTTAGTTTCGAATCATTAGCTTGGGGGTGGGGGTGATAGGGCGGAGAGCTTCGGGGCCCCAGCTGTCTCGTTAAGGAATGCCCGCAGTGGGACCGGTGTTTTGTGCCGGTGAGGGCGTGTCTGGGTGGGCAGGGGGGGGGGGGACGGGGGGCGGGGGTCAGAGTTTCCTGGGTCCTACCTGTCTCGTCGATGGAGGCTCTCAGGCGAACCAGCGTGTTGTATCGGCTCTTGTCGCCGAAGCTGGAACTACTGGCGACCCAGCTGACGATCGGCAGATTACGGTACCCGGCCACCTCCCCTACATACTGCATCGCTGAGGGGTAATACGGTAATCAGCATGGTTACTCAACCACATCGACCCGGAACATTTCAAGTGAATCAGCAATTAACAGCATAAATGGTAAAACATTTGTCGGGCGTTTATTGGGCACAGTTTAGACATAGTCAAACCAATCAGTGGATTTCCGGAATGAGGAAAGTATGAAAAAAAGTGCTAAAACTATCTCTAAATCCTATTTCTGGGTTATTGACACCACCACTAGGGGCTAAAACTCTATGACGCAAAGGCATTTTTGTGAGTATCCCATACACAAGTATCATCAATTAGGTAGCATAGACCATACTTAGTGCTAAGCAAACCTTTTTAATTCAAATAAAGCACTCGTCCAGTGCTCATCTTCGAAAAATTAACATAGACAAGAGTTGGATTTTCTTAATAAGGCAAGAATGCGTGACATATCACATTGGTCCCAGGTTTCGTTTTCATAATAAAGTAAGTTTCGTACAAAAAGTGCCTTGGCGCACAGGGGACATTAATTATTACAATGTGCCGTCTTCTGTTTCTGTTTGTGGCCCCACATGCTCCACTTAGCGCACCAGGTTGACGGTGGGCGGGGGGTGGGGGGCTGACTGACCGGTGGAGCAGGCGGGTCCCAGGATGACGTCCGGAGCCCAAGCTGCCTCCACCAGGATCTGGTAGGCGGCCGCCAGGGACGTCTTGCTGTCACAGTCCGTGTCCTGCCACAGTAACCTGCAAGAGGCGGCGAGAGTACAGGCGGCAGACTATGATAATGTGGGGGGGGGGGGGGGCAAGGACGGGAGGCGAGGGGCGGGTGCAAGAGCTATTTCCGTTCGAAAATGGGCTTTTCATTTTTTCACCGTGAACTGGGAATGAGGAAAATAGTTCTTCGTGAACTGAGAAAGGGACATTAGCCGACCGCCGTGATCAAGGATTTCCATTAATCGTGAACGGACAATCTTAATATTAAATAACCCTGAATTGGAATTTCGCTAATATTTATACATATAATTTATACATTTATATCAATCCGTCCCTTCCATTCTATGTGGGGGGTTATCCATTTAATATATCGTGACCTGGGAATAAAGAAGTACTTTTTTCGTGATTTGGGAACACAACCTCCCCCCCCCCCCCCCCACGCCTCACCATGATACAGGGCGTGAGTCGTAATACCCAGGGCTGAAAGTGAGTGATGACTATTAATTTCCCCTGGCTGTGTGGAGCCAGCGGGAAACATGCTGAGATTGCTTTTGAGTCTTTAAAACACGAATTGTTCGATAATCAGATACTGGACTTTGAGCTAGTCCCATTTTAGAACTGAGTGGAAATAACGGACCATTGACATCAGTCCATTGCTACCCAACAACATATTAAATTCCACCATTATTAGGGGTCTGGAAGAGGTAAATGGCGACACGCGACACAGGCATATTGGGAAAATCGACATTGGACACTGACCCCCAAATTCCGACACTGACTGAGGATCTGAAAAAGTGACATCGACAGATTTTTGAAAAAAAACCCACACTGAAGCCAAAAAGCGACACGGAACGTCGTGAAAAATCGTCATTCGACACTGATAATTTTGAGAAATCGGCACTGGACACTGGATCTCCCCTTCCAGACCCTTATTATTGCGCCGACGTATATTTGAGTCCCGGGATTTCAGTATACAAAATGGCTACCCTCATTGATTAATGTCATGTACGTTGTTCAGTTTCTACATAACTGACATCTCTGTGGGGAGTGGGGGGGGGGGGGGGGGGGCGAGTAGGGAGGGACTTACTTGAAATTGTCGCCGGGCAGCAAAGAGGCATCGGACGTGACGTCATCGATGGCTAGAACGAGGCCACCCATGCTGGAGGACGCCTGAAGGTCATTGTACTGGTCACGTGGCGCAAGCCATGCCACCCGGAATGTACGTGATGACCCCGGTTGGCATAGCAACAGGGCGTTTAACCCGAGCAACAGGAAGTGGAGTGACGTCATGGGGTGCTGTGTGCTGCTATTGGCCCAACGCCTCGTGGAACGATCCGATCACACGTCTTGAAACTTCACTTCACTTCAGCGTGCAGCTACAGATATTTAAGGCAAAACTTTACGGATTAATACGTATTTGCGTATCATACGAGATGCGCTTCACATTCGTCCGAATAAAACATTCCTACAGTAACACTTGTATGCACACGTAGTTATAGGTATTTAAGGAGTCCAATATATGCATTTTATAAATCATACTTGTGTGAAATCCCAAGTTTCATATCTGGACATGTAGCCATGCCTGAAGGTATCACGTATACCCTATTCTACATGTATACCAGGTGTGCTTCTAAGCTCACGCACCAGATCCAGAGTTAAGTGAGTTTTCGGACAAAACTTGAGCGATGCAAATCAGATTGTTACGTCACATCCGGTGTGACGCCCGGTGCACTGTCCCCTGAGGGCCATGCTCTATGCTGACGTTTTCAGAATGCAATATGCAAAGCCACTCTTAAATAGGTCTACTGATAAAACAGGTGAATCCACCCTGTAGCAAGAAGCCAGGGACCGTGTTTATAATCCCATCGCATGTTATTGGTGGTCCAGAGATCACATCATAGCCGGAGAACTCGGTTCTACGTGCTATTCACAATAAATATGGCCATTGTAGCAGAAGACCCGTCAGATACTGTGATCACTATGTCAGCAGCGGTACCATGAACCTGCTAAATGCCATGTGTAATCTGTCAGTGGATTGTGAATAAACCCCGTGATAGTGCATTTACATCGCTATGCTTAGGCCACATTCAAGGGAATCTCGTGAGACATATTTGTTGCTCAATATATCTGATAAATAGCTCTTGATATATAAGACATGACTAAACAGTGACTCCTCACCCTGTATAGAGTGTTGACATCACCCAAATAACGCATAGGCCACGGTGATGACGTCACATGTTATAACATAACGGGTGGTAAGCGAAAAAGTACCTCGACGTGTCTGGGTTATTACACTTTGGGACACGTTATGCGTTGTTCAGGTGGAATATTACCGTGGATGTATTTACTGCGGACTAGGGGTGACAATGCAGTCACCCACAAACGCTATCAGCTGTTGGTGAACTCAAAATATATTAAGCTTGCTTGGCAGTCGTCATGGTAACAATAGCTTAAACAACCTACCTTGGATACTGGCGCAGTAGTTAGTGTGACGCCGGCAGGCGGTGCCACTCTCGGGGATTCTCGGACGCGGTTCTCGTTGCCGGGGACGTGAGTTTAAAGGAATGAGAAAGCCTCTTGCACCCAGGGGGGCAAGCGATTCTCATGGGCTGTTCCTCCAAGACGCACCCTGGCACTGCGGGGCGGGTCGCACTACCCCCCACCCCTTACCCTCCGCCCCCCACCCCCCCTCCAAGCCAAGCCCCACCCAATTATTATAATAATCATATATTTACCCTGTTATGGCACTCGACAAACAAGACCCCCCCATCCACCCCCCACCCCCCTGCCGACCCCTCTTGGCATGCACAACGCATTGACCCCGCCGTGGCGTCATCACGGCTTGCTTACAGCAGGAACCGCACAATATTTGCCAACCGTCGGAGATCGATTCAAAGGAAATCAGTTTTGAAGAGGAGGCGGGGGGGGGGGGGGTGGGAGTGGGTTAGAGGGGGAAGGGGTGACCAGCACGCTGTGTTTGAGTTTACCGGGGGTATGGAGCAATCTATAGTCCGAATAGTGAAGTCTTGTTCATGGTCGATGTCTATTAGACAGACACCGACACCGCCGCGGGTGGGGGGTTGGGGGTGGCCCGGGGTGGGGGTGGCCGAGGTTGGGGTGCCCGGGGTGGCCGCCCGCTGAAGAGGGTAAACAGCGCAGGCAGAGAGCTCTACACGAGAGGATAAGGGGTGTCAGCCGCCACCCTGGATCGCGGCCGTGCCTCCCACAATGCACAGCGGCGAAACCAGTGAACCGAGACTAACACAATGCACTGCGAGGGTAACAGACCGCCGGGACGAGAAAAAATCGTGCGCGCTCAAGGTGACTCAATGCGACTCACGGTGACTCACGGAGAATCACGGTGACTCACGGAGATTCCCGGTGACTCACGGAGATTTACGGTGACTCACGGCGATTCACGGTAAACCACGGAGATTCACGGTGACTCACGGAGATTCCCGGTGACTCACGGAGATTCACGGTGACTCACGGCGATTCACGGTGACTCACAGAGATTCACGGTGACTCACGGTGACTCATCGTGTCTGACGGTGACGGTGATGGAAACTGACGAGAACTCACGAGTATTCACGAAAACGCAAGGTGACTTAGGTATGAACGGATGTCTTTAACCGAAATTCTTATAACTAAACCTCTTACAACGTATAATTGAGCAGACAAGTAACGTGCTTACAACGTATAATTGAGCAGACAAGTAACGTGTCCGCTCTGAGAGGTAACGTCCGCTATGACAAGTAATGTGTCCGCTCTGACAGATAACGTGTCCGTTCTGATAAGTAACGTGTCCGCTCTGACAAGTTACGTGTTCGTTGTGAAAAGTAACGTTTCCGCTCTGAGAGGTAACGTCTTCTCTCTTACAAATAACGTGGTTGCTTTGAACTATATGTACCTATGTCTCTACTGGCTGAAGAAGGAGGGCACTGTGTTGGCGGCTGAACAGGTGACAGTGAGTGTCGTTTCAACAAAAGTAAACAATGAACAATAGTTTAACGAGAGTCGATAACAACCTTGTATTTATACACACAGCACGGCAATAAGAACATACACACAGGTACAATATAGCAGTACGGTGTCCAACGGGAATGTCTGTCGCTATGGAAACCGGGTAGGTAAGGCTTTCGAGCAGGGCAGGAATATCACAGCCTACAATAGCTTGTCATCACAGATCACAAAAAAAGAGTTATCACAGTTTGTTATCACTTTGTATCACAGAGAAACAAGAAAAAACTAGCACATCGGTTATAGCTTGGCATAATATAACCTGTTATAACTTATCATAACCTGTTAAAACTTATCATGTCCTGTTATAACTTGGCATCATAGAGAAAAAAACAGGCTCAGCCTATCCTGTTATAATGTGACATCAGGGGGAAACCAGAAAAGAATTATCACAATAAGAATTATCACAATTTGTAATACGTAACGAGAAAGTACTCGATCATGTCCACGACATATGCTATAGTTTCGCATCACAGAGATACAAAATAGTATCTGTTGTAACTTGACATCATGTGGAAACGAGAAAAACTATCACGGTATGTTGTAACTTTGCATGATAGAGAATCAAGAAAGAGTTGTCACAATCTGTACAGTCTGTTATAAAAGAATCACAATCTGTTACAACTCGGCATCATAGAAAAAACAAACAGAGTTATCACAATATGTGAATGTCTGATATCAGGACAAACAAAGAGCATCCCATATGACAGCACGATGGCATACCAGAACCCGGTTATCACAGTCAAACGCTAGTGGTGTCATGTCATCCCACATTAGTCACGGAGCGAGGACATAAAGTTACTCGCCAATAAACCAATTCGCAGACGCAGTCGATGCCCTATATTCACCGGCGTGTAGCTGGCATGATAAAATGTTATATATTATTATTTTCTGCAGGAGAAGACGCAAGAAAAACCGATATTTTCACCACCGCAAGGTCAAGGTAACTGACTGCGACCGGAAGTAAAATCTACGACGCATCAGTTATGCTTAATATACCTTCTTTTTACATCTGTACATATCACGTTGATTGTGTCTAACTATTCTGAGTTGTCCAGCGACAACTCACGTCTTTATTAAAAGCGGGGGACGGATGAGTAAAAGACCCGTGAGCCGGCGACATGACCTTGATGAAGGTCACCATGCGTGGCTGATAGTTGTTAGCCCCGGTGATGACCTCACTTCGACTGGGGTCAGTTGTCTGGGGTCCGGCACTATTTCTTCCCGCGGAGGCGGACTGCGCGGTGGGTGAGTGGCGGAGGCGGAGGCGGAGGCGGAGGTGGTGGAGGTCTTGCGTGAGTCCGGAGCCCGGATGTCGCTGCCCTCGGAGAAGCCGCTCTCCGTGCTGGGCCGCAGCACCTTGGGGTTCACCACGCGGCCCTTCGTCACCGGCAGCCGCTTGGGGGCGGGGTGGTCTGACTTAAAGATGGCGTCGTAGTTGGGCAGCGGCTGGTGGAAGCCGTCCCGACCCAGAATCCAGTAGGTCATCATCATCCCTTTGCCCTGTAAGGGATGACAATAACCAATAGGTAAACAATGACAATAAACAATATGCAAACAATGATAATGAGCAATATTTAAAGAATGACAATAAACAATATACAAACAATGATAATAAACAATATACAAACAATGATATATATAAACAATATATAAAACAAGGACAATAAATAATATTGTAACTTTGAGGGCCATTACAAACAATAATATTCTTGAACTTGAACGTCCAGGTTGGTTGTATTTTCAGGACGCTTTAATCACTTTTGGTCGTATCGCGTCAATGGGAGAAAGAAGGGAGAGTGAAGTCATGTCCCCGGGGGTAACCCTCTACTCTTTGCGGAGAAAGACATGAGATCTTTATCCGCGACTAGACAGACATGACCACAGCGGGGCTCGAACCACCAGTCCACGGGTTGAAGGTCCGGGATAGTAGGTCTCATCAGCTCCGGAACACTGCTAGTGGTAGTCGCATGATAGTCCTTTATAGTTAGTACACTGCGTATATCGGTGAACAAGCAGTAATCGCGGTGTGTGTGCTTTAGCAGAGCCTGGTCTGTGTGACCCACGGAACCCCAGACTGCTGACACATCAAGTCAGGGGTGGGAGGTGGGGCGGGGGGGGGGGGGGGGGAGGGGATGTGCATCACGCTGTATACGTCAGTTTTATAGTTGATATAACATTTCACACATACATATCACACGTACGGCGGCGCGACGACAGATATCGAGCTGACAGGGTCAGGACAGGATGCTATGTAACAAGCCTCCAGTATCACTTCCTTATCCTTATCCTGTCACCCAAGCCAGAGAGACTCCCGCACTCTGTCGCGGCGCCCGCTTTTCGCATAACTGTGGGAGGGCGAGGGGGTGGGGGAGTGGGGGGGGCAGAAGCAAGAGATGACAGTAGTCAGCGTTCAAAATAATTGGTACTATTTTTCAAAATAATATGGGATAATTTTCCTCAACACCAGCGGGGCCGGCCCGATATAGCTCAGTGGGATGAGAGCGCTCGCCTTGAGAGCTCCGGCCACCTGAGAGCCTAACGGCACGTGGGTCGTTGGTTCGAGCCCCGCCGTGGCCATGTCTGTGTGGTCGCAGGATAAAGATCCCATGTCCTTCCTCGCGATGAGTAGGGGGTTACCCCCAAGGACATTTATTCGTGGGGACATGTATATGACCTTTTGCGAGGATGAAGAGCCAAGCAATATAGGGTGCTACACTCTCGTCAACAGAGGGCGCCGTCGGCATAGTACAACTGATGGGGGCGTTTGTTACATACTTAATCTGATCGGGGCGTTTGTTACATACTAGATCTGCTGGGGGCGTTTGTTACATACCAGATCTGCTGGGGGCGTTTGTTACATACCAGATCTGCTGGGGGCGTTTGTTAAATACTATATCTGGTGGGGGCGTTTGCGGTGAATTTTGGGCGAGACAGCTGTCTGGTAGCCGCTAACATCCGGGTACTTACCTTGACGGGGATTTCCCCTCGTTCGGCCACGTGATATCCCGTGAAGCCCGCGAGAGCGCGGTAAGCCGTCTGACTGATGTGGATACACAGCGCTGGAAACACGATAGGCGGGCGGTGTTAGTCAGCACACTGTGGGACACGTATCAGCAGCCAGCGCCCGCCCCTCTCCACATGTAACCATATGGCTCAGGCCGTTAGTGATTGTGACAGAAGGCCACATGCAGACATATATATATGACCGGCTTAATAAGGCATGTAGGGGTTTCAGGTTCGAATGGGAGGGGGGGGGGGGTGTGGGTGTTGCGGATGTTACCAGATATCAGAATAAGGGAGGCACGGGGGGTGGGTGGGCTTTGGGTGGGGTGATGATCGAGATAAAATTAAATTATTACGAGTTGGTGGGCATGTTAACTAGTACAATAGCGTTACATCTGAAGGCCTCTAAAATGCCGTATTCTCGCACTCTGTTGTCAGTGGCCAATGTTGACACCAGTTTCGGGAAAAACCCATCCCGGTATACGTGTCAGAAATTGAGATTTTATCATATTATGTTACAGTTTGACAAATTAGTTTATGTGGCGAAGTTTGGCGGCTTAAAAGCTGAAACTTACTGTGTAATTTCCATTTTAGTTTTCCAATCGTGCGTTGTTTTGCTGCCGCCATTCACGTTACAGATCTTGTCACTCAGTGGTTACCGCGGTGTCAATGCGCGTAACTGATATTTACATAAATAGTTCCAACAAACCAACCGAACTTAATAGCTATAGGCCTGAATCATATAATCTCCAACTATAGAAATACAGCCACAATTTACGAAAACAAAAGGTTCATTTAACAAATAGATACCATTTTGCCTAAAACAATATGTTCGTTAGACCTATCTCCGCCGCAGAGGCGTAATCACTTTGACGACGTCATATCTCCAAGGAAACACGTCGCGCGCAACACTTAGTTACAGGTGCTATTGAGCGCCACTGTCATGATTTCGACCAAATATTTAGGTGCAGTTGTGAGTATCATTGTCATCGTTAGATCTCCGTGTTGACTTAATGGCGACGCATCTCCGAAATCCTGCCTTCGCCTAAAGGCTCAGGCAGGATTTTGGAGACTTGTGCTGAGATAAACCCATCTCGCACGAGAAGCAATGCCATATGTATTTTCTCGCTCGAATAGAACTTCAAACGTCGCCATTAAGTCAACACGGAGATCTAACGATGACAATGATACTCACAACTGCACCTAAATATCTTCTGACCCAAACCGCCCTGCTGCCCATGCAATCGACAATCGTTGCCATGGCGACGCTGCATAGAACAATGAAATATGACGTCACGCACAAAAGAATTGTAGTTATAGCTTTAAATAGCCCGCTTCCATGACTAGTTGCCTAGTTGCACATGCTATGTTTCTTGGCAACATATATATGGTATAAAAAGGCGACTGGCCAACTATATGTGGAAAGGCTTGCGATTTGCGGACAGTCAGTCCCAAAATGCTTTACTTTGGTCGTTGCATGCGGAAATTAAACCAAAGAAGCAGAGACAAGTCAACGCCTTTAATTTAAATTCAACTCTTAATAATAGTAATAGCGCGATTTTCATTATCCTCCCTCGGCCTTGCGGCCTCGGGCCGATAATGAAAATTGGCGGGCTGCTACAGCTTGATGTCGGGCCAATAAAATGCCTAACGCCCCGCAAACTCGCGCTATTGTCATATTACCCTCAGTATACACGACTTCGCCATTATACACCATATTAGAAAAATCGAGACTGGCGCAAAGAGTTATGGGAAATATTTTGGTGTCATCTTGACTTTTTCTATCGAGATAAATACCATATTTCCAAGTTATTGGCAAGGCATGTATAAAATTAATGAGCATATCTCACTTACATTCAGATTACGTAACTTTTCTGTTACGTAGATGACACTATTTCATGTTTAACTGTCTACAAAATACGTTGTCAGGCGATGACGCCATCTTGACATCTCGCAAAGACCAAAATAATACCCAGAATGCATTGCACATGTAGTGGCGCCTCACGGTGGCAAAATTGGAACTACGATTAGCGAAGTGGTCTATTGGAGGCATTAAAATCAGCTAGGCCGCATCCACAAATACAAAGGAGGTTGGGAAGGGGGGCAAGACCCCCGGAGAATCCACTGGATTAGCCAGTGTGACGTCATGACGTGTGACGTCATGTGACGCGCGTGTGACGTCATTTGACGCGCGTGTGACGTCATGTGACGCGCGTGTGACGTCATTTACGACGCGCGTGTGACGTCACGGTAACTCACGTTTTCCGTTGGACTCCATGCGGGATGCCGTGTTCATGGTGTCCCCGAAGAGGCAGTATCTGGGCATGGCCAGCCCCACCACCCCAGTGACGATCGACCCAGAGTTGATACCTGAAACCGGGGCGTGTACAGGAAACCTTGAAAGCGGGGGCACAAAGACAAAAAATGGCGACCGGGGGGGGAAGGGGGGCTGAACAAGAAAATTGCGACCAGGGGGGGGCATTTCAATTTTTGACGACCGGGGGGGGGGGGGGGGCACGTGCCGCCTGTGCCCCCCACCCACCCCCCTGGACATGCCCATGCTGATACAACGACAGCTACGGACCGAGAGACCCCACTAGATGGCAGCACATAGTACATAAAATAACCCACACCGGGTGCCGATCCTAGAATTGTGCCACGCACACATTGTAATACATGTCGTCGTAGTAACACTAATAATGACTTGTTATTTATAAGCTGATAGGCGGTCGTCAGCTAACAAGAAGGCAATTAAATCTTGGAATGAATCTTGGTAAGTTTATGTCGTTGGAGTCAAATGTTATTTTCCCTCGGCTGTACTTATGATTGAGGACCCAATACCCAGCGGTTAAGCCAGGAAAGCCATCAAGCCAAGCCTACGAGCCCAGCCCGACAAGATCTGGTGACCGGTGGCTCCACCGCGTGAGTGACTCAAGAGTTGAGTGCGGTCAGGACACGGCGATGGGTCCAGTGGTACAGACACCGAGGGTGATACGAAGCCAGGATTCAGTCGGACCTACCGATCCGGATCTTGAGCTGGTAGTCCGGCATTCCGTCGATCCGGAAGGCCATGATGCCGCTGACCAGGTCCAGGGCGCAGTTGACGGTCTCCACGATGTGTCTGGATCCGTTCTTTGTGGGCAGGCCGCTGACCATGACGTACACGTCGCCCACCGTCTCCACCTGGTGGAGGTACGACAAGGTCAGGGTACGACACGGTCAGGGTACGACACGGTCAGGGTACGACACGGTCAGGGTACGACACGGTAAGGGTATGACATGGTCAGGGTACGACACGGTCAGGGTACGACACGGTCAGGGTACGACACGGTAAGGGTATGACATGGTCAGGGTACGACATGGTCAGGGTACGACACGGTCAGGGTACGACACGGTCAGGGTACGACACGGTCAGGGTACGACACGGTAAGGGTATGACATGGTCAGGGTACGACACGGTCAGGGTACGACATGGTCAGGGTACGACACGGTCAGGGTACGACACGGTAAGGGTATGACATGGTCAGGGTACGACACGGTCAGGGTACGACACGGTCAGGGTACGACACGGTAAGGGTATGACATGGTCAGGGTACGACACGGTCAGGGTACGACACGGTCAGGGTACGACACGGTCAGGGTACATGGTCAGGGTACGACACGGTAAGGGTACGACACGGTCAGGGTACATGGTCAGGGTACGACACGGTAAGGGTACGGCACGTAAGGGTATGACATGGTCAGGGTACGACACGGTCAGGGTACGACACGGTAAGGGTACGACACGGTAAGGGTATGACATGGTCAGGGTACGACACGGTCAGGGTACGACACGGTCAGGGTACGACACGGTAAGGGTATGACATGGTCAGGGTACGACACGGTCAGGGTACGACACGGTCAGGGTACGGCACGGTCAGGGTACATGGTCAGGGTACGACACGGTAAGGGTACGGCACGTAAGGGTACGACACGGTAAGGGTATGACATGGTCAGGGTACAACATGGTCAGGGTACGACATGGTGGGCGTGCGGGAGGGTGATCCTGGGTGACCCTGGGTGACCCTGGGTGACCCTGGCTGGGGGTGAGGGAGGTGCTCACCTTGTAGACGTCGTGGCGTACAATGATGCCATCCATCAGGCTGTACACGCCGTTCAGGATGTCTACCACCTGAAACCAAGTTATTGTTGTTCTAAATTAGGTTAAGCAACATCAGGTGATAATGAATGAATTGGATTAAACATAACCAGATTGAAAGGGGTGCAGTTACGGTGGACGTACCTTGAAGGGGGTGCAGTGACGGTGGACGTACCTTGAAGGGGGTGCAGTGACGGTGGGCGTACCTTGAAGGGGGTGCAGTGACGGTGGACGTACCTTGAAGGGGGTGCAGTGACGGTGGGCGTACCTTGAAGGGGGTGCAGTGACGGTGGACGTACCTTGAAGGGGGTGCAGTGACGGTGGGCGTACCTTGACGGGGGTGCATTGACGGTGGGCGTACCTTGAAGGGGGTGCAGTGACGGTGGGCGTACCTTGAAGGGGGTGCAGTGACGGTGGGCGTGCTATGAAGGGGTGCAGTGACGGTGGACGTACCTTGAAGGGGATGCAGTGACGGTGGGCGTACCTTGAAGGGGGTGCAGTAAAGGTGGGCGTAACTTAAAGGGGGTGCAGTGACGGGGGGCGTACCTTGAAAGGGGTGCAGTGACGGTGGGCGTAACTTAATGGGGGTGCAGTGACGGTGGGCATGCCTTGAAGGGGGTGCTGTGACGGTGGGCTTATCTTGAAGGGGGTGCAGTGACGGTGGGCGTACCTTGAAGGGGGTGCAGTGACGGTGGGCGTACCTTGAAGGGGGTGCAGTGACGGTGGGCGTAACCTGAAGGGGGTGCAGTGACGGGGGGCGTACCTTGAAAGGGGTGCAGTGACGGTGGGCGTACCTTGAAAGGGGTGCAGTGACGGTGGGCGTACCTTGAAGGGGGTGCAGTAACGGTGGGCGTTACTTGAAGGGGGTGCAGTGACGGTGGGCGTACCTTGAAAGGGGTGCAGTGACGGTGGGCGTAACTTAAAGGGGGTGCAGTGACGGTGGGCGTGCCTTGAAGGGGGTGCTGTGATGGTGGGCGTAACTTAATGGGGGTGCCGTGACGGTGGGCGTAACTTAATGGGGGTGCAGTGACGGTGGGCGTGTCTTGAAGGGGGTGCTGTGATGGTGGGCGTACCTTGAAGGGGGTGCAGTGACGGTGGGCGTACCTTGAAGGGGGTGCAGTGACGGTTGACGTACCTTGAAGGGGGTGCAGAGACGGTGGGCGTACCTTGAAGGGGGTGCAGTGACGGTGGGCGTACCTTGAAGGGGGTGCAGTGACGGTGGGCGTACCTTAATGGGGGTGCAGTGACGGTAGGCGTGCCTTGAAGGGGGTGCTGTGACGGTGGACGTACCTTGAAGGGGGTGTAGGGACGGTGGGCGTACCTTGAAGGGGGTGCAGTGACGGTGGGCGTACCTTGAAAGGGGTGCAGTGACGGTAGGCGTGCCTTGAAGGGGGTGCTGTGACGGTGGACGTACCTTGAAGTGGGTGCTGTGACGGTGGACGTACCTTGAAGGGGGTGCAGGGACGGTGGGCATACCTTGAAGGGGGTGCAGTGACGGTAGGCGTGCCTTGAAGGGGGTGCTGTGACGGTGGACGTACCGTGAAGGGGGTGCAGTGACGGTGGGAGTACGTTGAAGGGGGTGCAGTGACGCTGGGCGTACCTTGAGGGGGGTGGGGCAGTGACGGTGGGCGTACCTTGAAGGGGGTGGAGTGACGGAGGGCGTACCTTGAAGGGGGTGCAGTTGGCGGCCAGAGCAGCGAATCCCGGAATGTCCGAGAAGTAGATGGAAACCTCCTCGAAAGTCTCTGTCTCCACCTCTTTACCGTGCTTCAGATCCTCGGCAATGGCCCTGTGACGTCACCAGAAGCATTCAGCACATTACATGGTCCCCGAACCTCCCAGCAGTGTGGGGCTCAATACACATGCAGGTGGACTTACCAAGGCTATGTAACCTCCCAGCAATGTGGGGCTCAATACACGTGGAGGTGGACTTACCAAGGCTATGTAACCTGTCTCTATAGTGACCCATCCATATGTACTTGTCAGGATAATTCAGCAAAAACTCATTTTGTCAATAAAGCAATATTCGGTTGGTTAGATTTAATTGCGACGTACATAATAAAGTCTATGTATAGAATCCTGACAATGTCAGCCACCGGCACAAGATACAGGATGTATTGCAATAGTATTTAACTTCAACCTCGTAAGTCCAGATACAAGGAAACTCGTTTATTTGATACCGCGGAATGGTAATAAAACCACTCTTTGGGGAAATACACGTCTCATTTTTAGCAGCGACCAACTTAATGGCGACCACCTACAGACAGGTCACAACAGTGTAATGGACTCCCATAATGGCGACCGCCTACAGACAAGTCACAGCAGTGTAATGGACTCCCATCATGGCGACCGCCTACAGACAGGTCACAGCAGTGTAATGAACTCCCATAATGGCGACCGCCTACAGACAGGTCACAGCAGTGTAATGAACTCCCATAATGGCGACCGCCTACAGACAGGTCACGGCAGTGTAATGGACTCCCATCATGGCGACCGCCTACAGACAGGTCACAGCAGTGTAATGGACTCCCATCATGGCGACCGCCTACAGACAGGTCACAGCAGTGTAATGGACTCCCATCATGGCGACCGCCTACAGACAGGTCACAGCAGTGTAATGGACTCCCATCATGGCGACCGCCTACAGACAGGTCACAGCAGTGTAATGGACTCCCATCATGGCGACCGCCTACAGACAGGTCACAGCAGTGTAATGGACTCCCATCATGGCGACCGCCTACAGACAGGTCACAGCAGTGTAATGGACTCCCATCATGGCGACCGCCTACAGACAGGTCACAGCAGTGTAATGGACTCCCATCATGGCGACCGCCTACAGACAGGTCACAGCAGTGTAATGGACTCCCATCATGGCGACCGCCTACAGACAGGTCACAGCAGTGTAATGGACTCCCATCATGGCGACCGCCTACAGACAGGTCACAGCAGTGTAATGGACTCCCATAATGGCGACCGCCTACAGACAGGTCACAGCAGTGTAATGGACTCCCATAATGGCGACCGCCTACAGACAGGTCACAGCAGTGTAATGGACTCCCATATGGGCGATTGATGTTAATTTCATCGTATAAACTTATTGCCATTTCACATGATTATCTTCGGGAATATTTCTAATCGACACTAAAATGCGGACTTACTGGGGAAGCATTTTGAAGAGGAGTGCCTCTGTTTTCTTCTTCTCTTCCCTGAGTTGGACGGTTCGTTCGGCCACGTGGGCCTCCATCTGTTTAGTGTACTTTTCCATCACAGCTATCACATTGTCCACCACGTTGGCCGTCCCATAATACAAACAATTATAACTTCCTATCACAGCGATTACACTTTCCACAATGTTGGCCGTCCTTTAATACAAACAATTATAACTTTTTCATCACAGCTATTCCATTGTCCACCACGTTGACCGTCATATAATACAAACAATTATTAATTCTCCCACACAGCAATCCCAATGCCAAAAATGTTGGCTTTTCCTGATATAAAAAATAGTTGTTTTGCCATAACCACAATTGAATTAGCCGTTCTTAATTACAAATAGTCATCAATGTTGACCCTATGCGAACGAGTCTCATATCACAAGCGAGTCAAGGATTACACCGTGATGGTTGTCTTCACGAGTAATACATGCCGTCAGGGGATGTTACTAAGCATCCACATCCTCCAAACTGCCGGGGAGGGGGGGGGGGGGGCGGCGGTGGCGATAGCTCAGTGGGCTAGAGCGCTCGCATTCAGTGCTCTGGCCACCTGAGAGCCTAACGGCACGTGGATCGGTGGTTCGAGCCCCGCTGAGGCCATGTCTGTGTGGTCGCTGGATCAAGATCCCACGTCCTTCTTCGTAAAGAGTAGGGGGTTACCCCGGGGGGAAATGGCTCCACTTTCCCTCCTTCTCCCGTTGATGCGATATGACTAAAAGTGGTTATTAAAGCGTCCTGGATATACAACAACCAACCACGCTGGGGAGCGCAGACACTCACTTGGAGGGGTTGATCCGGCTGCAGGCCTTCAGCGCCGACCCTGCGGACGGTCTCTCGTCAGGCTCCTCGGCCCAGCAGCGCTGTATGACGTCACACAGTTGCCTAGCGGCGTCAGCATTGACCTCCACTGACCCCGCCAGTTCGCTCAGATCGGGCCGAAACACTTTGCCACTGTCGTCAGGTTTCATGACCATGCCGATGATTTCTGTGTATTTACAATGATATTTAAAAAATATCCTATTGGTCTTATTCTCAACTACCTATTTTTGATATCAAATGTATATTATTATATATCAAATCAAATATCTTTTTTTTATATCACATCAAATATCTTCCTTTTTATATCACATCCAATAATTATATTTTGATATTACAAGATTTATATCAATTCGCACAAATGACACAATTGGTGGTGATTAGAGTTGCATTTCGATGCTGAATGACGGAGATGGCAAGTGACACAGTGGTGACATCGTTTACGAACGACCCCGTCTCAGTACCTGGGCCAGCAGAAAGTAATACTTCACAAAACCGTATTGATGGAGTGCGGCGTCAAGCACAGATATGACGTCACCAATGCAACAATGAAATGACGTCATCAATGCTAAGCTGCCCCGTGATGACACCTGTGCGGTTATCAACACAGCGTGCAGGGCGGTCAGAGTGGTAAGCTAGGACTGACAACTTCCATAGCATCCATGACTACACACGTCTCAATCGTCCTGCGCTGCCAAACGCACGGATGCTAGCCAACCATTCCTACAACTCAATGAGCCTTCCCTAAGTACCGAGTTACTTAAAGCAAAGGGGCCGGCCCGGCAGCTCAGCGGGCTAGAGCGCTTGTCTTGAGTGCTCTGGCCACCCAAAAGGCAGGGGCGGATCTAGGAATTTGCCAAGGGCGGCACGTGGATCGGTGGTTCGCGCCCCGCTGTGGTCATGTCTGTGTGGTCGCAGGATAAAGATCCCATGTCCTCCTTCGTAGAGTAGGCGGTTGCCCTAAGGACATGGCTCCACTATCCCTTCCTTCCCCCATTGACGCGATATGACCAATAGGGGTTACAGCGTCCTGAATATGCAACCAACCAACTTAAAGCACAACACAATAAAGCCTCCCCTCCCCCCCAAACCACCCTACCCTCACCCCCACCCCCATCACCCCCGCTGCCTCTGCCCCACCCACCTTTAGGTTCGAGCGTGTCGCGTTCTGTGTAAGGCCCATTGCGGCAGAACACCTCCTTCATGATGACCCCAGCGGCGTAGATGTCCCCCTGGGGGTGGTGGTACCGGTAGGAGGGCGGCTCCCCGCCAGCTCCCCCACCCTCCTCCTCGCTCTGGGAAGCCACCTGCCGCAGGGTCTCCGGGGGGGTCCACTGCAGCTCTGTCCCCAGACAGAGACAAACAATGGTTAGTATATAAGTGGGTTATTTCACTAAGATGTCGTAAAGTTTTGCTCGTAAAATTCAAATATTGATTTGCCGGCCCGAAAAGAAGTGTGAAATGGAGAATTTTTCATAAATATATGGCAAACATGTTTTTGTATATATTAGTGGAGAATGAATTGCACGAAGATGGCTGCACTCCAATAATCGCAGCAGAACGCTTGTTTACTTTGCTCGTAAAATTACGATCTGTTGTTAAATTAGCATGTAATAGATACGGTTACGAGCTCGTAACTCTTAGTGAAGCTATCCCCAGAAAGGCGAAGCAAGGTCATCACATTGTCGGACAGACACATTACAGGCGGGCTTTTACATTTTGCTTAACGTGTCGGACATGTAGCGTTTTTTAACGACAATAAAAACTTGAAGATGAAGCCGTTCAACATGAGATTGACGTTTTATAGTTGATTGCTGCAGTCACGTATTGTATTATGCATAAGTAGAGCTTTAACAGTGCTATAAACTCAGTTCCGCACTATATTTAAATATATATATAGAAGTCTGAAATAGTAAATGGCGACACGCGACACAGGCATATTGGAAAAATCAACATTCGATGTCGACCCCCAAACTCCGACACTGAGGATCTGAAAAAGCGACATCGACACAGATTTTTGAAAGAAACGCCAAAAAGCGACACGGAACGCCGTTAAATATTGACATTCGATACTGAACATTTTGAAGCAACGACACTAGACACTGGACCCCCCTTCCAGCCCCTAATATATAATAACAAACGAACTCACTGGTGTATTTGGCGTGTTCTGATTGGTCAGGATCTGGTCTCTCTCCGCGAGTAAATACTTCCGCGCCGTAATCCGTCAGTTTGGCGGTAAATCGGCCGTCGACGATGACATTCGAACTCTTGAGTCGACCATGAACTTTGAGGCTGCTGTCGTGCAGGTATTGCAAACCCTGGCGTGGGGGGGAGGGGAGACACGGGGCTGAGGGTATGTGTACATGTGATCATAGAGGCCATTCGGCCACTGATCGTAATATGACATAACAGTAATCCTGTTAACAGGTGTTTTCAGCGTTATCACATTTTCCAAAGGTTTCCATATTTACGTACTGCCCTCAAAAATGTAAAAAAAATGCAATTGCAAATGCAAGTTTAATAATAATAATAATAATTTAAATAGTTGCGAACTTAGTTTGGACGCATTTGAAGCACTCGAATATGTGGTTTTGGATGCAAGTGACCTTGACTGACCTTAAGGACATCGACGACGAGGGAGAACTTGAAGGTGTCATCGAGCGTGATGTTGTCGTTCCAGATGGCGTCCTGCAAGCTCCCCTTGGGGCCGTACTCCCACAAACAGCACACCGTGGGCTCCTCAATACACGCTCCGATCAGGGTATTAACATTGTAGTGCTTCAACTCAATCATCTGGGGGAGAAAAGACCAAAGACCAAACATATCAGTGGGTAGATTTCTTTGGTAGACTGGGCATACGCAATCATCTCAGGGATAAACGATAGGTCAAACATATAGGCAAAACATGTCAGTGTTTAAATTTCTTTGGTCACCCGGAGTATATCCCCAATGTAAACCGACTACGCACAATACACATCGGTATAACTCCCAACGCTTCTTTCATTGAGGTCCGGTGCGCGCGCATTCATTCGGCATGCCGATTGTATCACAAACACAACGGCATGGGACGTTCGGGAGAAGATGGCGCCTGATTGAAAACTGACGGATTAGGCTGGTTCCGTTGCCCATAAATGCACCAGACGTGCACATCAGTGAGGCCTACCTGTCTCATCTCCTGCAGCAGCTCCCGCTCCAGCTTGACGCCGTCCTTATTTCACAGTGATAACGCCACAAGCTTATCAGTGAGGCCTACCTGTCTCATCTCCTGCAGCAGCTCCCGCTCCAGTTTGACGCGGTCCTTGCGTACTGTCTTCACCGCCACTTGCATTCCCCGGAAGTTGGCCACCGTGATGTAGAGCTGCTCGCCCGCCAGCGAGTCGGCCACCGACGCCTTCGATTTCTTCAGCGACATGCTCATACTGCGCAGGTTCAGCTGTCAGAGAGGTCACAGAGGTCATTAAGGGACGCTGAACATATCCACAAGATATTTCGTGAATGATACTTTAGTTTGAATACTGCAATTGGTATCTAGACTTCGTCGCAAGCCATAGTTCATATTATTCCACCCTGGGGCGCCACAGCATCCGCAATGCATTCTGGGTATTATTTTGGTCTAAAAACACCGATGTCTGCTATAAGAAGAGTAATCCAATCAAATTGCCATGGTAACACCTGAGGTGGCATCATCCTAAATCTCTCTCACCTGACTGCCTGGACCTCTGACTCCAGTGTAGATCTTTAGTTCTTCATAGTTGACCTTCCACACCAAATCAGTCAAATCGCGTTCATATTTTATCTTCCTAAAAGTGAAGACCGAAATTGGTTAAAGCGTCCTGAATAAACAACCAACCAACCAACCTGAACAAAAACGCCATTGTCAACATGGCTTAAAGAGGCGACGTACGCCATTAATGAACAGTGACAGTTCTTTGTTCTCAGAGACAATAGACCGATCCAGGCTGTCAATAATCGCACTGACGTCACTGTTGCTTTTATCCAATCATGTCGTGAAAAAGGTCCTCCACGTGCGTTATGTCGGACAAACAAGTCAGACAAACAAAGCATCATGTCACTTTGTTGTCAGTTTCAGAGCTGAGTACTTCTCACTTGAGGATACCATCAGCTGTGATTGTCAATTTTATACTCACGATTAAGGAAAAAGGATTCAAGCGTGGACGGAACTTAGTGTCGGTGTGTGGATCTGTCTATGAAAGCTGCCAGGCGTGCAATGTACGAGTCGCCATGCTCGCCCCTCCATCACGGCGATTCACGAAATTGATTACATTTACACGCGGTTCAAGCAGAGAGCACAACTGAAGCAGGCTGCCCACCGACGCTGTTAATAACACTCTAATGGTAAAGGGTTCGTACCTGCAGACCAGGACGCAGGCAATGACCGCTAAGATGACGACCAAGGTCACGACGGCTGGCACGATATAAAGCACCAGGTTGGCTGGAGATGAGAAAAAAACAAGTTACCCTTACCACATTTCACTCTTAGGTCTCAAGGCTAATAGAAAAAAGATGAATAATATATTATGATTACATATGATTACACCATGATTAGAAATGATTACACTATGGTTAGAAATGATTACACTATGGTTACATACGATTACATCACGGTTAGCTATTGTGACATTTTTGTTATTTCCTGTCCGATAAGGCAACGAACGTTTCACATGTGTATTCAGGTAAGTGCTACAATATCATGTGTAAAAATTTTTGTTTCGAAGGAGCGGGCGGGGGTTTGCCCGAGGGCGGACTTACGGCAGAGCTCGCCCTCGAAGCCACAGGCCGGGACGTCTGGCGGGGCGTTGGTGTCCCCCACCGAGCCGTCACCCCACCGGATGGGCAAGTCCACGATCAGGTTCTACAAGGACACAGCGACGGACAGGTCACACCTACCGTCTGGCACCTCCACAACTGTACAGCGGCAATATCTGTCTGACGTTCTATCTGTCCGAGGCCCTATCTGTAAACTGGCGCTATCTGTCCGAGGCCCTATCTGTACAGTGGTGCTATCTGTCCGAGGCCCTATCTGTACAATGGCCCTATCTGTCCGAGGCCCTATCTGTACAATGGCCCTATCTGTCCGAGGCCCTATCTGTATAGTGGTGCTATCTGTCCGAGGCCATATCTGTACAATGGCCCTATCTGTCCGAGGCCCTATCTGTACAATGGCGCTATCTGGCAGAGGCCCTATCTGTACAATGGCGCTATCTGTCCGATGCCCTATCTGTACAATGGTGCTATCTGTCCGAGGCCCTATCTGTACAATGGCGCTATCTGGCCGAGGCGCTATCTGGCCCAGGCCCTATCTGCACAGTGGCACTATCTGGTCGAGGCCCTATCTGTACAATGGTGCTATCTGGCAGAGGCCCTATCTGTACAGTGGTGCTATCTGTCCGAGGCCCTATCTGTACAATGGTGCTATCTGTCCGAGGCCCTATCTGTACAATGGCGCTATCTGTCCGAGGCGCCATCTGGCCCAAGCCCTATCTGCACAGTGGCACTTTCTGGTCGAGGCCCTATCTGTACAATGGTGTTATCTGGCAGAGGCCCTATCTGTACAATGTTGCTATCTGTCCGAGACCCTATCTGTACAATGGCGCTATCTGGCCGAGGTCCTATCTGTACAGTGGTGCTATCTGTCCGAGGCCCTATCTGTACAATGGCCCTATCTGGTCGAGGCCCTATCTGTACAGTATTGCTATCTGTCCGAGGCCCTATCTGTACAATGGCGCTATGTGTCTAAGGCACTGTGTATCCGAGGCACTACAGTGATGTACATTTACTACAATTTGTTCTGGTAGCCATTCGGGTGCCTAACTTGAAAATTGAAGCCGCCCGGGTAAATTTCTGATGGACTGAATTTGTAACAACATCTTGACCTCGTTATGGCATACGATAGTGTTTAGTTCTGGCCCTGGAATAGGGAATTTTGAGCTACATCGGAGGAGAGAAAAATAGAAAATCATGAAAGTCGTACACACATTGTATATATAAGATTTAATAGGAAAAAAGACGCACAATTAACAATTATGTTAAATGCCGCAATCTGACCGAGGTTACCATACCCGCTGTATGTCTGACCGAGGTTACCATACCCGCTGTATGTCTGACCGAGGTTACCATACCCGCTGTATGTCTGAACGAGGTTACCATACCCGCTGTATGTCTGACCGAGGTTACCATACCCGCTGTATGTCTGACCGAGGTTACCATACCCGCTGTATGTCTGACCGAGGTTACCATACCCGCTGTATGTCTGACCGAGGTTACCATACCCGCTGTATGTCTGACCGAGGTTACCATACCCGCTGTATGTCTGACCGAGGTTACCATACCCGCTGTATGTCTGACCGAGGTTACCATACCCGCTGTATGTCTGACCGAGGTTACCGTACCCGCTGTGTGTCTGACCGAGGTTACCCTACCCGCTGTATGTCTGACCGAGGTTACCGTACCCGCTGTATGTCTGACCGAGGTTACCGTACCCGCTGTATGTCTGACCGAGGTTACCGTACCCGCTGTATGTCTGACCGAGGTTACCGTACCCGCTGTATGTCTGACCGAGGTTACCATACCCGCTGTATGTCTGACCGAGGTTACCATACCCGCTGTATGTCTGACCGAGGTTACCATACCCGCTGTATGTCTGACCGAGGTTACCATACCCGCTGTATGTCTGAACGAGGTTACCATACCCGCTGTATGTCTGACCGAGGTTACCATACCCGCTGTATGTCTGACCGAGGTTACCATACCCGCTGTATGTCTGAACGAGGTTACCATACCCGCTGTATGTCTGAACGAGGTTACCATACCCGCTGTATGTCTGACCGAGGTTACCATACCCGCTGTATGTCTGACCGAGGTTACCATACCCGCTGTATGTCTGACCGAGGTTACCATACCCGCTGTATGTCTGAACGAGGTTACCATACCCGCTGTATGTCTGACCGAGGTTACCGTACCCGCTGTATGTCTGACCGAGGTTACCATACCCGCTGTAGGTCTGACCGAGGTTACCATACCCGCTGTATGTCTGACCGAGGTTACCATACCCGCTGTATGTCTGACCGAGGTTACCATACCCGCTGTATGTCTGAACGAGGTTACCATACCCGCTGTATGTCTGACCGAGGTTACCGTACCCGCTGTATGTCTGACCGAGGTTACCATACCCGCTGTAGGTCTGAGCCGTTCTTGAAGCTGACAGTGCTGCCCACGATGACGAAAACGCCATTTGCCTGAAGATCAAACACCCAGTAATCCGGATTCCTGTCATTGGTGTCGCTGAGAATGATGTCCCCAGTGGCGCCGCCTGGCGAAAGCATGAAGAAATGTGTGACTAAGGAAACGGGAAACACAACAATAACATCATTTCCGCGACAATAACATCATTTCCGCGACAATAACATCATTTCCGCGACAATAACATCATTTCCAAAGTAGATAATACATCACATATATCACAATTCTTGTGTCATCAAACACCCCGACAATGCAAGTACCTACATGTGCAGGGCTCCAGGGTCAGTAGTCGGGTAGTTCTTTACTACTGCCTGTTGTATTTACTGCATTCACTTGACCAAGGATAATCTAACCACTATATTATCCTTTTATCTAGTACACGAAAACTTTGACGCAACAAGTTCTAACAAAGTTCGACGCCTTTTTTTGCTCCTTCAAGTGTCCTTGGTTTGACCTTCCTGTGCAAGTTCGCCAGCCAGGATTAGGGGTCTGGAAGGGGGGGTTCAGTTCCCAGTGTCGATTTTTCAAAATACTCCGTGTCGTATGTCAATTTTCGTGTCGCTTTTGGCTTAATTCAGTGTCGTTTTTTTTCTGTGAAAAATTCAGTGCCGGTCAATGTCGAATGTCGGATGTCAATTTTTCAAATATCCCTTTGTCGCGTCTCGCCATTTACCCCATCCAGACCCCTAGAATTCTTTGTGGATCATTCTCAACCTCTCGTGCGGGTCACCCGACGCTTCTCAGGAATAACACACCACAGAGGCCTAACCAGGAGACACCCCCACCCTTTTATTGATGTGAACCCTCTGTTGTCAGCTGTACCTCCCACCCCCCCGCCCTTCGTAACATTGATCAAGCTACAGACAGTGGACCTCCTATTCATAATCCTATATCGGCGCCTGTACAATAATAAACAGTACCAATATCCCCTTGGAAATCACATTAATAATGTTATTATTACTTCTGTCAGGCTTACATTATGCGGCCAGAATGTCCCAGAAATGTGGCATAAGGCATTCACGGCTTTCGATCAAGGCAATCCAAACACTCTTCATTCAGGCGGACTTTAGACACCACGTGTGCACTCAATTACCAGAAATCAGGTCCCATCGCATTGCAATCCGTCAATACCAGGTCCTGGAGGCAAACATCGCGATGGTCTGTCAATGCCAGACCCTGGCGGCAAACATCGCGATGGTCTGTCAATGCCAGACCCTGGCGGCAAACATCGCGATGGTCTGCCGTCTCGCTGTGATCAATGGCCATTGATTGGCTAAATAAGGTGAAGAACAAGCTGTTTACACCAGCCAACAACTCTCCCCAAGTCTGCTTGGCACTGTCTTTGAATAATGCAACGCCGTGTTATCGTGTCGGCTAGATGCTCAACATCAAATATGAGGTTCAAGCGAAGCGATCATATCTCTCAGTCACCCACAGTGACGGGTCAGGACTCACCCACAGTGACGGGTCAGGACTCACCGACAGTGACGGGTCAGGACTCACCGACAGTGACGGGTCAGGACTCACCGACAGTGACGGGTCAGGACTCACCCACAGTGACGGGTCAGGACTCACCCACAGTGACAGGATAGGACTCACCGACAGTGACGGGTCAGGACTCACCCACAGTGACGTGCCAGCACTCACCCACAGTGACGGGTCAGAACGCACCCACAGTGACGGGCCAGCACTCACCCACAGTGACGGGTCAGAACTCACCCACAGTGACGGGTCAGCACTCATCCACAGTGACAGGTCAGGACTCACCCACAGTGACGGGTCAGGACTCACCCACAGTGACGGGTCAGCACTCATCCACAGTGACGGGTCAGGATTCACCCACAGTGACGGGTCAGGACTCATCCACATTGACGGGTCAGGACTCACCCACAGTGACGGGTCAGGACTCACCCACAGTGACGGGTCAGGACTCACCGACAGTGACGGGCCAGGACTCACCGACAGTGACGGGCCAGGACTCACCGACAGTGACGGGCCAGCACTCACCCACAGTGACGGGTCAGGACTCACCCACAGTGACGGGTCAGGACTCACCGACAGTGACGGGCCAGGACTCACCCACAGTGACGGGTCAGCACTCATCTACATTGACGGGTCAGGACTCACCCATAGTGACGGGTCAGGACTCACCCACAGTGACGGGTCAGGACTCACCCACAGTGACGGGCCAGGACTCACCGACAGTGACGGGCCAGCACTCACCCACAGTGACGGGTCAGGACTCACCCACAGTGACGGGTCAGGACTCACCGACAGTGACGGGCCAGGACTCACCCACAGTGACGGGTCAGCACTCATCTACATTGACGGGTCAGGACTCACCCATAGTGACGGGTCAGGACTCACCCACAGTGACGGGTCAGGACTCACCCACAGTGACGGGTCAGCACTCATCCACAGTGACGGGTCAGGACTCACCCACAGTGACGGGTCAGCACTCATCCACATTGACGGGTCAGGACTCACCCATAGTGACGGGTCAGGACTCACCCACAGTGACGGGTCAGGACTCACCCACAGTGACGGGTCAGCACTCACCCACAGTGACGGGTCAGGACTCGCCCACAGTGACGGGTCAGGACTCACCCACAGTGACGGGTCAGCACTCACCCACAGTGACGGGTCAGGACTCACCCACAGTGACGGGTCAGCACTCATCCACAGTGACGGGTCAGGACTCACCAACAGTGACGGGCCAGGACTCACCCACAGTGACGGGTCAGCACTCATCCACATTGACGGGTCAGGACTCACCCATAGTGACGGGTCAGCACTCACCGACAGTGACGGGCCAGGACTCACCCACAGTGACGGGTCAGCACTCATCCACATTGACGGGTCAGGACTCACCCATAGTGACGGGTCAGGACTCACCCACAGTGACGGGTCAGGACTCACCCACAGTGACGGGTCAGCACTCACCCACAGTGACGGGTCAGGACTCGCCCACAGTGACGGGTCAGGACTCACCCACAGTGACGGGTCAGCACTCACCCACAGTGACGGGTCAGGACTCACCCACAGTGACGGGTCAGCACTCATCCACAGTGACGGGTCAGGACTCACCAACAGTGACGGGCCAGGACTCACCCACAGTGACGGGTCAGCACTCATCCACATTGACGGGTCAGGACTCACCCATAGTGACGGGTCAGCACTCACCGACAGTGACGGGCCAGGACTCACCCACAGTGACGGGTCAGCACTCATCCACATTGACGGGTCAGGACTCACCCATAGTGACGGGTCAGGACTCACCCACAGTGACGGGTCAGGACTCACCCACAGTGACGGGTCAGGACTCACCCATAGTGACGGGTCAGGACTCACCCACAGTGACGGGTCAGGACTCACCCACAGTGACGGGTCAGCACTCACCCACAGTGACGGGTCAGGACTCGCCCACAGTGACGGGTCAGGACTCACCCACAGTGACGGGTCAGCACTCATCCACAGTGACGGGTCAGGACTCACCCACAGTGACGGGTCAGCACTCATCCACAGTGACGGGTCAGGACTCACCAACAGTGACGGGCCAGGACTCACCCACAGTGACGGGTCAGCACTCATCCACATTGACGGGTCAGGACTCACCCATAGTGACGGGTCAGGACTCACGCACAGTGACGGGTCAGGACTCACCCACAGTGACGGGTCAGCACTCATCCACAGTGACGGGTCAGGACTCACCCACAGTGACGGGTCAGCACTCATCCACATTGACGGGTTAGGACTCACCCATAGTGACGGGTCAGGACTCACCCACAGTGACGGGTCAGGACTCACCCACAGTGACGGGTCAGGACTCACCCACAGTGACGGGTCAGCACTCACCCACAGTGACGGGTCAGGCCTCACCCACAGTGACGGGTCAGCACTCATCCACAGAGACGGGTCAGGACTCACCGACAGTGACGGGCCAGCACTCACCCACAGTGACGGGTCAGGACTCACCCAAAGTGACGGGTCAGGACTCACCGACAGTGACGGGCCAGGACTCACCCACAGTGACGGGTCAGGACTCACTCACAGTGACGGGTCAGCACTCATCCACAGTGACGGGTCAGGACTCACCGACAGTGACGGGCCAGGACTCACCCACAGTGACGGGTCAGCACTCATCCACATTGACGGGTCAGGACTCACCCATAGTGACGGGTCAGGACTCACCCACAGTGACGGGTCAGGACTCACCCACAGTGACGGGTCAGCACTCATCCACAGTGACGGGTCAGGACTCACCCACAGTGACGGGTCAGCACTCATCCACATTGACGGGTCAGAACTCACCCATAGTGGCGGGTCAGGACTCACCCACAGTGACGGGCCAGGACTCACCCACAGTGACGGGTCAGCACTCATCCACAGTGACGGGTCAGGACTCACCCACAGTGACGGGCCAGGACTCACCCACAGTGACGGGCCAGGACTCATCCACAGTGACGGGCCGGGACTCACCCACAGTGACGGGCCAGGACTCACCCACAGTGACGGGCCAGGACTCACCCACAGTGACGGGCCAGGACTCACCCACAGTGACGGTCGATCTCGCCTGGTTGAAGATACGTTTCCCGTCGTTGACGGTGGCGGTTTCCGTGGCGACGCGAGCGTACACTTTGAGCGCGTCGTACAAGAAGAGGGAGTAGATGTTAGGTCTGGAGGGCGGGAGGAGGCGGGTCGGCCAGCTGTCAGTCAGGGCCGCCGAGTAGAAGTCATCCAGATACTGGTCCGTCACGTTGAAATCCAGAGTCCTCGCAAACACCTGGAAGACGGTTTCTGCTACATCACACATTTTCCTTTGATTAACTCGTCGCGAGGCGAGACCATAGCATAGGTCCATCGTCGCTTAGTAGGTTACATCACAGTTCCAGGAGTCATTTCGCAGCTACCGACACACTGACTAGCGCTAGGGTTAAGTGGAACATTTGTCGAAAAGTATTCACCCAAGAGATGGATTTTCTCCATTAAGAAAGTGCTAAAATTATTTTTAATATGATCTCTTGACCATGAACACCATGTTTGCGCGTAAGTTACGTGGGGCTTATGAAATTTATTCAACTTAATTCTAGCCCTGCATTAATTCAGAAATTCCACCACTTTTTTGCCAATTTTTTTTAACCCGATAATCGCTCGACAAATGTTCCACTTAGCGCTATGTATATTTGCCTAGCCAATGTATACTTGATGAACAGCGCCCCAGGGGCCGTATTCATCAAGCACCTTTAGGTTACGCAAGCTGCTTTTGGCGAATGGCATCTATGCGTTGTTTGCCATGAAAACCGTCGTCCAATGTCCTATACTTAGCGTTAATTAAGTATGGTTACAGCAGCCTATTACAGGCGCCATCTTAGATTTTTTTTACCTTTTAGAATCAAGATTAACAGTATCTCCAAATTATGATGCATATGTTTTATATCTCGTCGAGTCTGTAAAACAACAATTTCAACGTAAAACTGCGCGGACTAGTTTATCGCGCGCGGACGTCCTAGCGAGTCGCGGTCGACATCACACACAGAATACCGAACAACGAACAGGCGCGCAGGGATATAAAGCCGGTCACCAACTTCTGCTCCGGTGAACAAATTTGTTTCTCTCCGGATAGGCCACAGGCTTGCAGTATTTAAATTCAAGACAGAATATACTTGTTTAACATGAAGATTTGAGGCTGGTAATAAAAAAAATTAATTGTCATATCACTTTAATGAGTGGGTCTTGGATTAATCGGTTCACTCACGAGGAAGAAGCTCTCCAGCGCGGCCCTGACGTCGCCGTCCCTCGGGCCGCCAGTGACGTAGAGCTGAGGGGAGGTGATGAGGCTGACCATGTCCCGGGTCGGGGTCTGCTGGTTCGTGTATATGAACACGTAGTGACCGGAGTGCATGTCGCTGTCGAAGGCGGCCAGCGACCAGTTGCGGACCTCCTCCAGGGGCACACACAACACGATGACTGCAAGGCGACACAGGCACAACATTGAGCTTGGCGAAGGAAGGGAGAGTGGAGCTATGTCCCCGGGGGTAACCCCCTACTCCTTGTGAAAAAAGACATGGGATCTTTATCCTGCGATCACACAGACATGGCCACAGCGGGGCTCGAACTACCGATCCACGCGCCGTTAGGCTCTCAGGTGGCCAGGGCACTCAAGGCGAGCGCTATAACCCACTAGGCTACCGGGCCGGCCTCTTGCTACAATAATGAGGTGCGCAGCTAGCTCAGTTGGTACGTAAACTGAGAGGCAGATCAACCGGTCGTGGGTTCGCGCCCTCCCGCCACTTGCATCTGGGGCCTCATTCACCCCACGCCATTGTTCTATCCCGATATCATCCCAATTTAGCCTTTATGGACACACAAGTGGCATTCAAAACCAACGTTTCATGTGACTTTTTTTTCCACTACTATTATACTGTTTTCTGTTTTCTGCATGATCACAAACCAAAGAAGCTCTATCACCAACCAACAGTCGCAAATATGATCCCCTATTACTTGAGTGTTATATGGCAAGCTCCCGGATGTTCATCGGGAACAGAGCATAGAATGACATGTAGTTATATTTAGCGCATTTACGGCATGCAGAAAGCATAGCACATATCAAAATTTGTCTCGTATTAACTATTTCGTTAGCTTATAAGGCAACACGTCTCTACTTTTCAAAGCTTCTAGACGGGTGTCAAAAAATATGAATACAAAATATTTGTTGCACACGCCTAGCTTTACATGAACCCCTTTAAGGTTTCTTTAATCATTATACCAAATTCTGACACTGCAGAAATGATTCAATAAGTTTACAATTGGTCACGTACTTCGAGCTTCGTCCTTGACAAGGTCATAGACCTCTCTGATCCTGTCCTGTGTGGGCGACAGCTCCACGTCCGCCACCCAGCGGGAGATGACGAAACCATCGTCGCGCTTGCTCTGGAAGACTTTCCGCACCCCCTTGCCCAGCTCGCCAAAGTCACCCCCCTCAGAGGAAATGATCGCCACCCGCTTCCAGAGGAACTTGTCGCACAGGATAATGATCCCCTCACCTGCAACAGGAGTGTATCACAGAGACGTGGGGTGGGCCGAGAGGAGGCGGACCAGGGTGTGGTACAGTACAAGGCCCTACCTATGTTAGCGATGGGCCAGAGGAGGCGGACCAGGGTGTGGTGCAGTACAAGGCCCTACCTATGTTAGCGATGGGCCAGAGGAGGCGGACCAGGGTGTGGTACAGTACAAGGCCCTACCTATGTTAGCGATGGGCCGGAGGAGGCGGACCAGGGTGTGGTACAGTACAAGGCCCTACCTATGTTAGCGATGGGCCAGAGGAGGCGGACCAGGGTGTGGTACAGTACAAGGCCCTACCTATGTTAGCGATGGATCAGAGGAGGGGGACCAGGGTGTGGTACAGTACAAGCCCTACCTATGTTAGCGATGGGCCAGAGGAGGCGGACCAGGGTGTGGTACAGTACAAGGCCCTACCTATGTTAGCGATGGGCCAGAGGAGGCGGACCAGGGTGTGGTACAGTACAAGGCCCTACCTATGTTGGCGATGGGCCAGAGGAGGCGGACCAGGGTGTGGTACAGTACAAGGCCCTACCTATGTTAGCGATGGGTCAGAGGAGGCGGACCAGGGTGTGGTACAGTACAAGGCCCTACCTATGTTAGCGATGGGCCAGAGGAGGCGGACCAGGGTGTGGTACAGTACAAGGCCCTATCTATGTTAGCGATGGGCCAGAGGAGGCGGACCAGGGTGTGGTACAGTACAAGACCCTATCTATGTTAGCGATGGGCCAGAGGAGGCGGACCAGGGTGTGGTACAGTACAAGCCCTACCTATGTTAGCGATGGGCCAGAGGAGGCGGACCAGGGTGTGGTACAGTACAAGGCCCTACCTATGTTAGCGATGGGCCAGAGGAGGCGGACCAGAGTGTGGTACAGTACAAGGCCCTACCTATGTTAGCGATGGGCCAGAGGAGGCGGACCAGGGTGTGGTACAGTACAAGGCCCTACCTATGTTAGCGATGGGCAGGAGGAGGCGGACCAGGGTGTGGTACAGTACAAGGCCCTACCTAAGTTAGCGATGGGCCAGAGGAGGCGGACCAGGGTGTGGTACAGTACAAGGCCCTACCTATGTTAGCGATGGGCCAGAGGAGGCGGACCAGGGTGTGGTACAGTACAAGGCCCTACCTATGTTAGCGATGGGCCAGAGGAGGCGTACCAGGCTGTGGTACAGTACAAGGCCCTACCTATGTTAGCGATGGGCCAGAGGAGGCGGACCAGGGTGAGGTACAGTACAAGGCCCTACCTATGTTAGCGATGGGCCAGAGGAGGCGGACCAGGGTGTGGTACAGTACAAGGCCCTACCTATGTTAGCGATGGGCCAGAGGAGGCGGACCAGGGTGTGGTACAGTACAAGCCCTACCTATGTTAGCGATGGGCCAGAGGAGGCGGACCAGGGTGTGGTACAGTACAAGGCCCTACCTATGTTAGCGATGGGCCAGAGGAGGCGGACCAGGGTGTGGTACAGTACAAGGCCCTACCTATGTTAGCGATGGGCCAGAGGAGGCGGACCAGGGTGTGGTACAGTACAAGGCCCTACCTATGTTAGCGATGGGCCAGAGGAGGCGGACCAGAGTGTGGTACAGTACAAGGCCCTACCTATGTTAGCGATGGGCCAGAGGAGGAGGACCAGGGTGTGGTACAGTACAAGGCCCTATCTATGTTAGCGATGGGCCAGAGGAGGCGGACCAGGGTGTGGTACAGTACAAGCCCTACCTATGTTAGCGATGGGCCAGAGGAGGCGGACCAGGGTGTGGTACAGTACAAGGCCCTACCTATGTTAGCGATGGTCCAGAGGAGGCGGACCAGGGTGTGGTACAGTACAAGGCCCTACCTATGTTAGCGATGGGCCAGAGGAGGCGGACCAGGGTGTGGTACAGTACAAGGCCCTACCTATGTTAGCGATGGGCCAGAGGAGGCGGACCAGGGTGTGGTACAGTACAAGGCCCTACCTATGTTAGCGATGGGCCGGAGGAGGCGGACCAGGGTGTGGTACAGTACAAGGCCCTACCTATGTTAGCGATGGGCCAGAGGAGGCGGACCAGGGTGTGGTACAGTACAAGGCCCTACCTATGTTAGCGATGGGCCAGAGGAGGCGGACCAGGGTGTGGTACAGTACAAGGCCCTACCTATGTTAGCGATGGGCCAGAGGAGGCGTACCAGGCTGTGGTACAGTACAAGGCCCTACCTATGTTAGCGATGGGCCAGAGGAGGCGGACCAGGGTGAGGTACAGTACAAGGCCCTACCTATGTTAGCGATGGGCCAGAGGAGGCGGACCAGGGTGTGGTACAGTACAAGGCTCTACCTATGTTAGCGATGGGCCAGAGGAGGCGGACCAGGGTGTGGTACAGTACAAGGCCCTACCTATGTTAGCGATGGGCCAGAGGAGGGGGACCAGGGTGTGGTACAGTACAAGGCCCTACCTATGTTAGCGATGGGCCAGAGGAGGCGGACCAGGGTGTGGTACAGTACAAGGCCCTACCGATGTTAGCGATGGGCCAGAGGAGACGGACCAGGGTGTGGTACAGTACAAGGCCTTACCTATGTTAGCGATGGGCCAGAGGAGGCGGACCAGGGTGTGGTACAGTACAAGCCCTACCTATGTTAGCGATGGGCCAGAGGAGGCGGACCAGGGTGTGGTACAGTACAAGCCCTACCTATGTTAGCGATGGGCCAGAGGAGGCGGACCAGGGTGTGGTACAGTACAAGGCTCTACCTATGTTAGCGATGGGCCAGAGGAGGCGGACCAGGGTGTGGTACAGTACGAGGCCCTACCTATGTTAGCGATGGGCCAGAGGAGGCGGACCAGGGTGTGGTACAGTACAAGGCCCTACCTATGTTAGCCATGGGCCAGAGGAGGCGGACCAGGGTGTGGTACAGTACAAGCCCTATCTATGTTAGCGATGGGCCAGAGGAGGCGGACCAGGGTGTGGTACAGTACAAGGCCCTACCTATGTTAGCGATGGGCCAGAGGAGGCGGACCAGGGTGTGGTACAGTACGAGGCCCTACCTATGTTAGCGATGGGCCAGAGGAGGCGGACCAGGGTGTGGTACTGTACAAGGCCCTACCTATGTTAGCGATGGGCCAGAGGAGGCGGACCAGGGTGTGGTACAGTACAAGGCCCTACCTATGTTAGCGATGGGTCAGAGGAGGCGGACCAGGGTGTGGTACAGTACAAGGCCCTACCTATGTTAGCGATGGGCCAGAGGAGGCGGACCAGGGTGTGGTACAGTACAAGGCCCTACCTATGTTAGCGATGGGCCAGAGGAGTGGGACCAGGGTGTGGTACAGTACAAGGCCCTACCTATGTTAGCGATGGGCCAGAGGAGGCGGACCAGGGTGTGGTACAGTACAAGGCCCTACCTATGTTAGCGATGGGCCAGAGGAGGCGGACCAGGGTGTGGTACAGTACAAGGCTCTACCTATGTTAGCGATGGGCCAGAGGAGGCGGACCAGGGTGTGGTACAGTACAAGGCCCTACCTATGTTAGCGATGGGCCAGAGGAGGCGGACCAGGGTGTGGTACAGTACGAGGCCCTACCTATGTTAGCGATGGGCCAGAGGAGGCGGACCAGGGTGTGGTACAGTACAAGGCCCTACCTATGTTAGCGATGGGCCAGAGGAGGCGGACCAGGGTGTGGTACAGTACAAGGCCCTACCTATGTTAGCGATGGGCCAGAGGAGGCGGACCAGGGTGTGGTACAGTACAAGGCCCTACCTATGTTAGCGATGGGCCAGAGGAGGCGGACGAGGGTGTGGTACAGTACAAGGCCCTACCTATGTTAGCGATGGGCCAGAGGAGGGGGACCAGGGTGTGGTACAGTACAAGGCCCTACCTATGTTAGCGATGGGCCAGAGGAGGCGGACCAGGGTGTGGTACAGTACGAGGCCCTACCTATGTTAGCGATGGGCCAGAGGAGGCGTACCAGGCTGTGGTACAGTACAAGGCCCTACCTATGTTAGCGATGGGCCAGAGGAGGCGGACCAGGGTGAGGTACAGTACAAGGCCCTACCTATGTTAGCGATGGGTCAGAGGAGGCGGACCAGGGTGTGGTACAGTACAAGGCCCTACCTATGTTAGCGATGGGCCAGAGGAGGCGGACCAGGGTGTGGTACAGTACAAGGCCCTACCTATGTTAGCGATGGGCCAGAGGAGTGGGACCAGGGTGTGGTACAGTACAAGGCCCTACCTATGTTAGCGATGGGCCAGAGGAGGCGGACCAGGGTGTGGTACAGTACAAGGCCCTACCTATGTTAGCGATGGGCCAGAGGAGGCGGACCAGGGTGTGGTACAGTACAAGGCTCTACCTATGTTAGCGATGGGCCAGAGGAGGCGGACCAGGGTGTGGTACAGTACAAGGCCCTACCTATGTTAGCGATGGGCCAGAGGAGGCGGACCAGGGTGTGGTACAGTACGAGGCCCTACCTATGTTAGCGATGGGCCAGAGGAGGCGGACCAGGGTGTGGTACAGTACAAGGCCCTACCTATGTTAGCGATGGGCCAGAGGAGGCGGACGAGGGTGTGGTACAGTACAAGGCCCTACCTATGTTAGCGATGGGCCAGAGGAGGCGGACCAGGGTGTGGTACAGTACAAGGCCCTACCTATGTTAGCGATGGGCCAGAGGAGGCGGACGAGGGTGTGGTACAGTACAAGGCCCTACCTATGTTAGCGATGGGCCAGAGGAGGGGGACCAGGGTGTGGTACAGTACAAGGCCCTACCTATGTTAGCGATGGGCCAGAGGAGGCGGACCAGGGTGTGGTACAGTACAAGGCCCTACCTATGTTAGCGATGGGCCAGAGGAGGCGGACCAGGGTGTGGTACAGTACAAGGCCCTACCTATGTTAGCGATGGGCCAGAGGAGGCGGACCAGCGTGTCGTAGACGGTCTTGTCCTCCAGGATCGGGTCGCTGGTGATCCAGCCAAATACCGGAAGATTTTTGTAGGACCCGAGCTGTGCCACTGGAGCCATGGCTGAAATAATAAAATTTGTTTGGTCTGTAGCTACGGATCCAATATTCCCCGCCTCTTACAAAAATGTTATAATATACTACAGTGAAAGATTAGTTATTATTACGAGTTGGAGGTCATGTTAACTAGCACAATATCATTCTTTGTAAGTTTTCTGTTTTGAAGCATTGCGCCAACGTTGCACCTAGTTGCCTAGTTGCATGTGCCATGTTTCTTGGCAACGATATATGGTATCAAGAAGGCGACTGGCCAACTTTATGTCGATTTGCGGACGTTCAGTCCCAAAATGCTTTACTTTGATCGTTGCATGCGGAAATTAAACCAAAAGGAGAGAAAAGTCAACGCCTTAAATTTCGATTGAACTCGATTGAATAATAGCGCGAGTTTGGCATGGCCTTATGCATTTTATTGGCCTTTCATTAACCTGTAGTAGATCTAGTCCTTCATTTTCATTATCCGCCCTCGGCCTCCACGCGGCCTCGGGCGGATAATGAAAGTTGGCGGGCTGCTACAGCTTGATGTCGGGCCAATAAATTACCTAACGCCCCGCAAACTCGAGCTATTGTTATAGTATATGGGTTCCAGAGCAGATGGGTCCCAGGTTGAAAACTGTGTGTGTTTACCTCCAGAGCAGATGGTCCCAGGATTAGAACTGTGTGTGTTTACCTCCAGAGCAGATGGTCCCAGGATTAGAACTGTGTGTGTTTACCTCCAGAGCAGATGGGTCCCAGGATTAGAACTGTGTGTGTTTACCTCCAGAGCAGATGGTTCCAGGATTAGAACTGTGTGTGTTTACCTCCAGAGCAGATGGTCCCAGGATTAGAACTGTGTGTGTTTACCTCCAGAGCAGATGGTTCCAGGATTAGAACTGTGTGTGTTTACCTCCAGAGCAGATGGTCCCAGGACTAGAACTGTGTGTGTTTACCTCCAGAGCAGATGGTCCCAGGATTAGAACTGTGTGTGTTTACCTCCAGAGCAGATGGGTCCCAGGATTAGAACTGTGTGTGTTTACCCCCAAAGCAGATGGTCCCAGGATTAGAACTGTGTGTGTTTACCTCCAGAGCAGATGGGTCCCAGGATTAGAACTTTGTGTGTTTACCTCTAGAGCAGATGGGTCCCAGGATTAGAGCTGTGTGTGTTTACCTCCAGAGCAGATGGGTCCCAGGATTAGAACTGTGTGTGTTTACCTCCAGAGCAGATGGTCCCAGGATTAGAGCTGTGTGTGTTTACCTCCAGAGCAGATGGGTCCCAGGATTATAACCGTGTGACATAGAACTATGTGTTCTTACCTCCAGAGCAGATGGTCCCAGAATTATAACTGTGTGTGTTTACCTCCAGAGCAGATGGGTTCCAGGATTAGAACTGTGTGGGTTTACCTCCGGAGCAGATGGGTCCCAGGATTATAACTGTGTGTGTTTACCTCCAGAGCAGATGGTCCCAGGATTAGAACTGTGTGTTCTTACCTCCAGAGCAGATGGTCCCGGAATTATAACTGTGTGTGTTTACCTCCAGAGCAGATTGGCCCCAGGATGAGAACTGTGTGTGTTTACCTCCAGAGCAGATTAGCCCCAGGATGAGACCTGTGTGTGTTTACCTCCAGAGCAGATGGGTCCCAGGATTAGAGCTGTGTGTGTTTACCTCCAGAGCAGATGGGTCCCAGGATTAGAACTGTGTGTGTTTACCTCCAGAGCAGATGGGTTCCAGGATTAGAACTGTGTGTGTTTACCTCCAGAGCAGATGGGTCCCAGGATTAGAACTGTGTGTGTTTACCTCCAGTGCAGATGGTTCCAGGATTAGAACTGTGTGTGCTTACCTCCAGAGCAGATGGGTCCCAGGATTAGAGCTGTGTGTGTTTACCTCCAGAGCAGATGGGTCCCAGGATTAGAACTGTGTGTGTTTACCTCCAGAGCAGATGGTTCCAGGATTAGAACTGTGTGTGTTTACCTCCAGTGCAGATGGGTCCCAGGATTAGAGCTGTGTGTGTTTACCTCCAGAGCAGATGGGTCCCAGGATTAGAAATGTGTGTGTTTACCTCCAGAGCAGATGGGTCCCAGGATTAGAACTGTGTGTGTTATACCTCCAGAGCAGATGGGTCCCAGGATTAGAACTGTGTGTGTTTACCTCCAGAGCAGATGGTTCCAGGATTAGAACTGTGTGTGTTTACCTCCAGAGCAGATGGGTCCCAGGATTAGAACTGTGTGTGTTTACCTCCAGAGCAGATGGTCCCAGGATTAGAACTGTGTGTGTTTACCTCCAGAGCAGATGGGTTCCAGGATTAGAACTGTGTGTGTTTACCTCCAGAGCAGATGGGTCCCAGGATTAAAACTGTGTGTGTTTACCTCCAGAGCAGATGGGTCCCAGAAGGAGGTCGGGCGAGAAGCTCGGGTCCTCAAAGAACTCGAAGGTCTTGCCGACGGCCTGGCGACTATCGCAGGCCGAGTCCTTCCAGCGTACACTGCGGGTTGACAACCACGTGTCAAGCGTAAAGATGTGTGCTTGGGATAACCATCGACGATAGGGGTGATTATTGACGATACATAGGTTTATTGACGATACATGTGATTATTTTTTTGTCATTATTGGTGATGATTATTGACGATAGGATCATTATTGACGATATAATCATTATTGACAATAGACGTTATTATTGATGATATATGTGATTATTGTCGATAAGAGTAATTATTGTCGATAAGAGTAATTATTGTCGATAAGAGTAATTATTGACGATAACAGTAATTACTGACAATAGGAATAATTATTGACGATCTGCGTTCTGAAGAGGACCGTTTGCCATTGTTTTGCCACCCCCAGTTTGACGAAATCCTGGACCCGTGCCAAGGTCTGCTTGCATTCATTATGCCTGCGACGTTATGCAAGTGAATTAATGAGTGGTGGTGATCGGCTGTAAAGCACACAGCTATCCAGGTCACACAGGTCACCCAGGTCATCTAGGTCACCCAGGTCACCCAGGTCACCCAGGTCACCCAGGTCAGCCAGGTCACCCAGGTCACCCAGGTCACCCAGGCCACCCAGGTCACCCAGGTCACTCAGGTCACTCAGGTCACCCAGGTCATCCAGGTCACCCAGGTCACCCAGGTCACCCAGGTCACCCAGGTCAGCCAGGTCAGCCAGGTCACACAGGTCACCCAGGTCACCCAGGTCACCCAGGTCACTCAGGTCACTCAGGTCATCCAGGTCACCCAGGTCACCCAGGTCACCCAGGTCAGCCAGGTCACACAGGTCACCCAGGTCATCCAGGTCACACAGGTCACCCAGGTCACCCAGGTCACACAGGTCACCCAGGTCACACAGGTCAGCCAGGTCAGCCAGGTCAGCCAGGTCACCCAGGTCACCCAGGTCACCCAGGTCACCCAGGTCACTCAGGTCACTCAGGTCATCCAGGTCACCCACGTCACCCTGGAGACGGTGGGGATGGACTTACTTGAAGGTGTATCCAGGGAGCCTGGTGGGGTCTGCCTCGATCTCCTGAATGGCATACACCAGGGCTCCCACCGAGTTGGACGCGTTGAAGAAATAGATGAGCGGGTCGGAGGCCAGCCAGGCGATGTTCAGCTCCACGCCCTGGGCCACCGGGACAGGATCCAGAAGGCACACGATCCAGAGACCGGCCAGCAGGACGCCAGAGATCCCGGGTCCACCCGGAGAGGGGCGCGCCATGGGGACCACGTGACTGCTGTCCCGCGGAACGCCGTCCGCGGTTGGGATGCAGTCAGCGTCTGACGGTTGGGACGCCGTCCACGGTTGGGACGCCGTCAGCGGTTGGGACGCTGTCAGCGGTTGGGACGCCGTCAGCGGTTGGGACGCCGTCAGCGGTTGGGACGCCGTCCACGGTTGGGACGCCGTCGGCGGTTGGGACGCTGTCAGCGGTTGGGACGCCGTCAGCGGTTAGGACGCCGTCAGCGGTTGGGACGCCGTCAGCGGTTGGGACGCCGTCAGTGGTGCAGGATGAAGGGATTCAATGGATCAAAATCGATTGAAACTTTTCTCAGACAACATTTTGAAATTTGACAATAGGACAAACATTATGCAAAAACTTTCAGATGATTGTCACCATGACAACTGGACGCCCGACCCCGGCACGGCGGCGCATAAACTACACATTCCATGACGTCACCGTCCAGTCAATGTCAAGGACACCGCTACCGCGGTTTTCTAAGCTCCGGGTTCACAGAACCAATTATATATCCAGAATGCAAGGGTATCCTAATCTTTGTTAATCCAGAGGTATAGTCCATACATTTCTGAACAATATCCTCGTAATATACTCCCCAGGGGGCGGTAGCGAAAGAGACTTGCCCCAGAGAGGAACAGAAAGAGAAAAGAGAGACACCGACAAAAAGGCCCGACTGTGTGCAATGCGCGGTGGCCCTCGGCAGCGGGTGTGCGCTCTGCTTGGACAAGGCGATTACACAAACCTGGTCTGCCGAATACCAATGGAACCACCAGCCAGAAAGTGAGGGTGGTCACAGGCCAAGGTGGACACCATGCCTCCTCACCCCATGACGCCTTAATCAAACACCCCGCTCCCTCCCCAGCACTACTCCCCCCCCCCACCTTGCGCCTTCCTTCCTTCCCTCACCCCCCCCTCCTTCCACCCCGAGCAAACACATCATCTGGGTATTTGGCTGCAGGGTGTGCATTCATGTCTCAAGAACTGATGCCTCCCTCTACCGCTCACTATTGATGGCAGAGCCGAGGGAAAGGGGTGGACCGTCACCCCTCCCGCGCCGTATGCCAACAACCGCCTCCCTACCCATCCTACCCACCCTACCCCCACCCCACCTGCCTACACACCCAACCCCACCCTCCTGCCCAGCCGCCTTACCCGCACCCTACCCTCACCCTATTCCCACCCAATCCCCACCTACCCCCGTCTTACCCCCACCCCACCTGCCTACCCACCCGCCCCACCCTACCCCCTCCTCACCATGGACTATGGTTTCCATGGGGCGTGACAACCATACAATATGATTTCGAGAAAAAAAAAACGGATTTGGCGTTATTACAGGGTACCTACTTTAACTTGCATTATAGCATATTTCAACCTATTAATCACAGTGGTGGGTCCAGGGTTTGGCAAAACGAGGATGGGGGTACAACATTTTATTTCAAATTATTTCCTTGATATTGAGAGAAGGGGGGGAGTGCCCTTTTATCACCTGTCACCATGCCCCCCCCCTCCTCTGGATCAGTCACACGTGATCATTACAGCTATCGCTAGCTTGCGACATGCGCGACATCGAAGACGAAAGGATTGACAAAGATAGTAGCATATTCGCGTAGATTAGTAATCTCAGTAACTGAAAGGAAAATATATCTGTTCCAGAATAAAATGAAATTGATAATAAAAACAAAGCATAACAGCAATATTAATGAAGCCAGGGACGAAGTTTGGGATAGGAACACGAGCACATTATATCTGCTGCTCTAAACCCGCTAACTTGACGTTATAGCTGGCAGCGATTTAATTTGTTACTATATTTGGATCCAATGCCATGGCAACCGAGCTTAGACCAGGTGTCCAGGTCTCCGTTTGTCAGTCTATTGATCACCGAGTGTTTGAATGATGATCAGTCCATCATTCAAATGAACTCCCCTCAACCCTACCTCCCTCGATCCCTCAATATATATATCCCCCTCATCCCTCCCCCTGTTCCCCCACCCAACCCTTCTCTGGCCTACCGACCCCCCCCCCCCCCCCCGCCCCCACACCCACCCTCCGTTCACCACCGCCCTCCTGTGAGACGCGATTCTCGATCGCTCGTCTGTGAGTAAATGTTTAACTTGTTGAAAGTGAAGTCTTTTTTGTTAGGTGCGGTTCAGCGAGGCGTTCCCAATATATTCCACGGGTTATGGCTGGCCGACACGGTCGTGGCGGGCCATGTAAATCCAATATCATCGCAGAATTTAAGCCAAGAATTCTTCAGCATTTTCTTTGCCATACGCCCCCCCCCCCCGCCGCCTCCGCCTCCCCTCTCTCTCTCTGCCCTTGACACAAACACACACATCAGATTGCCAGGGCCAAGACCAGCACTCTCTCTAACAAAAGCCGATTGAAATGATATGTGCGCCTGTCTCATTATGTCATGGTTTTTAACGTATTGCTTATTCATTGTAAAAGGACCCCCACTTGACAAACAAACCTCAGGGTAACCAAGTCCGATCGGAGAAATGTTTGCTTTCAATAGGGTTGACCGCGTTCATTTGACATAGGTACGCATGAGAGGGAGAGACAGAGAGAGGGAGAGGGGAGAGAGGGGGGGGGGGAGAGGGAGGGAGAGGGGAGAGAGGGGGGGGGAGAGGGAGGGAGAGAGAGGGAGAGAGAAAGAGGGGGTGGGGGATGTGTGTAGGTGTTTGTGGGGAGGCGGAGGCCGGGGAGGGGCGGTGAGTATTAAATGTCTAGGTTACATAAAGCTCACTGAGTTAGCGTTAGATAGCATTTCGAAGCCTGAATATATATGTGATATGGAAGTAACTGACCACAGGATAGGGGGATAGGGGGATAGGGGGTGGGGGCGGACCAGGACACACCCACCGTATGAATATGAGAAGCTTCCTGGTCCTGGCAAGGCTGTTCTTTCTCCGATGCATAGGTCTCATTTCAGCAAATTCCCGATGTTAGTGGCGCCTGTAAGGGTCTGGACGGGTAAATGGCGACACGCGGCACAGGCATATTTGAAAAATCGACATTCGATTTCAAATTCCCCAAATTCCGGCACTGAGGATCTGAAAAAGCGACATCGACACAGATACTGGCATGTTTACTTAGAAAAACAACTGAATTTAATCAAAAAGCGACAGGGAACGTCGTGAAAAATTCGGCACTGACAATTTGAAAAATCGACACTGGGCACTGGACCCCGCTTTCTAGACCCCTTCCTATATTATGCGCAATAATATGTTTAATGTTTCAAGTCGTCTCACTCACTGGACGAACTGCATGAACACCCGGATGTTTAGCGTTTCGCTGTGCCTACTGGTTGGTTGGTTTAAGTAGCATATTTTAACCTCTGTACTTAGATCGCGACAATGGGAAGGATTAAAGTAGAGAGGAGCCATGTCTCGAGGAGTAACCCGCTACTCTTGGCGAAGAAATAAATGGGATTTTTATCTTGCATGAGCATATAACCAGTTGCACAGGTGGGTCGCTGACCGTGGGGCGCGCATTGGAAGATAAACAAACGGGCTACCTATTAGCGGGCCCGGGGGGCGGGGGGGAGGAGGGGGGGGGGGAATACATTACTACAGTGGTGGGGGTGTCCCGCCAATGCCATAGAGAGCATCTGGAGAGTGGTTTTGTGGTCATTGAGAGGTATTTTTTTGGTTAAAAGAGACATCTAAAATAGACACTGACATTCATGACAAGGTATCTGGAGGTTAATTATTTGAACACTTTCAATATTAACCGGGCAATAGTCAAAAACTGCAATTTTGAAAAATATAGACAGTCTCAGATGGGCACGTCGAGAGAAACTGTAGATTTCTGCTTCGCGGATTAAGGGCGGAACAAAGGCAAAAAAATTAGGTGTCATTTGGGCGGCACATATGTTTATACTTAAATATATGTAGTGCCCCCTCCCCCCCCCCCCCCGCCCCACCCCGGGCTAGCGGGGTGACACCTTCCTTGTCCATTAATTTACATAAGCACCAAGGAGATTTGTTTGACAAAATTATTACCTAATCATAGTGGATACAAAAAGCGACCAAAGTTTTGCCGAAACACGAACCGCCTTTAAAGCGTTGTTGTCTTGGGAACGAGTACTTCCGCGTGACGACACTGTTAGGCTGAAGCCCCCCCCCCCCCCCCTCCCAACGAACCACCAACTTCCCCGCCACTGCACACTGGTAATCATACGCGAGTCTCCACCACGGAGACGCCGTGGAGATGTCACCAGCTGAGCTGCCTCGCCCTTCGTGACGTCACAATTAAGCCCCGTAGTTTCTGTCCGTGGCGGGCCAATGGTAAACATTTTACGAGGCCGTTATGATTCCGTCACCGCCCCAATCCAACCATTCTCGCCGTAGCTCGTCGATGACGGTGAACCCACCTGTTCTCACCTGCCTCCCGGCATGCACAGCGAGGTCATCCTGTAGTGGACGCTTTTTCGAGCGGATATGGTTGATGGTCCCAAAATACCCTTGGACATGTAAACTGTTTCCGAAGAGACTGATATTTGTGAAGCTTGATTGGTAGAAGTTATTGGCTGTGGTGTGCGCGTCACACCTAAATTTGCGGTTCACTGTCACCAACATGTCGAACATTTGGTGCTTAGTGAGCCTGGTAGTGGTGTTTGTGATTGGCACAGGTGTGTACATTTCGACAGTCCTATTGTGTGAACTTATAGTTACTCTGTCCGAGTATATTAGATCTAATCCAAAACATGCCGAATTTTATATTTGTAGAACTAGAACTATGGTACAATTTAGGCGGTGAAGCCTGACCCTGTTAGGACTGATTGGCTTGCTTCACCAATTGTTAACTAAATATGATTAAGCGTAGCTGCATAAAGCTTATAATCAACAATCAGTCAAAGTTAGTCAAATATTGAGTGCCTCCTAGTCAAACTTTCCTAGCTGAATACTTATAACTGGCAAAACCCAATTGGCTGGTTTAAAAGTTTAAGGTTGAGCGTTATCAATACAATATTAATATTGAAGTTATATAATTCTTATTGTATGATTTTACTTTATCATATCAAATGTACAGCTCATATGTAATATATCTGATATTATTTATTTATACTTATTTGATATCATTAATTCATCCAAACAATATTTAATAATAAGAATATGTAACATTATTAAAAGTTTATACACTTATATTACCTAAGCATTATCTGTAATAATGCTATGTATCTTTGTTGTAGCATCTGCGCTGAAGTGTTATGAGTGCAATGTATGGAAGGCTGGGTATGGCCATCTCTGTGACAACCCACGCATCAGGGATGACTGCACAGTCTGCATGAAGACAGAGACTACCATATTCATGGGCTACTACAAGAACACACCACGCAGTTAGTATACTCACCTTAGATTTATATATATACTGAGTCTGCTTTATCTTCTGTCTATGTTTATCCTATCTTTGATTTAAAAGCATTCTATGTAGACAGTAGTGGCACATCCAAGGATGAAGGGGGGTGGGGGGGTGTGTACAGCAAGCATGTGTTCCCCTTTGCTGGAAAATAAGCAAAAACAGTACGTGCAATTTTACATTCCATTCTCATGAGAGACCGGGCTGTCAACTTAAGAAATATATAAATATTTTTATTTAACTTGCTCTGTTTATGTTTTTTTCTCTTGTTTTTCTTTTGTTTGTCTTGTGTGTACTACAAGTACAAAATTGATTAATGAAAAAAATTAAGCAATATTAACTTTTCTAATGCAAACTTGATAGAGCTCTATTAGGTACTGCATATCTTAGTGTGTTTTCAAATGATATGCAGTGAATAATTATCATCTGAAGCATTTCTGATGCTTATAAGATGTCGAAAAATAGGCCACTCTACTCTATAATAGATAAATGTATGCTATCACGCACATTTATTTCTCTTCTAGCGTCAACGATAGTGTCAAAGATTTGCGGCAAGACAAAGACCATCCACTTCGGTCACGAGTGTCACTATTACCAGATGGCTGACGGCATGAGCATCCAGTGTTACTGCGACGACGACGAATGCAACAGCGCCCCCACGCGGCAGAACGCCTCACTAGCCCTCGCCGGCGTCCTCGCGACGGTTACCATGGTGATACGACGATGGCTGTCCTGACTGAACACTTTCACTTAATGGGCTTAAATTGAAAAGTCAACGCCGACTTCGTTCGTCTGATTTTGCTGTCGATATCTTTTACCATATCATTCAGCCGATTGGTTGACGGTTTGTCTATATACAGAATGTTTGGTGACGTCATGTCGGGTCCACAGCATGCATTCATGACGTCATGCCTGATCCACAACATGTCTTTGCGACGTCATGTCTGATCCGCGACATGTATTGGTGACGTCTTGTCTAATCCACAACATGTCTTCGTGACGTCGTGTCTGATCCACAACATGTTTAGGTGACGTCATCTCTGATCTTCGTCAACATTAACGTAGCAACGTTGTTTCTTTCGTCTTCCAACGGATATCCGGCCTTTAACACCAATCCATCGCCCTCGTCAGAAGTGAAGAATCTTCTTGCCCTTGTCTGATATTATATACAAGATGGTGACCAAAGTTCAATCGCATACATGTGTATCATAGATAGCCTTTGATTTTAGTCATAATGTTAGTTAAACCTCTGTCGTATATACCGCACGTCGTTGTGGTCAACAGTAACCATAGTTACCCTCCACTGCTGCACTGGGAAGCGGCCCGCAGAGGTCGGGGTTTCAAACCCCGCTACAGAATATGTATTAATTGTGCAAGAGAAATATCATATGCCCTTCTTTAGAAAGAGTAGGCGTTAAAACCCAATCAAATGAAATCGAAAAGAGCAGGGGTTCCCCGCCCCGGAACATGGCTCATCTCTAATACTTCCCCATTGCTGTAATCTATCAGATATATCGCCGTCTTCCTTTGTAAATCTCTTCGGATTACTGATGCTGTCAACATTCCTTAAACTGTCATTCCAAGTACAGAACTCTCCAATGGTGTCTTTGAACCAACGATGTTTTTATCACAGCATGTGACCGGTTCTAATGGACGGCATTGTCACAGCCAATGTCTGTGGCAATCCAACGTTGTGTTTATACAGGCAGCCACCGGTACAGGAATAGGATTTTATATGTGTATGTCGTTTGAAGACATTTATATATTTGATCTGTACACAGATGTAAATATTAAAAATTTGTAATAAAAATACTGTGACAAGAGGCGTGTGTATGTGTGGAATCATTTTAGTTGTGTTTCTTTTCTTTTAGATCCACTTTAGTAGCTCAGTGTACTAGGTGATTTCCAGGGGCAGGACAAAGACCATTCAGTAAGACGTGGGATAAATGGGGATATTGCGATTAGAGTGGGGACCCAGAGGGATATTGCGACTAGAGTGGAGACCTAGGGGGATATTGCGACTAGAGTGAAGATCCAGGGGGATATTACGATTAGAGGGGGAACCCAGAGGGATATTTCGACTAGAGTGGGGACCCAGGGGGATATTGCGACTAGAGTGGGGACCCAGGGGGATATTGCGACTAGAGTGGGGACCCAGGGGGATATTACGATTAGAGGGGGGACCCAGGGGGATATTGCGATTAGAGTGGGGACCCAGGGGGATATTGCGACTAGAGTGGGGACCAAGGGGGATATTGCGACTAGAGTGAAGATCCAGGGGGATATTACGATTAGAGGGGGGACCCAGGGGGATATTGCGACTAGAGTGGGGACCTAGGGGGATATTGCGACTAGAGTGAAAATCCAAGGGGATATTGCGACTAGAGTGGGGACCCAGGGGGATATTGCGACTAGAGTGGGGACCCAGGGGGATATTGCGACTAGAGTGGGGACCCAGGGGATATTGCGACTAGAGTGGGGACCCAGAGGGATATTTCGACTAGAGAGGGGACCCAGGGGGATATTGCGACCAGAGTGGGGACCCAAGGGGATATTGCGACTAGAGTGGAGACCTAGGGGGATATTGCGACTAGAGTGAAGATCCAGGGGGATATTACGATTAGAGTGGGGACCCAGGGGGATATTACGATTAGAGGGGGAACCCAGAGGGATATTTCGACTAGAGTGGGGACCCAGGGGGATATTGCGACTAGAGTGGGGACCCAGGGGGATATTGCGACTAGAGTGGGGACCCAGGGGGATATTACGATTAGAGGGGGGACCCAGGGGGATATTGCGACTAGAGTGGGGACCTAGGGGGATATTGCGACTAGAGTGAAGATCCAGGGGGATATTACGATTACAGGGGGGGACCCAGGGGGATATTGCGACTAGAGTGGGGACCTAGGGGGATATTGCGACTAGAGAGAAGATCCAGGGGGATATTACGATTAGAGGGGGGACCCAGGGGGATATTGCGACTAGAGTGGGGACCTAGGGAGATATTGCGACTAGAGTGGGGACCCAGGGGGATATTGCGACTAGAGTGGGGACCCAGGGGGATATTGCGACTAGAGTGGGGACCCAGGGGGATATTGCGACTAGAGTGGGGACCCAGGGGGATATTGCGACTAGAGTGGGGACCCAGGGGGATATTGCGACTAGAGTGGGGACCCAGGGGGATATTGCGACTAGAGTGGGGACCCAGGGGGATATTGCGACTAGAGTGGGGACCCAGGGGGATATTGCGACTAGAGTGGGGACCCAGGGGGATATTGCGACTAGAGTGGGGACCCAGGGGGATATTGCGACTAGAGTGGGGACCCAAGGGGGATATTGCGACTATAGTGGGGACCCAGGGGGATCTTGCGACTAGAGTGGGGACCCAGGGGGATATTGCGACTAGAGTGGGGACCCAGGGGGATATTGCGACTAGAGTGAAGATCCAGGGGGATATTACGATTAGAGGGGGGAGCCTGCGACTAGAGTGGGGACCCAGGGGGATATTGCGACTAGAGTGGGGACCCAGGGGGATATTGCGACTAGAGTGAAGATCCAGGGGGATATTACGATTAGAGGGGGGAGCCTGCGACTAGAGTGGGGACCCAGGGGGATATTGCGATTAGAGTGGGGACCTAGGGGGATATTGCGATTAGAGTGGGGACCCAGGGGGATATTGCGACTAGAGTGGGGACCCAGAGGGATATTTCGACTAGAGTGGGGACCCAGGGGGATATTGCGACTAGAGTGGGGACCCAGGGGGATATTACGATTAGAGGGGGAACCCAGAGGGATATTTCGACTAGAGTGGAGACCCAGGGGGATATTGCGACTAGAGTGGGGACCCAGGGGGATATTACGATTAGAGGGGGGACCCATGGGGATATTGCGACTAGAGTGGGGACCCAAGGGGGTATTGCGACTAGAGTGGGGACCTAGGGGGATATTGCGACTAGAGTGGGGACACAGGGGGATATTGCGACTAGAGTGGGGACCTAGGGGGATATTGCGACTAGAGTGAAGATCCAGGGGGATATTACGATTAGAGGGGGGACCCAGGGGGATATTGCGACTAGAGTGGGGACCTAGGGGGATATTGCGACTAGAGTGGGGACCCAGGGGGATATTGCGACTAGAGTGGGGACCCAGGGGGATATTGCGACTAGAGTGGGGACCCAGGGGGATATTGCGACTAGAGTGGGGACCCAGGGGGATATTGCGACTAGAGCGGGGACCCAGGGGGATATTGCGACTAGATTGGGGACCCAGGGGGATATTGCGACTAGAGTGGGGACCCAGGGGGATACTGCGACTAGAGTGGGGACCCAGGGGGATATTGCGACTAGAGTGGGGACCCAGGGGGATATTGCGACTAGAGTGAGGACCCAGGGGGATATTGCGACTAGAGTGGGGACCCAGGGGGATATTGCGACTAGAGTGGGGACCCAGGGGGATATTGCGACTAGAGTGGGGACCCAGGGGGATATTGCGACTAGAGTGGGGACCCAGGGGGATATTGCGACTAGAGTGAAGATCCAGGGGGATATTACGATTAGAGGGGGGAGCCTGCGACTAGAGTGGGGACCCAGGGGGATATTGCGACTAGAGTGGGGACCCAGGGGGATATTGCGACTAGAGTGAAGATCCAGGGGGATATTACGATTAGAGGGGGGAGCCTGCGACTAGAGTGGGGACCCAGGGGGATATTGCGACTAGAGTGGGGACCCAGGGGGATATTGCGACTAGAGTGGGGACCCAGGGGGATATTGCGACTAGAGTGGGGACCCAGGGGGATATTGCGACTAGAGTGGGGACCCAGGGGGATATTGCGACTAGAGTGAAGATCCAGGGGGATATTACGATTAGAGGGGGGAGCCTGCGACTAGAGTGGGGACCCAGGGGGATATTGCGACTAGAGTGGTGACCCAGGGGGATATTGCGACTAGAGTGAAGATCCAGGGGGATATTACGATTAGAGGGGGGAGCCTGCGACTAGAGTGGGGACCTAGGGGGATATTGCGACTAGAGTGAAGATCCAGGGGGATATTACGATTAGAGGGGGGACCCAGGGGGATATTGCGACTAGAGTGGGGACCTAGGGGGATATTGCGACTAGAGTGGGGACCCAGGGGGATATTGCGACTAGAGTGGGGACCCAGGGGGATATTGCGACTAGAGTGGGGACCCAGGGGGATATTGCGACTAGAGTGGGGACCCAGGGGGATATTGCGACTAGAGCGGGGACCCAGGGGGATATTGCGACTAGAGTGGGGACCCAGGGGGATATTGCGACTAGAGTGGGGACCCAGGGGGATATTGCGACTAGAGTGGGGACCCAGGGGGATATTGCGACTAGAGTGGGGACCCAGGGGGATATTGCGACTAGAGTGGGGACCCAGGGGGATATTGCGACTAGAGTGGGGACCCAGGGGGATATTGCGACTAGAGTGGGGACCCAGGGGGATATTGCGACTAGAGTGGGGACCCAGGGGGATATTGCGACTAGAGTGGGGACCCAGAGGGATATTTCGACTAGAGAGGGGACCCAGGGGGATATTGCGACCAGAGTGGGGACCCAGGGGGATATTGCGACTAGAGTGGAGACCTAGGGGGATATTGCGACTAGAGTGAAGATCCAGGGGGATATTACGATTAGAGTGGGGACCCAGGGGGATATTACGATTAGAGGGGGAACCCAGAGGGATATTTCGACTAGAGTGGGGACCCAGGGGGATATTGCGACTAGAGTGGGGACCCAGGGGGATATTGCGACTAGAGTGGGGACCCAGGGGGATATTACGATTAGAGGGGGGACCCAGGGGGATATTGCGACTAGAGTGGGGACCTAGGGGGATATTGCGACTAGAGTGAAGATCCAGGGGGATATTACGATTAGAGGGGGGACCCAGGGGGATATTGCGACTAGAGTGGGGACCTAGGGGGATATTGCGACTAGAGAGAAGATCCAGGGGGATATTACGATTAGAGGGGGGACCCAGGGGGATATTGCGACTAGAGTGGGGACCTAGGGAGATATTGCGACTAGAGTGGGGACCCAGGGGGATATTGCGACTAGAGTGGGGACCCAGGGGGATATTGCGACTAGAGTGGGGACCCAGGGGGATATTGCGACTAGAGTGGGGACCCAGGGGAATATTGCGACTAGAGTGGGGACCCAGGGGGATATTGCGACTAGAGTGGGGACCCAGGGGGATATTGCGACTAGAGTGGGGACCCAGGGGGATATTGCGACTAGAGTGGGGACCCAGGGGGATATTGCGACTAGAGTGGGGACCCAGGGGGATATTTCGACTAGAGTGGGGACCCAGGGGGATATTGCGACTAGAGTGGGGACCCAAGGGGGATATTGCGACTATAGTGGGGACCCAGGGGGATCTTGCGACTAGAGTGGGGACCCAGGGGGATATTGCGACTAGAGTGGGGACCCAGGGGGATATTGCGACTAGAGTGAAGATCCAGGGGGATATTACGATTAGAGGGGGGAGCCTGCGACTAGAGTGGGGACCCAGGGGGATATTGCGACTAGAGTGGGGACCCAGGGGGATATTGCGACTAGAGTGAAGATCCAGGGGGATATTACGATTAGAGGGGGGAGCCTGCGACTAGAGTGGGGACCCAGGGGGATATTGCGATTAGAGTGGGGACCTAGGGGGATATTGCGATTAGAGTGGGGACCCAGGGGGATATTGCGACTAGAGTGGGGACCCAGAGGGATATTTCGACTAGAGTGGGGACCCAGGGGGATATTGCGACTAGAGTGGGGACCCAGGGGGATATTACGATTAGAGGGGGAACCCAGAGGGATATTTCGGCTAGAGTGGAGACCCAGGGGGATATTGCGACTAGAGTGGGGACCCAGGGGGATATTACGATTAGAGGGGGGACCCATGGGGATATTGCGACTAGAGTGGGGACCCAGGGGGGTATTGCGACTAGAGTGGGGACCTAGGGGGATATTGCGACTAGAGTGGGGACACAGGGGGATATTGCGACTAGAGTGGGGACCTAGGGGGATATTGCGACTAGAGTGAAGATCCAGGGGGATATTACGATTAGAGGGGGGACCCAGGGGGATATTGCGACTAGAGTGGGGACCTAGGGGGATATTGCGACTAGAGTGGGGACCCAGGGGGATATTGCGACTAGAGTGGGGACCCAGGGGGATATTGCGACTAGAGTGGGGACCCAGGGGGATATTGCGACTAGAGTGGGGACCCAGGGGGATATTGCGACTAGAGCGGGGACCCAGGGGGATATTGCGACTAGAGTGGGGACCCAGGGGGATATTGCGACTAGAGTGGGGACCCAGGGGGATATTGCGACTAGAGTGGGGACCCAGGGGGATATTGCGACTAGAGTGGGGACCCAGGGGGATATTGCGACTAGAGTGGGGACCCAGGGGGATATTGCGACTAGAGTGGGGACCCAGGGGGATATTGCGACTAGAGTGGGGACCCAGGGGGATATTGCGACTAGAGTGGGGACCCAGGGGGATATTGCGACTAGAGTGGGGACCCAGGGGGATATTGCGACTAGAGTGAAGATCCAGGGGGATATTACGATTAGAGGGGGGAGCCTGCGACTAGAGTGGGGACCCAGGGGGATATTGCGATTAGAGTGGGGACCTAGGGGGATATTGCGATTAGAGTGGGGACCCAGGGGGATATTGCGACTAGAGTGGGGACCCAGAGGGATATTTCGACTAGAGTGGGGACCCAGGGGGATATTGCGACTAGAGTGGGGACCCAGGGGGATATTACGATTAGAGGGGGAACCCAGAGGGATATTTCGACTAGAGTGGGGACCCAGGGGGATATTGCGACTAGAGTGGGGACCCAGGGGGATATTGCGACTAGAGTGGGGACCCAGGGGGATATCGCGACTAGAGTGGAGACCTAGGGGGATATTGCGACTAGAGTGAAGATCCAGGGGGATATTACGATTAGAGTGGGGACCCAGGGGGATATTACGATTAGAGGGGGAACCCAGAGGGATATTTCGACTAGAGTGGGGACCCAGGGGGATATTGCGACTAGAGTGGGGACCCAGGGGGATATTGCGACTAGAGTGGGGACCCAGGGGGATATTACGATTAGAGGGGGGACCCAGGGGGATATTGCGACTAGAGTGGGGACCTAGGGGGATATTGCGACTAGAGTGAAGATCCAGGGGGATATTACGATTAGGGGGGGACCCAGGGGGATATTGCGACTAGAGTGGGGACCTAGGGGGATATTGCGACTAGAGTGAAGATCCAGGGGGATATTACGATTAGAGGGGGGACCCAGGGGGATATTGCGACTAGAGTGGGGACCTAGGGGGATATTGCGACTAGAGTGGGGACCCAGGGGGATATTGCGACTAGAGTGGGGACCCAGGGGGATATTGCGACTAGAGTGGGGACCCAGGGGGATATTGCGACTAGAGTGGGGACCCAGGGGGATATTGCGACTAGAGTGGGGACCCAGGGGGATATTGCGACTAGAGTGGGGACCCAGGGGGATATTGCGACTAGAGTGGGGACCCAGGGGGATATTGCGACTAGAGTGGGGACCCAGGGGGATATTGCGACTAGAGTGGGGACCCAGGTGGGTATTGCGACTAGAGTGGGGACCCAGGGGGATATTGCGACTAGAGTGGGGACCCAGGGGGATATTGCGACTAGAGTGGAGACCCAGGGGGATATTGCGACTAGAGTGAAGATCCAGTGGGATATTACGATTAGAGGGGGGAGCCTGCGACTAGAGTGGGGACCCAGGGGGATATTGCGACTAGAGTGGGGACCCAGGGGGATATTGCGACTAGAGTGGGGACCCAGGGGGATATTGCGACTAGAGTGAAGATCCAGGGGGATATTACGATTAGAGGGGGGAGCCTGCGACTAGAGTGGGGACCCAGGGGGATATTGCGATTAGAGTGGGGACCTAGGGGGATATTGCGATTAGAGGGGGGAGCCTGCGACTAGAGTGGGGACCCAGGGGGATATTGCGATTAGAGTGGGGACCTAGGGGGATATTGCGATTAGAGTGGGGACCCAGGGGGATATTGCGACTAGAGTGGGGACCCAGAGGGATATTTCGACTAGAGTGGGGACCCAGGGGGATATTGCGACTAGAGTGGGGACCCAGGGGGATATTACGATTAGAGGGGGAACCCAGAGGGATATTTCGACTAGAGTGGAGACCCAGGGGGATATTGCGACTAGAGTGGGGACCCAGGGGGATATTGCGACTAGAGTGGTGACCCAGGGGGATATTACGATTAGAGGGGGGACCCATGGGGATATTGCGACTAGAGTGGGGTCCCAGGGGGGTATTGCGACTAGAGTGGGGACCTAGGGGGATATTGCGACTAGAGTGGGGACCCAGGGGGATATTGCGACTAGAGTGGAGCCCTAGGGGGATATTGCGACTAGAGTGAAGATCCAGGGGGATATTACGATTAGAGGGGGGACCCAGGGGGATATTGCGACTAGAGTGGGGACCTAGGGGGATATTGCGACTAGAGTGAAGATCCAGGGGGATATTACGATTAGAGGGGGGACCCAGGGGGATATTGCGACTAGAGTGGGGACCTAGGGGGATATTGCGACTAGAGTGGGGACCCAGGGGGATATTGCGACTAGAGTGGGGACCTAGGGGGATATTGCGACTAGAGTGGGGACCCAGGGGGATATTGCGACTAGAGTGGGGACCCAGGGGGATATTGCGACTAGAGTGGGGACCCAGGGGGATATTGCGACTAGAGTGAAGATCCAGGGGGATATTACGATTAGAGGGGGGACCCAGGGGGATATTGCGACTAGAGTGGGGACCTAGGGGGATATTGCGACTAGAGTGAAGATCCAGGGGGATATTACGATTAGAGGGGGGACCCAGGGGGATATTGCGACTAGAGTGGGGACCTAGGGAGATATTGCGACTAGAGTGGGGACCCAGGGGGATATTGCGACTAGAGTGGGGACCCAGGGGGATATTGCGACTAGAGTGGGGACCCAGGGGGATATTGCGACTAGAGTGGGGACCCAGGGGGGTATTGCGACTAGAGTGGGGACCCAGGGGGATATTGCGACTAGAGTGGGGACCCAGGGGGATATTGCGACTAGAGTGGGGACCCAGGGGGATATTGCGACTAGAGTGAAGATCCAGGGGGATATTACGATTAGAGGGGGGAGCCTGCGACTAGAGTGGGGACCCAGGGGGATATTGCGATTAGAGTGGGGACCTAGGGGGATATTGCGATTAGAGTGGGGACCCAGGGGGATATTGCGACTAGAGTGGGGACCCAGAGGGATATTTCGACTAGAGTGGGGACCCAGAGGGATATTTCGACTAGAGTGGGGACCCAGGGGGATATTGCGACTAGAGTGGGGTCCCAGGGGGATATTGCGACTAGAGTGGGGACCCAGGGGGATATTGCGACTAGAGTGGGGACCCATGGGGATATTGCGACTAGAGTGGGGACCCAGGGGGATATTGCGACTAGAGTGGGGACCCAGGGGGATATTGCGACTAGAGTGGGGACCCAGGGGGATATTGCGACTAGAGTGGGGACCCAGGGGGATATTACGATTAGAGGGGGGACCCATGGGGATATTGCGACTAGAGTGGGGACCCAGGGGGGTATTGCGACTAGAGTGGGGACCTAGGGGGATATTGCGACTAGAGTGGGGACCCAGGGGGATATTGCGACTAGAGTGGGGACCTAGGGGGATATTGCGACTAGAGTGAAGATCCAGGGGGATATTACGATTAGAGGGGGGACCCAGGGGGATATTGCGACTAGAGTGGGGACCTAGGGGGATATTGCGACTAGAGTGGGGACCCAGGGGGATATTGCGACTAGAGTGGGGACCCAGGGGGATATTGCGACTAGAGTGGGGACCTAGGGGGATATTGCGACTAGAGTGGGGACCCAGGGGGATATTGCGACTAAAGTGGGGACCCAGGGGGATATTGCGACTAGAGTGGGGACCCAGGGGGATATTGCGACTAGAGTGGGGACCCAGGGGGATATTGCGACTAGAGTGGGGACCCAGGGGGATATTGCGACTAGAGTGGGGACCCAGGGGGATATTGCGACTAGAGTGGGGACCCAGGGGGATATTGCGACTAGAGTGGGGACCCAGGGGGATATTACGATTAGAGGGGGGACCCATGGGGATATTGCGACTAGAGTGGGGACCCAGGGGGGTATTGCGACTAGAGTGGGGACCTAGGGGGATATTGCGACTAGAGTGGGGACCCAGGGGGATATTGCGACTAGAGTGGGGACCTAGGGGGATATTGCGACTAGAGTGAAGATCCAGGGGGATATTACGATTAGAGGGGGGACCCAGGGGGATATTGCGACTAGAGTGGGGACCTAGGGGGATATTGCGACTAGAGTGGGGACCCAGGGGGATATTGCGACTAGAGTGGGGACCCAGGGGGATATTGCGACTAGAGTGGGGACCTAGGGGGATATTGCGACTAGAGTGGGGACCCAGGGAGATATTGCGACTAAAGTGGGGACCCAGGGGGATATTGCGACTAGAGTGGGGACCCAGGGGGATATTGCGACTAGAGTGGGGACCCAGGGGGATATTGCGACTAGAGTGGGGACCCAGGGGGATATTGCGACTAGAGTGGGGACCCAGGGGGATATTGCGACTAGAGTGGGGACCCAGGGGGATATTGCGACTAGAGTGGGGACCCAGGGGGATATTGCGACTAGAGTGAAGATCCAGGGGCATATTACGATTAGAAGGGGGGAGCCTGCGACTAGAGTGGGGACCCAGGGGGATATTGCGACTAGAGTGGGGACCCAGGGGGGTATTGCGACTAGAGTGGGGACCCAGGGAGATATTGCGACTAGAGTGAAGATCCAGGGGGATATTACGATTAGAGGGGGGAGCCTGCGACTAGAGTGGGGACCCAGGGGGATATTACGATTAGACTGAAGATCCAGGGGGATATTGCGATTAGAGTGGGGACCCAGGGGGATATTGCGACTAGAGTGGGGACCCAGAGGGATATTTCGACTAGAGTGGGGACCCAGGGGGATATTGCGACTAGAGTGGGGACCCAGGGGGATATTGCGACTAGAGTGGCGACCCAGGGGGATATTGCGACTAGAGTGGGGACCCAGAGGGATATTGCGACTAGAGTGGGGACCCAGGGGGATATTGCGACTAGAGTGGGAACCCAGAGGGATATTGCGACTAGAGGGGGACCCCGGGGAATACTGAGATTAGAGGGGGACCCCGGGGCATATTCCCTATTGAGTGGGGACATAGGGGTTGGATTATTAGGTACAGTATTTGTAATTAATTAATTAATAAGTAATTAAGAACAGGGTCAGAATGCAGTACACTGAGGGTTCATCGATATTTTCATTTCAGTGTCGAATGCCGTAGACACCGACTGCAACCGTGGTGTCAGTTAATCACCCATGCGTACCAGGCACTACAGACCAAACGCCTCTGCAAGTATAGGACAGCACTATGTCACATACTGCATAGTATACTGTATTCGGCCATGAGCAATGTTCATTGCAAACACAAGCTTAGTACAAGGGTACGTTGACTCCAACTTTATTTAATGCTGTCAATATAGCAGGGTCAAGTAATGGCAACTAGATGAACTAGCCAGGAACAGACGGGCCTAACGAGCCCAAAAAACAGGGAATAAATTTTTAAAAAAACAATTAGAGATGAGAACACCGTTCCGCTCTCACTGGCAGTCGTCCCCCCCCCCCCCACCCACACACACAGTATCTGTTAGCTAGGGTAACATAGCCCCAGCTAGCGTCCTCCTTCCTGTTCAGTTACCATGGTTCCCTGGAGAATGCTTTGACATTGCGACTAGGATGACATACTGCCCACGCCTGAAGCCACCCACCCGTGCATCCCCCACGGTGGCCGCCGTGAACCAACAGTCGGTGTCAGGGTAAGCCACCCACCCGTGCATCCCCCACGGTGGCTGCCGTAAACCAACAGTCGGTGTCAGGGGTACGAATAGCGATCGGTCACTCCAGAGTCTGGGCGGGAGACGGAGAGGAGGAGGAGGAAGGGGGCGGGGGGGAGGAGGAAGAGAGACAGGAGGAGGAGGAGAAGGAAGGGGAGGAGGAGGAGGGGGAGAAGGGAGGGGTGGAAAGAAGAGGAGAATGACGAGGAGTAGGAAGAGGAAGGGGAGGAGGAGGAGGGAGGGGAGGGTGGGGAGGAGGAGGCGTGCTCTCCGATCAATGGCTGTACCGATTAACGCCCTTCTACGGCGATATAAGTCCGTCGACTGACATCGATTGGGAGTGGGTTGGTTCCACGTGAGGTGGCCGGGGTGCTGAATCACTGCGTACACCGTCACACCACAACTCCACATCGCCACGGCATCGAGTCGCCCAGTGCCCCGTTCCCGCCGAATTTTGCCACTTGAGGCGCGTGCCGGTTACCCTCCGAGGGTGACTCAACAAACAACTGACCCCTCCGGCGGCCGCTGTTGGGTATTGGAGGGACGGGTGGGGGTGGCGGCCGGCAGGGTTAGCGGGGGTAGGGGAGAGGGGGGAATAGCTAAGGAAGCCCGCGAGGGTCACTGTCTGCGAGAACCCCCGCAATGGCTGCTGGCACTGGGTGGAGCCGCAGCTTCGGTTACTCCCAGCATGGCAGGGCAGGGAGGGAGGGAGGGGACCGCGGGGAGGGGGCGATCGATAAGCCAGCGCCTGCCGCTGAATCTCAGTCGGTCTTACGGAGGCGAACGTGCTACATACAGGCGCCAAGCGCCGCCCGACCCCTGCCCGTGACTGGTTCACGGGGGCTCCCCGCGCTGTGACACACCGGGCCAGCCCTGCGGAGCCACGGGCCGGGGGGCACACATCAGACAATATAGATACAGCAAATCAATCTGTCATGGTCTCTCCAATCATCAATCCGTCATGGTCTCTCTCCAATCATCAATCCGTCATGGTATCTCTCTAATCATCAATCTGTCATGGTCTCTCTCCAATCATCAATCTATTATGGTCTCTCCAATCATCAATCTGTCATGGTCTCTCTCCAATCATCAATCTGTCATGGTCTCTCTCCAATCAACAATCTGTCATGGTCTCTCCAAGCATCAATATTTCATGGTCTATTCAATCATCAACATGCAATGAGCTTTCTACGCCTCAATATGCCATGATATAGCTCCAATCATCAATGTGCCATGATATAGCTCCAGTCACCAACATGCAATGATCTCTCTTCAAGCATCAACATGCCAGGGCCTCTCTGAAGGTAGCATCATGCAAGCATCAATACGTCAATATCTCTCTATAAGCGTCATTACGCAATGGTCTCATTTCGAGTTTCAATATGCCATGGTCTTTGCCCAAGCATCAACATGACATGGTTCCCCAAGCATCAATATGACATGGTTTCCCAAGCATCAATATGACATGGTTTCTCCAAGCATCAGAATGACATGGTTCCCCAAGCATCAATATGACATGGTTTCTCCAAGCATCAGTATGACATGGTTTCTCCAAGCATCAGAATGACATGGTTTCCCAAGCATCAATATGACATGGTTTCTCCAAGCATCAATATGACATGGTTTCTCCAAGCATCAATATGACATGGTTTCTCCAAGCATCAATATGACATGGTTTCTCCAAGCATCAATATGACATGGTTTCTCCAAGCATCAGTATGACATGGTTTCTCCAAGCATCAGAATGACATGGTTTCCCAAGCATCAATATGACATGGTTTCCCAAGCATCAATATGACATGGTTTCCCCAAGCATCAATATGACATGGTTTCCAAAGCATCAATATGACATGGTTTCTCCAAGCATCAATATGACATGGTTTCTCCAAGCATCAATATGACATGGTTTCTCCAAGCATCAATATGACATGGTTTCTCCAAGCATCAATGAAATGGTTTCTCCAAGCATCAATATGACATGGTTTCCCAAGCATCAATATGACATGGTTTCTCCAAACATCAATATGACATGGTTTCTCCAAGCATCAATATGACATGGTTTCTCCAAGCATCAATATGACATGGTTTCTCCAAGCATCAATATGACATGGTTTCTCCAAGCATCAATATGACATGGTTTCTCCAAGCATCAATATGACATGGTTTCTCCAAGCATCAATGACATGGTTTCTCCAAGCATCAATATGACATGGTTTCCAAAGCATCAATATGACATGGTTTCCCAACCATCAATGACATGATTTCCCAACCATCAATGACAGGGTTTCCCAACCATCAATGACATGGTTTCTCCAACCATCAATGACATGGTTTCCCAAGCATCAATGACATGGTTTCTCCAACCATCAATGACATGGTTTCCCAAGCATCAATGACATGGTTTCTCCAACCATCAATGACATGGTTTCTCCAAGCATCAATATGACATGGTTTCCCAAGCATCAATATGACATGGTTTCTCCAAGCATCAATGAAATGGTTTCTCCAAGCATCAATATGACATGGTTTCTCCAAGCATTAATATGACATGGTTTCTCCAAGCATCAATATGACATGGTTTCTCCAAGCATCAATATGACATGGTTTCTCCAAGCATCAATATGACATGGTTTCTCCAAGCATCAATATGACATGGTTTCTCCAAGCATCAATATGACATGGTTTCTCCAAGCATCAATGAAATGGTTTCTCCAAGCATCAATATGACATGGTTTCCCAAGCATCAATATGACATGGTTTCTCCAAACATCAATATGACATGGTTTCTCCAAGCATCAATATAACATGGTTTCTCCAAGCATCAATATGACATGGTTTCTCCAAGCATCAATATGACATGGTTTCTCCAAGCATCAATATGACATGGTTTCTCCAAGCATCAATATGACATGGTTTCTCCAAGCATCAATGACATGGTTTCTCCAAGCATCAATATGACATGGTTTCCAAAGCATCAATATGACATGGTTTCCCAACCATCAATGACATGGTTTCCCAATCATCAATGACATGGTTTCCCAACCATCAATGACATGGTTTCTCCAACCATCAATGACATGGTTTCCCAAGCATCAATGACATGGTTTCTCCAACCATCAATGACATGGTTTCCCAAGCATCAATGACATGGTTTCTCCAACCATCAATGACATGGTTTCTCCAAGCATCAATATGACATGGTTTCCCAAGCATCAATATGACATGGTTTCTCCAAGCATCAATGAAATGGTTTCTCCAAGCATCAATATGACATGGTTTCTCCAAGCATCAATATGACATGGTTTCTCCAAGCATCAATATGACATGGTTTCTCCAAGCATCAATATGACATGGTTTCTCCAAGCATCAATATGACATGGTTTCTCCAAGCATCAATATGACATGGTTTCTCCAAGCATCAATATGACATGGTTTCTCCAAGCATCAATGACATGGTTTCTTCAAGCATCAATATGACATCGTTTCCAAAGCATCAATATGACATGGTTTCCCAACCATCAATGACATGGTTTCCCAACCATCAATGACATGGTTTCCCAACCATCAATGACATGGTTTCTCCAACCATCAATGACATGGTTTCCCAAGCATCAATGACATGGTTTCTCCAAGCATCAATGACATGGTTTCCCAAGCATCAATGACATGGTTTCTCCAACCATCAATGACATGGTTTCCCAAGCATCATTGACATGGTTTCTCCAACCATCAATGACATGGTTTCCCAAGCATCAATGACATGGTTTCTCCAACCATCAATGACATGGTTTCCCAACCATCAATGACATGGTTTCTCCAACCATCAATATGGCATAGTTTCTCCAAGCATCAATATGACATGGTGTATATGTACGAGTAAATATGTCATTGAATTACATTGGAGACTGACAAATGACTGCAACTTAATTATTTCTTATATTAATTGTCTTAAATCTCCAGTTCAGTCTTGCCACAATTGAACACCTTGTACACAAAGAACCCTGGTATCCTGTAAAACCAACATTCAATGTGTAGTGTACCCTATGGCCAAGAACCATTGCGCCTGTACGTGCTACCTATAATACGGATTTAAGCGAGGCGCTTGCGCCTGGCACGCACCCTGCCTATACTTGTAACAAACCCACTGCGCGGGAAGAGACAATGGGTTACCATGCCAACCAGTCGTAGGCTGTAGCACGTCCTCCGCTGCGATGCAAATCAAGGTGATCGAACAGCGCCCCCTATGGGTGCTTCTGGTGCTGTCCAGGCCGCCTTATTGAATGCCAAATATAGGCCGCCAGGCTGGTCGGGGACTGCTCGCATCCATGGACACCAACCACCTCTGCCTGCTCGAAACACTGACGTGAGCCTTAAGCTGTCGAACCATTATCATAGAGAAGCACTCTGAGACAGACAACTCTACGGTGTGACCAGATCTCGGCACTCCCGCCCCATCTGTACATAGTGATAGGACAGCGAGCCGCAGTGGTTGTGTGTGGGTGTGCTTCGACCGCCAGCTCTCTCCCTCCGCCTGAAGGACACGCCACTGGCACCGCTTCTGCGTCCGCCATGACCTTGTGACCAATTAGAGTCGTCGTGAAGCTTGTCGTGGCCTGTTGTCCGACCTCTGTTCTCCGCGCCCGCCGCCTTCCTTCTTCACTGCCATCGGTGGGACACGGCAGCACGCTGGTCAAGACTGGATTACCGACCCTTACTTGACCATCAGCGAAAACCTCCTCAGGATTGCCCCGTACGCCAGACCCAGTCGTGCCATCTTCATACCGCCGTGCCGTGCAGAGTACATCCTCTTCGTCCTCTGCTGCAGCCTGTCCTCACCACAGCCATGGCCGCCATGCCAAGCTCCTACCAGATAGCCCTGCTGCTGGCCTGCACCGCCACCATCCTGCTCCTTCTGCCTACCAGTAAGTCCGCCCACCAAGGCTTCACATGTAAACATCGGGAAATATCTGGGGCTAATACACGTATATTGTTTTGGAAGGGAATGATCATTATGTGAATTTGATGGGGTACAATTCGTCTCAATTGAGAAAAAAAAATAGCTGATGTGATTGGTCTGGCGTGATGACGTCGTGGCCATGGATGCCTGGATGCGCTGAACACACCATGGCTAATGGGTCCCTGACTCAGCCTCCTGCCCGGGGTATGTGCATGATATACACAGACTGGACAGGGGATTAGTCTGACTGTCTATGCCAGGAAAAGTACACGGATATTTCAATGTTTCAAGGTCAAAAGGTCAATTTATTGTTGATGGCAAACGCTTCCAATTGGTATACTGGATTCTTCATGGCACCAACAATGGTAGAATTTTGTATTTGTTGAATGTGGGGTATGTGACCATGGATTTGTGTCAATGAACCTTCATCTTCAGTCGGATTTAATCCACTGTCCAGTGTCTGTAATCATCACACTATTTTGAGAAGCATGCCTGGTCATCCACAGCCAATCATCCATTAGATACTTAGTTGGTGGAGCTGTTTTCTCCCTTGTGACAGTATTGATGGTGTTGGCAGTGGGAGGTCGCCGGGTTGTACGGTGGTGTCCCATCACCGCGATGGGGGTGCTCGGCCCTGGGTTAATGCTGAAGATAAGAACGACCACGATGTATGACTGGCAGCCGGGTGACCAGGGGTTGTTCGACCCCTGACAGGGCAACCGGGACACACATCGCGTCACTGGGGGAGGGTCACGGGTAGAAGGGACACACATCGCGTCACTGGGGGAGGGTCACGGGTAGAAGGGACACACATCGCGTCACTGGGGGAGGGTCACGGGTAGAAGGGACACACATCGCGTCACTAGGGGAGGGTCACGGGTAGAGAGGTGAGCCATTGCCATTGCTGCAGATATTCCACCTTTGTATTCTGTCATTTGCAGTGAAAGCACTGTGCATAAACAAATCTGCGTAACGGAAGCGGCATGCAAACACCTAGTAGACACCCATACTCCACTCCCTCCCCCATCCCCACTTCGTACCACTATCCACCTCTTACTCCGCATCTGTCGCATACATTACTCACAATTCTTACTCCCCCCACCACCCCCCCAGTCTATCCTCCCCAACATGTAGCATTTAATTCCTTACCCTTTACCCACCACTGAGTTGCGCGCCCATCCCCGTCCGCTATGACTAATCTTTTACTCCCATTCCTAAGTTTTAACACCTCACATCTGACTCATTCCTCATCCCACTATTCTACAGAGCCATCCGGAAGATATGGGTGGTTAGCATGTTCGACTTGGAGTGACCTCTGCCGGGCCAGCCATCGTGCCGGCGTTCGGGGGTTCACCACAGAGTGTATATTACACCCTTTGGGTTCACCTCCAACTGTGGAAATCGCCGTGCAGGATAGTGCAGGGGGGTTACCTCCGGGCCATGGCTCCATTCCACCCTTGATGTCCTCCATTGACGGGATATGATCTTCACAGTTTAAAATATCCTTATCACCCCAACGAAACAGTCATCCCTCTATTTACGCACCCGCTTTCCACCCCTTACCCGACGCCCCACCCACACCCTGCACCCCACCCAAACCCCTACCCGACGCCCCGCCCACACCCTTACCCGACACCCCACCCATACTCCTACCCGACACCCGTCTCATACCCATACCCGACACCCCACCCATACCCCTACCCGACACCCCTCTCATACCTCTAACCGACCCCTGTCACATACAAATACCCGGCACCCCTCACACACCCTTACCTAAGACCCCTCCCATACCCCTACCCGACACCCCATTCACACTCTTACCCGGCACCCCTACCCAACTCCCCACCCACACCCTTACCCTGCACCCCTCCCTCACCCTTACCCTGCACCCCTCCCATACCCCTACCCCACGCCCCACCGACACCCTTACCCGGCACCCCTCTCATACCCCTACCCGACGCCCCACCCACACCCTTACCCGGCACCCCTCCCATGCCCCTACCCCACGCCCCACCGACACCCTTACCCGGCACCCCTCTCATACCCCTACCCGACGCCCCACCCACACCCTTACTCGGCACCCCTCCCATGCCCCTACCCGACGCCCCACCCACACCCTTACCCGGCACCCCTCTCATACCCCTACCCGACACCCCTCTCATACATCTACCCAGCACCACTCCCACGTCCTTTGTTCCGCAATGTTTCCCCAGTTTAATCCTAGACCCCCCCCCCCTTGCCCCCCCCCCCCTCCCCCCGCCCCAATGCTCTGGCGATGCCGCCAGCTCGGTGCCTGTAATGGCCGCCTCCGTTGGGTGGTGAGTGTATCGATCTGACGGTCTGGATTACCATGCGCTATATAGTTAGAGGGATAACTAATGTATGGGGCGGTGCCGTCATAGTGTGGGGCCCGGGGCGCCGAGGCCTGACTGACACAGGGGGCTGTCGGCCTCGTCATACCTGGGACAGGGTGGCAAGAACATGCATGGGGAACGCATTAATGGACCAGGTAATGATTAATATATTAATCTCCTTTCAATGCCTTTCTCCACCGTCGCATGTGAGCGATCGCCTTGACAATGGCTAATCACAGGCCCCCATGCTATCAGGAAGCGAGCACCAGCTGTTCTGGTTCACTCGGGCTCCTCTGGTTCACTCGGGCTCCTCTGGTTCACTCGGGCCGCTCTGGTTCACTCGGGCTGCTCTGGTTCACACGGGCTCCTCTGGTTCACTCGGGCTGCTCTGGTTCACTCGGGCTGCTCTGGTTCACTCGGACCGCTCTGGTTCACTCGGGCCGCTCTGGTTCACTCGGGCCGCTCTGGTTCACTCGGGCCGCTCTGGTTCACTCGGGCCGCTCTGGTTCACTCGGGCCGCTCTGGTTCACTCGGGCTGCTCTGGTTCACTCGGGCTGCTCTGGTTCACTCGGGCTGCTCTGGTTCACTCGGGCTGCTCTGGTTCACTCGGGCTGCTCTAAGATAAAATATTTGAACATGGGTGAATCAGAATATACCATTGGACAATTTTGATATAATTGACACTTTAATATACTATAATTTAATATTCCGTATAAATTCGACCATATTGAGCATACCAAAGTCGTCATCATGTCGTGAAAGGTAATGCCAATGACACTGTCTCATGTCATACCAAGTCACAATATTCTGCCCTTCACTGTCCTTCTTCTGTTTGTCCACCACTTGGCAAACTCTCACTGTCATCCTTTGTCCGCCGCGTAAGTCAATCCATCATCTGCTAACAGAAACACCTGTGTGGGTCTAATAAGCCTTCCCTATCGGGGGCAGCGGTCACTCAGCTCGCTGGACCTCACTCGCCCATCCCCTAACCCTGTGGGGGCAGCGGTCACTCAGCTCGCTGGACCTCACTCGCTCATCCCCTAACCCTGTGGGGACAGCGGTCACTCAGCTCGCTGGACCTCACTCGCTCATCCCCTAACCCTGTAGGGACAGCGGTCACTCAGCTCGCTGGACCTCACTCGCTCATCCCCTAACCCTGTGGGGACAGCGGTCACTCAGCTCGCTGGACCTCACTCGCTCATCCCCTAACCCTGTGGGGACAGCGGTCACTCAGCTCGCTGGACCTCACTCGCTCATCCCCTAACCCTGTGGGGACAGCGGTCACTCAGCTCGCTGGACCTCACTCGCTCATCCCCTAACCCTGTGGGGACAGCGGTCACTCAGCTCGCTGGACCTCACTCGCTCATCCCCTAACCCTGTGGGGACAGCGGTCACTCAGCTCGCTGGACCTCACTCGCTCATCCCCTAACCCTGTGGGGACAGCGGTCACTCAGCTCGCTGGACCTCACTCGCTCATCACCTAACTCTGTGGGGACAGCGGTCACTCAGCTCGCTGGACCTCACTCGCTCATCCCCTAACCCTGTGGGGACAGCGGTCACTCAGCTCGCTGGACCTCACTCGCTCATCCCCTAACCCTGTGGGGACAGCGGTCACTCAGCTCGCTGGACCTCACTCGCTCATCCCCTAACTCTGTGGGGACAGCGGTCACTCAGCTCGCTGGACCTCACTCGCTCATCCCCTAACCCTGTGGGGACAGCGGTCACTCAGCTCGCTGGACCTCACTCGCTCATCCCCTAACCCTGTGGGGGCAGCGGTCACTCAGCTCGCTGAGCCTCACTCGCTCATTCCCTAACCCTGTGACTTGTTCGTTGAACATGAATATATGATTGAGGGATATATGGCAAGCTATGATTAACAGATGGGTGGTAGTTCTATGATTAACAGATGGGTGGTAGAGCCATGACAGATATATGGTAGATCTATGATTGACAGAATTATGGTAGATCTATGATTGACAGAATTATGGTCGATCTATGATTGACAGATGGATGGTAGAGATATGATTGACAGATGGATGGTACAGCTATGACTGACAGATGGATGGTAGATCTGATGAAAAGATGGATGGTAGATCTATGATTGACAGATAGATGGTACAGCTATGACTGACAGATGGATGGTAGATCTGATGAAAAGATGGCTGGTAGATCTATGATTGACAGATGGATGGTAGATTTATGATTGACAGATGGATGGTAGATTTATGATTGACAGATGTATGGTAGATCTATGGTTGACAGATAAATGGTAGATCTATGATTGCGAAATTAGGTTGAACGAATGATTGCAAGATTAGATTAGATTAGATCAACGATATACCTATGGTACACAAAATTTCACTAGACCTATGATACTACGTAGATATTGGTAATGATGATTAACAGATTGCACGCTAGACTTGCACTTGCTAGACCTGGTGATCCCCTTGTCTTGCAGCCTACGGCATCCGGTGTTACCAGTGTCACTCGGAGCTGGACACAGGGTGTGACGAGGACCGGCCCCACCGACAACACCTTCGGGAGTGCGCTCCCGACCACAACACCTGCATGAAGGTCGCCACCGTGGGGTACGCCAGGACTCACCGCGGGAAGTACAGCCAAGGTCAGACCCCCTTACCGTTATTTCACAGTGTAGATTGGGGAATGCAGCCAATGTGAGACCCCCTTACCGTTATTACACAGTGTAGACTGGGGAATACAGCCAATGTGAGAGCCCCTTACCGTTATTTCACAGTTTAGATTGGAGAATACAGCCAATGTGAGACCCCCTTACCGTTATTTCACAGCATAGATTGGGGAATACAGCCAATGTGAGACCCCCTTACCGTTATTACAGTGTAGACAGGGGAATACAGCCAATGTGAGACCCCCTTACCGTTATTACACAGTGTAGACAGGGGAATACAGCCAATGTGAGACCCCCTTACCGTTATTAGACAGTGTAGACTGGGGAATACAGCCAATGTGAGACCCCCTACCGTTATTACAGTGTAGACAGGGGAATACAGCCAATGTGAGACCCCCTTACCGTTATTACACAGTGTAGACTGGGGAATACAGCCAATGTGAGACCCCCTTACCGTTATTACACAGTGTAGACAGGGGAATACAGCCAATGTGAGACCCCCTTACCGTTATTACACAGTGTAGACTGGGGAATACAGCCAATGTGAGACCCCCTTACCGTTATTACACAGTGTAGACAGGGGAATACAGCCAATGTGAGACCCCCTTACCGTTATTACAGTGTAGACTGGGGAATACAGCCAATGTGAGACCCCTTTACCGTTATTACACAGTGTAGACTGGGGAATACAGAAAATGTGAGACCCCCTTACCGTTATTACACAGTGTAGACTGGGGAATACAGCCAATGTGAGACCCCCTTACCGTTATTTCACAGTGTAGACTGGGGAATACAGCCAATGTGAGACCCCCTTGTCGTTATTACACAGTGTAGACTGGGGAATACCGCCAATGTGAGACCCCCTTACCGTTATTACACAGTGTAGATTGGGAAATACAGCCAATGTGAGACCCCCTTACCGTTATTACACAGTGTAGACCGGGGAATACAGCCAATGTGAGACCCCCTTACCGTTATTACACAGTGTAGATTGGGGAATACAGCCAATGTGAGACCCCCTTACCGTTATTTCACAGTTTAGATTGGAGAATACAGCCAATGTGCGACCCCCTTACCGTTATTACACAGTGTAGATTGGGAAATACAGCCAATGTGAGACCCCCTTACCGTTATTAGACAGTGTAGACTGGGGAATACAGCCAATGTGAGACCCCCCTTACCGTTATTTCACAGCGTAGATTGGGGAATACAGCCAATGTGAGACCCCCTTACCGTTATTACACAGTGTAGATTGGGGAATACAGCCAATGTGAGACCCCCTTACCGTTATTAGACAGTGTAGACTGGGGAATACAGCCAATGTGAGACCCCCCTTACCGTTATTACACAGTGTAGATTGGGGAATACAGCCAATGTGAGACCCCCTTACCGTTATTACACAGTGTAGACTGGGGAATACAGCCAATGTGAGACCCCCTTACCGTTATTACACAGGGTAGATTGGGGAATACAGCCAATGTGAGACCCCCTTACCGTTATTAGACAGTGTAGACTGGGGAATACAGCCAATGTGAGACCCCCCTTACCGTTATTTCACAGTTTAGATTGGAGAATACAGCCAATGTGAGACCCCCCTTACCGTTATTTCACAGTTTAGATTGGAGAATACAGCCAATGTGAGACCCCCTTACCGTTATTAGACAGTGTAGACTGGGGAATACAGCCAATGTGAGACCCCCCTTACCGTTATTTCACAGTTTAGATTGGAGAATACAGCCAATGTGAGACCCCCTTACCGTTATTAGACAGTGTAGACTGGGGAACACAGCCAATGTGAGACCCCCCTTACCGTTATTTCACAGCGTAGATTGGGGAATACAGCCAATGTGAGACCCCCTTACCGTTATTTCACAGCGTAGATTGGGGAATACAGCCAATGTGAGACCCCCTTACCGTTATTACAGTGTAGACTGGGGGATACAGCCAATGTCAGACCCCCTTACCGTTATTTCACAGTGTAGATTGGGGAATACAGCCAATGTGAGAGCCCCTTACCGTTATTACACAGTGTAGACCGGGGAATACAGCCAATGTCAGACCCCCTTACCGTTATTTCACAGTGTAGATTGGGGAATACAGCCAATGTGGGACCCCCTTACCGTTATTACAGTGTAGACTGGGGGATACAGCCAATGTGAGACCCCCTTACCGTAATTACACAGTGTAGACTGGGCAATACAGCCATTGTGAGACCCCCTTACCGTTATTTCACAGTGTAGACTGGGGAATACAGCCAATGTGAGACCCCCTTACCGTTATTTCACAGTGTAGACTGGGGAATACAGCCAATGTGAGACCCCCGTGCCGTTATTACACAGTGTAGACTGGGGAATACCGCCAATGTGAGACCCCCTTACCGTTATTACAGTGTAGACAGGAGAATACAGCCAATGTGAGACCCCCTTACCGTTATTACACAGTGTAGACTGGGGGATACAGCCAATGTGAGACCCCCTAACCGTTATTACAGTGTAGACAGGGGAATACAGCCAATGTGGGACCCCCTTACCGTTATTACACAGTGTAGACTGGGGAATACAGCCAATGTGAGACCCCCTTACCGTTATTACACAGTGTAGATTGGGAAATACAGCCAATGTGAGACCCCCTTACCGTTATTACACAGTGTAGACTGGGGAATACAGCCAATGTGAGACCCCCTTACCGTTATTACACAGTGTAGACTGGGGAATACAGCCAATGTGAGACCCCCTTACCGTTATTACACAGTGTAGACTGGGGAATACCGCCAATGTGAGACCCCCTTACCGTTATTACACAGTGTAGACTGGGGAATACAGCCAATGTGAGACCCCCTTACCGTTATTACACAGTGTAGATTGGGGAATACCGCCAATGTGAGACCCCCTTACCGTTATTACAGTGTAGACAGGAGAATACAGCCAATGTGAGACCCCCTTGCCGTTATTACACAGTGTAGACTGGGGGATACAGCCAATGTGTGACCCCCTTACCGTTATTACACAGTGTAGACTGGGGAATACAGCCAATGTGAGACCCCCTTACCGTTATTACACAGTGTAGACTGGGGAATACAGCCAATGTGAGACCCCCTTACTGTCATTACACAGTGTATACTGGGGAATACAGCCAATGTGAGACCCCCTTACCGTTATTACACAGTGTAGACGGGAATACCGCCAATGTGAGACCCCCCTTACCGTTATTACAGTGTAGACTGGGGAATACAGCCAATGTGAGACCCCCTTACCGTTATTACAGGGTAGACTGGGGAATACAGCCAATGTGAGACCCCCTTACCGTTATTACACAGTGTAGACGGGAACACAGCCAATGTGAGACTCCCTTACCGTTATTACACAGGGTAGATTGGGGAACACAGCCAATGTGAGACCCCCTTACCGTTATTACACAGTGTAGATTGGGGAATACAGCCAATGTGAGACCCCCTTACCGTTATTACGCAGTGTAGATTGGGAAATACAGCCAATGTGAGACCCCCTTACCGTTATTACACAGTGTAGACCGGGGAATACAGCCAATATGAGACCCCCTTACCGTTATTACACAGTGTAGATTGGGGAATACAGCCAATGTGAGACCCCCTTACCGTTATTACACAGGGTAGATTGGGGAATACAGCCAATGTGAGACCCCCTTACCGTTATTACACGGTGTAGATTGGGGAATACAGCCAATGTGAGACCCCCTTACCGTTATTACACAGGGTAGATTGGGGAATACAGCCAATGTGAGACCCCCTTACCGTTATTACACAGTGTAGATGAGGAATACAGCCAATGTGAGACCCCCTTACCGCTATTAAAGTGTAGACTGGGAAATACAGACAATGTGAGACCCCCCTTACCGTTATTACACAGTGTAGATTGGGAAATAAAGCCAATGTGAGACCCCCTAACCGTTATTGTACAGTGTAGACTGGAGAATACAGCCAATGTGAGACCCCCTTACCGTTATTACACAGTGTAGATTGGGGAATAAAGCCAATGTGAGACCCCCTTACCGTTATTACACAGTGTAGATTGGGGAATAGAGCCAATGTGAGACCCCCTAACCGTTATTACAGTGTAGACAGGGAATAGAGCCAATGTGAGACCCCCTTACCGTTATTACACAGTGTAGACTGGGGGATACAGCCAATGTGAGACCCCCTTACCGTTATTACAGTGTAGGCTGGGGAATACAGCCAATGTGAGACCCCTTACCGTTATTACACAGTGTAGATGAGGAATACAGCCAATGTGAGACCCCCTTACCGTTATTAAAGTGTAGATTGGGGAATACAGCCAATGTGAGACCCCCTTACCGTTATTGCACAGTGTAGACTGGGGAATACAGCCAATGTGAGACCCCCTTACCGTTATTACAGTGTAGACAGGGGAATACAGCCAATGTGAGACCCCCTTACCGTTATTACAGTGTAGACTGGGGAATACAGCCAATGTGAGACCCCCTTACCGTTATTACAGTGTAGACTGGGGAATACAGCCAATGTGAGACCCCCTTACCGTTATTACACAATGTATACTGGGGAATACAGCCAATGTGAGACCCCCTTACCGTTATTACAGTGTAGACTGGGGAATACAGCCAATGTGAGACCCCCTTACCGTTATTACAGTGTAGACTGGGGAATACAGCCAATGTGAGACCCCCTTACCGTTATTACAGTGTAGACTGGGGAATACAGCCAATGTGAGACCCCCTTACCGTTATTACAGTGTAGACAGGGGAATACAGCCAATGTGTGACCCCCTTACCGTTATTACACAGTGTAGACTGGGGAATACAGCCAATGTGAGACCCCCTTACCGTTATTACAGTGTAGACAGGGGAATACAGCCAATGTGAGACCCCCTTACCGTTATTACAGTGTAGACAGGGGAATACAGCCAATGTGTGACCCCCTTACCGTTATTACACAGTGTATACTGGGAAATACAGCCAATGTGAGACCCCCTTACCGTTATTACACAGTGTAGACTGGGGAATACAGCCAATGTGAGACCCCCTTACCGTTATTACAGTGTAGACTGGGGAATACAGCCAATGTGAGACCCCCTTACCGTTATTACAGTGTAGACAGGGGAATACAGCCAATGTGAGACCCCCTTACCGTTATTACAGTGTAGACAGGGGAATACAGCCAATGTGTGACCCCCTTACCGTTATTACAGTGTAGACTGGGGAATACAGCCAATGTGAGACCCCCTTACCGTTATTACACAGTGTATACTGGGGAATACAGCCAATGTGAGACCCCCTTACCGTTATTACAATGTAGACTGGGGAATACAGCCAATATGAGACCCCCTTACCGTTATTACACAGTGTAGATTGGGGAATACAGCCAATGTGAGACCCCCTTACCGTTATTACACAGGGTAGATTGGGGAATACAGCCAATGTGAGACCCCCTTACCGTTATTACACGGTGTAGATTGGGGAATACAGCCAATGTGAGACCCCCTTACCGTTATTACACAGGGTAGATTGGGGAATACAGCCAATGTGAGACCCCCTTACCGTTATTACACAGTGTAGATGAGGAATACAGCCAATGTGAGACCCCCTTACCGCTATTAAAGTGTAGACTGGGAAATACAGACAATGTGAGACCCCCCTTACCGTTATTACACAGTGTAGATTGGGAAATAAAGCCAATGTGAGACCCCCTAACCGTTATTGTACAGTGTAGACTGGAGAATACAGCCAATGTGAGACCCCCTTACCGTTATTACGCAGTGTAGATTGGGGAATAAAGCCAATGTGAGACCCCCTTACCGTTATTACACAGTGTAGATTGGGGAATAGAGCCAATGTGAGACCCCCTAACCGTTATTACAGTGTAGACAGGGAATAGAGCCAATGTGAGACCCCCTTACCGTTATTACACAGTGTAGACTGGGGGATACAGCCAATGTGAGACCCCCTTACCGTTATTGCACAGTGTAGACTGGGGAATACAGCCAATGTGAGACCCCCTTACCGTTATTACAGTGTAGACAGGGGAATACAGCCAATGTGAGACCCCCTTACCGTTATTACAGTGTAGACTGGGGAATACAGCCAATGTGAGACCCCCTTAGCGTTATTACAGTGTAGGCTGGGGAATACAGCCAATGTGAGACCCCCTTACCGTTATTGCACAGTGTAGACTGGGGGATACAGCCAATGTGAGACCCCCTTACCGTTATTACACAGTGTATACTGGGGAATACAGCCAATGTGAGACCCCCTTACCGTTATTACACAGTGTATACTGGGGAATACAGCCAATGTGAGACCCCCTTACCGTTATTACAGTGTAGACTGGGGAATACAGCCAATGTGAGACCCCCTTACCGTTATTACACAGTGTAGACTGGGAAATACAGCCAATGTGAGACCCCCTTACCGTTATTACACAGTGTAGACTGGGGAATACAGCCAATGTGAGACCCCCTTACCGTTATTACAGTGTAGACTGGGGAATACAGCCAATGTGAGACCCCCTTACCGTTATTGCAGTGTAGACTGGGGAATACAGCCAATGTGAGACCCCCTTACCGTTATTACAGTGTATACTGGGGAATACAGCCAATGTGAGACCCCCTTACCGTTATTACAGTGTAGACTGGGGAATACAGCCAATGTGAGACCCCCTTACCGTTATTACAGTGTAGACTGGGGAATACAGCCAATGTGAGACCCCCTTACCGTTATTACACAGTGTATACTGGGGAATACAGCCAATGTGAGACCCCCTTACCGTTATTGCACAGTGTTGACTGGGGAATACAGCCAATGTGAGACCCCCTTACCGTTATTACAGTGTAGGCTGGGGAATACAGCCAATGTGAGACCCCCTTACCGTTATTACACAGTGTAGACTGGGGAATACAGCCAATGTGAGACCCCCTTACCGTTATTACACAGTGTATACTGAGGAATACAGCCAATGTGAGACCCCCTTACCGTTATTACACAGTGTAGACTGGGGAATACAGCCAATGTGAGACCCCCTTACCGTTATTACACAGTGTAGACTGGGAAATACAGCCAATGTCAGACCCCCTTACCGTTATTACAGTGTATACTGGGGAATACAGCCAATGTCAGACCCCCTTACCGTTATTACACAGTGTAGATTGGGGAATACAGCCAATGTGAGACCCCCTTACCGTTATTACACAGTGTATACTGAGGAATACAGCCAATGTGAGAGCCCCTTACCGTTATTACACAGTGTAGACTGGGGAATACAGCCAATGTGAGACCCCCTTACCGTTATTACACAGTGTAGACTGGGAAATACAGCCAATGTCAGACCCCCTTACCGTTATTACAGTGTATACTGGGGAATACAGCCAATGTGAGACCCCCTTACCGTTATTACACAGTGTAGACTGGGGGATACAGCCAATGTGAGACCCCCTTACCGTTATTACAGTGTATACTGGGGAATACAGCCAATGTCAGACCCCCTTACCGTTATTACACAGTGTAGACTGGGGAATACAGCCAATGTGAGACCCCCTTACCGTTATTACACAGTGTAGACTGGGGAATACAGCCAATGTGAGACCCCCTTACCGTTATTACACAGTGTAGACTGGGGAATGCAGCCAATGTGAGACCCCCTTACCGTTATTGCACAGTGTAGACAGGGGAATACAGCCAATGTGAGACCCCCTTACCGTTATTAGACAGTGTAGACTGGGGAATACAGCCAATGTGAGACCCCCTTACCGTTATTACAGTGTAGACTGGGGAATACAGCCAATGTGAGACCCCCTTACCGTTATTACAGTGTAGACTGGGGAATACAGCCAATGTGAGACCCCCTTACCGTTATTACACAGTGTATACTGGGGAATACAGCCAATGTGAGACCCCCTTACCGTTATTACACAGTGTAGACCTTGGGGATACAGCCAATGTGAGACCCCCTTACCGTTATTACAGTGTAGACAGGGGAATACAGCCAATGTGAGACCCCCTTACCGTTATTACACAGTGTAGACTGGGAAATACAGCCAATGTGAGACCCCCTTACCGTTATTACAGTGTATACTGGGGAATACAGCCAATGTGAGACCCCCTTACCGTTATTACAGTGTAGACTGGGGAATACAGCCAATGTGAGACCCCCTTACCGTTATTACACAGTGTAGACTGGGGAATACAGCCAATGTGAGACCCCCTTACCGTTATTACAGTGTAGACTGGGGAATACAGCCAATGTGAGACCCCCTTACCGTTATTACAGTGTAGACTGGGGAATACAGCCAATGTGAGACCTCCTTACCGTTATTACAGTGTATACTGGGGAATACAGCCAATGTGAGACCCCCTTACCGTTATTACAGTGTAGACTGGGGAATACAGCAAATGTGAGACCCCCTTACCGTTATTACAGTGTAGACTGGGGAATACAGCCAATGTGAGACCCCCTTACCGTTATTACACAGTGTATACTGGGGAATACAGCCAATGTGAGACCCCCTTACCGTTATTACAGTGTAGACTGGGGAATACAGCCAATGTGAGACCCCCTTACCGTTATTACAGTGTAGACTGGGGAATACAGCCAATGTGAGACCCCCTTACCGTTATTACAGTGTAGACTGGGGAATACAGCCAATGTGAGACCCCCTTACCGTTATTACAGTGTAGACAGGGGAATACAACCAATGTGAGACCCCCTTACCGTTATTACAGTGTAGACTGGGGAATACAGCCAATGTGAGACCCCCTTACCGTTATTACACAGTGTATACTGAGGAATACAGCCAATGTGAGACCCCCTTACCGTTATTACAGTGTAGACTGGGGAATACAGCCAATGTGAGACCCCCTTACCGTTATTACACAGTGTAGACTGGGGAATACAGCCAATGTGAGACCCCCTTACCGTTATTACAGTGTATACTGAGGAATACAGCCAATGTGAGACCCCCTTACCGTTATTACAGTGTAGACTGGGGAATACAGCCAATGTGAGACCCCCTTACCGTTATTACACAGTGTAGACTGGGGAATACAGCCAATGTGAGACCCCCTTACCGTTATTACAGTGTATACTGAGGAATACAGCCAATGTGAGACCCCCTTACCGTTATTACACAGTGCAGACTGGGGAATACAGCCAATGTGAGACCCCATTACCGTTATTACAGTGTATACTGAGGAATACAGCCAATGTGAGACCCCCTTACCGTTATTACAGTGTAGACTGGGGAATACAGCCAATGTGAGACCCCCTTACCGTTATTACACAGTGTAGATTGGGGAATACAGCCAATGTGAGACCCCCTTACCGTTATTAGTGTATACTGGGGAATACAGCCAATGTGAGACCCCCTTACCGTTATTACACAGTGTAGACTGGGGAATACAGCCAATGTGAGACCCCCTTACCGTTATTACACAGTGTAGACTGGAGAATACAGCCAATGTGAGACCCCCTTACCGTTATTACACAGTGTAGACTGGGGAATACAGCCAATGTGAGACCCCCTTACCGTTATTACACAGTGTAGACTGGGGAATACAGCCAATGTGAGACCCCCTTACCGTTATTACAGTGTAGACTGGGGAATACAGCCAATGTGAGACCCCCTTACCGTTATTACACAGTGTAGACTGGGGAATACAGCCAATGTGAGACCCACTTACCGTTATTAGACAGTGTAGATTGGGGAATACAGCCAATGTGAGACCCCCTTACCGTTATTACACAGTGTAGACTGGGGGATACAGCCAAGGTCAGACCCCCTTACCGTTATTACAGTGTAGACTGGGGAATACAGCCAATGTGAGACCCCCTTACCGTTATTACACAGTGTAGATTGGGGAATACAGCCAATGTGAGACCCCCTTACCGTTATTACACAGTGTAGATTGGGGGATACAGCCAAGGTCAGACCCCCTTACCGTTATTACAGTGTAGACTGGGGAATACAGCCAATGTGAGACCCCCTTACCGTTATTACACAGTGTAGATTGGGGAATACAGCCAATGTGAGACCCCCTTACCGTTATTACACAGTGTAGACTGGGGGATACAGCCAAGGTCAGACCCCCTTACCGTTATTACAGTGTAGACTGGGGAATACAGCCAATGTGAGACCCCCTTACCGTTATTACAGTGTAGATTGGGGAATACAGCCAATGTGAGACCCCCTTACCGTTATTACACAGTGTAGATTGGGGAATACAGCCAATGTGAGACCCCCTTACCGTTATTACACAGTGTAGACTGGGGAATACAGCCAATGTGAGACCCCCTTACCGTTATTGCACCGTGTAGACTGGGGAATACAGCCAATGTGAGACCCCCTTACCGTTATTACACAGTGTAGACTGGGGAATACAGCCAATGTGAGACCCCCTTACCGTTATTACAGTGTAGACTGGGGAATACAGCCAATGTGAGACCCCCTTACCGTTATTACACAGTGTAGATTGGGGAATACAGCCAATGTGAGACCCCCTTACCGTTATTACACAGTGTAGATTGGGGAATACAGCCAATGTGAGACCCCCTTACCGTTATTACACAGTGTAGACTGGGGAATACAGCCAATGTGAGACCCCCTTACCGTTATTACACAGTGTAGATTGGGGAATACAGCCAATGTGAGACCCCCTTGCCGTTATTACAATGTAGACTGGGGAATACAGCCAATGTGAGACCCCCTTACCGTTATTACAGTGTATACTGGGGAATACAGCCAATGTGAGACCCCCTTACCGTTATTACAGTGTAGACTGGGGAATACAGCCAATGTGAGACCCCCTTACCGTTATTACAGTGTAGACTGGGGAATACAGCCAATGTGAGACCCCCTTACCGTTATTACACAGTGTAGATTGGGGAATACAGCCAATGTGAGAGCCCCTTACCGTTATTACACAGTGTAGACTGGGGAATACAGCCAATGTGAGACCCCCTTACCGTTATTACACAGTGTAGACTGGAGAATACAGCCAATGTGAGACCCCCTTACCGTTATTACACAGTGTAGACTGGGGAATACAGCCAATGTGAGACCCCCTTACCGTTATTACACAGTGTAGATTGGGGAATACAGCCAATGTGAGACCCCCTTACCGTTATTACACAGTGTAGACTGGGGAATACAGCCAATGTGAGACCCCCTTACCGTTATTACAGTGTAGACTGGGGAATACAGCCAATGTGAGACCCCCTTACCGTTATTACACAGTGTATACTGAGGAATACAGCCAATGTGAGACCCCCTTACCGTTATTACAGTGTAGACTGGGGAGTACAGCCAATGTGAGACCCCCTTACCGTTATTGCACAGTGTAGACTGGGGAATACAGCCAATGTGAGACCCCCTTACTGTCATTACACAGTGTAGACTGGGGAATACAGCCAATGTGAGACCCCCTTACCGTTATTACAGTGTAGACAGGGGAATACAGCCAATGTCAGACCCCCTTACCGTTATTACACAGTGTAGACAGGGGAATACAGCCAATGTGGGACCCCCTTACCGTTATTAGTGTATACTGGGGAATACAGCCAATGTAACACCCCCTTACCGTTATTACAGTGTAGCCAGGGGAATACAGCCAATGTGAGACCCCCTTACCGTTATTACAGTGTAGACTGGGGAATACAGCCAATGTGAGACCCCCTTACCGTTATTACAGTGTAGACTGGGGGATACAGCCAATGTGAGACCCCCTTACCGTTATTACAGTGTAGACAGGGGAATACAGCCAATGTGAGACCCACTTACCGTTATTACAGTGTAGACTGGGGAATACAGCCAATGTGAGACCCCCTTACCGTTATTACACAGTGTATACTGGGGAATACAGCCAATGTGAGACCCCCTTACCGTTATTACACAGTGTATACTGGGGAATACAGCCAATGTGAGACCCCCTTACCGTTATTACACAGTGTATACTGGGGAATACAGCCAATGTGAGACCCCCTTACCGTTATTACACAGTGTATACTGGGGAATACAGCCAATGTGAGACCCCCTTACCGTTATTACAGTGTAGACTGGGGAATACAGCCAATGTGAGACCCCCTTACCGTTATTACACAGTGTAGATTGGGGAATACAGCCAATGTGAGACCCCCTTACCGTTATTAGTGTATACTGGGGAATACAGCCAATGTGAGACCCCCTTACCGTTATTACACAGTGTAGACTGGGGAATACAGCCAATGTGAGACCCCCTTACCGTTATTACACAGTGTAGACTGGAGAATACAGCCAATGTGAGACCCCCTTACCGTTATTACACAGTGTAGACTGGGGAATACAGCCAATGTGAGACCCCCTTACCGTTATTACACAGTGTAGACTGGGGAATACAGCCAATGTGAGACCCCCTTACCGTTATTACACAGTGTAGATTGGGGGATACAGCCAAGGTCAGACCCCCTTACCGTTATTACAGTGTAGACTGGGGAATACAGCCAATGTGAGACCCCCTTACCGTTATTACACAGTGTAGATTGGGGAATACAGCCAATGTGAGACCCCCTTACCGTTATTACACAGTGTAGACTGGGGGATACAGCCAAGGTCAGACCCCCTTACCGTTATTACAGTGTAGACTGGGGAATACAGCCAATGTGAGACCCCCTTACCGTTATTACACAGTGTAGATTGGGGAATACAGCCAATGTGAGACCCCCTTACCGTTATTACACAGTGTAGATTGGGGAATACAGCCAATGTGAGACCCCCTTACCGTTATTACACAGTGTAGACTGGGGAATACAGCCAATGTGAGACCCCCTTACCGTTATTGCACCGTGTAGACTGGGGAATACAGCCAATGTGAGACCCCCTTACCGTTATTACACAGTGTAGACTGGGGAATACAGCCAATGTGAGACCCCCTTACCGTTATTACAGTGTAGACTGGGGAATACAGCCAATGTGAGACCCCCTTACCGTTATTACACAGTGTAGATTGGGGAATACAGCCAATGTGAGACCCCCTTATCGTTATTACACAGTGTAGATTGGGGAATACAGCCAATGTGAGACCCCCTTACCGTTATTACACAGTGTAGACTGGGGAATACAGCCAATGTGAGACCCCCTTACCGTTATTACACAGTGTAGATTGGGGAATACAGCCAATGTGAGACCCCCTTGCCGTTATTACAATGTAGACTGGGGAATACAGCCAATGTGAGACCCCCTTACCGTTATTACAGTGTATACTGGGGAATACAGCCAATGTGAGACCCCCTTACCGTTATTACAGTGTAGACTGGGGAATACAGCCAATGTGAGACCCCCTTACCGTTATTACAGTGTAGACTGGGGAATACAGCCAATGTGAGACCCCCTTACCGTTATTACACAGTGTAGATTGGGGAATACAGCCAATGTGAGAGCCCCTTACCGTTATTACACAGTGTAGACTGGGGAATACAGCCAATGTGAGACCCCCTTACCGTTATTACACAGTGTAGACTGGAGAATACAGCCAATGTGAGACCCCCTTACCGTTATTACACAGTGTAGACTGGGGAATACAGCCAATGTGAGACCCCCTTACCGTTATTACACGGTGTAGATTGGGGAATACAGCCAATGTGAGACCCCCTTACCGTTATTACACAGTGTAGACTGGGGAATACAGCCAATGTGAGACCCCCTTACCGTTATTACAGTGTAGACTGGGGAATACAGCCAATGTGAGACCCCCTTACCGTTATTACACAGTGTATACTGAGGAATACAGCCAATGTGAGACCCCCTTACCGTTATTACAGTGTAGACTGGGGAGTACAGCCAATGTGAGACCCCCTTACCGTTATTGCACAGTGTAGACTGGGGAATACAGCCAATGTGAGACCCCCTTACTGTCATTACACAGTGTAGACTGGGGAATACAGCCAATGTGAGACCCCCTTACCGTTATTACAGTGTAGACAGGGGAATACAGCCAATGTCAGACCCCCTTACCGTTATTACACAGTGTAGACAGGGGAATACAGCCAATGTGGGACCCCCTTACCGTTATTAGTGTATACTGGGGAATACAGCCAATGTAACACCCCCTTACCGTTATTACAGTGTAGCCAGGGGAATACAGCCAATGTGAGACCCCCTTACCGTTATTACAGTGTAGACTGGGGAATACAGCCAATGTGAGACCCCCTTACCGTTATTACAGTGTAGACTGGGGGATACAGCCAATGTGAGACCCCCTTACCGTTATTACAGTGTAGACAGGGGAATACAGCCAATGTGAGACCCACTTACCGTTATTACAGTGTAGACTGGGGAATACAGCCAATGTGAGACCCCCTTACCGTTATTACACAGTGTATACTGGGGAATACAGCCAATGTGAGACCCCCTTACCGTTATTACACAGTGTATACTGGGGAATACAGCCAATGTGAGACCCCCTTACCGTTATTACACAGTGTATACTGGGGAATACAGCCAATGTGAGACCCCCTTACCGTTATTACACAGTGTAGACTGGGGAATACAGCCAATGTGAGACCCCCTTACCGTTATTACACAGTTTTCTAATCGCACTTGGAATGATGAATTTTGAGGTTAATTTATATAAAAGAAGATATGAAAATCATGATATTGCCACCGAGAATCGAACCCAGTACCCTGGAATGCCTTTGCTCGTGTCTCTCTACCCATGTGATTCTGATAGGTAGGCCATGCAGTGTGTGGGTCCTAGCTTCCCAGTGCTGCCTAAAATTATGCGACATCCGAAAAATAATCGGACATGAATTAAAATAAAATATTGCATAGTCTGCTCACTATATATTTACAATGCCTCATTTGAAGCGACAAATGACGCAGAACATTTATCTATACTGCGATCAGAATTGCATTATAATATGTAGCCATGCAGCCTATGGAATAAACAAACAGACGCTGACAGTCACTGTTTTAACCTTGGACCTCGTGTCTTGCAGCGACGCTGATTTTGTCCCGCATCTGTGGCGGCCGTGACACGGAGCTCCGCTGCCGCAAGCTGGACGGCGAGCGCACCTTGGCCACACGCTGCGCCTGCAACACGGACGAGTGCAACCGAGCGGCCCCGGCCGCCTCCTCACTCTCCCTCTGGGTGGCGCTGTCTGCCGCCACGGCCGTCGCCGTGACCCGTGGCGCCGCCTGGTGAAGACAGCCACCACTACTAGGATATTTCACCTGTATGTTTTTTTTTTCAAGGTGCACTTTTTTCTTTGAGAATGTTTTTTTTTTTTACTGTGACCCCTTGTCACATTTTGAATACAATGTTAGTGTACACTATTTTTGCACTGCTTTACAATGACAGCGAGTTCGGTTGAGAAGTCATTTAAAGGAGAACATGGTATAGGTTTTTTTACCCTGTTAATTGGTTGTCGAAGGATTTGGCTTTCCTTGAATTCTCTTTGATTGTCACTTCAATTTGTTTAACATTACAACATCATGGAGGCCAGTGTGAATCGCAGCCTACAGTTGTGGGAATTGTATTGTGGATACATCGCTTATCAACGGTATTGAACAAACTACCATCATGCTACCACAACTCGATTGTAGGTGCTATCACATATCTCGGGACCTATAGATTGGCGTACAGTGCTGCCATCTAGCGAATGTAATCACACTACTCACCATACCGTCAGAGGGGATGTACATAGGATTGGTTAAACCTGTATAGGCTTCTATAATATAGGATGTTGTCAACGGTGAATTGTGCTTGCAGGTGAACATAAAATGCCGAGATGTTTAGTGTTGTGAAAGCAAGTATATTATCTGAATGTTAACCCGATAGATAGATAGATAGATAGAGCTTTAAAATCTTAGTTCTTCCGAGCACAGCACTAATCAAATACTGTATAATTCAGTTAATGAAACGTTCTTTTTATTCCCAGGTTGTGTTGTGGAACACACACAAATATATATATATATATATAGTCACAGTGTTGTAATTTACAATGATCTTGATCTTGTTTCCACCGATGTACACTTTACACAGGATGTTTCTTACGCATTGTATACACAGCTATAGTAGTACTTGTAATCTTTATTACCTCATAACATTCACTGTCATTTGAATGTCATCAAATCAGTTGCCGCCAGTAAATTTAGTGGCTCCCGTGGCGGGAGTGCGTGGCGGGTTGGAAGGTATAACTGTTCTCTGTATGCACTAGCTCAGACTGTACTATGCAGCTCTATACTAAACAACACTCAGCTATCGCCCCAGAAACAATCCTTCTCTTGTCATTTCAGTTCAATTTACTTTTCTTCATCAGCGGTTCCGTAGTTCACCTGAGCCTGGGTTTAGGCGGTGTTTTGTAAGTGAAACAAAGGCAGAATAGCCACGGGTGAATATCGGTTGGCTGCCGGAATCATCAAGCCTACGGGGTTATAACAGTGAACCCTTAGTTTGTGGCGCTCATTCGTGTACAGCCATCATTGACGCCAAGGAAGCAAATATAACAGTTGATACTTTGGACAAATTGAGTGTCGGCATGCTTACTGTCTACGTTTGACAACACCATGGCATGGCACAGGTCATACGTACGTAATACGTCGTACCATTCCCAGAAATTGTTTTCTACAACACAGGATATCCCAGCTGTATTGTCGGGAAATAATCTGGTCTCACATGGTGTCAAAAAGAAGAGAACTTCCAAATAAGGAGAGCTTAGTATAAATATTTTTCCACGTGTGTGGAAAGCAAAGAGGACATGTTCTTATCCAATACGGAAGGCAAAGAAGGATTATATGAAAAACGTTTCTTGCTTTAGTTAGTACTAATTCGAAAACAGTTTCCCCAAGAGTAAAACTCAAAGAAAGTTTCTCTACGTGGCTGGAGCACATTGGGAACATAAAGCATTTCTTTCTTATTTCTAAATGCAAAAGTTATACCTCGACTAGGCACGATTGCAACCACTTGAATCCTGCTTCGTAACACAGGTTCATTGATTACACTGAATAAACATCAAGAAGACTGTATGTTATTCCTTTTATTTTTGCATCAACATATTTAAACGCGACTGTTGTACTTGGCTGTAGATAATGTTACGTATCTGCAGCGGGGGGCGACGTTCTAAGTCAGTCATATGGTTCATCTTTACAGCTCCCCATAGAAAGATACCCCTCTAGTCATCTGAAGTGCTCAAAACATCTTCTCGTCCTCTCACACACACATGTAGACTTACAAATGTACGTAAGGTATACCTCTTGAATTCATTGTTGTGGCTGGTCGTGAGAGTAAAATGTAAAGATACATTCGAGTATAAAATCTACACTTTGTTTTCTACACCATTATCATATACATTATGTACAGTTCATTCACCAAACTCTTAAGACACTTGGAATGTAACCTAAGAATGTACATTCACAGCAGTGTCTCGGAAGCACAACGATGAAAACCTACGCATAAATCAAACTTATCCTCAAGGCTTCCCTTCTCCTGGCCAAGGAATTCGTCCGTTTGCTTTACGATTTTCTTCCTTTAGCCCAGCGATTTCCTTCCCCTATCTCAGTGATTCCCTTTCCTCTATCCCAGTGTTTTCCTACCCCTAGCCCAGCGATGTCCTTGCCCTAGCCCAGCGATGTCCTTCCCTAGCCCAGCGATTTCATCTCCCTAGCTCAGTAATTCCCTTCCCCCTCGCCCAGTGTTTTCCTTCTCCCTAGCCCAGTGATTCCTCTCTCCCTAGCCCAGTGATTCCTCTCCCGTAGCCCAGTGCTTTCCCTCATTTTAGTCATTTTGATTCCCTTCCTGAGTTATATTCCTTACTCTAACCCCAGAACCAACTGATTTCCTCCCTGCGGCTCAAGGATATTTTTTTCGCGATTCCACGATTCCGATTAAAAAATCTATAATTCATCGTATATACGACCATAGCTAACACTCACCTGCCTGAAGCGAACCCCTCAGAACACATAAACCCCCCTAACTACAAATCTCTTGATTTGACGCTCAAACGTTGGTATGAAAAATTCAAAAAAATTCAGCGTTCCGGACCGTCCCTCTCGGTTGACCTCATGACCTGAGGCTGATCCAGACAGCTGCCGTGGCGGCCATGGCGAGCGCCCGGACCCAGCCACTGGCCGCCAGCCCCGGGGCTGTGTTACAGCCGTTCCAGTCGTTACAGAAGCAGTAGTTGATGTCGTTGTCGTTGGGGGTGAAGGGGTCGTTGTTACGGGCCGGCTCGCAGTAACCATGGCGCTGGATGGTCGGCAGCTTCTCCCGGTGACCCGTGTTGTGGCGGAGCGTCGTCAGGCACTCGCGGAGGTACTCCTCGTCACCTGGGGGGGGGGGGGGGGGGGGGGGGAGCGGACACGGTGTTACAGAAGGCCCTCTACACAATGACACGTTTTTTTTCTTTTATTTTATAAAATTCCTTATTTCCAAGGTCATAAATCAGTACAAACATCCATACGATACCTTCACGTAATATATATATTTATTGAATTAAAAGCAATACATGAAAATATATATCAACAGTTTCTATATCAAGGCGTTTATAACGGACACGGGGTTAATGACAGCCCTCTATAGACTGACAGCCCTCTATAGACTGACAGCACTCTATAGACTGACAGCCCTCTGTAGACGGACAGCCCTCTGTAGACGAACAGCCCTCTATAGACGGACAGCCCTCTATAGACTGACAGGCCTCTATAGACTGACAACACTCTATAGACTGACAGCCCTCTATAGACGGACAGCCCTCTATAGACTGACAACCCTCAAATGACGGACAGTCCTCTATAGACGGACAGCCCTCTATAGACTGACAGCCCTCTACAGACTGACAGCACTCTATAGACTGACAGCCCTCAATAGCCCTCTACAGACGAACAGCCCTCTACAGACTGACAGCCCTCTACAGATGGACAGCCCTCTACAGATGGACAGCCCTCTATAGACTGACAGCCCTCTACAGACTGACAGCCCTCCACAGACTGACAGCCCTTTACAGACTGACAGCCCTTTATAGACTGACAGCCCTCTACAGACTGACACGGGGTTACTGACAGCCCTCTATAAACGGACACTGGGTTACTGACAGTTCTCGATCGACCCATCGCTGGAAAACATAAACCACTCACTCTTAACCCAAAGAAGGTTTCTTTAACACACATTTAGGGGTTTTATTTACCAAATGTTTGACAATATCGACTGGAATGAGGACTGCTGTACTGACGGGGCGGGCACCGATCTCCCGAGACCGATCTCCCTCCTGGGACCGACCTCTCGGGACTGATCTCCCGAGACTGATCTCCCGGGACTGATCTCCCTCCTGGGACCGACCTCTCGGCACCGATATCCCGGGACTGTACGGAGGCCAGTTGGTGGATACTTACTTCCGACTTTTGTGATGACCTTGACACAGAAATTCTCCCCTCCACCCTCGCCGGGATCCGGACACGTGTGCCATCTCTGGATCCGGATGTTGAGCTCCTTTCCGCACCCCGGCTGGTTGCTTTGGCAACGGTAACACTGCAGGCAGTCGGCTGGAGAAAATGTCACATATTAACAATTATCAAAAGTGAAACACTCAGATGCTGATGGTCGTAGGTCCGACCTGGGTGGACTGTGAGAGGCCTGATTGCCGTAGGTCTGTCCTGGGAGGACTGGTATAGGGCAGATGGCCATAGATCTGACCTGGGTGGACTGTGAGAGGGCTGATTGCCGTAGGTCTGTCCTGGGTGGACTGTTATAGGGCAGATGGCCATAGATCTGACCTGGGTGGACTGTGAGAGGGCTGATGGCCATAGGTTTTACCTGTCTAACTGACCTGGTTGGACTGTGAGTGGGCTGATGGCTATATCTGTAACCTGCCTCTCAATATTTGTATTTTTCATTAAAACCCACACTATACTTGTCGCAGATGACAAAAGTTGTGGTGTTACCCTGGAGTAGACCAGGATGGAAATGTGCTGTGGAGCAGGTCAATGGCAATAAATTTACCCCTTCAAATTTTGGAGGTGAACAGGGTAGAACTGTCCCAATACCAGTAATATATTAAGTATCCTGCACCAGATGGATACCAGTAATTGCTCATTTATAGCAACATATAGGGATTTAAATTTCAGAGACATTGGTGCCTTAACATAGAACATACAATTATCTAAAATTCTATTTTGTATGTTTAAACAAAAACAGATGTGAATTAAGTACTCTTATCAGATGCAAAATTATTGGTACCTGTGCAATCAATATTAGGATCTCCATGACTGTTGGACAATGTCAACCAGGTTGACCCATGACACCCCATAAGGAAATAGACTATACTAACTACATTGACCCCATCGGCATGTGCAGTTATACGTAACTGGAAGGCAGAAATAGTTGATACACAACATCGTTTCTTTTTCTTCATTCTTTGCCTTCTTATTATTTTATGGGGCCTACCATTGACAGGTCTAATGTTCCCTGGCCTAGGGCAGCGATAACGAACTAGGGGTACTGGAGGAGCATATATACATGTGTATCAAATATATATGTACCATGCCTTCATGATATGAGACCAGAAAATAAGCTTGTAATAAAAGAATCAAATGACAGCTGTATATCCTGGTTAACTCCCATTTAAGAGATTTGGTGCGCCAGATATGGTGTCTCTATAGTTTAATCAGTCACAGTAACGTAAGTCATGTTAATAAAGGTACCATTGATCTGGCTGAGTTGGCTTGAGGCTAGCCATGAATCCATGGCTATGGTTGAAGAATGTGAATTTCTGGTGACAGACTGGACTATTTTTGCCTTTCAAGAAAGGTTACTTATGTGATTAGTCATTACTTGTCAGGAAGTAATAAAAAAAGGATAACGGTTTGTTTCTGTTATAAAACTTTTCCCACAGCAAAGGAGAATCAGAGCTACACTTGGTCAAAGTCAAACAACCCTGAAATGGGGTTGTTCCAGACCAGAATTTTACTATGGAATGCGACTAGGCTGTGTTTCAGCCCACACAACCTAGGGTTCTGGGCTAGCTTAATTGAGGCAAATTGGTTGGGGTGATACTTGTAATGGGCCAGCTGATTTTGGGCCGAGTTGACTAGATACTATCTCTATATACATATAGAAGGTGGACCAGTGATTGCGCAGGTACCAGTGATTGCGCACTTGCAGAAATCTGATTTGATTGATAGGAATTTGTATCCAAACTTATCCAGGCAGATGCCTTCATGTGTGACAGCTACATTGACATCTGTTTTGTAAGATTCCAAATGATCTACATATTATTTTTACCATCTTTCGCTTGGTGCGCAATCACTGGTCCAATTACTATATATATAACTAAGATATATAGCCAATGTGGGGAAAGCCCTGGAGTACAATAGCTTCGCAAGTGATGGTCCCAAGTGATAACTGGCCTTTTTGGAGAAGATTTACCAGCAGTGGGGTGAAACATAACTCTTATCAACAGTCATAAAGAATTTATAAGATTTAACAAATACTCAGACAATTATCGAACTAAGCTTAATTCGTCCATATAAATAGTCATCAAACTAAAAAATGTAAACAACAATTCACACAGTGACAATAATAAACCGATAAGAAGTACGTAGGACAAGTTTAGCAGATTTAATTTTTCTGGACTGTAATGAAGACAAAGATCATCATATAAGTAAAAGGTATTCTAGCCTATAATGTATTAAGTACAAACCAGATGAAATAAATGCTAGTGTGGTTAAAACGTATATCCACAAACTATCCATTTTACACGCTGTTTCAGTAACTTTGATCTCTTCACTGTGACGTCACGTACTGTCAGGTGTAAAAGCTCCAGTATAATTTTGTAACAAGCTCTGTCATTGGTTAGCAGTGAAATAGGTCACCGTCCACTCGCTCTGTGAACTTTAAAGTCTCATTTGGGACAGGTAGGTACAGTTTGAGCTAGACATACTGTTATGGGCTACGGCGGACTACGGTCGTAAAATCATAACGGTTCCATGCACCGTTTCCATGCCACAACGCGAGAACGAGGCGAGAACGCGAGATTAACCTGGGGGGTTTTTGGGTGGCAAGGGGGTGTCGTGTTCCCAGATCACGAAGAACAAATTTCTTTATTCCCAGATCACGATGAATTAAATGAAGACTCCACGGATACAATTGAAAGGGCAGACACATGATATAAATTGGAGATTTCCCAAATCACGGTTATATAATATTAACATTCTCAGTTCACGATTAATGAAAATCCTTGATCACGGCTGTCGGCTAACATCCCATTCCCAGTTCACGAAGAATTATTTTTTCCGCATTCCCAGTTCACGGTGAAATGAAAAGCCCATTCCCAAGGAACGGAAATACCCCTTGCTCTCCCCTCCCCCCACCCCCCGCCCCCTCTCCCCCCTAACCTCGCCTCGCGCAATTTCGCATTCTCGTGCTCTTGCCTCGCGCATTCTCGCCTCACATGTCCTCGATTTGAAGAAAGTAACATACATCACTGAGTACTGTTTATACATAGGTGTAATCTTGTCCTGGTCCATACCCTCCCTTCTCGTTCTCTCAGTCCTCTCCTCCAAGCTTCTTTCCTGATCATTTTGTCAGTAATAGCCCTGGTTCCCGCCCTCTACCCGTAAGACCCCGGCACCATCAGAGTTCATTCTCTCATGGAGATGAAATGGTTGTTCCAAATAAAGCCAGGGAACGCCCAAGGAAGTGTGTGGGGGGGGGGGGGGGGGGGGGGGGAAGGGGGCGCCTCTGATGGTTCCAGGGTGGTCATAGGGGGTGGGTTAATCAAAATACCAGTAAAAAAAGGTAGCTAGATGTGACCAGCGTATCGTGATGGAAGGGGGAATCTTGATGGTGGCGAAGTATTCCGAGTAAAGGGCGGGAACACGGGACACTATTACAAAATGCCTCTGGGTGAGAGACAGAGAAAAAAGGACAAGAGAACCGAGTAAAACAAAAGGAGAGAGCATGGACAACGATTGCATTAGCATTTTGCATCAATCTTCAATTATACCTAAATAAAACAGTGCTGATTCATGTTACTATCTTCAACGAATTACCAGTCACAATACGCAGCTTGCACGAAGCAAAAGCGTTCAAAGCGATTTTAAATAAGAATACAACGGTGTCGGATATAACTGAAAACCGCATATTGCATTACTTTGGAAACAGAAGACTCAATATGTATCTTGTAGACAACCCAAGTTGTCGCCGCAGAGCTGGGAACGAGGACTCTGTTCCTCTTCTTCGGATGCCCACTTATATTTCCAGCAGTTCACGACTACATTGCAGCCTCCACACGTTTCCCTTAAAATATCGCGTATTTAATGTCATGCCTGAATGTGTATTAACTATTAAATTTCTACCACATTGTGATGCATGTATGTTTGAGCTAGGTCAGGATTCAAGATCGGCAAAAGGAATTCGCGTAGGCAGTGTGCCTGCTCTCCAATTGCCAATTAAACATATACTTTAACTAAAGCGACGAGACGTGAGACGAGAATGCGAGATTAATCTCGCACTCGCCTCGCACGTTCTCACGTTCTCGCCTTGCGCATTCTCGCGTTTTCGCGGTCTGACCTCATGTTGCGCCAGGCGAGAATGCGAGAACGCGAGTGGCACATTATAAGCCACCTCTGAATGAGCGCCATGGTCCAAAAAACATGGTGAATGATAAGTGCACCCCTACCATTGCTATCAGTGCTATCATTGCTATCAGTGCTATCAGAAGCTCGTACCACCAAGGCCTCCTCAAGTGTTATCCACATCACAGTGGTTTAGTGCATCTGCACCACACGACCGGCCACTCGACAACATTGAACAGTCTACCCAAGTTGCAAAAAGATACTTTTAGCTCGATTCTACGATAATTACTAAACCGGGAGGACAAGATGGCCGTGATGACGATATCAGGCAAAAGATACCAGACGACTCCCTTCCCAACCAGGCGCTTGGCGCTGGCGTGCGTTATGTCGGGCAACCTGAACTAAGTAATAATTCGATACTGGGCCGCCAAGCATGCCAACCGACGCCAAGTTATTCAACATCGAAGTGACGGATCAGGCTTTTAACGCTCCGTTAGGCCGCTAGGTGTCACCTCTACTCATTACGATTTTCCACATGAAGTTACATCTACATCGTGAGTGAGAATCGTGGCGACAGGACCCTCCCCCGGGGGTATCTCAAGGTAATGTACTGCTGGGGACGTGTCGCTGGAAAAGGTGTCCTTTTCGTGCATTCTGGTACGCCAATTGGTCACAAATTATGCACTTTTGGGTCGACTTTGGGTTGCAGTTGAGAAAAAGTCACTGATTTTGTATTTACCACAGATCGTACATAAATCTACTTATCAAGAACGCATGTTTTATAGCCATTCTTATAGCGTTTCTTGACACATGGACATCTTTAACAATCTGATATACCTGACCTCTTTACCGTCTTAACTGACGCAAGTTCTAAGGTGGCAGGCGTCAGCGGGTACGTGGGTCCCAATTGTATACAGTTCTTGGAACTTGGATGGGTAAGATTGTGGAGTACCCTCTTTGGAGAAATATCGACCTAGTACCCCCCCCCCCACCCCCCCGCGCGGGGCACCCTCCTCATCAACGCCTTCATCTGGTCGGTCAGTCTATCATATGAACTGGGTTTCCATCCGGTGGGTCATTCAGCGCATCGCAAGCTCCAGGTAGCCGGTTCCATGTTGCCGAGGAGGGCGGAAAGGCGTCCACGTCATGATGACGCAATGATTACGTCATGATGACCGGCCTCGTATGTTGATTCGCGTCTGCTAGGCGAGAGAACACATAAAAGCCATTGGCTTGGCAGTAATTGCTGGATTTGCCGTGTTGACCGAAACTATGGTTAAGTTCTCTGGAATTCAATCTGATTCGTTGCAAATTTCCAGACTGCTTCCAGACTGCAGGTTAGGGGATCGAATTGGTGAAAAGTGATCTCTTGCTGGTCGATTATTATATAGTCGAAAGGGGTGGGGGGGGGGGGAGGGGGGGGGGGCTGCAGATACCCCCACGCCGCCCGTTGACATGGTTTATATGCCTCTACCATTGATTATGGATTATCAGACGCGTTCTTCGTAATATTTTGGACTAATTAGACAATATGCCAAAATATAGAAACATGTTGACATCTGTTCGCCGATATAATAATTTGTTGAACTGCACAGTCACTATGACACGTGCTAATTACCTTGTCTGGTTGATCTGCCTGTAATTAACCCTCACCTCCTCTAGTGCTATCTTCATTTGTCATCAAGTCTATATATGTATTTAAGTCTCCCCCTATCCCATCTCTCTCCTTATATATATATGATATATATCTCTGTCTCGTTCTCTCGCTCTCAAGCGGTTGATGCTCTATATCAGGTGATTGAGAGTCACAGCTGATTGTTATCTTGTATCATTGTGTTGAAGCCGCAGACCTATTTGTGTAGATCTATCGTGACACCGGATAGGTCTCTGTAATAGCCTTTACAGGTTGAAGACGCACGCCAGGGGTATACGGCGTACTGCACCGAGTGCACCACAGGCCGTCCATCCATGCATACGCCGTGACAAGGACACCAGACCCAACCCCGGTCTGGACCTATAATCCCTGGCTCCGGAACGCTCACCCACGCCTCACCATGGGTACCAGATCACACCAAGAGGATGGCTTCCGGAACGGGGACACATTGTTGGCAGCGGCCTCCGGATTTCGAGATGCGAGTCCAGCAGGAATCAATGTCAATACTCATGGACGTGTATCAGGCGCGCCGCTCGTGTCTCCGTACACCCACAGTCCGCCGTCGACGTCACGACCACAGCAATCCGCCTTCGCTATCTCAGGACAAAACCCAGGCAATTATCCACGCAAACCCGAGAGGGATGACGCTATTGCCCACATGTTTATTGCCTCAGGCAACGAGCGACAATCACCAACGGATATGAGCGTTGCTATGGACGTTGCCATTAGTGATGGCCGGACCGGATACGCGTCAAATAGTCGCCAGGGGGAGCTATCCGTTGCGCTATTTTCCCTCGAGAAGGAGCACCCGTTCGTCATGTTGCAGCGCGTCTATCGAGAGACTACATTACGGCACCGGAAGTTGATATATTACGTCATCCTGTCGGCCATGTTTGTGTCGTACTGCGTCTACTTTGGTTGCGCCATCCGCCACGGTGGGACGAATGCCATGCCGCTCATTGTGATCACCAGTCTGGTGGCAGCCGCCATCTTGTACACCTGGGTCAGGAACAACTTCGGTGGCTCCCTCTACCGAGGCTGGTGCGCGCCTACCGGTCGACTCATCGATTTGCATTGGCTTACAACGCGATGGTAAGTGTGTATACATTGCGTCCGTCTAACTGAGAAGAAATATCAGAATTTTATTTGCCACCTAGCGCAACAGGTAGTAACAACTGTAGCAATTGCAGTATTTCATATTATATTATTTTTATTTGCGTCCTTACGACGTCATTGTTGTAGTCACCATGATGGTTCACTCGCGATCATTCCTGTGGTTGCCAGGTTGATATACGTTGTCGTTACGGTGGTTGCCAAGGTAGTGTACGTTGTCATTGTTGTGGTTATCAGGGTGATATTTGTTGCCGTTGTCCTGGTTACCAGGGTGATATATGTTGTCGTTATCGTGGTTACCAGGGTGATATGCGTCAGCATTGTTGTAGTTACCAGAATGCTGTACGATGTCATTGCAGTTGTTGCCAGGATGATGTACGCTGTCGTTGTGGTGGCTACCAGGATGACGCACGTTGTCGTTGTTGTGGTTACCAGAATGATGTACGTTGTCGTGCTTACCAGGGTGGTTTATCTTGTTGTTATCGTGGTTACCAGGGTGGTGTATGCCGTCATTTTGGTCGGCCTAATCCTGTACCTGGCCCTGGACGTGGTTCGCACCGCTCGTCAGCTGCAATCCCTGGCTGGCATGGTCATCTTCTTCCTGGTGCCCTACTTCACATGCAAACACCCAAACCACGTGAGTAATGATGCACTCAGCCCTTAGTTAAGACGTAGGTCTCATGGGACAGGCAAGCCAGTCCCCTCTCAGCACACTGAGAATGACATTGCCTTAACGATATTGCACTAACCCAATTAGCCATTGATATCATTCTAGATACTGATCATCTTTTTAACCATGAGCAATTGCTATTGATTATACATTTATTATTTATACCAGCCGGTCTGTCTATCATCCAGCCTTCGCGAAGCCCGTTGCTGGGAAGAAATAAACACCGTGTTGGCGGTGAAAGGCCATTTATTTCTAAATGACGAAACATATATACAAATCCATATCGGAACAGCTATAGCCAACAAGATGACATAAAATAAGTATAACCTTAAATGGTTCTACAGACCCTTAATGGCTACATAGTCTAACGTCACATTACGTACCCTTACGTAAGATGACGCCAGACTGTGTATACCTGCTTTTGCGTATTGTTACCTGCTTTTGCGTATTGTTACGCAAGATGACATAAGATAATGGAAAGTTAACCTTACATAATGGTTATACCGACCCTCAAGGGGTGCACAGTCGAACGTAACATTACGCCCGACTGTGTAAGTGAATATATGGATAAGGAACCAGGAAGGTGGGGGACAAACAGGCCCACAAGAAAAGGGTAGTGACCGTAGCAGGTGACAGGAAGGGGACGGTGGGCGGGAAAATTTGGTTGTCGATGCTGCTGGGTTGCTGCCGCTGGTCAGAGAGAGAGATTCTCTCGGGATCACGGCTTGACCCCCGAAATGACCGGAAATGAGCAACCGGGACGCAGCCTCGGAATCGACTTAACCAGTGCACCGGATGTAAACAAACACACGTGCAGGGTACCTATAATACCGTAAACATCTGAATAGCAGCTGCTTCGCCTGAATTACAAGTGTTAGGCATATATAATTACTAAAGGGAATAACAAATGGCTGTAGCCTAAGCTTTTTCGACCGCAGCATGAATACACTTATCGCGTTGCTGATAAGTTACATTACTGTCGATCACCTAATCTAACCGGCCTTTATCATATTTAACCGTTGACCACAACGAACATTTTGAACATTCCATTTAACCATTCTCGTCTCAATTTTCTTTGGTTACAAAAATTAACAATACTTTGAGATATGTACTAATTGTTTTATTAATATACACGTCTATATATATACACATTTGTATTTAAAAAGAAGTATGTATATGTGCATAGTTCTGATTGTGTACATGTGTGTTACAGATAAAATGGCGTCCTGTGATTTGGGGTTTCGCCATGCAGTTCGCTATTGGTGTGCTCGTCCTTAGGTGGAAGTACGGTTACATCGCCATGAACTTTCTAGCTGAAGAGCTCAACAAGTTCATCTTTTACTGCGTCGATGGCTCCAGGGCTGTGTTCGGAAGGCTATTCTTCCTGCACCCATTTGTCACTGTGGTAAGCAACAATACTACACAAAAACTACACAAATATTGTGTCAATATTAAACTACTTAAGTGCCTGAAACAATTTTGCTTACTCATTGTTATGACGAAAATGTTCAATTTTAGTCATATGTCGGTCGGTCGTGTTTGTTTGTCTGTTTCTATATATGTATATATATATGTATGTATGTCTGTTTCACGCAAAGACGGGAAGTCTTCTTATGGCCTAACCACTGCATGCATCGGTTCGCAGTCTTCAGTGCCTAATAGCTACGCAATAGGGCTACAACATATTTGTCACGCAGATCAAAAGGTCAAAGGTCAAGGTCACAGCGATTTTTTGAAAAAATAATTAAAAACGCTTATATCTCCGTAAATATTGAAGCTAAAGATCTCTGGTTAGTTTCAAAATGTGCTACCCCCCCAAGGCGCAGTTTTCGTGTATTGTTCACTTTTTGATGCGTAATACTCATTTTCGAGCAAAATGAGGTTATAGGTTTTGCGGAAAACGCACTAAATGACCTCTGTCAGTTTTCTCCCTTTTGGGCACATTTGCCATCAAGCTATCGCTATGATTTTCTAATATGCCATAGAAATATGAATTGAGATGAGTTGTGTCGAATCTTAGAGTTCTCTGATGCGTCACGTGACGTCACGATGACGTCACTTTTGGTACTTAAAAAAAATCGTCAAAAATCAGAAAAAAATCCCCAAAATGAGTGAGTAGCATCATATTGTAGCAAACTTAGTACCTCGTATAGCTGCAAACTAAAAACAATATGTTCCTATCTTACTTCCGGTCCCAGGGCCGACGGCAGTTCTCTATGGGACTTCCCATGTTAAAGCGCTGTATCTTTAGGCTGGGAAAAATGTTTTGTCGTGTATTTCACAAGTGCCTCCCTCAAGCGACACCAGCATTTTTTTCTTAGTTAAACATGACACATAGTAGCCTCAGTGCTTATCGCATGCGATTGGAGCAAATAGTGACGTCACAGGATTTTTTTGAAATTTGGCCAATGGTGAAAGATACGGCTTTTGGGTGTTAGCAGAGGCTCCCACGGGTGTCCTATTCAAGTCATCACTCAATGCTTGCACCTGTGGATGGATAATACTAAGCTGAGTCATAATCTGTCAACATGGTTCCATAGCCACATTACTTTTCGGTATATAGTCGAAATCGTTTAACATGGGATCCTATGGGGAAAAATGAACTTGATCGAATATGACCTACTTCCGCTCAAGCTATTTCAGTCTCCTTCGCCACACAGTGTAAGCACACCTGTAAGCAAGTTATAAGAAAAACACGGCGATATCTGTATTACTTTTTGTTTCCACAGCAACGAAACCACTGGCCTAATGATAAACATACAGATTCTTGCCATTGAAAGAAAAATCGTCAAAAATCAGATAAAAATGCTAAAATTGCATTCTTTTCGCCCACTAGTTGCCAATAAGCATCTACAGATAACTTAATGCTTCAATCAGGCGGATGTTGCTCAGTTATGGCGCTAGAGTGCTTCAAAGTGGGACGACACCTTTGCGGGGCCACCAATGATGAGTGAATGGAGATTGTGTTCATCTTTAAAACAACGTCAAAATTAAGAAAAACATGCCAGAGCTGTGATCTTTACGCCAAATGGTTGGGACCACCGATCGGCAGAGAACTAGTAAAAGAAACAAATGAGTTGCTATATCACTTCGCATGCAGTGTTCTTTGTTCTTGTCCTAGGTCTCCGTGTCTCCGCAATGATGAACTAATGCAACTTTTGGCCATTTCGTCAAGCCATAGCTGAAGGACTATTCTTTCTATCGCCTAGCTCTTCAATCGAATAAGTTGTGGCAGTAAACCTTGGCGTATTGCCACTTGGGCGTTGTCGTGCGTCACGTCATAACGTCACTATGACGTCATGACGTCACACATCGTACGTAAGCTATTACTCAGCTATCATAAGGTATGGCGACTTTCGGGTCGCTTTACGTTGCAGGTCGTGTTCAGGGACAGTTTGTGCCGTGTGTAACTGTTTTGGCGCAGGGGATAAGTATGCGTCAAAAATGACGTCATGGCTAACGTGCCCCTACGAAATGTTGGGTTTGCTTTACTTTTGGCCACTTTGGCAATAGCTGTCATAACCCGCGTTGATAAGTAGACATATTAAAGAAATAGAAGCCATCTTGAGCATTTGCGCGAACGTCAAATGACGTCATGTCACGTCACGATGACGTATTATTAGATAAAAAGTAAAATTCGTAGCGCCATTCATAATGAGTCAAGCAATCGCTCTTGAGAACAAAATTTCATGTTCACTTAAACACGTCGTCTTCAGAGACACCTATGGCGAGGGGGCTAAGTGTGCGTCAACGTCATAGCTTACATGCTCCTACGAAAGTTTGGGCCTGCTTGATGTTCAGCTAATTTGGCAATAGCTACCATCACCCACAAGTTCATGAGTTCACCCATGATTTCGTAAGTAGGTATATTTAACAAAATAGAAGCCATCGCGAATATTGTCGTGATCGTCAAATGAAGTTCGTGAAGTCACGAAGACATAATAGATAAAAGATACGAAAGTACCGTTAATATTGCTTCAAGAGAAGCGCCTTGGCTTCAAACTGGATGTCCAATTAAGCTCCGCCTACAGTGCCACACTGCCTGTCGAAGGCAGCATTTAGCCCAAATTGCCCCTATAAGGCCCTTTAGCCAAAATTGGCCCTGACGACTCGTAACGTCGCCATTAATACAGCTTCCAAATGTACTTATGTATTTTCGTCCTCGACCTATGGTAGAATAGCTCTTGTTTAGAATATTGATTACTGCAGCAACCCTCGACGTGGACAATTTACTGCGCACACATTCGTTTGCCTACCAGTTGACAAAGAATTACTTATGGGTCGTCGTTGCGTTTTCACTGTATCGGCTACTTTGCATTCAAAGCAATGTTTTGTAGTGATGGGAAACTGGGTGGTTTAGGATGCCCCCCCCCCAACGCCACCCCCTAGTTTTTGAAAGAGACTCCCCGGTGTAAGGGGTCTGGAAGGGGGGAGGCGGTCCAGGGTCCAGTGTCAATTTTTCGAAATTCCCAGTGTCGAATGTCCATTTTTTACGACCTTCCGTGTCAGTTCAGTGTCGTTTTAAAAACAATCTTTGTCGATGTCGCTTTTTCAGATCCCCTGTGTTGGAATTTGGGGGTCAATATATGCCTGTGTCGCGTGTCGCCATTTACCCCTTCCAGACCCCTAATGCAATCCTCTCGGGTAATTCCTGGATGCGCTCCCGTATTGCTCAATACTATGTTAACAATGTATCTTATTTATGTCATATGTATTTGATCGTTGAGTTTGGCCTTGTTTGCAGTTGGTTCCGATGGTGGTGTACCTGGGCTGTGTGAATGCCATCCTCTACTACTATGGACTGATCCAGAAGCTAGCGTCAAAGATCGGATGGCTGATGAGCATCACCTTCCACACGACGGCCATCGAGTCCATCAGCATCGCCGTCAACATCTTCCTCAGCGTGGTGAGTACAGTGACGACTGTCAGTGGCGAGGTGACAAACACTTCCTCAGCGTGGTGAGTACAGTGACGACTGTCAGTGGCGAGGCGACAAACACTTCCTCAGCGTGGTGAGTACAGTGACGACTGTCAGTGGCGAGGTGACAAACACTTGCTCAGGGTGGTGAGTACAGTGACGACTGTCAGTGGCGAGGTGACAAACACTTCCTCAGCGTGGTGAGTACAGTAACGACTGTCAGTGGCGAGGCGACAAACACTTCCTCAGCGTGGTGAGTACAGTGACGACTGTCAGTGGCGAGGTGACAAACACTTCCTCAGCGTGGTGAGTACAGTGACGACTGTCAGTGGCGAGGTGACAAACACTTCCTCAGCGTGGTGAGTACAGTGACGACTGTCAGTGGCGAGGCGACAAACACTTCCTCAGCGTGGTGAGTACAGTGACGACTGTCAGTGGCGAGGTGACAAACACTTGCTCAGGGTGGTGAGTACAGTGACGACTGTCAGTGGCGAGGTGACAAACACTTCCTCAGCGTGGTGAGTACAGTAACGACTGTCAGTGGCTAGGCGACAAACACTTCCTCAGCGTGGTGAGTACAGTGACGACTGTCAGTGGCGAGGTGACAAACACTTCCTCAGCGTGGTGAGTACAGTGACGACTGTCAGTGGCGAGGTGACAAACACTTCCTCAGCGTGGTGAGTACAGTGACGACTGTCAGTGGCGAGGCGACAAACACTTCCTCAGCGTAGTGAGTACAGTGACGACTGTCAGTGGCGAGGTGACAAACACTTCCTCAGCGTGGTGAGTACAGTGACGACTGTCAGTCGCGATGTGACAAACACTTCCTCAGCGTGGTGAGTACAGTAACGACTGTCAGTGGCGAGGTGACAAACACTTCCTCAGCGTGGTGAGTACAGTGACGACTGTCAGTGGCGAGGTGACAAACACTTCCTCAGCGTGGTGAGTACAGTGACGACTGTCAGTCGCGATATGACAAACACTTCCTCAGCGTGGTGAGTACAGTGACGATTGTCAGTGGCGATGTGACAAACATTTCCTCAGCGTGGTGAGTACAGTGACGACTGTCAGTGGCGATGTCACAAACACTTCCTCAGCATGGTGAGTACAGTAACGATTGTCAGTGGCGATGTGACAAACACTTCCTCAGCGTGGTGAGTACAGTGACGATTGTCAGTGGCGATGTCACAAACACTTCCTCAGCGTGGTGAGTACAGTGACGACTGTCAGTGGCGAGGCGACAAACACTTCCTCAGCGTGGTGAGTACAGTGACGACTGTCAGTGGCGAGGTGACAAACACTTCCTCAGCGTGGTGAGTACAGTGACGACTGTCAGTGGCAAGGTGACAAACACTTGCTCAGCGTGGTGAGTACAGTGACGACTGTCAGTGGCGAGGCGACAAACACTTCCTCAGCGTGGTGAGTACAGTGACGACTGTCAGTGGCGAGGTGACAAACACTTCCTCAGCGTGGTGAGTACAGTGACGACTGTCAGTGGCAAGGTGACAAACACTTGCTCAGGGTGGTGAGTACAGTGACGACTGTCAGTTGCGATGTGACAAACACTTCCTCAGCGTGGTGAGTACAGTAACGACTGACAGTGGCGAGGCGACAAACACTTCCTCAGCGTGGTGAGTACAGTGACGACTGTCAGTGGCGAGGTGACAAACACTTCCTCAGCGTGGTGAGTACAGTGACGACTGTCAGTCGCGATGTGACAAACACTTCCTCAGCGTGGTGAGTACAGTGACGACTGTCAGTGGCGAGGCGACAAACACTTCCTCAGCGTGGTGAGTACAGTGGCGACTGTAAGTGGCGAGGCGACAAACACTTCCTCAGCGTGGTGAGTACAGTGACGACTGTCAGTGGCGAGGTGACAAACACTTCCTCAGCGTGGTGAATACAGTGACGACTGTCAGTCGCAATGTGACAAACACTTCCTCAGCGTGGTGAGTACAGTGAAGATTGTCAGTGGCGATGTGACAAACATTTCCTCAGCGTGGTGAGTACAGTGACGACTGTCAGTGGCGATGTCACAAACACTTCCTCAGCGTGGTGAGTACAGTGACGATTGTCAGTGGCGATGTGACAAACACTTCCTCAGCGTGGTGAGTACAGTGACGATTGTCAGTGGCGATGTCACAAACACTTCCTCAGCGTGGTGAGTACAGTGACGATTGTCAGTGGCGATGTGACAAACACTTCCTCAGCGTGGTGAATACAGTGACGACTGTCAGTGGCGAGGCGACAAACACTTCCTCAGCGTGGTGAGTACAGTGACGACTGTCAGTGGCGAGGCGACAAACACTTCCTCAGCGTGGTGAGTACAGTGACGACTGTCAGTGGCGAGGTGACAAACACTTCCTCAGCGTGGTGAGTACAGTGACGACTGTCAGTGGCAAGGTGACAAACACTTGCTCAGGATGGTGAGTACAGTGACGACTGTCAGTGGCGAGGCGACAAACACTTCCTCAGCGTGGTGAGTACAGTGACGACTGTCAGTGGCGAGGTGACAAACACTTCCTCAGCGTGGTGAGTACAGTGACGACTGTCAGTGGCAAGGTGACAAACACTTGCTCAGGGTGGTGAGTACAGTGACGATTGTCAGTGGCGATGTGACAAACACTTTCTCAGCGTGGTGAGTACAGTGACGACTGTCAGTGGCGAGGTGACAAACACTTCCTCAGCGTGGTGAGTACAGTGACGACTGTCAGTGGCGAGGTGACAAACACTTCCTCAGCGTGGTGAGTACAGTGACGACTGTCAGTCGCGATGTGACAAACACTTCCTCAGTGTGGTGAGTACAGTGACGATTGTCAGTGGCGATGTGACAAACATTTCCTCAGCGTGGTGAGTACAGTGACGACTGTCAGTGGCGAGGTGACAAACACTTCCTCAGCGTGGTGAGTACAGTGACGACTGTTAGTGGCGAGGTGACAAACACTTCCTCAGCGTGGTGAGTACAGTGACGACTGTCAGTGGCGAGGTGACAAACACTTCCTCAGCGTGGTGAGTACAGTGACGACTGTCAGTCGCGATGTGACAAACACTTCCTCAGCGTGGTGAGTACAGTGACGACTGTCAGTGGCGAGGTGACAAACACTTCCTCAGCGTGGTGAGTACAGTGACGACTGTCAGTGGCGAGGCGACAAACACTTCCTCAGCGTGATGAGTACAGTGACGACTGTCAGTGGCGAGGTGACAAACACTTCCTCAGCGTGGTGAGTACAGTGACGACTGTCAGTGGCGAGGTGACAAACACTTCCTCAGCGTGGTGAGTACAGTGACGACTGTCAGTCGCGATGTGACAAACACTTCCTCAGCGTGGTGAGTACAGTGACGATTGTCAGTGGCGATGTGACAAACATTTCCTCAGCGTGGTGAGCACAGTGACGACTGTCAGTGGCGATGTGACAAACACTTTCTCAGCGAGGTGAGTACAGTGACGATTGTCAGTGGTGATGTCACAAACACTTCCTCAGCGTGGTGAGTACAGTGACGATTGTCAGTGGCGAGGTGACAAACACTTCCTCAGCGTGGTGAGTACAGTGACGACTGTTAGTGGCGAGGTGACAAACACTTCCTCAGCGTGGTGAGTACAGTGACGACTGTCAGTGGCGGGGTGACACTGCTGGGAAGTTAGTAATCATGCATTGTAACATCATTTGTTGAGTAACGATTAGGTGTCTTTTTCTCCCCATCTATCTTTAGTGCCGTTAGTAGTTTATATTGTATATGACGATACAATAGTCTTGTTTCCATGACGACAATCTCAAACGTTATGAACGCCGCCAGACGAAATGTACACGTCTAGCAATAGACGAGCCATGAGCTGATAACATCTACTAATTTATAACATAACAAAGAATATTCACCCGTCTAGGAATAGACTGGCCAAGAGCTGATCTGTATTAACATCTACTCATTTATAACATAACAAAGAATATTCACCCGTCTAGGAATAGACTGGCCAAGAGCTGATCTGTATTAACATCTACTCATTTATAACATAACACAGAATATTCACCCGTCTAGGAATAGACTGGCCAAGAGCTGATCTGTATTAACATCAACTCATTTATAACATAACACAGAATATTCACCCGTCTAGGAATAGACTAGCCAAGAGCTGATCTGTATTAACATCTACTCATTTATAACATAACACAGAATATTCACCTGTCTAGGAATAGACTTGCCAAGAGCTGATCTATATTAACATCAACTCATTTATAACATAACACAGAATATTCACCCGTCTAGGAATAGACTTGCCAAGAGCTGATCTGTATTAACATCAACTCATTTATAACATAACACAGAATATTCACCCGTCTAGGAATAGACTGGCCAAGAGCCGATCTGTATTAACATCTAATCATTTATAGCTTAACGAAGAATATTTACACGTCTAGGAATAGACTGGCCAAGAGCTGATCTGTATTAACATCTACTCATTTATAGCTTAACGAAGAATATTTTCACGTCTAGGAATAGACTGGCCTAGAGCTGATCTGTATTAACATCTACTCATTTATAGCTTAACGAAGAATATTTACACGTCTAGGAATAGACTGGCCTAGAGCTGATCTGTATTAACATCTACTCATTTATAAAATAACAAAGAATATTTGAATCCTTTCTGACAACCAGCTGGACACAGTTCTGATGCTCAGGAAGTACATTCCCCATCTGACGGTGTCCGAGTTCCACTGCTTCTTGGTGGGAGCTCACTCAACTCTCGCGGGATTCGCGTTCGGCATCTTCGTTCTGTTCGGGGTAAGTAACAGGGAAACCTGGCAAGTGAACATGAGTTGAATGGCGGGCACCTCTAGGCCGTATTTCATTGAACTATTACCCTATACCACATTATTAACCGTTCACTGCCAGGTCAAGTTATCTACTGTTTGTTATCATTAGTAATAATATGTCGTATGATATAATAATTTTTTTGTGGCTGCTAAGATGTTGACATTGAGTTTAGTGATTAGCGATTAGCCTCAAGCCATTGCCTATGTCAACTCGTGGGTTGCAGGTCAGCCCACAGCACCTGTTGACAGCCTGTGTCATGTCGGCACCAGCAGCCATAGGCATCTCAAAACTTAACTGGCCAGAGACAGAGCATTCTGTGTTCCAGACCGAGCGAGACTTGCTCCTTGAGAAGGGGTGAGTGCAGCCCCTACTGGTGAAAGGTATCTCAAATACGAAGGAAATATATGTCTGCATCATTTACGTAGCACCAGTTTCTATCTATATTTTGCTGCAAGTTCCTCTGTAATCGTTTGACGTGCATTCCCTTTATCATCTGCGAAAAAAAAATTGCTATTTTTTGGTAGTATTGCAAGTAGAGTACGGTAGAAAAGTTATGCAAATAAAATACCCACTAAAAAATAGTACTAAAAATATCAAATAAATGCATTTCTAACCCGAGCATAGCAATTGCAGTCTTTAGACTTGGGTCTTTATATTTTTGTCAGCCATAACATTATCTTGCTTTTCTACACGTTGCCCAGTGAAGCAGTGATTCTGATTGGTAGGCCAATGAGTGGGTCCCAGTGTCCCAGAGCTCCTTTAAAAATTATGGGACATCTGAAAAATAATGGGACATTAATTTAAATAAAATATTGCGTAGTCTGCTGACTATTTACTTTCAATGTTAATTTCTGTCTGCTGTCTACCAGTACCCGTTGTATGGCAGGTCGGAGAGGAACGTCATCGACGTGGGGGTGCGGGCCAGCTGGGCCGCCGGCAAGAGCGTCATGGCCATCGTCGTGCAGGTCATCGCCTTCATCTCTATCTACGCCTTCCTGGACGCCACGGTGGCCTGGCTGGGGGCCATGGTCGGGCTGGAGGTCACCATCGCCGTCAGTACCCCCTTCACCCGCACTTACATCTGCCTATAGTCCGCGCGGGCAAGATCCGCCGCCTCGTTTTTAAATGTTACATCCAATAATTCATTGTCATTCCTGAAATAAGTTCACATTTGCCAGCTTGAACCAGGCAATTGTGGACTTTTGGTGAGTCACAGTCTTTCTGTATTGAGGATTTACCTCATGCCAAATTGGGGATTATATTCATGCCGTAATAGTATATTTAATAAGATGACTGGTGTAATTTAGTAATAAAACTAACTAAACAGTCCTAGCCTGTTGCAGTCGCCGGGTTCCTTCAACTGGATATTTTAATTGTCAATTATTAACATGGTGCACGATTTGCTGTTACCATATAGAACTATAGTTTAGTAGTTCTGAGCGTGCTGTTTTTCTATCGTGCCAATAGTCAAACAGTCCTAGCCTGTTGGGGTCCCCAGGTCGCTTTGACCGGATAGCTTCGGATCCTGACTCGCAGGATGTTACTCTCCCCGCAGATGATCCTGGGTTACGTGTTCATGCCGTTTTCCTACCTGATGGGCATAGACTGGGAGGACGCCGAGAGCGTGGGTCAGCTACTGGGACTCAAGATCACCGCCAACGAGTTCCTCAGCTACATCCTCCTCGGGCGCATGCGCAGGGATGGCACCATATCAGTAAGTACTCTCACCGCTTACTGGTCGAAGCACTTGCGTGTCAGCAATCCACTCAGAGAGAAAAAGAGAGGGATCTTTGTTGGCGGCAATATACTAGGGGTCTGGAAGGGATAAATGGCGACACAGCCATATTTGAAAAATTGAAATTCGAAACTGAGAATTTGTAAAAATCGATATTTGACACTGAGAATTTTGAAAAAATTACAATCGACACTGAGAATTTTGAAAAAATTACATTCGACACTGAGAATTTTGAAAAATCGACATTCGACACTGAGAATTTTGAAAAATCGACATTCGACACTGAGAATTTTGAAAAATCGACATTCGACACTGAGAATTTTGAAAAATCAACATAAGACACTGGACCCCCCTTCCAGACCCCTTGTACTTGCGAAAAGACGTGTACGCCTAATGTGTGCCCCTAACGTAGCTGCCAAAGGCCTGGCTAAGCCGGTGGCCCCCTGACGCCGGTCTCCCTCCTTCCAGCCCCGCTCGGCCGCCATCAGCACCTACGCCATGTGCGGGTTCTCCAGCTTCGGGACTCTGGCCATCTTCGTGGCCGTCTGGAACACCGTGGACGCCTCCAAGACCCCGGTGGTAGCGCGGCAGCTGCCACGGATCATGATGAACGCCAACATCTCCTGCTTCCTCACGGCCTGCGTCGCAAGTGAGTCGGTCACGTGACGTGTAACCCGCCACTGGGGCCAATCACAAGCAGCGTTACATACAGGGTACGGTAACTCGCCACTGGGGCCAATCACAAGCAGCGCTATATACAGGGTACGGTAACCCGCCACTGGGGCCAATCACAAGCAGCGTTACATACAGGGTACGGTAACCCGCCACTGGGGCCAATCACAAGCAGCGTTACATACAGGGTACGGTAACCCGCCACTGGGGCCAATCACAAGCAGCGTTACATACATGGTAGGGTAACCCGCCACTGGGGCCAATCACAGGCAGCGTTACATACAGGGCACGGTAACCCGCCACTGGGGCCAATCACAAGCAGCGCTACATACAGGGCACGGTAACCCGCCACTGGGGCCAATCACAAGCAGCGTTACATACAGGGCACGGTAACCCGCCACTGGGGCCAATCACAAGCAGCGCTACATACAGGGTACGGTAACCCGCCACTGGGGCCAATCACAAGCAGCGTTACATACAGGGTGCGGTAACCCGCCACTGGGGCCAATCACAAGCAGCGTTACATACAGGGTACGGTAACCCGCCACTGGGGCCAATCACAAGCAGCGTTACATACAGGGCACGGTAACCCGCCACTAGGGCCAATCACAAGCAGCGCTACACACAGGGCACGGTAACCCGCCACTGGGGCCAATCACAAGCAGCGTTACATACAGGGTACGGTAACCCGCCACTGGGGCCAATCACAAGCAGCGCTACATACAGGGCACGGTAACCCGCCACTGGGGCCAATCACAAGCAGGGCTACATACAGGGCACGGTAACCCGCCACTGGCGCCAATCACAAGCAGCGTTACATACAGGGTACGGTAACCCGCCACTGGGGCGAATCACAAGCAGCGCTACATACAGGGTACGGTAACCCGCCACTGGGGCGAATCACAAGCAGCGTTACATACAGAGTGCGGTAACCCGCCACTGGGGCCAATCACAAGCAGCGCTACATACAGGGTACGGTAACCCGCCACTGGGGCCAATCACAAGCAGCGTTACATACAGGGTGCGGTAACCCGCCACTGGGGCCAATCACAAGCAGCGTTACATACAGGGTACGGTAACCCGCCACTGGGGCCAATCACAGGCAGCGTTACATACAGGGCACGGTAACCCGCCACTGGGGCCAATCACAAGCAGCGCTACATACAGGGCACGGTAACCCGCCACTGGGGCCAATCACAAGCAGCGCTACATACAGGGCACGGTAACCCGCCACTGGGGCCAATCACAAGCAGGGCTACATACAGGGCACGGTAACCCGCCACTGGCGCCAATCACAAGCAGCGTTACATACAGGGTACGGTAACCCGCCACTGGGGCGAATCACAAGCAGCGCTACATACAGGGTACGGTAACCCGCCACTGGGGCGAATCACAAGCAGCGTTACATACAGGGTGCGGTAACCCGCCACTGGGGCCAATCACAAGCAGCGCTACATACAGGGCACGGTAACCCGCCACTGGGGGCAATCACAAGCAGCGTTACATACAGGGTACGGTAACCCGCCACTGGGGCGAATCACAAGCAGCGTTACATACAGGGTGCGGTAACCCGCCACTGGGGCCAATCACAAGCAGCGCTACATACAGGGCACGGTAACCCGCCACTGGGGCCAATCACAAGCAGCGTTACATACAGGGTGCGGTAACCCGCCACTGGGGCCAATCACAAGCAGCGTTACATACAGGGTGCGGTAACCCGCCACTGGGGCCAATCACAAGCAGCGTTACATACAGGGTGCGGTAACCCGCCACTGGGGCCAATCACAAGCAGCGCTACATACAGGGCACGGTAACCCGCCACTGGGGCCAATCACAAGCAGCGTTACATACAGGGTACGGTAACCCGCCACTGGGGCCAATCACAAGCAGCGTTACATACAGGGTGCGGTAACCCGCCACTGGGGCCAATCACAAGCAGCGCTACATACAGGGCACGGTAACCCGCCACTGGCGCCAATCACAAGCAGCGTTACATACAGGGTACGGTAACCCGCCACTGGGGCCAATCACAAGCAGCGCTACATACAGGGCACGGTAACCCGCCACTGGCGCCAATCACAAGCAGCGTTACATACAGGGTGCGGTAACCCGCCACTGGGGCCAATCACAAGCAGCGCTACATACAGGGCACGGTAACCCGCCACTGGCGCCAATCACAAGCAGCGTTACATACAGGGCACGGTAACCCGCCACTGGGGCCAATCACAAGCAGCGCTACATACAGGGCACGGTAACCCGCCACTGGGGCCAATCACAAGCAGCGCTACATACAGGGCACGGTAACCCGCCACTGGCGCCAATCACAAGCAGCGTTACATACAGGGTACGGTAACCCGCCACTGGGGCCAATCACAAGCAGCGTTACATACTAGGGTACGGTGTGCCAACACGTGTCGTGTAACGCACTACTGGGGCCAATCAGAAGCAGCGTTACATAAGGGTACGGTGTACCAACACGTGTCGTGTAACGCACTACGTGAACCAATCAGAAGCAGCCTTACATAAGGGTACGGTGTGCAAACACGTGTCGTGTTTGTATTGTTGGCTCTCATTGCTTCGTGCATGTGGACAACTCCCTCGCTCATTTGGTGAAACAGGCTGAGCGCGGATAAACAGACCGTGGGTTCGCACTCTGGCACCTCTATCTGGAGCCGAGAAGGCTTTTAGTCAAGCTCCAAGCGCACACAAACTTTGTAGTAAATAACCGGCTGTATAATGATAAAGTAGTCAAAGAAAGGCGCTTCTTTTACATCATTTAATTTCAACTCAAAACATCCCTCAAAGTGGGAAAAGCCAAAAGTGCCCCACCCCCACATCCGTTACAACGCCTAGCCATGACGCTCAATGCAATTTCCGTCATAACGTTCTCGTTATTTCACACCGGCGCTGGCTTTATCCTCAATCGGAAATGTAAATGCTTCGCTAGCAAATAATATTTCTGAGTGTGTTTTCCTCTCAGGTTTGCTGTACAGCGAAGACATAGAAGTGGAGGGCGGCTCCCTGCACCCAGCCGCCCAGCTGCTGTTTGTCCTCATAGGGAGATTGCCCAGTGTCAGGGACATCATGGGGTAGACGGGGGTGCGCGCCGGGTTGTCGCAGTGCCATTTCTATCGGAACGCGTAAGAACAAAATGTTCAGTTTGAATATTAATTCGCGATGTAGTGCCTTACTTTTTTAAGAAACGAACGCTGTCACGATGCAGCACCCTCATTATTAGAACGATAAACCAGTCCCTCCCTTAGTGTGAGATGCGCAGGTTGAACCTTGGATGGCGTTACGCAAGTCATGTTAGCGCTAAGTAGAAATTTACAAGCGTTTACCTGGCCCAAAATATAAATATAAGGTAGATTAATAAACTGCCAGACTTTTAGATTAATCAACTGCCAGACTTATAGATTAATCAACTGCCAGACTTATAGAATAATCAACTGTCAGAGTTATATATTAATCAACTACCAGACTTATAGATTAATCAACTGCCAGAGTTATAGTTGTCGTCGGCTTCACCAACGACAACTGGCGCAGAGCCCTGCAGATGTCGGCTTCACCAACGACAACAGGCGCAGAGCCCTACAGATGTCGGCTTCACCAAGAACAACAGGCGCAGAGCCCTGCAGATGTCGGCTTCACCAAGAACAACAGGCGCAGAGCCCTGCAGATGTCGGCTTCACCAAAGACAACAGGCGTAGAGCCCTGCAGATGTCGGCTTCACCAACGACAACAGGCGCAGAGCCCTGCAGATATCGGCTTCACCAACGGCAGCAAGAGTGTCCACAGAAATACAAAATGATGGCACATAATACGTCTTGTTGAGCGGCAGTCATGATGCACTCGTGTAGGGTGGAGACCGCGCCAACGACCAAAATGTAACGTCACGATCTGTGTGGGCTTGCACGGAGGTCACGTGATCAGCCTCGTTTGGGTCCGCGCCATTTTGGAACGCGTGAAGCAATTCTTTGACACAGACTAGACTCATTTAACCCGGTGAAATGCGATATCTCAATCGTGTGTCTATAAATGGACGTGGCCATGTGGATAACATGAATTTACACATGTGGCTGAGATGCACACAATTAACTCGCATACAATGGCGGTCAGTTCCTATAACGTTAAAGTTACTCATATCGCAAACTTTCCTCTGATGACCCTTTTCAACCTTTAAACATTCCGGTCCTTCTTGCATAAATACTAATATGTAAAGTATATTAAATAAAACCGCATGTTGAAAGGCCTTCTATTTTGCCAGCTGTATGTTCGAAAGTGTACTTTTCTTATGTACTTCGTCAACAAGACTTGGGCATTGCGGTCGTATTTTGCTCTATATCTTAAGTTAAAGTTGAAGTTGATGATGCGAACATTCCTTTAAAAGCTGGTACTTGGAGTCACTTGCCAAATCATCGTGGAACGCTGTCAAACCTTTTCTCCACGGTTTTACAATTTTTTCAGTTCAAATATTTAAAGTAATGTGGAATGCGTTTGTTTACCATTTCGCAGTAAACAGTTACCAGAATGTTCGTCGAAGACATCTCTTTGTATTTCTTTATCTATACATTACGACCTGCGATGTGAACTATTTAATAAACTGATGGAAACGTTTGTCAATATGCAATATGCATTCTCACCAACTCATTTAATGAACATTAACTAAAAGTATAGTGTCATTGCGAATAGCTACGAACGTTGATACCTGCAAGTAACATGTGGGTTTGCACGCTGTGAAAGGCCATCGTTGCCTTAGGCTTCTCCACCCTGCCTCGATTCCGCCCCTAATAATGAAAGTATGAGGACCCCATAGTAACCAATACGTTCACGGTGACATAGGCTGAGGCAGTAAAACGTCTTCGTGGGGTCCCTCACGCATTGTCGCAAGTCCATGACGCCAATGACACGATAAAAACTCGTCCGTGATTCTTATGCGAGAGACGAAAGTGCCATGTAGGTCTACGTTTTTGTTCATAATATGGGCGGCTTTTAATTACTAACATAGAATATAGGCATACGCCTTTGGTTCATTATATGGGGGGTGGGTGGGGAGGGGGGGGGGTGTAATAAATAACGTAGAATGTAGGCGTTCATTCGTTCATTATATGGGGAGATTTTAACGAATAACGCCGCGGTTTGCATTTTTGTTCAATTAAATTTAATAGGATGAGGCTGTGAAATGACAGGTGGTGTAATAGTCTTGCTCCTTTTCTTGAATCAGTAGATATCAAGCCACCGCGAGTCGCCAGTAAGGGGTGGTGGAGTGGGGGGGGGGGTTCTATGGAGTGAGAAGTCGCCACAAGTGAAATATGCGGTCGGGCTGCATATAATTATATCATCATATGATATTTTAGTATGATCATTATAGTGTACTGAGACGCTATGTCGCCTCAATATCAGCCGGGGGCCTCCCTGGTGTAGTGGTTAGCGCACTAGACCGCAGATCAATAGGTCCTGGGTTCGAATCCGGGCTCGGGCACCTAATCTAGGGCATGTTTCATTCCTTCATCCTTCATCGTCTCGGGAGGTTCCTTGGCCCAATTTAGCCTGTATGTGCACAAAAGTGGCCTAAAACACCAACATTCCTTCCAATATCAGCCACGAATAATTCCCATTACATTGCTAAACCCGGATACACAAGACCGAACATCATATGTAAAGATAGAGACAAGTTCCGTACCAATGTGCATGTGTTTATTATGCATTAAAAACGTAATACATGCAAAACAGTAACGTACATAGAACATTGTTATACAAAACTGTAGATATACTAAATATTGCTGAAAACCTAACAAAGAGGTTGTACACACGTGAGGAGAAATGTACGAGTAGGATTGTCGGTGCGACCAAAACGGGAGTGACTTTCGTCTGGAAACTCTAAAAGAGGTCTTCGTCTCATCTAAACGGTTGTCGATCTACACACCACAGGGGAGGGGGGGTATTTGCGTTCCTCGGGATTGGGCTTTTCATTTCAATTGGGAATGAGGAAAATAATTCTTCGTGAACTGGGAATGGGATATTAGCCGACCGCCGTGATCAAGGATTTCCATTAATCGTGACCTGGGATTTTTTTTAGTAAATAACCGTGATTCGGGAAATCCTCCATTTAGTATCTTGTATCATTGCATGCGGAGAGTTCTGCTTTTAATTCATCGTGACCTGGTAAGAAAAAAATATGGTAACTATCTATAGTAACTACAGTAACGATCATTTGAGATCGTCCCAATATGGCAGCGGCGAGTTCGGGCGATTTTCATTTTCGCGGTTTATTTAGGAATTATTGCGACAAGCTGATATTTCAAGGGTACATACGGATAATATAACGCGCAGATCTGATATACTGCAGATTACAGTAACGCACGTAAACGGATAGAAAATATGTACATCGCAGAGACATTGTGATGTAATCTTGACGAGAGTACGCTAACAGGTGGTCCGGTCTCATGTAGCTGTATGTTGGGGGGGGGGGGGGTCCTCGTGGAGAGTAGGCTACCTGGGGTCAGTGGTTTGTGCTCCCCAGTCAAAGGCACCTTCGAGTTACACATTATATAACTCGTTTGTATAAAAATAATCATCTGAGACGACTTATGACATTGGGATAACACAGTGAGCGAAATAGTTATAGGCGTATAGTTCCGGATACACGTACATCGGCGCATAGTTCCCGATACATGTACATCGGCGCATAGTTCCCGATACATGTACATCGGCGTATAGTTCCCGATACATGTACATCGGCGTATAGTTCCCGATATATGTACATCGGCGTATAGTTCCCGATACATGTACATCGGCGTATAGTTCCCGATACATGTACATCGGCGTATAGTTCCCGATACATGTACATCGGCGTATAGTTCCCGATACATGGACATCGGCGTATAGTTCCCGAAATATGTACATCGGCGTATAGTTCCCGATACATGTACATCGGCGTATAGTTCCCGAAATATGTACATCGGCGTATAGTTCCCGAAATATGTACATCGGCGTATAGTTCCCGATACATGTACATCGGCGTATAGTTCCCGACACATGTACATCGGCGTATAGTTCCCGATACATGTACATCGGCGTATAGTTTCCGATACATGTACATCGGCGTATAGTTCCCGATATATTTACATCGGCGTATAGTTCCCGATACATGTACATCGGCGTATAGTTCCCGAAATATGTACATCGGCGTATAGTTCCCGAAATATGTACATCGGCGTATAGTTCCCGATACATGTACATCGGCGTATAGTTCCCGATACATGTACATCGGCGTATAGTTTCCGATACATGGACATCGGCGTATAGTTTCCGATACATGTACATCGGCGTATAGTTCCCGATATATTTACATCAGCGTATAGTTCCCGATATATTTACATCAGCGTAAAGTTCCCGATACATGTACATCGGTGCATAGTTCCCGATACATGTACATCGGCGTATAGTTTCCGATACATGTACATCGGCGTATAGTTTCCGATACATGTACATCGGCGTATAGTTTCCGATACATGTACATCGGCGTATAGTTCCCGATATATTTACATCGGCGTATAGTTTCCGATACATGTACATCGGCGTATAGTTTCCGATACATGTACATCGGCGTATAGTTCCCGATATATTTACATCGGCGTATAGTTCCCGATACATGTACATCGGCGTATGGTTCCCGAAATATGTACATCGGCGTATAGTTCCCGAAATATGTACATCGGCGTATAGTTCCCGATACATGTACATCGGCGTATAGTTTCCGATACATGTACATCGGCGTATAGTTTCCGATACATGTACATCGGCGTATAGTTCCCGATATATTTACATCGGCGTATAGTTCCCGATACATGTACATCGGCGTATAGTTCCCGAAATATGTACATCGGCGTATAGTTCCCGAAATATGTACATCGGCGTATAGTTCCCGATACATGTACATCGGCGTATAGTTCCCGATACATGTACATCGGCGTATAGTTTCCGATACATGTACATCGGCGTATAGTTTCCGATACATGTACATCGGCGTATAGTTCCCGATATATTTACATCAGCGTATAGTTCCCGATATATTTACATCAGCGTATAGTTCCCGATACATGTACATCGGTGCATAGTTCCCGATACATGTACATCTGTGTGTAGTTCCCGATACATGTAGAACGGCAGTTGCTTTTCTCCGGTATCTCAGTTGGCGGTCCGCGGTCTGGCGTCCGGTTCAGATGTAGTCCAGAACGCTGGGCAGTCCCTCCAGTGTGAACGCCAGAATTTGCAAGGCGGGCCGGGTGGTGTCTCCGTTATCAACAGCCAGCTCGTCGCTGTACAGCAGGCCTGGCGGACAACAGAACGATGTAATAGCGCCTACAATCTGTACAACATGCCTGGCGGGCAACAGAACGATATAATAGCGCCTACAATATGTACAGCAGGCCTGGCGGACAACAGACAGAACGGTGTATATAGTCTCTACAATATGTACAGCAGGCCTGGCGGACAACAGACAGAACGGTGCACATAGTCTCTACAATATGTACAGCAGGCATGGCGGACAACAGACAGGACGGTGCACATAGCTCCTACAATATGTACATCAGGCCTGGCGGACAACAGAGAACGATGTACATAGCTCCTACAATATGTACAGCGAGCATGACGGGTAACAAACAGAGAGCGATGTACACGGTGCCTACAATATGTACAGCAGGTCTGGCGGACAACAGACAGAACGGTGTACATGGCGCCTACAATATGTACAGCGAGCATGACGGGTAACAAACAGAGAGCGATGTACACGGTGCCTACAATATGTACAACGGGAAATGGTCAAGAGAACAGAAAGGGAAGAACGTATACGGCAAGAGACAACCTATGTCACACGTGTCGCTTACATTGCCCCAATATGTCGGTACACCAAGCTCAAACTACTACTATATCAGCTCTTCTTTAAAATGGGCGAGGATCACTTCATTGCATTCCATCGCCGAATTCCGTAAGCCGCAATGCACACTATTGCCACGTGTTACGGAATAGCCGGGGCACTGACTTGCAACGCAGGCCGTGAGGAAGCAGGAGATGTTGGCATTCATCAGGATCCGGGGCAGCTGGCGCGCCACGGTGGCCGTCTTGGAGGCGTCCACGGTGTTCCAGACAGCCACCATCATGACGAGAGTCCCGAAGCTGGAGAACCCGCACATGGCGTACGTGCTGATGGCGGCCGAGCGGTCCTGGGGGAGAGAGTGACGTCACGTTAGGATGTCAAGGTCAAGGTCAAAGTCAAGATCAAACTGGCCAGGGTCACGCTGTATATTAATACACACTAAGTAGTCCGATAGCAGCATGTTTTCTATTGAAACAATTAAGGAGGCTATTTCGTAGGCTAATACGACGTCTTCATTCCAGAAGAGGGCGCTCGTTTCTCCCGTCACCTCTGCGCCATGTCAATACAATAGTTGATCTGAACGGGGACTGGCTACGAACGGGTCCCGAGGGTTGTTGAGATTTATTGTAAGTTTTGATGCCTAGCTTAAAGGACATTTGGACATTGCATCATAACATGAGGAAAACTAATGCTCCTGGCAGAAAATTGGTGTCTAACTTAGGGTTCAACTTTTTAAGCGCTTCACGACTTTGATCTCAATTGATGTAAAACTAGCGTTCGAAAGGAATCAATCAAAGGGCGTTTACAATATTAACAGCACAGTTATTGAAGCATCCTGATATCATATTACATTTGCAGTTTTCACGTATGAAGGACAATTTACATTTGACAGGCAAAGTATTATAGGTTAGCGGCACGCCCTCTGCCGGGAGATAGTCAGCTATAGATAATGAGGTTTCAAATCCCGTAGCATACAGGGTTATCCATGGCGGTGATTTGACCCTGTCCCACTTAACGTTTCACATACACCTATGTAAGACTTCCAGTAAAATATAATTTTAATTTCTAATTAAACTAGCTAGCTGGCTGAATGTAAGATGGTGCTACAGTCACCGTGCGGAGTAATACCGTATAGCGATAGCGTGAAAATCCCCCCCCCCCACCCCCACCACAGTCCGGCGTGATAAAGTGCCCGCTGACGAGTGCGCATGCGCAGCGAATGGGCTTGCTATGTAAATAGCGCATGCACGTCAGGCTTAGGGTTTGATTAGGGCCAGCATTAGGGTTAGGTTAGGGCCATGGTTAGAGTTAGGTTAGGGTCATGTTTAGGGTTAGGCTAGGGCCAGGGTTAGGTAAGGGTCTTGGTTAGGTTAGGGTTAGGTTAGGTTAGGTTAGGGCCAGGGTTAGGTAAGGGCCTTGGTTAGGTTAGGGTTAGGTTAGGTTAGGGCCATGGTTAGGATTAGGTTAGGGCCAGGGTTAGGTAAGGGCCTTGGTTAGGTTAGGTTAGGTTAGGGCCATGGTTAGAGTTAGGTTAGGGCCAGGGTTAGGGTTAGGGCCGCTTTAACATTCCCAATAAACAAACTGGGTGTATATATAATAGCCAGCGCCACGTGTTTCGAGTCCACTTGGCTTGAAACTCCTGGTTCACTATCATGGGGCGCAGGACCCTCTCCCGCGTCATACTGAACCACGCGTTCAAAGCCAAGTGCTCTCTATAAACACGTGGCGAAGATTTGGCTTATTTTATCAGTGTTGTTCACGTGCATACCTTGATGAAACCCACGGTACTTACCCTACATGTTTAATCTGCGTTTGTATTATTTTCCCACGAGCCATCTCTGCCCTTTCTCGATGCTTATCACCCTCCTCCATGTTTACCGACCCAGTGAGGCTAAACATACCCCCACCCTCCTCCGCCTCACCCTCTTACCTTGCATAGGTTTTTGATGTGGTCCGTAGTTTGGCACGTGTAGGTACTATTTTTTGGGTTAAGTAGCACGTGGAAAATCTATTATTATATCCTAAGCTTTTAAAGGAACCCGCTAGCCTGGCCTCTAACGCTGCTTTACCGATCCATATAATACCCAAGTGTCTACCCTCCAAATTACAGAATTGTCAGTCCTGTCTGTACGATTTTTTTTAGAAGTGACCACCAGCCACGATTTCGCCGCTTAACCAGGCGGCAGCCCTTTTTAGAGGATACTGTTTAAACTCCAATCATGACTTTTTACGGAGACAATCGTTGCAAGAGACATATCAATATGTTTGGATGCTATTTTTGCATGACACACTAAGATCATGGTTTACTGCGCGGCTTGAAACTGGCGCAAATCATCCGTAAATCGCGGCCTTGGTTTGCAAGATATCTTCCAGTTCTAACGTAAGGCGGCGCCACATGAAGGGTCACAATATACGTCTCCTGCTCCGGCAAGATGGCGCGCTGCTCGACATCGACGGGGGCGGGTTGGCTTAATTTTTATTTTTGCTTAATTTTTCTCCTGACCGGTCGGCCGAAACGAAGCGTTAACACTCGACAATTTAATGTTAAGTTGTAAACTTTCAGTGCAGATCGCGATTAGATTAGGTTTGACCCCCACTTTAACCGCTACATAATCTATGGCGCCTCTTCTTGTGCATTAACATACAATATATACTCTTGGTTTTAGCGTTGTTTCTATCAACAAACTGACCAGCTACACTGGTTTTATATATCATGTTAAAGTGTTGTTGCGGTGTCATAAATGTATTGTGTTATATATATATATATCTAAATTATAATTGCAGATAAAGGTAATATATGAACGTAGGAGAGGAGTCTCCATAGCCCAGTTGCCAAGTAGGCTGATCTGCAGATCAGAAGGTAAAGGGTTCGCGCCCCCGCCGTTGCATCCATGGGCACGTCTTTTTCAACGCCACTTAATGGTCATGGCTTCTTGGCTCAGTTAGCCTTCACGTGGCCAAAAGTGGCATAAAACACAACATGACAAGTGAGGACGAGTCTGCTCACATATATCGCTAAACCTGTACAAGTGTGGGCGAGTCTGCTCACCGATATGGTTAAACCTGTACAAGCGAGGATGAGTCTGCTCACCGATATGGCTAAACCTTTACCAGCGAGGACGAGTCTAATCACCGATATGGCTAAACCTGTACAAGTGATGACGAGTTTGCTCACCGATATGGCTAAACCTTTACAAGTGAGGACGAGTTTGCTCACCGATATGGCCAAACCTGTACAAGTGAGAACGAGTTTGCTTACCTATATGGCTTAACCTTTACAAATGAGGACGAGTCTGCTCACCGATATGGCTAAACCTTTAAAAAGCGAGGACGAGTCTGCTCACCGATATGGCTAAACCTGTACAAGTGAGGACGAGTCTGCTCACCGATATGACTTAACCTTTACAAGTGAGGACGAGTCTGCTCACCGATATGGCTAAACCTTTAAAAAGCGAGGACGAATCTGTTCACCGATATGGCTAAACCTTTACAAGTGGTGACGAATCTGCACACCGATATGGCTTAACCTTTACAAGTGAGGACGAGTCTGCTCACCGATATGGCTAAACCTTTAAAAAGCGAGGACGAGTCTGCTCACCGATATGGCTAAACCTGTACAAGTGAGGACGAGTCTGCTCACCGATATGACTTAACCTTTACAAGTGAGGACGAGTCTGCTCACCGATATGGCTAAACCTTTAAAAAGCGAGGACGAATCTGTTCACCGATATGGCTAAACCTTTACAAGTGGTGACGAATCTGCACACCGATATGGCTTAACCTTTACAAGTGAGGACGAGTCTGCTCACCGATCTTGCTAAACCTTTAAAAAGCGAGGACGAGTCTGCTCACCGATATGGCTAAACCTGTACAAGTGAGGACGAGTCTGCTCACCGATATGGCTTAACCTTTACAAGTGAGGACGAGTCTGCTCACCGATATGGCTAAACCTTTAAAAAGCGAGGACGAATCTGTTCACCGATATGGCTAAACCTTTACAAGTGAGGACGAATCTGCTCACCGATATGGCTTAACCTTTACAAGTGAGGACGAGTTTGCTCACCGATATGGCTAAACCTTTAAAAAGCGAGGACGAATCTGTTCACCGTTATGGCTAAACCTGCACAAGTGAGGACGAATCTGCTCACCGATATGGCTAAACCTTTACAAGTGTGGACGAATCTGTTCACCGATATGGCTAAACCTGTACAAGTGAAGACGAATCTGCTCACCGATATGGCTAAACCTGTACAAGTGAGGACGAATCTGCTCACCGATATGGCTAAACCTTTGCAAGTGTGGACGAGTCTGTTCACCGATATGGCTAAACCTTTACAAGTGTGGACGAGTCTGTTCACCGATATGGCTAAACCTTTACAAGTGAGGACGAGTCTGCTCACCGATATGGTTGAACCTTTACAAGCGTGGACGAGTCTTCTCACCAATATGGTTAAACCTTTACAAGCGTGGACGAGTCTGCTCACCGATATGGCTCCTTCCCGTCGCATCCGGCCGAGCAGGATGTAGCTGAGGAACTCGTTAGCGGTCACCTTGAGACCGAGCAGCTGGCCCACTTCGTAGCTGTCCTCCCAGTCGACTCCCATCAGGTAGGACAGCGGCATGAAGATGTAACCCAGGACCATCTGCCGGCAACAGCACACAGTACACGGTGGGACACGGGACCCGGGGTCCGAACCACTAATACACTATCAAATACGTCACGGATAGACAGCTCCACACTCCGACACTAAGCCACGCCTACGCTCCAGTACTGTTACGTTAATCGTGAGTAGGAAATTGACAATCATAGCTTCTACAAATGAGTAGTACTCATCTCTGAAATGGACAACAAAGTGACATGCTGCTTTGTTTGTCCGATATAACGCACGTGGAAGACCTTTTGTCACGAAATGATTGGATAAAAGCAAGAGTGACGTCAGTGAATGATTGACAGCCTGGTTCGGTCTATTACACTACAGTTATGACGTCATCCCATTTATAAATCAATACATTCGAATCTAAGTATTTGCTGTTATCGGTAGATTCGTGACGTGAGGCAGTTTGAAGACTCTGCTCGCCAGTAATTCCACTGTTAGGGGATTATGTAGTCTAACCCAGACAAAAGACTCCATTGACGATAGTTCCGTAGACCTGGCAATCCCCTGGGCTACACGCCTTGGATCTGACGGGTCTGTGAATCGATCGGATCGGGCGCCTCTCCATTGGATAATATACGATAAGACAGGAATCGGGGGGACAATTGGCATAATTAACATGATAACATTGACAGTTGACATACGCCCAGCCATGGTGCACATACAGCCGTGCTGTAACTACAGTAAGTTGCCCCTAGCTGTATCTTACCCACAACTGGGTCTTACCCAGAGCTGGGTCTTACCCAGAGCTGGTGTCTCACCCACATATGTGTCTTACCCACAGCACTCTTACCCAGATGTGGGTCTTACCCACAACTGGGTCTTACCCAGAGCTGGTTCTTACACAGAGTTGGGTCTTCTAACCCACATATGTGTCTTACCCACAACTGGGTTGTACCCATAGCTGTGTTGTACTCACAGCTGTGTTGTTCCCATAGCTGTGTTGTACCCACAGCTGTTTTATACCCACAGCTGTGTTGTACCCACAGGTGTGTTTTACCCACAGCTGTCTTGTACCCAAAACGGTCTTGCACCTACAGCTATGTTGACGTCCAGTCCCACCATGGCTCCCATCCAGTTGAAGCTGGCGTCCATGAAGGAGTAGAGGGACATGAAGGCGATGATCTGGACCATGAGGGCGAAGACACTCTTCCCTGCCGCCCAGGCCCCTCGGATCCCGGCGTCTATAAAGTGTCGGTCCGCCCTGGTGGAAGGCACACAGTACGGACAAGTGTCATGGTGGTCACCGTTAAGCCTCTGGCCGAAGTCTTCTTACGTGAATTTTGACCTAGAATGTGCGTTGCGTTTTGTAACACGAAAACCTCCTGTAATTTGTATCTGTGTTTCATTGAAACGCGCCGGTAACCGCTCTAGCTCATAATCTTCTTCTGTGTTTACTCGCCTATATTATATCGCCACAAACACTAGAACGAAATACTTTTTCTACCAATGTGTACACCTATCAATTTAAATTCTGGGAGCGACGAAAGTGACGCAAAAAGGAGAAAACAAACTCATGTGTTTTTACATTGGAGCTCAGATTCACTCTGCTCATTGGTTTGAACTGAAAGAAAATACACGCCCTTGACAACAGATACCTGCACACGGCATCAAAGCTCACCTGTCAATCTTGTGACATTATTGAAGAATTTACAAATAACGCCCAGAAATACTCTAAAGTTTTATTGAAGCACTTTCTTATAATTTGTTTATCTTTCATAAAATTAATTTTGAGCTAAAAAAATGTGCACCATTACGGGTAAATAACCTACACACGCATCACAATACCAATCCTAGGTTTTACGGATCTCTCTGAGGTAGTGAATAGCGCACTATAGACCGCAGAGCAATAGGTTCTGGGTTCGAATCCGCCCCCGGTTCAATGTTTCACCGATTCCTCATCCATCCCATCGGGAGGTTCCTTAGGCCAGTAAATCACTTATGTACACAAACGCGGCATAAAAACAAAAATTAATTCCGCGGTTGTGTGAATGCACACGTGACACCTACCCCCTGTCCAGCTCGAGATCCTGTCCCTTCTTGAACAGCGAGACTTCCGTTTCCGGCCAGTTGAGCTTGGCGATGCCGATAGCGGCGGGGGCCGACATGACGGCGCCGGTCAACAGGTGCTGCGGGCTGACCTTCAAGACACCAAGGTCATCGCCACGTGTACAGTTAATCACGCATTATCGACGTGTACACAGGTTAGTCAATGGGTGTCACGAGGTCATGGGTTTACACTGTACACGCCATTCACTTTGCAACAGGGCATTCATACTGTACTGAAAATGCTGTCAATCCGTTTATTTCTGCGTTTACTTTACTTTACTTCTGCTGCTACAAAAAACTGTAAATCAAACCGGAGACAATTTCCGGTACCAATAGGAAAACTAAATACAGAAAACGTAAAGGAAATCGACAATTAAAATAACCGATAACAACGTCCGTAACACAAATAACTTTTTCACATTTCATGTTCGATATATTACGCTATTACAAGACGAAACTGTTCACTATAATTACTCACGAGAAGAGCAAAAGGGTTAATTTGTACACAGCTTCCCATTGAGACATTGGTCTTTTTCTGCTGTGTTGTTTGTCAACGCTATTGAGGCTGCAGTTTAATCATTTAGAAGTAAGTCTCACCCCAAACAGGACAAACATGCCGAAAGCGAAGCCGGCGATGGTGGAGTGGCCCCCGACCAGGAAGCAGTGGAACTCGGAGGGGGTGAGGCGGGGCATGTACTTCCTCATCATAATGACGCTGTCCACCTGGATCAGCCGGGCGGCCCCAGGAGAATCGTCCGGAAGGATATGGAACAGGATATTATTCACAGGACAAAGGCGCTGAACAGATGGAATCATAGCACTTAACTCACACAGGACAAAGGCGCTGAACCGATGCTGTCAAGGCACTAAACGCACACAGGACAAAGGCGCTGAACCGATGGAATCAAGGCACTTAACTCACACAGGACAAAGGCGCTGAACCGATGGAATCAAGACACTTAACTCACACAGGACAAAGGCGCTGAACCGATGGAATCAAGGCACTTAACTCACACAGGACAAAGGCGCTGAACCGATGGAATCAAGGCACTTAACTCACACAGGACAAAGGCGCTGAACCGATGGAATCAAGACACTTAACTCACACAGGACAAAGGCGCTGAACCGATGGAATCAAGGCACTTAACTCACACAGGACAAAGGCGCTGAAACGACACCCTTGTCTCTGTCAGCATGTAGGCCGAGTTAATATCAAAAATAATTGTCCCAGTAATCTCAGCCCTCGTTGAATTTCAGCCGTCTGCGTCAGACACTTAAGTCTGATAGCTCGCTCCACAAGTAGTCCAAGGCCACAACTAGATATTGGGGCATAAATGAGATGCATGACAACAGACGCTTAGAGCCTCACACTTCATCTACCCATTACAGGGGTTGGTAGCGGAGCTTCGCAACGAGGAGACATACTTAAAGGGCAACTTCTGTGGAGATTAAATCGTATATTTAATCACAAATACCCATGGACAAGTAACTATTAAGGCCACATTGGTGATAGTGTCAAATATATGGCGTAATTTCAGTTCAGTGTGTGTCAGTGGATGAAGCAATATTAAATCTGGAAATCAGAATAATGGGCATAAACTCTGCACGATTACGGCTATAAATCTACCCAAATTAAAAAAAATTCTCGCATTCGCGAAGACACAGAGTTGCTCGCTCTACCTGGCAACGGAATACTCACCACGCTGAGGAAGACGTTGACGGCGATGCTGACAGACTCGATGGCAGTTGTCTGGAAGGTCAGACTCATCAGCCAGCCAACCTTGGAGGCGAACTTCTGCACCAGGCCCCAGTACAGCAGGATGGAGGTGACACATCCCAGGTACACCACCATCGGAACTACCTAGTCAGGGAAAGACCTTGATCACTGCTGTATCCTGCCCCATAATGAGACCAGACTCTTCGACCTTTCCAGAACTCACAGAAGTGGCTAACTATTTTTATTAACGAAGGCACTTATTTAGTTGTTTCTGTATCAGGACAGGTCAGGTAGGACGTCCATTGCCGCCAAAAAATGTTTTTTTTCTTCTGATTTCACAAGAGGAATAGTCACGTGATGAGGTATTTCAAAGCCATAACTCACGAAAGTGTTCTGGCAAACTTTTACTTGTTATTATTATTATTATTATTATTATTTAATATCTGAAAACATATATATACCATGAATTTATGTTTTCCATGTACGTGGTCTGGTGCCCAATGTCCTGCCGGGCATCATTGTGTCTGGTAATTAGTCTTACGTATTAGCGTGCCAAGCTGCCTCTCTACTGCGGCACAGTTACCGCTGGGTATATGGTATGATGCCTGCGAAGACGCTCGGCCAAACCTGGACGGCTGTATACTTACCAACATGGGGAATGGGTGGAGGAAGAACAGTCGACCAAACGTCGCTCGGGCCCCGTCCACGGAGTAGAAGATAAACTTGTTGATCTCATCGGCGAGGAACTTCATGGCTTGGTACCCGATCTCCCATCGCAGAACCAGGACCCCGATGAGGAACTGCATAGCCAGACCCCACACCACCGGTCGCCATTTGATCTGATCACGACATTTGAAGCAGCCTACTTACATGCGCCATTTTAGATTTTATTACATTTTAGAATCAAGACTAAAAGTATCTCAAAATTATGATGCATATATGTTTTATATCTCTGAGATTCTGTAAAACAACAATTTCAACATAAAACCGCGCGGACGTGATAGCGAGCCGCGGTCGACATCACACAGAATACCGAAGCGCGAACAGGCACGCAGGGATATAATGCCGGCCACCAAGTTCTGCTTCGGTGATCAAATTGCATCGTCACATTGGTAACATATGGCGAGAGACCATTGCCGTCTCGCAAGACTCCCCCGTCTCCCCCCCCCCCGCAACCCCTCCTCCTTCCTGGTCAGCAGTTGCTATCCAGATTACGCATTTTAAATGTCGGGATCGGCCTACTAGCTCAGGTGTAAGGCGCCCGAGCAGAAAGGCCCCACCTCAAGCTGGCCCCTCAAAGCGGTGTAAGGCATGTCAGCGGACAACGGGAGCAATTTGTTAGTAACACATGGTCATGTTTGGTTGATATATATCTACATATGCATACATCGTTCAGCATAATTATCCTAGTCAGTGGGGGATCCAGCGGGGGGGGGGGGGGGTCCGCCCCCCCATTTTTCTGAGAACGATTGTCGTTTGCCAATGCACCAACATTGGTGGAGCCCCCCACATGTCGCAAGGTTTCAGTGAAACCCTTCTTTACAACGTCCTACGTATCCCAAACCATACATTTATATATCGAATTAATATTTAACATCTGTGGCTCTATGGCTCCCCGCCCCCCCCCCCACCCTGACCGACGCGGCCGTGTTCCCCTCCCACACCCACCACAATCGTCCGCCCACAATCCACCCCCACAATCCACCCCCCACAATCCACCGCCCACAATCCACCCCCACAATCCACCCCCCCACCACCAGTGAACTCGGACTGTAATTTTGCAGGCTGTGATTGCTCATCTGCTGTCATCTACATCAAACTTGCGCAAAAGAAGTTTCATCCCACGTTGTTCGCTGTGGTGCGTCATTATAGCGGTATCAACACGGGGCGCCCACTCAGGAAGGGACTACATGGGACCCTGATACCATGTATGAGCGCGATCTACAGATGGTAAGTGACCCCATATCTCGGGATGAAGTGACAAGCGTTACATAAATCCTGTCCTGTACCGGTTAACCTATGTTATGTCCTCCGCTACACAAATGATATCATCTTGACATCCCGCCAGGCGGCCTGACATGGTTTATAAGTGTCGGAACGCGACAATTCCATATTGGCTTTTGAAGATATATGTGTTAAATATGAATATATTACAATCTAATGCGGCATGCCAGCAGTAAGACACGTGATAATCGAAGCAAGCCGCATACAGTGCAAACCCTGCCTGGTATTTATTGTCGCAGATGCCATCAATGATGGCTTAGGTATATGGCGCTCTCCAAGAGACCCCACTAGGTGGCAACACTTCATACATCGAGAACCCCAGATGGTGTATCATAGAATTAGGCTGGCTTAAATTTATAAATGTCTATACGGTAGTATAATATTATTGTTTCATTGCAAGCATGCATACTATAGACATTGCCAGATAGTGTGATCGATAGTCACGGTGAAGTTAAACATAAAATTCAAATTAAACTTTCTCCGGCATAAACCGATGAGAGAAATAGTTCTTACAAGCGGGCACCACATTAATCTGGCTATGAACACTATCTTTTGAAATGTCAAAGTCATTTGAAAGTCATTAAACATGGGGTGTTTACAAGTGCAGTACGGCAAGAGAAAGAAGACAACTATGCAAGCCGGGGTCTGAAGCTGGCCTCACTCACCTTATTGGGGTGTTTACAAGTGATGTAAGGAAGGAGAAAGGAGACAACCATGCCAGCCATGGACTGCATGAAGCTGGTCTCACTCACCTTATTGGGGTGTTTACAAGTGATGTACGGCAGGAGAAAGAAGACAACCACGCCAGCCAGGGACCGAAGCTCGCCTCACTCACCTTATTGGGGTGTTTACAAGTGATGTACGGCAGGAGAAAGAAGACAACCATGCCAGCCAGGGACCGAAGCTCGCCTCACTCACCTTATTGGGGTGTTTACAAGTGATGTACGGCAGGAGAAAGAAGACAACCATGCCAGCCAGGGACTGAAGCTGGCCTCACTCACCTTATTGGGGTGTTTACAAGCGATGTACGGAAGGAGAAAGAAGACAACCACGCCAGCCAGGGACTGAAGCTCGCCTCACTCACCTTATTGGGGTGTTTACAAGTGATGTACGGCAGGAGAAAGAAGACAACCATGCCAGCCAGGGACTGAAGCTGACCTCACTCACCTTATTAGGGTGTTTACAAGCGATGTACGGAAGGAGAAAGAAGACAACCACGCCAGCCAGGGACTGAAGCTCGCCTCACTCACCTTATTGGGGTGTTTACAAGTGATGTACGGCAGGAGAAAGAAGACAACCATGCCAGCCAGGGACTGAAGCTGACCTGACTCACCTTATTGGGGTGTTTACAAGTGATGTACAGCAGGAGAAAGAAGACAACCACGCCAGCCAGGGACTGAAGCTGGCCTCACTCACCTTATTGGGGTGTTTACAAGTGCAGTACGGCAGGAGAAAGAAGACAACCACGCCAGCCAGGGACTGAAGCTCGCCTCACTCACCTTATTGGGGTGTTTACAAGTGATGTACGGCAGGAGAAAGAAGACAATCATGCCAGCCAGGGACCGAAGCTCGCCTCACTCACCTTATTGGGGTGTTTACAAGTGATGTACGGCAGGAGAAAGAAGACAACCATGCCAGCCAGGGACCGAAGCTCGCCTCACTCACCTTATTGGGGTGTTTACAAGTGATGTACGGAAGGAGAAAGAAGACAACCATGCCAGCCAGGGACTGAAGCTGGCCTCACTCACCTTATTGGGGTGTTTACAAGCGATGTACGGAAGGAGAAAGAAGACAACCATGCCAGCCAGGGACTAAAGCTGGCCTCACTCACCTTATTGGGGTGTTTACAAGTGATGTACGGAAGGAGAAAGAAGACAACCATGCCAGCCAGGGACTAAAGCTGACCTCACTCACCTTATTGGGGTGTTTACAAGTGATGTACGGCAGGAGAAAGAAGACAACCATGCCAGCCAGGGTCTGAAGCTGGCCTCAATCACCTTATTGGGGTGTTTACAAGCGATGTACGGAAGGAGAAAGAAGACAACCATGCCAGCCAGGGACTAAAGCTCGCCTCACTCACCTTATTGGGGCGTTTACAAGCGATGTACGGAAGGAGAAAGAAGACAACCATGCCAGCCAGGGTCTGAAGCTGGCCTCACTCACCTTATTGGGGTGTTTACAAGTGATGTACGGCAGGAGAAAGAAGATAACCATGCCAGCCAGGGACTAAAGCTGACCTCACTCACCTTATTGGGGTGTTTACAAGTGATGTACGGCAGGAGAAAGAAGACAATCATGCCAGCCAGGGACCGAAGCTCGCCTCACTCACCTTATTGGGGTGTTTACAAGTGATGTACGGCAGGAGAAAGAAGACAACCATGCCAGCCAGGGACCGAAGCTCGCCTCACTCACCTTATTGGGGTGTTTACAAGTGATGTAAGGCAGGAGAAAGAAGACAACCACGCCAGCCAGGGACCGAAGCTCGCCTCACTCACCTTATTGGGGTGTTTACAAGTGATGTACGGCAGGAGAAAGAAGACAACCATGCCAGCCAGGGACCGAAGCTCGCCTCACTCACCTTATTGGGGTGTTTACAAGTGATGTACGGCAGGAGAAAGAAGACAACCACGCCAGCCAGGGACCGAAGCTCGCCTCACTCACCTTATTGGGGTGTTTACAAGTGATGTACGGCAGGAGAAAAAAGACAACCATGCCAGCCAGGGACCGAAGCTCGCCTCACTCACCTTATTGGGGTGTTTACAAGTGATGTACGGCAGGAAAAAGAAGACAACCATGCCAGCCAGGGACTGAAGCTGGCCTCACTCACCTTATTGGGGTGTTTACAAGTGATGTACGGCAGGAGAAAGAAGATAACCATGCCAGCCAGGGACTGAAGCTGACCTCACTCACTTTATTGGGGTGTTTACAAGTGATGTACGGCAGGAGAACGAAGACAACCATGCCAGCCAGGGACTGAAGCTGACCTCACTCACCTTATTGGGGTGTTTACAAGTGATGTACGGCAGGAGAAAGAAGACAACCATGCCAGCCAGGGACTGAAGCTGGTCTCACTCACCTTATTGGGGTGTTTACAAGTGATGTAAGGCAGGAGAAAGAAGACAACCATGCCAGCCAGGGACTGAAGCTGGCCTCACTCACCTTATTGGGGTGTTTACAAGTGATGTACGGAAGGAGAAAGAAGATAACCATGCCAGCCAGGGACTGAAGCTGACCTCACTCACCTTATTGGGGTGTTTACAAGCGATGTACGGTAGGAGAAAGAAGACAACCATGCCAGCCAGGGACTGAAGCTGGCCTCACTCACCTTATTGGGGTGTTTACAAGCGATGTACGGTATGAGAAAGAAGACAACCATGCCAGCCATGGACTGCATGAAGCTGGCCTCACTCACTCTATTGGGGTGTTTACAAGCGATGTACGGTAGGAGAAAGAAGACAACCATGCCAGCCAGGGACTGAAGCTGACCTCACTCACCTTATTGGGGTGTTTACAAGCGATGTACGGTAGGAGAAAGAAGACAACCATGCCAGCCAGGGACTGAAGCTGGCCTCACTCACCTTATTGGGGTGTTTACAAGTGATGTAAGGAAGGAGAAAGAAGATAACCATGCCAGCCAGGGACGGAAGCTGACCTCACTCACCTTATTGGGGTGTTTACAAGTGATGTACGGCAGGAGAAAGAAGACAACCATGCCAGCCAGGGACTGAAGCTGGCCTCACTCACCTTATTGGGGTGTTTACAAGTGATGTAAGGCAGGAGAAAGAAGACAACCATGTCAGCCAGGGACTGAAGCTGGCCTCACTCACCTTATTGGGGTGTTTACAAGTGATGTACGGCAGGAGAAAGAAGACAACCATGCCAGCCAGGGACTGAAGCTGGCCTCACTCACCTTATTGGGGTGTTTACAAGTGATGTAAGGCAGGAGAAAGAAGACAACCATGCCAGCCAGGGACTGAAGCTGGCCTCACTCACCTTATTGGGGTGTTTACAAGTGATGTACGGCAGGAGAAAGAAGACAACCATGCCAGCCAGGGACTGAAGCTGGCCTCACTCACCTTATTGGGGTGTTTACAAGTGATGTAAGGCAGGAGAAAGAAGACAACCATGTCAGCCAGGGACTGAAGCTGGCCTCACTCACCTTATTGGGGTGTTTACAAGTGATGTAAGGAAGGAGAAAGAAGATAACCATGCCAGCCAGGGACTGAAGCTGGCCTCACTCACCTTATTGGGGTGTTTACAAGTGATGTAAGGAAGGAGAAAGAAGACAACCATGCCAGCCAGGAACTAAAGCTGACCTCACTCACCTTATTGGGGTGTTTACAAGTGATGTACGGCAGGAGAAAGAAGACAACCATGCCAGCCAGGGTCTGAAGCTGGCCTCAATCACCTTATTGGGGTGTTTACAAGCGATGTACGGAAGGAGAAAGAAGACAACCATGCCAGCCAGGGACTAAAGCTCGCCTCACTCACCTTATTGGGGTGTTTACAAGTGATGTACGGAAGGAGAAAGAAGACAACCATGCCAGCCAGGGACTGAAGCTGGCCTCACTCACCTTATTGGGGTGTTTACAAGCGATGTACGGAAGGAGAAAGAAGACAACCATGCCAGCCAGGGTCTGAAGCTGGCCTCACTCACCTTATTGGGGTGTTTACAAGTGATGTACGGCAGGAGAAAGAAGATAACCATGCCAGCCAGGGACTAAAGCTGACCTCACTCACCTTATTGGGGTGTTTACAAGTGATGTACGGCAGGAGAAAGAAGACAACCATGCCAGCCAGGGACCGAAGCTCGCCTCACTCACCTTATTGGGGTGTTTACAAGTGATGTAAGGCAGGAGAAAGAAGACAACCACGCCAGCCAGGGACCGAAGCTCGCCTCACTCACCTTATTGGGGTGTTTACAAGTGATGTACGGCAGGAGAAAGAAGACAACCATGCCAGCCAGGGACCGAAGCTCGCCTCACTCACCTTATTGGGGTGTTTACAAGTGATGTACGGCAGGAGAAAGAAGACAACCACGCCAGCCAGGGACCGAAGCTCGCCTCACTCACCTTATTGGGGTGTTTACAAGTGATGTACGGCAGGAGAAAGAAGACAACCATGCCAGCCAGGGACCGAAGCTCGCCTCACTCACCTTATTGGGGTGTTTACAAGTGATGTACGGCAGGAAAAAGAAGACAACCATGCCAGCCAGGGACTGAAGCTGGTCTCACTCACCTTATTGGGGTGTTTACAAGTGATGTACGGCAGGAGAAAGAAGATAACCATGCCAGCCAGGGACTGAAGCTGACCTCACTCACCTTATTGGGGTGTTTACAAGTGATGTACGGCAGGAGAACGAAGACAACCATGCCAGCCAGGGACTGAAGCTGACCTCACTCACCTTATTGGGGTGTTTACAAGTGATGTACGGCAGGAGAAAGAAAACAACCATGCCAGCCAGGGACTGAAGCTGGTCTCACTCACCTTATTGGGGTGTTTACAAGTGATGTAAGGCAGGAGAAAGAAGACAACCATGCCAGCCAGGGACTGAAGCTGGCCTCACTCACCTTATTGGGGTGTTTACAAGTGATGTACGGAAGGAGAAAGAAGATAACCATGCCAGCCAGGGACTGAAGCTGACCTCACTCACCTTATTGGGGTGTTTACAAGCGATGTACGGTAGGAGAAAGAAGACAACCATGTCAGCCAGGGACTGAAGCTCGCCTCACTCACCTTATTGGGGTGTTTACAAGTAATGTAAGGAAGGAGAAAGAAGATAACCATGCCAGCCAGGGACTGAAGCTGGCCTCACTCACCTTATTGGGGTGTTTACAAGTGATGTAAGGCAGGAGAAAGAAGACAACCATGCCAGCCAGGGACTGAAGCTGGCCTCACTCACCTTATTGGGGTGTTTACAAGTGATGTAAGGAAGGAGAAAGAAGATAACCATGCCAGCCAGGGACTGAAGCTGGCCTCACTCACCTTATTGGGGTGTTTACAAGTGATGTAAGGAAGGAGAAAGAAGACAACCATGCCAGCCAGGAACTGAAGCTGGCCCCACTCACCTTATTGGGGTGTTTACAAGTGATGTACGGAAGGAGAAAGAAGATAACCATGCCAGCCAGGGACTGAAGCTGGTCTCACTCACCTTATTGGGGTGTTTACAAGTGATGTAAGGCAGGAGAAAGAAGACAACCATGCCAGCCAGGGACTGAAGCTGGCCTCACTCACCTTATTGGGGTGTTTACAAGTGATGTAAGGAAGGAGAAAGAAGATAACCATGCCAGCCAGGGACTGAAGCTGGCCTCACTCACCTTATTGGGGTGTTTACAAGTGATGTAAGGAAGGAGAAAGAAGACAACCATGCCAGCCAGGAACTGAAGCTGGCCCCACTCACCTTATTGGGGTGTTTACAAGTGATGTACGGAAGGAGAAAGAAGATAACCATGCCAGCCAGGGACTGAAGCTGGTCTCACTCACCTTATTGGGGTGTTTACAAGTGATGTAAGGCAGGAGAAAGAAGACAACCATGCCAGCCAGGGACTGAAGCTGGCCTCACTCACCTTATTGGGGTGTTTACAAGTGATGTACGGAAGGAGAAAGAAGATAACCATGCCAGCCAGGGACTGAAGCTGGTCTCACTCACCTTATTGGGGTGTTTACAAGTGATGTAAGGCAGGAAAAAGAAGACAACCATGCCAGCCAGGGACTGAAGCTGGCCCCACTCACCTTATTGGGGTGTTTACAAGTGATGTACGGAAGGAGAAAGAAGATAACCATGCCAGCCAGGGACTGAAGCTGGTCTCACTCACCTTATTGGGGTGTTTACAAGTGATGTAAGGCAGGAGAAAGAAGACAACCATGCCAGCCAGGGACTGAAGCTGGCCCCACTCACCTTATTGGGGTGTTTACAAATGATGTAAGGAAGAAGAAAGAAGACAACCACGCCAGCCAGGGACTGAAGCTGGCCTCACTCACCTTATTGGGGTGTTTACAAGTGATGTAAGAAAGGAGAAAGAAGACAACCATGCCAGCCAGGGACTAAAGCTGGTCTCACTCACCTTATTGGGGTGTTTACAAGTGATGTAAGGAAGGAGAAAGAAGACAACCATGCCAGCCAGGGACTGAAGCTGGTCTCACTCACCTTATTGGGGTGTTTACAAGTGATGTACGGCAGGAGGAAGAAGACAACCATGCCAGCCAGGGACTGAAGGTCGCCTCACTCACCTTATTGGGGTGTTTACAAGTGACGTAAGGCAGGAGAAAGAAGGCAACCATGCCAGACAGGGACTGAAGCTGGCCTCACTCACCTTATTGGGGTGTTTACAAGTGATGTACGGCAGGAGGAAGAAGACAACCATGCCAGCCAGGGACTGAAGGTCGCCTCACTCACCTTATTGGGGTGTTTACAAATGATGTAAGGAAGAAGAAAGAAGACAACCACGCCAGCCAGGGACTGAAGCTGGCCTCACTCACCTTATTGGGGTGTTTACAAGTGATGTAAGGAAGGAGAAAGAAGACAACCATGCCAGACAGGGACTGAAGCTGGCCTCACTCACCTTATTGGGGTGTTTACAAGTGATGTAAGGAAGGAGGAAGAAGACAACCATGCCAGCCAGGGACTGAAGCTGGTCTCACTCACCTTATTGGGGTGTTTACAAATGATGTACGGCAGGAGAAAGAAGACAACCATGCCAGCCAGGGACTGAAGCTGGCCTCACTCACCTTATTGGGGTGTTTACAAATGATGTAAGGGAGGAGAAAGAAGACAACCATGCCAGCCAGGGACTGAAGCTGGCCCCACTCACCTTATTGGGGTGTTTACAAGTGATGTACGGCAGGAGAAAGAAGACAACCATGCCAGCCAGGGACTGAAGCTGGTCTCACTCACCTTATTGGGGTGTTTACAAGTGATGTACGGCAGGAGAAAGAAGACAACCATGCCAGCCAGGGACTGAAGCTGGCCTCACTCTGCTTATTGGGGTGTTTACAAGTGATGTAAGGAAGGAGAAAGAAGACAACCATGCCAGCCAGGAACTGAAGCTGGCCTCACTCACCTTATTGGGGTGTTTACAAGTGATGTACGGAAGGAGAAAGAAGATAACCATGCCAGCCAGGGACTGAAGCTGGTCTCACTCACCTTATTGGGGTGTTTACAAGTGATGTAAGGCAGGAGAAAGAAGACAACCATGCCAGCCAGGGATTGAAGCTGGTCTCACTCACCTTATTGGGGTGTTTACAAGTGACGTAAGGCAGGAGAAAGAAGATAACCATGCCAGCCAGGGACTGAAGCTGGCCCCACTCACCTTATTGGGGTGTTTACAAGTGATGTAAGGAAGGACAAAGAAGATAACCATGCCAGCCAGGGACTGAAGCTGGCCCCACTCACCTTATTGGGGTGTTTACAAGTGATGTACGGAAGGAGAAAGAAGATAACCATGCCAGCCAGGGACTGAAGCTGGTCTCACTCACCTTATTGGGGTGTTTACAAGTGATGTAAGGCAGGAGAAAGAAGACAACCATGCCAGCCAGGGACTGAAGCTGGCCCCACTCACCTTATTGGGGTGTTTACAAGTGATGTAAGGCAGGAGAAAGAAGACAACCATGCCAGCCAGGGACCGAAGGTCGCCTCACTCACCTTATTGGGGTGTTTACAAGTGATGTAAGGAAGGAGGAAGAAGACAACCATGCCAGCCAGGGACTGAAGCTGGCCTCACTCACCTTATTGGGGTGTTTACAAATGATGTAAGGAAGGAGAAAGAAGACAACCATGCCAGGGAGGGACTGAAGCTGGCCCCACTCACCTTATTGGGGTGTTTACAAGTGATGTAAGGAAGGAGAAAGAAGGCAACCATGCCAGCCAGGGACTGAAGCTGGTCTCACTCACCTTATTGGGGTGTTTACAAGTGATGTAAGGAAGGAGAAAGAAGGCAACCATGCCAGCCAGGGACTGAAGCTGGCCTCACTCACCTTATTGGGGTGTTTACAAGTGATGTAAGGAAGGAGAAAGAAGGCAACCATGCCAGCCAGGGACTGAAGCTGGTCTCACTCACCTTATTGGGGTGTTTACAAATGATGTACGGCAGGAGAAAGAAGACAACCATGCCAGCCAGGGACTGAAGCTGGCCTCACTCACCTTATTGGGGTGTTTACAAATGATGTAAGGAAGGAGAAAGAAGACAACCATGCCAGCCAGGGACTGAAGCTGGCCCCACTCACCTTATTGGGGTGTTTACAAGTGATGTACGGCAGGAGAAAGAAGACAACCATGCCAGCCAGGGACTGAAGCTGGTCTCACTCACCTTATTGGGGTGTTTACAAGTGATGTACGGCAGGAGAAAGAAGACAACCATGCCAGACAGGGACTGAAGCTGGTCTCACTCACCTTATTGGGGTGTTTACAAGTGATGTAAGGAAGAAGGAAGAAGACAACCACGCCAGCCAGGGACTGAAGCTGGTCTCACTCACCTTATTGAGGTGTTTACAAGTGATGTACGGCAGGAGAAAGAAGACAACCATGCCAGCCAGGGACTGAAGCTGGCCTCACTCACCTTATTGGGGTGTTTACAAATGATGTACGGCAGGAGAAAGAAGACAACCATGCCAGCCAGGGACTGAAGCTGGCCTCACTCACCTTATTGGGGTGTTTACAAGTGATGTACGGCAGGAGAAAGAAGACAACCATGCCAGCCAGGGACTGAAGCTGGTCTCACTCACCTTATTGGGGTGTTTACAAGTGATGTACGGCAGGAGAAAGAAGACAACCATGCCAGCCAGGGACTGAAGCTGGCCTCACTCACCTTATTGGGGTGTTTACAAATGATGTAAGGAAGGAGAAAGAAGACAACCACGCCAGCCAGGGACTGAAGCTGGTCTCACTCACCTTATTGGGGTGTTTACAAGTGATGTAAGGAAGAAGAAAGAAGACAACCATGCCAGCCAGGGACTGAAGCTGGCCTCACTCACCTTATTGGGGTGTTTACAAGTGATGTAAGGAAGGAGAAAGAAGACAACCACGCCAGCCAGGGACTGAAGCTGGTCTCACTCACCTTATTGGGGTGTTTACAAGTGATGTAAGGGAGGAGAAAGAAGACAACCATGCCAGCCAGGGACTGAAGCTCGCCTCACTCACCTTATTGGGGTGTTTACAAGTGATGTACGGCAGGAGGAAGAAGACAACCATGCCAGCCAGGGACTGAAGGTCGCCTCACTCACCTTATTGGGGTGTTTACAAGTGACGTAAGGCAGGAGAAAGAAGGCAACCATGCCAGACAGGGACTGAAGCTGGCCTCACTCACCTTATTGGGGTGTTTACAAGTGATGTAAGGAAGGAGGAAGAAGACAACCATGCCAGCCAGGGACTGAAGCTGGTCTCACTCACCTTATTGGGGTGTTTACAAATGATGTACGGCAGGAGAAAGAAGACAACCATGCCAGCCAGGGACTGAAGCTGGCCTCACTCACCTTATTGGGGTGTTTACAAATGATGTAAGGAAGGAGAAAGAAGACAACCATGCCAGCCAGGGACTGAAGCTGGCCCCACTCACCTTATTGGGGTGTTTACAAGTGATGTACGGCAGGAGAAAGAAGACAACCATGCCAGCCAGGGACTGAAGCTGGTCTCACTCACCTTATTGGGGTGTTTACAAGTGATGTACGGCAGGAGAAAGAAGACAACCATGCCAGCCAGGGACTGAAGCTGGCCTCACTCTGCTTATTGGGGTGTTTACAAGTGATGTAAGGAAGGAGAAAGAAGATAACCATGCCAGCCAGGGACTGAAGCTGGTCTCACTCACCTTATTGGGGTGTTTACAAGTGATGTAAGGAAGGAGAAAGAAGACAACCATGCCAGCCAGGGACTGAAGCTGGCCCCACTCACCTTATTGGGGTGTTTACAAGTGATGTACGGCAGGAGAAAGAAGACAACCATGCCAGCCAGGGACTGAAGCTGGTCTCACTCACCTTATTGGGGTGTTTACAAGTGATGTACGGCAGGAGAAAGAAGACAACCATGCCAGCCAGGGACTGAAGCTGGCCTCACTCTGCTTATTGGGGTGTTTACAAGTGATGTAAGGAAGGAGAAAGAAGGCAACCATGCCAGCCAGGGACTGAAGCTGGTCTCACTCACCTTATTGGGGTGTTTACAAGTGATGTAAGGAAGGAGAAAGAAGGCAACCATGCCAGCCAGGGACTGAAGCTGGTCTCACTCACCTTATTGGGGTGTTTACAAATGATGTACGGCAGGAGAAAGAAGACAACCATGCCAGCCAGGGACTGAAGCTGGCCTCACTCACCTTATTGGGGTGTTTACAAATGATGTAAGGAAGGAGAAAGAAGACAACCATGCCAGCCAGGGACTGAAGCTGGCCCCACTCACCTTATTGGGGTGTTTACAAGTGATGTAAGGAAGGAGAAAGAAGGCAACCATGCCACCCAGGGACTGAAGCTGGTCTCACTCACCTTATTGGGGTGTTTACAAGTGATGTAAGGAAGGAGAAAGAAGGCAACCATGCCAGCCAGGGACTGAAGCTGGCCTCACTCACCTTATTGGGGTGTTTACAAGTGATGTAAGGAAGGAGAAAGAAGGCAACCATGCCAGCCAGGGACTGAAGCTGGTCTCACTCACCTTATTGGGGTGTTTACAAATGATGTACGGCAGGAGAAAGAAGACAACCATGCCAGCCAGGGACTGAAGCTGGCCTCACTCACCTTATTGGGGTGTTTACAAATGATGTAAGGAAGGAGAAAGAAGACAACCATGCCAGCCAGGGACTGAAGCTGGCCCCACTCACCTTATTGGGGTGTTTACAAGTGATGTACGGCAGGAGAAAGAAGACAACCATGCCAGCCAGGGACTGAAGCTGGTCTCACTCACCTTATTGGGGTGTTTACAAGTGATGTACGGCAGGAGAAAGAAGACAACCATGCCAGACAGGGACTGAAGCTGGTCTCACTCACCTTATTGGGGTGTTTACAAGTGATGTAAGGAAGAAGGAAGAAGACAACCACGCCAGCCAGGGACTGAAGCTGGTCTCACTCACCTTATTGGGGTGTTTACAAGTGATGTACGGCAGGAGAAAGAAGACAACCATGCCAGCCAGGGACCGAAGGTCGCCTCACTCACCTTATTGGGGTGTTTACAAATGATGTAAGGAAGGAGAAAGAAGACAACCATGCCAGCCAGGGACTGAAGCTGGCCCCACTCACCTTATTGGGGTGTTTACAAGTGATGTACAGCAGGAGAAAGAAGACAACCATGCCAGCCAGGGACCGAAGGTCGCCTCACTCACCTTATTGGGGTGTTTACAAGTGATGTAAGGAAGGAGAAAGAAGATAACCATGCCAGCCAGGGACTGAAGCTGGTCTCACTCACCTTATTGGGGTGTTTACAAGTGATGTAAGGAAGGAGAAAGAAGACAACCATGCCAGCCAGGGACTGAAGCTGGCCCCACTCACCTTATTGGGGTGTTTACAAGTGATGTACGGCAGGAGAAAGAAGACAACCATGCCAGCCAGGGACTGAAGCTGGTCTCACTCACCTTATTGGGGTGTTTACAAGTGATGTACGGCAGGAGAAAGAAGACAACCATGCCAGCCAGGGACTGAAGCTGGCCTCACTCTGCTTATTGGGGTGTTTACAAGTGATGTAAGGAAGGAGAAAGAAGGCAACCATGCCAGCCAGGGACTGAAGCTGGTCTCACTCACCTTATTGGGGTGTTTACAAGTGATGTAAAGAAGGAGAAAGAAGGCAACCATGCCAGCCAGGGACTGAAGCTGGTCTCACTCACCTTATTGGGGTGTTTACAAATGATGTACGGCAGGAGAAAGAAGACAACCATGCCAGCCAGGGACTGAAGCTGGCCTCACTCACCTTATTGGGGTGTTTACAAATGATGTAAGGAAGGAGAAAGAAGACAACCATGCCAGCCAGGGACTGAAGCTGGCCCCACTCACCTTATTGGGGTGTTTACAAGTGATGTAGGGAAGGAGAAAGAAGGCAACCATGCCAGCCAGGGACTGAAGCTGGTCTCACTCACCTTATTGGGGTGTTTACAAGTGATGTAAGGAAGGAGAAAGAAGGCAACCATGCCAGCCAGGGACTGAAGCTGGCCTCACTCACCTTATTGGGGTGTTTACAAGTGATGTAAGGAAGGAGAAAGAAGGCAACCATGCCAGCCAGGGACTGAAGCTGGTCTCACTCACCTTATTGGGGTGTTTACAAATGATGTACGGCAGGAGAAAGAAGACAACCATGCCAGCCAGGGACTGAAGCTGGCCTCACTCACCTTATTGGGGTGTTTACAAATGATGTAAGGAAGGAGAAAGAAGACAACCATGCCAGCCAGGGACTGAAGCTGGCCCCACTCACCTTATTGGGGTGTTTACAAGTGATGTACGGCAGGAGAAAGAAGACAACCATGCCAGCCAGGGACTGAAGCTGGTCTCACTCACCTTATTGGGGTGTTTACAAGTGATGTACAGCAGGAGAAAGAAGACAACCATGCCAGCCAGGGACCGAAGGTCGCCTCACTCACCTTATTGGGGTGTTTACAAGTGATGTAAGGAAAGAGAAAGAAGATAACCATGCCAGCCAGGGACTGAAGCTGGTCTCACTCACCTTATTGGGGTGTTTACAAGTGATGTAAGGAAGGAGAAAGAAGACAACCATGCCAGCCAGGGACTGAAGCTGGCCCCACTCACCTTATTGGGGTGTTTACAAGTGATGTACGGCAGGAGAAAGAAGACAACCATGCCAGCCAGGGACTGAAGCTGGTCTCACTCACCTTATTGGGGTGTTTACAAGTGATGTACGGCAGGAGAAAGAAGACAACCATGCCAGCCAGGGACTGAAGCTGGCCTCACTCTGCTTATTGGGGTGTTTACAAGTGATGTAAGGAAGGAGAAAGAAGGCAACCATGCCAGCCAGGGACTGAAGCTGGTCTCACTCACCTTATTGGGGTGTTTACAAGTGATGTAAGGAAGGAGAAAGAAGGCAACCATGCCAGCCAGGGACTGAAGCTGGTCTCACTCACCTTATTGGGGTGTTTACAAATGATGTACGGCAGGAGAAAGAAGACAACCATGCCAGCCAGGGACTGAAGCTGGCCTCACTCACCTTATTGGGGTGTTTACAAATGATGTAAGGAAGGAGAAAGAAGACAACCATGCCAGCCAGGGACTGAAGCTGGCCCCACTCACCTTATTGGGGTGTTTACAAGTGATGTAAGGAAGGAGAAAGAAGGCAACCATGCCAGCCAGGGACTGAAGCTGGTCTCACTCACCTTATTGGGGTGTTTACAAGTGATGTAAGGAAGGAGAAAGAAGGCAACCATGCCAGCCAGGGACTGAAGCTGGCCTCACTCACCTTATTGGGGTGTTTACAAGTGATGTAAGGAAGGAGAAAGAAGGCAACCATGCCAGCCAGGGACTGAAGCTGGTCTCACTCACCTTATTGGGGTGTTTACAAATGATGTACGGCAGGAGAAAGAAGACAACCATGCCAGCCAGGGACTGAAGCTGGCCTCACTCACCTTATTGGGGTGTTTACAAATGATGTAAGGAAGGAGAAAGAAGACAACCATGCCAGCCAGGGACTGAAGCTGGCCCCACTCACCTTATTGGGGTGTTTACAAGTGATGTACGGCAGGAGAAAGAAGACAACCATGCCAGCCAGGGACTGAAGCTGGTCTCACTCACCTTATTGGGGTGTTTACAAGTGATGTACGGCAGGAGAAAGAAGACAACCATGCCAGACAGGGACTGAAGCTGGTCTCACTCACCTTATTGGGGTGTTTACAAGTGATGTAAGGAAGAAGGAAGAAGACAACCACGCCAGCCGGGGACTGAAGCTGGTCTCACTCACCTTATTGGGGTGTTTACAAGTGATGTACGGCAGGAGAAAGAAGACAACCATGCCAGCCAGGGACCGAAGGTCGCCTCACTCACCTTATTGGGGTGTTTACAAATGATGTAAGGAAGGAGAAAGAAGACAACCATGCCAGCCAGGGACTGAAGCTGGCCCCACTCACCTTATTGGGGTGTTTACAAGTGATGTACAGCAGGAGAAAGAAGACAACCATGCCAGCCAGGGACCGAAGGTCGCCTCACTCACCTTATTGGGGTGTTTACAAGTGATGTAAGGAAGGAGAAAGAAGACAACCATGCCAGCCAGGGACTGAAGGTGGCCCCACTCACCTTATTGGGGTGTTTACAAGTGATGTACGGCAGGAGAAAGAAGACAACCATGCCAGCCAGGGACTGAAGCTGGTCTCACTCACCTTATTGGGGTGTTTACAAGTGATGTACGGCAGGAGAAAGAAGACAACCATGCCAGCCAGGGACTGAAGCTGGCTTCACTCACCTTATTGGGGTGTTTACAAGTGATGTAAGGAAGGAGAAAGAAGACAACCACGCCAGCCAGGGACTGAAGCTGGCCTCACTCACCTTATTGGGGTGTTTACAAGTGATGTAAGGAAGAAGGAAGAAGACAACCACGCCAGCCAGGGACTGAAGCTGGCCTCACTCACCTTATTGGGGTGTTTACAAGTGATGTAAGGAAGGAGAAAGAAGACAACCATGCCAGCCAGGGACTGAAGCTGGCCACACTCACCTTATTGGGGTGTTTACAAGTGACGTAAGGCAGGAGAAAGAAGACAACCATGCCAGCCAGGGACTGAAGCTGGTCTCACTCACCTTATTGGGGTGTTTACAAGTGATGTAAGGAAGGAGAAAGAAGACAACCATGCCAGCCAGGGACTGAAGCTGGCCACACTCACCTTATTGGGGTGTTTACAAGTGACGTAAGGCAGGAGAAAGAAGACAACCATGCCAGCCAGGGACTGAAGCTGGTCTCACTCACCTTATTGGGGTGTTTACAAGTGATGTAAGGAAGGAGAAAGAAGACAACCATGCCAGCCAGGGACTGAAGCTGGCCACACTCACCTTATTGGGGTGTTTACAAGTGACGTAAGGCAGGAGAAAGAAGACAACCATGCCAGCCAGGAACTGAAGCTGGCTTCACTCACCTTATTGGGGTGTTTACAAGTGATGTAAGGAAGGAGAAAGAAGACAACCACGCCAGCCAGGGACTGAAGCTGGCCTCACTCACCTTATTGGGGTGTTTACAAGTGATGTAAGGAAGAAGGAAGAAGACAACCACGCCAGCCAGGGACTGAAGCTGGCCTCACTCACCTTATTGGGGTGTTTACAAGTGATGTAAGGAAGGAGAAAGAAGACAACCATGCCAGCCAGGGACTGAAGCTGGCCACACTCACCTTATTGGGGTGTTTACAAGTGACGTAAGGCAGGAGAAAGAAGACAACCATGCCAGCCAGGGACTGAAGCTGGTCTCACTCACCTTATTGGGGTGTTTACAAGTGATGTAAGGAAGAAGGAAGAAGACAACCACGCCAGCCAGGGACTGAAGCTGGCCTCACTCACCTTATTGGGGTGTTTACAAGTGATGTAAGGAAGGAGAAAGAAGACAACCATGCCAGCCAGGGACTGAAGCTGGCCACACTCACCTTATTGGGGTGTTTACAAGTGACGTAAGGCAGGAGAAAGAAGACAACCATGCCAGCCAGGGACTGAAGCTGGTCTCACTCACCTTATTGGGGTGTTTACAAGTGATGTACGGCAGGAGAAAGAAGACAACCATGCCAGCCAGGGACTGAAGCTGGTCTCACTCACCTTATTGGGGTGTTTACAAGTGATGTACGGCAGGAGAAAGAAGACAACCATGCCAGCCAGGGACTGAAGCTGGTCTCACTCACCTTATTGGGGTGTTTACAAGTGATGTAAGGAAGAAGAAAGAAGATAACCATGCCAGCCAGGGACTGAAGCTGGCCTCACTCACCTTATTGGGGTGTTTACAAGTGATGTACGGCAGGAGAAAGAAGACAACCATGCCAGCCAGGGACTGAAGCTGGCCTCACTCACCTTATTGGGGTGTTTACAAGTGATGTAAGGCAGGAGAAAGAAGACAACCATGTCAGCCAGGGACTGAAGCTCGCTTCACTCACCTTATTGGGGTGTTTACAAGTGATGTAAGGAAGGAGAAAGAAGACAACCATGCCAGCCATGGACTGCATGAAGCTGGTCTCACTCACCTTATTGGGGTGTTTACAAGTGATGTACGGCAGGAGAAAGAAGACAACCACGCCAGCCAGGGACCGAAGCTCGCCTCACTCACCTTATTGGGGTGTTTACAAGTGATGTACGGCAGGAGAAAAAAGACAACCATGCCAGCCAGGGACTGAAGCTGGTCTCACTCACCTTATATTATTGGGGTGTTTACAAGTGATGTAAGGCAGGAGAAAGAAGACAACCATGCCAGCCAGGGACTGACGCTGGCCTCACTCACCTTATTGGGGTGTTTACAAGTGATGTAAGGAAGGAGAAAGAAGATAACCATGCCAGCCAGGGACTGAAGCTGGTCTCACTCACCTTATTGGGGTGTTTACAAGTGATGTAAGGCAGGAGAAAGAAGACAACCATGCCAGCCAGGAACTGAAGCTGGCCTCACTCACCTTATTGGGGTGTTTACAAGTGATGTACGGAAGGAGAAAGAAGATAACCATGCCAGCCAGGGACTGAAGCTGGTCTCACTCACCTTATTGGGGTGTTTACAAGTGATGTAAGGCAGGAGAAAGAAGACAACCATGCCGGCCAGGGACTGAAGCTCGCCTCACTCACCTTATTGGGGTGTTTACAAGTGATGTAAGGAAGGAGAAAGAAGATAACCATGCCAGCCAGGGACTGAAGCTGGCCCCACTCACCTTATTGGGGTGTTTACAAGTGATGTACGGAAGGAGAAAGAAGATAACCATGCCAGCCAGGGACTGAAGCTGGTCTCGCTCACCTTATTGGGGTGTTTACAAGTGATGTAAGGCAGGAGAAAGAAGACAACCATGCCAGCCAGGGACTGAAGCTGGTCTCACTCACCTTATTGGGGTGTTTACAAGTGATGTACGGAAGGAGAAAGAAGATAACCATGCCAGCCAGGGACTGAAGCTGGTCTCACTCACCTTATTGGGGTGTTTACAAGTGATGTAAGGCAGGAGAAAGAAGACAACCATGCCGGCCAGGGACTGAAGCTCGCCTCACTCACCTTATTGGGGTGTTTACAAGTGATGTAAGGAAGGAGAAAGAAGACAACCATGCCAGCCAGGGACTGAAGCTGGTCTCACTCACCTTATTGGGTGTTTACAAGTGATGTACGGAAGGAGAAAGAAGACAACCATGCCAGCCAGGGACTGAAGCTGGTCTCACTCACCTTATTGGGGTGTTTACAAGTGATGTAAGGAAGGAGAAAGAAGACAAGCATGCCAGCCAGGGACCGAAGGTCGCCTCACTCACCTTATTGGGGTGTTTACAAGTGATGTACGGCAGGAGAAAGAAGACAAGCATGCCAGCCAGGGACCGAAGGTCGCCTCACTCACCTTATTGGGGTGTTTACAAGTGATGTAAGGAAGGAGAAAGAAGGCAACCATGCCAGCCAGGGACTGAAGCTGGTCTCACTCACCTTATTGGGGTGTTTACAAGTGATGTACGGCAGGAGGAAGAAGACAACCACGCCAGCCAGGGACTGAAGCTGGTCTCACTCACCTTATTGGGGTGTTTACAAATGATGTACGGCAGGAGAAAGAAGACAACCATGCCAGCCAGGGACTGAAGCTGGCCTCACTCACCTTATTGGGGTGTTTACAAATGATGTACGGCAGGAGAAAGAAGACAACCATGCCAGCCAGGGACTGAAGCTGGCCTCACTCACCTTATTGGGGTGTTTACAAGTGATGTACGGCAGGAGAAAGAAGACAACCATGCCAGCCAGGGACTGAAGCTGGTCTCACTCACCTTATTGGGGTGTTTACAAGTGATGTACGGCAGGAGAAAGAAGACAACCATGCCAGCCAGGGACTGAAGCTGGCCTCACTCACCGTATTGGGGTGTTTACAAATGATGTAAGGAAGGAGAAAGAAGACAACCACGCCAGCCAGGGACTGAAGCTGGTCTCACTCACCTTATTGGGGTGTTTACAAGTGATGTAAGGAAGAAGAAAGAAGACAACCATGCCAGCCAGGGACTGAAGCTGGCCTCACTCACCTTATTGGGGTGTTTACAAGTGATGTAAGGAAGGAGAAAGAAGACAACCACGCCAGCCAGGGACTGAAGCTGGTCTCACTCACCTTATTGGGGTGTTTACAAGTGATGTAAGGGAGGAGAAAGAAGACAACCATGCCAGCCAGGGACTGAAGCTCGCCTCACTCACCTTATTGGGGTGTTTACAAGTGATGTACGGCAGGAGAAAGAAGACAACCATGCCAGCCAGGGACTGAAGCTGGTCTCACTCACCTTATTGGGGTGTTTACAAGTGATGTAAGGAAGAAGGAAGAAGACAACCACGCCAGCCAGGGACTGAAGCTGGTCTCACTCACCTTACTGGGGTGTTTACAAGTGATGTAAGGAAGGAGAAAGAAGACAACCATGCCAGCCAGGGACTGAAGCTGGTCTCACTCACCTTATTGGGGTGTTTACAAGTGATGTACGGCAGGAGGAAGAAGACAACCATGCCAGCCAGGGACTGAAGGTCGCCTCACTCACCTTATTGGGGTGTTTACAAGTGACGTAAGGCAGGAGAAAGAAGGCAACCATGCCAGACAGGGACTGAAGCTGGCCTCACTCACCTTATTGGGGTGTTTACAAGTGATGTAAGGAAGGAGGAAGAAGACAACCATGCCAGCCAGGGACTGAAGCTGGTCTCACTCACCTTATTGGGGTGTTTACAAATGATGTACGGCAGGAGAAAGAAGACAACCATGCCAGCCAGGGACTGAAGCTGGCCTCACTCACCTTATTGGGGTGTTTACAAATGATGTAAGGAAGGAGAAAGAAGACAACCATGCCAGCCAGGGACTGAAGCTGGCCCCACTCACCTTATTGGGGTGTTTACAAGTGATGTACGGCAGGAGAAAGAAGACAACCATGCCAGCCAGGGACTGAAGCTGGTCTCACTCACCTTATTGGGGTGTTTACAAGTGATGTACGGCAGGAGAAAGAAGACAACCATGCCAGCCAGGGACTGAAGCTGGCCTCACTCTGCTTATTGGGGTGTTTACAAGTGATGTAAGGAAGGAGAAAGAAGATAACCATGCCAGCCAGGGACTGAAGCTGGTCTCACTCACCTTATTGGGGTGTTTACAAGTGATGTAAGGAAGGAGAAAGAAGACAACCATGCCAGCCAGGGACTGAAGCTGGCCCCACTCACCTTATTGGGGTGTTTACAAGTGATGTACGGCAGGAGAAAGAAGACAACCATGCCAGCCAGGGACTGAAGCTGGTCTCACTCACCTTATTGGGGCGTTTACAAGTGATGTACGGCAGGAGAAAGAAGACAACCATGCCAGCCAGGGACTGAAGCTGGCCTCACTCTGCTTATTGGGGTGTTTACAAGTGATGTAAGGAAGGAGAAAGAAGGCAACCATGCCAGCCAGGGACTGAAGCTGGTCTCACTCACCTTATTGGGGTGTTTACAAGTGATGTAAGGAAGGAGAAAGAAGGCAACCATGCCAGCCAGGGACTGAAGCTGGTCTCACTCACCTTATTGGGGTGTTTACAAATGATGTACGGCAGGAGAAAGAAGACAACCATGCCAGCCAGGGACTGAAGCTGGCCTCACTCACCTTATTGGGGTGTTTACAAATGATGTAAGGAAGGAGAAAGAAGACAACCATGCCAGCCAGGGACTGAAGCTGGCCCCACTCACCTTATTGGGGTGTTTACAAGTGATGTAAAGAAGGAGAAAGAAGGCAACCATGCCAGCCAGGGACTGAAGCTGGTCTCACTCACCTTATTGGGGTGTTTACAAGTGATGTAAGGAAGGAGAAAGAAGGCAACCATGCCAGCCAGGGACTGAAGCTGGCCTCACTCACCTTATTGGGGTGTTTACAAGTGATGTAAGGAAGGAGAAAGAAGGCAACCATGCCAGCCAGGGACTGAAGCTGGTCTCACTCACCTTATTGGGGTGTTTACAAATGATGTACGGCAGGAGAAAGAAGACAACCATGCCAGCCAGGGACTGAAGCTGGCCTCACTCACCTTATTGGGGTGTTTACAAATGATGTAAGGAAGGAGAAAGAAGACAACCATGCCAGCCAGGGACTGAAGCTGGCCCCACTCACCTTATTGGGGTGTTTACAAGTGATGTACGGCAGGAGAAAGAAGACAACCATGCCAGCCAGGGACTGAAGCTGGTCTCACTCACCTTATTGGGGTGTTTACAAGTGATGTACGGCAGGAGAAAGAAGACAACCATGCCAGACAGGGACTGAAGCTGGTCTCACTCA